>OY720046.1:3330887-4071911 GCA_963082485.1 Eudonia mercurella | reverse complement strand
GCGCCAGGCGGACTTAAATAAATTATACAACCAACCAAACCGTACCATCTTATACCACCACTGGGAATCAAACCGGCCAGAGTTTGGTGGTCTTAACTATTAGACTACAGAGGCAGTAAAGTAACACTTAAACTCATTGCTTTTATTACATAGCGTCATTGAAATTCTTTAAGAATTCAGATCCTTAAAACGATCGCTTAAGGAAAATGGCAACAACAAATAAATCCAATTTCCCTCAGATGTTGCTTGCATTCGCAAGGAGTGCGCAAAACACCTCCAGCAATTTTAATGGCAACTACTCTTTCAACCTTCTATAATTGTGTTTTATTTTTATTTTGCTTCGTGTCCGTGAATATGACTTTGCCAAATTAATACCGATACGGTCCTCAGAGAGCGCGCTATTGGCGTCTGGTACGGAGTAAATACTTTTTAGTGAAATGCTGATTGTTTTCTTTTATTTCTTTTCAATCTGTCATCTGTCTTTTGTTTTTCTTTTTCTTCTTTGTCTTCATTTATTGGAACCATGATTGGAACCTACGTTTACGTTGTCATTATTGAACGTTCGATATACTTGTGATAGCAATTCGATTATTATACATTTCGATAAATCGCTGTCATTAAATTGAATATCAATTGGTCGAAATTTTATTATCGACCAATTGATATTCGATATGGCGTAGGTAGCCCAGTGTAACTTGCTTGTCATTCTTCGAACGAAAATTATAAGATTTCGTAAATTTCTTCTTCTCCCTGTGTGGTGCCGGGGATAAAGAATTGCACCACCCTATATCTCCCCGAGGGTGTCGTAAAAGCCGACTAAGGGATCATTCCAGAGGATGGGCAGCAGCATCTCTCTGAGGTTACTCTTAATCAACTGCGATCGCCAACCCGCCTGCCAAGCGTGGCGATTACGGCAAATATGCTCATGGAGATCATGGGGGAGGCCTTTGTCCAGCAGTGGACCTCTTTTGGCTGAGATGATGATGATGAAATTTCTTCTTCGAGAGCGTCAGTTGCTCAAAATAATTTCGAGGGTCTCCCAAGGATCTCCACAACGACCGGTTTTGTGCTGCTCGCATCCAGCGGCTTCCCGCGACCTTCACCAGATAGTCGGTCCACCTTGTTGGAGGTTTGCCCACACTGCATTTTCTGGTACGCGGTCGCCCCTCGAGAACTGTTCCGCCCCTGTCTATTGTATTGTTGGTACTATTTATTAATTGTATTTTTTTTAATTTGTAAGGTCGCGAGAAGGGAAGGCCTTTGTCCAGCAGTGGACGTCTTTTGGCTGTGATAATGATGATTAATTTCAAAACGTATTATTTTTATATGTAAATTTCTTTACTCTTTTTTATGTAGGTAATTAATGTAACTTTTATTTAACATACATATAAATAACCAAATAACAGTTTTTCGCACTCAACTCCAAGCATATACGATACATCACACTGCATCGCCGTTAAAACGTAAATAATTTGTATGTATGTATGTATGTATGTAAATTATATGGGCCTCTTTTTAATTTACCATTGTGTACATTGTTTGTTACTTGAAATAAATAAATAAGTCTTCATTTCTAAAAAAATCAAAGTATTTTTTAAAAATTCAAATATTTATGTATAAAAATAAGTACTCTTTAAATGCCTTAATATTTTTACCTACCACCATATTCAGGACGTCTATTTTTTAGCTGTGACACTGCATAGTTTTTACTATATAATTTTAGACCACATCGCATACATTGTCCTGATCTCAAGGTAAGTAGCTAAAGCACTCGTTTTATGGAAATCAGAAACAACGACCGTACCACAATCACCCAGACCCGACACAATATCGAAAAGTTCGTTTTCGACATTGACCCGACCGGGTATCGAATCCGTGACCTCAGAGTTAGTGCCGCCCAAAGAAAAATAGAAATGTATATGTTTATAGAAATAATTACATTCAAATTAAATCGAAATCTACACACTTCTCAACTTTCGCTGCCGATTGTACTTCCCTATTAGCTCCTCATTTAAATTTACCTCTCACTTTACCTTAATCGGCATCACGGCGTCATTTCGACTTACGTCATTTTTCAATTCCATCTCATCTTGAAAGGAGGCCGACTCATTAATCAAGAGCGACCGAAAATTTGCAAGGAAATTGCTTTTGCGATTGTCTGTGAATTTAGTTAGTTTGATTTGCTCTTACTCCGGCAGCCAGATTGTGGCTGAATTTGTTAAATGGATAACGAAATAGACGAAAACAGATGGATTTTATTTTGAAAAACGCGTGTTTATGTTTGTTCATAGTTTGATAATGCAGTGGTTATCGCGGTATGTCTGTGATGGCTGAAGTTAGGCGATTTTCGCAAAGGCTGGTCATAGGATGGGTAACCAAAATGTCTCAACTCTGTGCTTTGGAAGCCGTTGGTCCCGGCTGCATTCGCAGTTATTAGCAACCATTGTACAGTATTGAGGAGCGCGATGGCGCAGTGGTTTAGGCACCCTGTCTGCGAGTGCTGAGGTTAAGCAACTTTCGCAAAGGCGGTCATCGGATGAGTGACCAAAAATTAATCATCTCGAGCTCCTTCGTGCTTTGGAAGGCACGTAAAGACGTTGGTCCCGGCTGCATTAGCAGTCGTTAACAACCACCAATCCGCACTGGGCCCGCGTGTTGGTTTATGGCCCGTTCTCACTTTCCATCCATAGGGAAGGCTCGTGCCTCAGCAGTGGGGACATAAAGTGAGCTGATGTTGATGATGATGATGATTGTACAATACTTGGCCTGCGTGGTGGTTTATGGTTCATTCGCCCTGTGGTGTGTCCACCCACAGGGAAGGTTCGTGCCCCAGCAGAGGACATTAAAAGGAGCTGATGATGATGGCTTGTTTATGGTGATACAAATAGGAACAAATGGCTATTGCAAACTAAGTTTAGAGTACAAAGGTTGTTATGGCATATGGCAACATATTTAGATAAAATGGTGGTAGCTAGCCAGGTGGAATTAAAACAGGACCTACTAACAACTGAACCGACTGACCCGCTGGAAATCAAACCCGGGACCTTTGGATTTGAGACGTATAGTCTTAGCCACACCACAGAGCGGGACGGTCAATAGCGCTTATTATTACTTTTATGTAATGACCAAACAATTTAGTTTCGGTAGGCACGGACTAATTGTGAGGCAAAATTCACCACATCCTCTATAAATAACAGTGATTAATATTTAGTAGGCTCGGAAAGGTCCTTGTAAGCCCTTTGTCACGCACGAAGCCTCCTTTAAATATAATAAATTTCGAATTTGTATGCTAAACGATATTTTGTTACTAAATTCTGTAGTATATTATATAACGAAATATGCGATCACGACAAACCGTATTGACACTTATTAAGATTTTTTATGTACTCTTGTCTCGAAGAGCTTGATAGCGCAGTGGTTAACGCGCCCGGTCTGCGATTGCTATAGTTAAGCAACTTTGCAAAGCTGGACATCGGAAGGATGACCAATGTATCATCTCGAGCTCCTCTATGCTTCGGAAGGCACGTAAAGCTGTTGGTACCGGCTGCACTAGTCGTCCATCGATAGCAGTCCATCAATCACCAATGGGCCAACCAACTGGGCCCGCGTGAGTAAAGGTTAATTGTCCTTTCTCCCTATCCATCCATCCATCCATAGGGAAGGCTCTTGCCCCAGCAGTGGTGGGGACATACAATGAGCTGGTGATGAATGATGTACTCTTATTATTCTTATTGTACTGTTATTATTCTTATACTTATTTTTAACATAGTATGCTGCTGAGTGGCTATGACCTTTACAACGTTGCCGGACGTATTGGGGGCGGTTAGAAACTTAAAGGGTTCCTCAAGCCGTTTGATCGAAACATCGTCAGAGGGTTTCTAGAGGGGATGGCATAACGCAAGCGTATCCCCGCCCTCTGCCAGATTCTCCGGGGTGTTCGGATTGGATCGAGTGTGCTCAGTGGCGTGCGCCTGCAGTGGGCTAATATGGGTGGATTATGATGATGATGATGATGATGTTATATTTCGGTATACTAGTAAATTTGTAACTTCAAGTTCATATTAAAAATGTCAATTTTGATATTTTGTATGATAGTGTGTTTAATTCCACCTATCTTTCTTATCATATGGAACGTTTAAGTTTTCTTAATTGTTCAGGTTCGCGCTCATTACGGTCAACAGAAAACTTAAGCCTTAAAACACCCCCACACAGCAACACTTTATATGATTCTTCTTTTACTGTCCAAACTGTTCGTCTCTGGAGTCCCTATCTACTTACCCTGATAGGTAGGGTATGGCAGCTGGAACTACGGGTCCGGCTGACATTTGGTAGTCGACTTTAGAGTCGACGATCCGAGCAGTGGAATCTGCGAGTTGTGCTCTTAGTGCAACGAGAAGTGAGCGAGCTTAAAGCTCCGGTAACCTATCTGGATAATAGGTAGTGGACTATACGTGTCCACGGGGCAACTGGTTCGAGACACTAGTCTTAAAAGTACCGGATGAAGAATGCGCTTCGGCGCGTCCTGATCTGGCGTTATGACCTGACGTAGATGGTCCCTTGTGTTTGCTTAAGGATGTCTGACACCTACTTTGTAACCTGACAGTTGGTAGAGAGTGTCAGTATAAACTTTAAAGTCGTTTTGTGGCTGGGTTGTTTGTCTCTGGAATTCGATTCCAGTTGCAATCAGGCGTGCGAAATCCATTCACTCATTTAAAGATTTCATGAAATACTTTTCCGATTAACCCTGTCCTGCTGCAAAACTGCCATATCCGCTACTTTCCTACCTGGGACTACTATTATGTATAAGTAGGTTTATTTATATGTATATAGTATTTATTTATAATATTTATCATTATTATTATTATTTTGCTTCATTTTTTTAATAGTTTCACCTCTGATCTTACTGTTTATTATCTCTCTCCATCCGACTGGTTGTCTGGAAGAAATCGCTTGAAAGCGATAAAACCGCCAAATTGTTACTTTGTAATATTTTTTATTTTTATGTTTTGAGTTATAGTGTTGCAATATAAGTATCTATCTATCTATCTATACCTATAGTGTACTTTAAAAAAAATTATAATTCATCTAAACAAGTTTTTTTTTTATATTTTCTACAAATCACAATGAACAAACAGAAATACCTCAACATATTTCCAATCTGATCCGAACCCATCAAAGAATCTACTAGTGCGTTTCGTTTCACACGGCTTGAGGAACCCTTTAAGTTTCTAGCCGCCCCCAAAAAAGTCTGGGACGCCGGAAATGTCGTCTGAGGCAATGAGCAAACTCTCTCCCAAAAAAAAAAAATTTTCTCATAGCTTCATAAACCTTCTAATACACTATATCTGTGAACTAACGTCAATCAAGAATTGTATTAAGGTCCAGTGGTCATCTAATTTCGCAGCTGTCTACAAGCATAAGACTTTACTCTAGAAAACTCATACATACGCTTAGAAAACATTACAGTTTCTTACAGTTAGGCATCCCAATGAGCCTCTTGACTGTAAAGAGACAGGGCTGTACAGACATCGACTTATCAAGCGTGACACTTGCTCGGCAAAAGTAAGCTTTATTACAACGCGATACGGTGGATTAATACTGAAGGTGGTGGGATGAGAAAACCGCTTCTCTTAGGTTTACACGGGAAATGCATTACGCATGTAGGTTGTTCGTGCTTGGAGCTTATTCTTCAGCTTTGAAAAGTGAACAGCAATTAAGATAGATAGATAGATACAGAGATACAGAGATAAGTACATAAATAGAAAGATATATATTTAGATAGATACTCGTAGAAGGATAGATAGAAACCGACCGGGTGACCTTGTCCACTTCCTTTTTTTTATTTTTGATACGGAGTGTAAAATCTGCTAACAAACGCATCAGCGGGTTACAGGGGACCCGCTGGCTGCCCGAGGATGACCAAGACTCTGTTCCAGGGCTTTGGCCCAAGAGAAAGCGAGTCGAGGCCGACTCGATAAAAACCACTCCGATGTCCTTTCGTCACCTTGGGACCAGCAAGCCAGCAATCATCGCGTCGTCCTCATCTGAGGAGGACACATCGAAAGCCGGCATGGTGGGGCCTGACGGGGTCATGGGAACCCTTTCGGACACTTCCACAACCTCGTCGGTGACTGCTCGCCCTATAGACGGGCGAGCCCTTCTTCCGCCCCTCACCCGCCCTTCCTAACTTGACCACTTCCAAAGTTGTCCATTTCCTAATTTGCCCCACTTACAATGCCTTTTTCCCGAATTGTCATTCCTCAATAGATATAGATATTTAGAAAGAGAGAAAGATAGGTTATTACTTCATTGCTTACACAAAGATGAAAAAACAGTTACACATAGTCTTAAAGCTAGTATGAGCAAAGGCGGTGTTATCGCTACAACAAGCGATCTCTTCTAGACAACCTCTGCACAAATACTGTTGAATACATTTAGATCATATCATCATCATCATCATCAGCTCATTTATGTCCCCACTGCTGGGGCACGAGCCTTCCCTATGGATGGATAGGGAGAACGGGCCATAAACCACCACGCGGGCCCAGTGCGGGTTGGTGGTTGTTAACGACTGCTAATGCAGCCGGGACCAACGGCTTAACGTGCCTTCCGAAGCACGGAGGAGCTCAAGATGATACATATTTGGTCACCCATCCGCTGACCGGCCTTTGCGAAAGTTGCTTAACCTCAGCACTCGCAGACCGGGCGCGTTAACCACTGCGCCATCGAGCTCCTCGTCATATACCAGAATCTTTTTCAGGTCTTTTCCGGAATTCATATTAAAGTCACTGATTTTTTTCAAAAGACGTGTTTAAGACTAAAAACTTTTTATCCTCGTCGCCAATGAAAGATGTGTTACTCGGGATTTAGTGAAACAGCTGGATACTTGAAATGCTATATTCGAACAGATTTTTTTCAATCGTTTAAAAAAATAGTAACTTCTTCTTCGCTTCTCAATATTAAATAACGTCCATCCTATTTCGTTTTATCCGCAATAAGGTTAAGAACTACAAGGGTTAAACAATAATTATTACGATACGTTGATTGTTATTAAGACAATTTCTAACGCACTTAAGGCATGGCCTCTCGTCGGGGCACAACCACCTCGTTTACCCTCATAAAGAGAGTCGCAACGTATATTAGAGGGTGTTAAGTCGAAGGTGTACACAGAAAATGCATTACACACTAAGCACGTACTCACTAGAGTTACACTAAAGATTAAAGGTAGGTACGAGTCAGGGCAGGCAAACATGGCTGCCATAGATGAAACGTCTTCTATCGAGTTTCTTGCGCCCATTCTTCCCCACAAAAATGGATGTCTTGAATGGGTAGTAGATAAAAAATGTCTGGACGATTCATAAGCACTTTTCTCAAGTTTATTTTCAAGACTTTTTCAAGACTTTCCGAACTATGTACAGGATACCGAATATCGCCTTCTTGGGTTCCAGAACCAAAGGTTGTCTAGAAGAAATCGCTTGTAGCTTAGTATAGCTACAAGCGATTTCTTCTAAGCATTAATGTTCTGTGTATTTTTTGTTTCAATTTGTGTGAGGAATAAAGTATCTATCTATCTCTCAACTCAGCCAAGTATGTTCAAATAAGTTAACAACCTTTTTTTAATTAGAAAAATGGAATCCAATACTCGATTCCAAATTCATGCAGCAGACATCTTGACATGGGTACAGTTGACCGTAATCTTGGCAAAACACAAAACAGTTTCTAATAAACAAGATGGATGCAGTCAATCCTAGAACTGTGGGTGTAGGTGGCATAAATCTAAGATATTGGGGTTCTGTAGTGAAAGAATGTAGTTTAGTAGGTCATCTCGATTTCACTTATTTGATAAGTTAGAATGGATTGTTTTAAAAAAGGCTTGTATCTGACATTGATTGCTGCTGTTGCAAAGTCAGCAAAAAATGCAAATATCGCAAAGTCACCGGATATGTGATTAAAAATGGATCAACTCGACCACCTCCGTGCTTCGGACACGTTAAGTCGTTGGTCTCGGCTGCATTAGCAGTTGTTAAAAATGAACTGGTGATGGTGGTGATGTTTAACATTATGTTTAACCCTTGTTCACACTTATAAACATTAGTTATTATGTTTCCAAATAAAACCACAGAACTTGTTGAAAGAAGCCGGGAAACGTGGTGCAGCGTGCACTTGGAGAGGCCTATGTCTAGCAGTGTACTCATATAGACTGATGTGCTTGTGTACCTAATCAAAATATTGGCATGTCTATACATATAGAAGAACTATTAAATAGCGTTGGAGAGTGTAGCCATCCCATCGCCATCTCTGTTTAGAAACAGGAACTACTCAGAATTATACAATAAGGTGTTCTCTGCGATGAATCTGTTTCTCTTGACCATAGATGTAATTTTTTAAATATTAACTTTAATAGTTTTCTACTAAAAATGTCGCTCGGGTATCATTCAAGAAGGAAAGAGGAAAGGAATGACCAAGCAAAGCTTATGTGGAACAAATTAAAGACAAGGTGAACGTGTCCTATAAATATGTAAAAGAATTAGCTTGAGCTAGAGAAGAACGGAGGCTACACCGACAAGAGCGTGCCTCTTCGGTTAAAGAAGAAGAATCATAAACAAGAGTTGTTTATCAAAAAATACGAAACCCACTTGGTCCGACCTGGGAATTGGACCCAGTACTTATCGGGCCAAGTGCATTTTCCTCACCCACCTCATCATCATCAACTCATTTTATGTCCCAACTGCTGGGGCACGAACCTTCCCTAAGAATTGATAGGGAGAACGGGCTATAAACCACCATGCGGGCCTGTGCGGATTGATGGTTGTTAACGACTGCTAATGCAGCCGGGACCAACGGCTTTACGTGGTCACGTAAAACCGATCCGTGCTTCACCCACCTAGGCAACTAAAACCTTGTATTAATTTTTGATAATTATTTTATTTACTAATAGCATTTTCACTATGCGCCTTGTAGATCAGACAAGAGGCCGGCCGCTCTGTATTCAGATGCGGCAGCTTTCTACATCTTTTACGAGTAACCCTAAAATGTATTTGTCCCAGTTTATTGTTCTCTCCGTACGTTTTCATACATTTAATTTGTCGTTCTACCCGTTTCTTGTGTTCGGGAGTTCAGTTTATTGGTTTACTATTACCGAAGGGTTTCAATGATAAACTATTGTTCTGTGCTTTTCGGTTTACATCAAAATGTGCTGGCTTTGACTGGATTTTGTTTTTTTATTTCTACATTATCCAAAATTCAACTATTGTAGTGGCACCAGAGTTCGACACATATCCCAGTGTCCAACACCAGTTTTTGTTACTAAATAACAGTCTAAAGTTTCGTAAAAATTTTACTGGATGACTAGAACTTTATAAACCCAAGACGATGACAAAGACTTTTTAGCAGGTAGTCTGTACTCAATTGTTGATTTTTAATGTTTAAAAAAAATGGTGTTTAAGGAAAAAAATCACTGATTCCCATGGACACTGGTGCCTCTACCCTACTTAATAACAAAAAGATAAAATTCAAAAAAATCAAAATTCAAAATTTTTATTCAAAACAAGTGTTTTTTTAACGTCAATTCAAAGGCATGACTTCGTAAACCTTACAGTGGAGTGCAACGAGAAGAAGCCGCCAGAAACTCGGCAAGGGCTGTTTCTTACTTTATTTTCTTTCTTACTCTTAACTGACCAAACTATTGACAACGTAACGGTACTGGATGTTATTGCGACAGTTAGGACGCTTTCAAATTAGACGTTTGGCGTCGGACGACTACTGCGCGGTTGCACTACGTTCCATATTAACACACAGGCGTGCGGTTTCCGTGCGGCTGCGCTTAATATGGGCACGCAGGGTAGCAGTGCCACGCCAACCTTCTAAATTAAAAGCGATCCTTGACAAAATTAGACTGGAAACAATCCCTGCCACCAACTGAATTTGTATGTACCTTTCGATAGGTAACTAAACCGAGACCTCTGGGTCTTTGACTGGTGATCTTACCATTTAAGTCAAAGTCAAAGTCAAAGTCAAATATTTTTTATTCAAATTAACTTTAGAAAAGTGCTTTTGAATCGTCCAAACAGTTTTTACCTACCACCCATTCAGGACGTCTATTTTTTAGCTGTGGAGAAGAATGGGCGCAAGAAACTCCACAGCTTTAATATAAGTAACGACATTTACAAAATTCTATGCCAATTTTAACTTTTTTACAAGTTTAAAATTAACTAAAATTAACACTAAACCACATGACAAAAAAAATGGCAGTAATAAATACTACCAGAATAACTTAGTCTATAACAATATAAATAAATTTCTTTGCACGTCCAAGAATTATCTAGAAAGGAACAAGGTATCCCAAACTAGGCATTGCCTGATTCTTGGGAATCCAAAAAAAACACATGGGCGGTTCTAGCAATAATATTACAAATCGAACTGGTCACAAAGAATGTAAAATTGGGAATTGAACTAAAGACTCGAAGCCTAAGTCACAGAAATAGATTTATATTTTTATTTCTTACAGATGAACCACTTGGCCTTCGTCTCACCTGATGTTAAGTGATGACAAGGACGATGGTGGAAGCGCACTTCATCCGGAATCCTCAACTAGCGAGGTACATGAATAGTTTATCATATTTACAAAATATCCAACCCGCACTGGGCCCGCGTGGTGCTTTATGGCCCATTCTCCCTATCCATCCATAGGGAAGGCTCGTGCCCCAGCAGTGGGGACGCATATGAGCTGGTGACCATTTACATAATTTAACAAAATACAATTATAATAAAAAAACACAAATGTTGAAAAAAATTCCAAGAGCAGGATTTGAACCTGCACCCTTCTGACATACCGGGTCAGGTGCTCTTCCAATTGAGCTATCGTGGTTCTAACCAGCCCGCTGAAATTATTCAACACATTTTACTTTGAAAGCCAAAGGCCAAAGGCTTTTGTTCGCAACAAAATTTGCGTTAAAAAATATTTGAACATTTTACAATTATAATACTTTAATTTTAACTAACAAAGAAAAGATTAACGTCATAATCATCACATAATCTTCCGCAAAGTACACACCATTCGCCAGGTCTTAACGAATCAAAGTCGGTATGCTAACATCCTTCCTATGACGTAAGCAACCCACAAAGGAGAGGATTTCGCAAGCCACACAAATCTAAAATGGCTGACAGCGCCCAAGCCTTTAACACGAAATGTCACCTTTAACTTAATCTCTCTCATTCTAAGCGAATCTCAGATGTTTTAGTATGGCGGCGCTTCTCATCAGCCATTCATGAATTCAAGGTCCAAAAAGGTCCGAATGTGATTCTGAGTTTTGCCGCAATATTGTGATCGGAAGTTGCTCTTGGGTTACACATGATTAGTGGATAGGATCTTTTTGTTTCGGCTTTGTTTTGTGTTGGGACGTAAAAACAGTGGGAAATAATGTCGTTAACAGTATTTAGCAATGATGGTCTGAGGTTTGATAATAATCTTTCAGCTACCCACTTCCCGTACATGTCGTAAGAGCCGACTAAGGGACAAGGGTTCCAAGATGCTCGCTCATCAGGTGATGAGCTATCCTATACAATCTATCACTGATGTTTCCTATTCCACCTCGGAGCTCTACTTTGATAATGCTGAATGTGGCGTCAAGGTCACTAACGGCGAGTTTATTCAAAATTTTGTGTGTATGTACGTATGTATGTATGTGTGTATGTATAATAAATAATAATAATAAAATAATAAAAATATTTATTTTCTCCTATTACACAGTAATCTTACAACAATTTATATATTGGTGTCAAATAATATAGGAGACTGGTGCCCTAACTAGGTAAACCCTGTGCGTAGGACACCAGGTCTCATCCCTGCCTAAAGGCACAAGAACACATAAAATAGTAACACTTATACATTGTGTGTGGGTGTGTGTGTGTGTGTGTGTGTGTGTGTGTGTGGGGGTGTGTGTGTGGGGTGTCTGTGTGTTTGTGTGCCGAGGGTGTGTGGTGTGTGTGTGTGTGTGTGTGTGTGTGTGTGTGTGTGTGTGTGTGTGTGTGTGTGTGTGTGTGTGTGTGTGTGTGTGTGTGTTTGTTTATTTTGCGATCATAGTCTCTGTCTCGTAATAGTCCATTGACTGCAGCCAGTTTTGAATCATATTTTTACATTTAAATTTATTAAGAGCGTATATGTTATGATGCTTATTTGCTGTGTTGTATTGTCTAGCCCCCTGGTACTTGAAAAATCTCCTGGCGAGCATGGTTCTACATGATACTACTTTACATACAGCATAGTGTCTTCTCTTGTTGGCAAGTGGGTGGTCTGTGCAGAACTGTACAAGAGAGTGTTGTCTCATAATAAGGGCGAGTAGATATGTTTGTCGAACTGTTAAAACTTTGCATTCTCTGTACAACTCCTTTGTAGGGTATAGACGAGGCTTACTATTACTGACTTTTAATATCAACCTTTAGGCTCTTTCTAATACCATCAAATGTGACTTTGCTGTACCTCCCCATACAGTAATACAATAAGTGATAATTGAGTGACAAAGTACCAAGTAAATATTTCTTATAAGAACCGTATCAACAACTTCCCTTAATTGTTTAAACACGTAAGTTAATTTACGAACTCTTTGAGCAAGGCTTAGAATATGGGATTTAAATGTCAACCCGCTATCAACGATCACTCCCAGATATCTTATTGAACTAGTTCGATTCAATGAAGGGCAATCGCATGATGACAGAGGTGGAAATGCACAAGAGTGAGCTATAATTTTAAGATTTATATCAGCGGGGATGATGTTGTTTTTAATAGAAAATGTAATAAATTTGGTTTTGCTAATATTTAGTGTTAAGGAATTAGAGGCTAGCCAATGGCATATCATGTTAAAACCGTTTTGTGCTAGTTCAAATACTTCCGGCCAAGAGTGTCCATAAAAAGTAAGAGCCGTATCGTCTGCATAGGATATTATTTTGCAGTTCTGTATGTATGTATGTAGTATGTATGTATGTATGTATGTATGTATGTATGTATGTATGTATGTATGTATGTATGTATGTATGTATGTATGTATGTATGTATGTATGTATGTATGTATGCATGCATGCATGTATGTATGTATGTATGTATGTATGTATGTATGTATTTAACGACGAGCAACCGTTTCTTTAACGACATACCGTTTACGCTAGATGACGTATTAACTGTATTTTATACGCTATAGTTGTTATTTTTTGTAATTATTATTAACTGCCATGCTTAATACTCTGTTAAACTCTCACTTTCCATTTTAAACAAAGTTTTTGAACGGGAAACGTCGGGTATGAAGGTATGCCTATGATACCTATAAAAAGTAATTTTATACCGCGTCTAATGACTTTGTTTAACATGCTAAAAACAAACGTTATATCAACAAACTGTATACCATTTCTAAAGTTAATAAATAAATAAATTTGTTTAGGCTCACACCAATTATCTAGCCCAAGATAAGCTTCTATTGACACTCGTTAATATGGTTAAACTAGATAACGGATAAATATACATAAACATAGAAAAATACCCAGACCCGAAATCAATTCAGAAAAACAGTTTTCTCTAAATTGACCCGACCGGGAATTAAACGCGGGACCTCACGGATGGCGCGACGCCAGACCCGGCGCGCTAACCACTCGACCACGGAGGTCGTCATAAGTTCATAAATCGCAAACCGCACAAATACGCAAACCTAGGTCGAAATTATTTATTTGTTCCGTTTGCGGTGGAAACAATGGGTCATGGGGGCCGGAGGCAAAGCAGCTGGTCAAAGAGTTAAGTGCTGGCCTTATTGAGGCCTCCGGTGACAGGAAGGCTGGCAGCTACCTTTGCCAGCGTATTAGTTTGGCAATCCAAAGGGGCAATGTTGCCAGCAATCTTGGGACCGTTCCCATGAGCCCACAGTTGGAGGACATCTTTTATTTATAGGTCTTTAGTTTTTAATTTTTAATTATTTTTTCTCTGTTTTTTTTTTTCAAGTTAAGTTCTGTATTTAAGTTTGTTTAGAATAATATTAAGCATTTATGGATATTTTGTAGATTATTAAGTTTTAAATGACTTATTTATGTTAGGCTACAAATAATTGCTTTTTTGAATGTCACTACTCCATCGGTTCGTAAGTCTAGGACTAGAAAAGCTTCCGGACTTAGGTGACCTATAGAAAGCTTCAAATTACATAAATTCAGTTGAGAATTTATTTTAAATGTCGTGATGTTATAAATTTTATTTATTTTTGGTGAAATGTGTACTTTATATAACGGGATACTACACATTTATGAAAGCTCTTAAAAAAATATAGGTACGAATATTACATTTTAACAAAAATATAATATCTGCCGTACATAATGGCGGAACATACAATGTTTGTTATCGTACAATTCTAAACGTTATTAGATTTTGATGTTTTCGGGCCACTAGGTACAACAATGTTAGCTTTATCCGAAAAGCAATCAGTGAAACTTGTAGATAACTAAAATGGTGTTGTTCCATTATTTTGGGGAGATTCCCACAACCCGGGACCGCTTTATGCAAAACGAGCAAGTGAACTAATTTATTCCCTTCGACCCACATAGGCGAGGACGGCGCAGGTCGCTATTTGTGGTCAGATAAATAGTGGGAATACTGGGAATACTGGGAATGGTGGGAATTTTGGCTTTTGTCTCCTGTGGAATTCGTCTTACATCTTCGCTGTAAATTGCTTACCTTTGGACTTGTTTAGCTGGCTATTTAACCGCCCCTGCGGTCTAGTGTTCAGACCTTAGACTCTTCTGTTAAAACTTAGACTTTGATAAGATAGATAGATGAAAACTATTGCTCACACTATACGAGTATACAGATAACAGAAAATGTAAATATGAAAGTAGGCAAGCGGTTTTATCGCTTAAAGTGATCTCTGCCAGACAACCTTTGAGGCATAGGACAATTAATTAAATTAAATTAAACGAGGTAGTGCGGCTAATAGCAAAAAAAAATAAGTCTATTTATTTTAACTTTAATTTACTTAGTTTATATTATACCTACCTAATAGTCTCAAATGTTTGTATTTGTATAATACTAGCTGACTCGGCGAACTTCGTACCGCTTTGATAGTTTCCATCATTGAGTTAAATATAAATCAATGGTTTCCATGACAACAAAACAAACAAATCATTTTGTATTGGAAAATTAAATTTGTCGTTTTTTGTATTTTATATATGTATATATATTTTAATATAGCCTATGTTACTCAGCGCTAATGTAGCATTTTAATGGTTTTTTTTAATCGGTCCAGTAGTTTTTGATTTTATTTGTTACAAACATACATACATACAAAAATACAAGGTTTCCTCTTTATAATATTAGTATAGAAGTAACCAGTGAAGTGAGTGAACATGATTAACAATAAAAGAAAAGTATATCGCGATTGAACTACCCTAAATATATTATTGGTGCGTTTAAGTTGCTAAAATATAATGTATCTTCGGGTTTTTGACTCGTAGCACTTACATTCTAAAATTGTTATAGGTAAAGTAAATTACGTAAGTTAGGTTAATAATTAGTTTGTAATTTACTTGGTAACAACTACCTATTTACTTTTGGGTAGGTATATGTTGTATACCTATTTTTTTTTGTTAAACACTGTTTGATTGGTGTGTGTATACTACGTGTGTAAAAAAATTATAATAATAATAATATAAGATACATATATATAACACCTGAGATGGTGTGCAAATCCAAATCCCGCCTGTGGATTTTTTTAAACACTTTTCTAAAATGTAATAAAAAATGTAAAAAACACAATTGAGAACTAACTTATTAGTTTGTAATTTAACTGTTTGAGTAAGACAAAACATCAAGAAGTGTTTAATAGGTGCCTATGTGTTGGAACATTCCCGCGTGTATGAGCGATCGACCGCGATCCTAGGAATGCGGGTTGCAATAAAAGTCCGCGTTACCTCCCTAACCGCCTTTGGTAAGTGACAGTATCCAGTTGAAAGTGTTTTTATATAAGGCCAGTAAGCGCCGGCCACTTTGTTTTATGTTTTACGCAACAACAAGAAACAAAGTTACCTGACTTAGATAAGTCTGTCGCCATTCGAAATAATTGAAAAAACACCTAACCAGATATGAAGAGAATACTAATAATGCAACACGAGTACTAATTACCTCATACACACACACACACACACCCACACACACACACCCCCACACATTCTCATACCTACACACATACATATATAGTATATTCATAGATATATATTTACAAACATCCATTACACGAACACTCGAACACAGTACAGTATATGTATACTCAAACAGGTTATCTGTTTCTCATTTGTTGCGATCTGTTTTGAAAATTTGTTAATTGGTTAATTAGTACTTTATTAAAATAAATAGTTATTATTTGCAGGGAGGGCCTGGCGACCTGTAGCCCAGGTTTCCTTCTGAAACCTTTATCAGGCACCAGTCTCTCACAAATATGGGATGCTATTTAAATTTTTAGTAAATAAGCCTTTACTTAAATGTACCTATTTTTGTGATGGGAAAATAAACATTTTATTTTATTTTATTTTATTAGTATGTATAAACGTTTGAGATTAAAAACTAAACTAAACATGAAGAAGTTGAATAAGTATTTGGCTTAGAACGCACTGCGTTTAAACGCGAGCGGTTTTAAATCACCGAAAAACGTAACATACGACTTTCTATTGAAGTGCATACGCATTAGACGTTTTTTTCAGTGACTTATTTACGAAACGTTACCTGCTACAGCGACTTTTTTGTATCCCACCCCATAGCACACGCACAGCGGTTTTTGATTCAGTATCAATTGGGACTAAACTTAATTTAGTTTAACTTGTTAGTTTGCAAATAAACGTTTGAGTGTAAAAATAAAACATCAAGAAGTATTTAATAGCTACTTATGTGTCGGAACATACCCGCGTGTATCCTTACTACCGACCGATCGACCGCGATCCTAGGAATGCGGGTTGCAATAAAACGCTCGCGTTGGTTTTCCCAACCGCTTTTGGTAAGTGACAGTATTTAATTGAAAGAGTTTTTATGTAAGACCAGCAAATGCTTGCAACTTTTTTCTTATTTATGTGAAACACAAGCACAAAGTTTTTAACGGGCTTTACCGCAAACTACTTATAATAATAATAAGAGTTTTCTGAGTGGTAGAGCCACGCTGCGTTGCAGTAAGAAATGGGCCGGTTCGCCCGCCGTAATACCACCCTCTCACAGAATATCGACGTGAAACAATGGCACTCGTTGCTGTTATGTTTCGTCTGGTGAGTGAAAGTACCGGAGGCCCATCTCTCACCCCTCCCCCCTCCCAATTCCTACTTCCTCCTCAAGATCCAACTCCTTCCTCAAGGTCGGCAACGCATCTGCGATTACTTTGGTTTTGCGGGTGTCCATAGCGACGGCGATTACTTTCCATCAGGTGACCCGCCTGCTCGTTTGCCTCCCTTTAACGTAAAAAAAAGTATTCATTTCATAATAATTCCATAGACTGTTAGTAATTACAAGAAACGTTAAACACTGATGTTAGTTACGAGAAAAAAAAACTAAACCAATTAGCTAGTGTAGGGGTCTCACTCCTTTATACTCGACGACGTTTCGACCGTTGCACGGGCCGTGGAAACGGCCATTCTTTTCAAAAGTTAAGCAAGATTAGTATTAAAAATTTGCCAGCCGGCTACCAGCCGCTCGTTAGTAATGATGACCAACAAGCCAAATGAAGGCTAGCGTCTTGCCATTGTAAAAAAAAGGAAACAACACATACAACGTGTAACAGAAAAGTATGGTCAAAATGAAAATATCCAAAGTGTAGAATATAATCTAGATCTATATGCAGAGACATAATTATTAACTTTAGTTTATCATGTAATGGTAAATTAAATACTTATATTAGTGAAGTCATGCGCGTCAGGCGCGCACAAGCAAGAAGCAGTGATCATAAATGTAAGAACACAGAGGTTACTAAGCCACTAGGGCTGTGACTTGTTTATTTTGATTGTAACGTCACGATTCAAATATTTAATTAAAAATTGCATTACAAATTAAAGTCAACAGTAAAAAATTATGTCAAACTAACTCTACATACAAGATCTACCCCGCCCGATCCTCTAAATGTCACTTCACATTTACAGAATACACTAAACATGCACACTAGCTTAGGTCCAAGACAACGTACTCGTAGAACAAGGGTACGAAGAACCGGTTCACACGCGCTCTATACCAGGTACAGACATGTACCTGGGCGCTTCTCTCCTCCTCCACGGCCCGGTCTACCCGAGCCGAGGTCCGAGCCTTTAGAGGCGCCCTCGGGTGGTTCCGCCCCCGATCCGATCCGAACCCTTCAAAGAATCTAGTAAGGCAGGTGATTCGTTTCACACGGCTTGAGGGACCCTTTATGTTCCTCGCCGCCCCCAAAAAAAAGCCCAGTGAAGCTGAAAATGCCGTCTTAGGCAATCAGCATACTCTCTAAAAAAAAATACAAGATCTAGATGGGATACACTTTGGACCTTTTCATTTTGACCACACCTTTCTGTTACACGTTGTAGCTATACATCACCAGCTCATTTTATGTCTCCAGCATTGGGGACATAAAATGAGCTGGTGATGTATAGGTACACGAGCTTTCACGGTGGAATGGAAATGGAATGGAAACACCAAAAGGACAACGGGTTATCGGATGTTTCCATTGTACCAGAAACACTTCAGGAAAAACGGGTCATAAACCACCACGCGGACCCAGTGCGGATTGGTGTTTGTTAACGACTTTTAAAGGAGCCGGGACCAACAGCTTTACCTGCCTTCTGAAACACGGAACAACCTCCTAATGTGGTCTAGTGGCTAAGACCATCGGTTTAGACCCAGAGGTCGGGTTCGATTCCCGTCGGGGGAATCGTTCGAAATCGGAAGCGTTGTGTACTCGGTTTGGTTGGTGGTAGGGCTTGTTTGTCCGCCTGGCTAGCTACCACCATCTAATCTAATTAAGTCGCCATAACATCAATGTTTTGTTTTGTTCCGGCAGCTAGAGATAAGATAGCCAGTGCCTCACTAGTTGAGGATCCCGGGTGAAGTGCGCTTCCATCATTGGCCTTATCATCACTAAACATCAGGTGAGATCAAGGCACTGTGCTTACCTGTAAATATAAAAAAAAGAAAAAAAAAAGCCATAAATGAACGGCAAACAATAAAGATTTGTACAAAATAAAAATCAACATGCAAACAAATTCCAATCATAAGTGCGGTTATGTTAAATAAAGTGAAGTGGCAATACCCCCGAGAAGTTGCGAAAAGTTATGTTGAAGTTAAAACAATTTCGCATTTTGAATTTCACAATAAGTTTTCTTGTTCACCCAGTGGGCCAGTTAGGTTATTGATTACAAACTTCTCGAATGAAACCGCCACAAGTACTTAGACCAAATTGGATTTTGCCTAACTTCCAAGATGATGCCTTCATCTCACAAATAAATTCATTACTTATTCAGATAGTTGCTTTGAAATATGAGACAGACGCGACACAGTGTAGAAAAATCTAGCAGTAGTATGGTGATATGCATCATCATCATCATCATCATCATCAGCTCATTTTATGTCCCCACTGCTGGGGCACGAGCCTTCCCTATGGATGGATAGGGAGAACGGGCCATAAACCATCACGCGGGCCCAGTGCGGATTGGTGGTTGTTAACGACTGCTAATGCAGCCGGGACCAACGGCTTTACGTGCCTTCCGAAGCATAGAGGAGCTCGAGATGATACATTTTTGGTCACTCATCCGATGACCGGCCTTTGCGAAAGTTGCTTAATTTCAGCACTCGCAGACCGGGCGCGTTAACCACTGCGCCATCGAGCTTCTCAGAACCTTACAAATAAACAAAGAATAAGCACTGAATAGTTATTCCGTGTTTTGTTTCTGTCATGTAAATGTCATTTCAAATTAGAGTAAAAGAGACTACCTATAATATTTATGACTTTTCTGTAAATTGAATTCAGCTCTAAAATTATAACTAAAATAAACATCAGATACTACTTTCGTCTCGATTGTAATCGTAATCGCGTTAGCCCGCTGGTCTCTTGACATACAATATATTAATTTTGGTTATGTATTAGGTAGTACCATAAGAATAAATGACTATTACTTTAATGCTCATAAATATGTTTAATTGTAATTACTAAACTAATAACAGGATAGGTAAAATTTATAAAAATCTAAAATCATGTTTTCCGTTAACAACTTCATACTATGTATATCAATTACTAAAAATTCAAAACCATTTATTCAGTTTAGGCTACAAAGTAGCTCTCATGAATGTCACGATGCCATCGGTTCGTAAGTCTATACAGGGAGCAGGGCGGGAGACCTTGTACTGAGAAGAACCAGCAAGAAATTCAGCATGGGCATTTCTTTTCTCCCTTACAGCGTTAATACAATATGTTGATTTACTTTTGCGGCATATTCATAGCAGCAGTCATATTGCTTATACTTATTACAAATAAATTATAAAAAAAAGAAAGAAAAAACGTATTTTAAAAATCTGTAAATAAGCAACAAAATGTAGGTACTTACGTATGCGTAAGCGTAAGCTTAGGCCACTTTACGTAATGTCGTCAACCTACCCGCTGCGCTCTAATCTACCTACTATGGTCCGCATTGCTAATTCTCGTCAGACGACGGTCGCTATTCTGATTTACACTAAAGTCGTTTTATTAGTAATCGGTTCCTTATTACTTGCTCGGTGTTAAAAGTATTTTTAGTTTTAGGTCGACGACCTTACGTAAAGTGGCTTAAGATTACGCTTACGCATACGTACCTACTTTTGTAGCTTTTTTACAGATTATTAAAATATGTTTTTTTTTATAATTTATTTGTAATAAGTATAAGTTGCTATAAATATGACAAATGCAAATAAAAATATTGTATATTGGAAAATGCTCTATCATAGCAGGACACTTTCCATAAGAAATAAACACACAAAATGTAAAAGGCAAACACAACATGTAAAAAAAAACAAAATTAAAAATCTAAGCTAGCAAATTTACATCAGGTAACAGTTTCAAATTCCACAATGTCATACAGTACCAATACAGTACTCTAGTAAAAGTCTTTTTTTTTTTAAGAAACAATAATACTAAAAATAAGATAAGTAAGCAAGAGCAGACCAGCCTCCAGAGGCGGCAGCCGTGTACTCCCGTGTACCTACTAAGTTAGAGTACCTAGTAAACATTACAAAATACTTGTTGCAGGTAGCCCCCACTCTTAATAGTAGGTATTTGGTAAATTCCTATATACCTCCTCCCCCTCCCGACCTACCTCGAAGCTCGAAAGCAAGCAGACGTGTGTAAAACCGTAACACTTTTATTTCTAGGTCTAATTTAATAAATAAATTTAAAAAAAAAATTAGTAACAAAACTGAATAGGTACTCACAATAGGAGTCGCGGGCTTGTTTATACATATATATATGTAGATATATTTTATTGACACGTGCCCAACTAGATTCTCCGAGGGGTTCGGATCGGTAACAACTGATAATATAGTAAATTGGTTGTAAAAGAAAGATACACGACATGATGCTGATTACTAATGATTTGTATCAAAAATAGAAAATGGTTTTCCTAGAATAACTTTGGGATCAATGGAATTGTTGTGTCCTCGCACATATTTTTAGAGATTTCTACTGTTCAAAGTGCTTGTCTTTTACACTTACTACAAATGTTATTCTACACTAAAGGTGATTGTATTAATTCAATGATATATTTTGTTTTAGCCTCCTAAGTGCCAGCTCTTCTCGGTCAAAAGCTCTCCCAAAATCTGTTGATATATCCAGTAGTTTAGTTTAAATTAGATTTTAGTTTACAATTATTTGGAGTTATTTGTAAGTTTGACGTCATAGATTTTAATCCACCGGAACTGATCAATAATATTAAAATATATGAAATTAATGTAATTAATAAATTTCATGTTTGTAGCGAAAAAGAAAACAAAACAATTTTTGACAATTTTTTTTTCTCTAGACCCCGCTGATTTTGAACTTAAAACTGGTTGCTAGTTTTTTACTAGACCCTTATGAGATTACTAGTACACATAAAGTATCCGTTGCACGAGGGGACGAATCCAATACAAATCTAACCCAAATTTGGGACGGATCTCATACAAATTTGATCATCGTACTTTGCCCTACCCATTCGCATCACTGATGAATCTTCCAGGCATTACGCTTACTCTGTCATCAATCTGCCCGTACACACGACAAACGGTTTCACTGAACAACCACAAGCTCCATTACTTGACAAAACAAGATAATGGAACATTGGACGTTACATGAATCAGTCTATTGAGTCGCGTTTGCAACGCAGACGGTTTGAATAGCTTTGGCAGTTCTGTGCGGAGAATAATACAGACTGGACTCTATTGACATGTATAAACAACAAAACGTGACCTACAGTTAACAACAAAAGTCCCTGGAGCACTTTAGTACTTTGACAAACCAAGTTTTTTTTCAGTAAAGTATGTACTAATAGTGGACATCTTTTGGCTGACATGATGAAGTACCAGTATCTTAAACAAAGTCTTTTTGAAGATATAAAGAATAATTTTTCATGTTGTAAGGTCTGTGTCAGGCAACAATGGGACTAGAGATGCAAACGTTCGTCATTTATGATAATAAAAAGATAAAACATGACAAAGATTTCCCGGTGTAAATGCCAATAATCTATACACGGTCGAGCTGTTTAAAAAAATAAAAATATAAAGTATAAAATGCCCAAGACACCGTACTCGTAGAACAAAAGTACCTACGAAGAGCAGGTTCACACGTGCTTTATATCAGGCACACTAGGCGCTTCTTCCCACTCCCATGAACCGGTCGACCTGAGCCGATGTCCTAGAAATCCTCTGACGGTGTTTCGATCGCACTGCTAGAGTTTCCACTTCCAAAGTCCGCTTCCAAAGTCCGCTGACGCTGGTTTGAAGCTAACACCATAAATCTATCAATAGTTCGATAGATACGAAAGCTTACCAATATTAAAAACCGATGGCATTTTTCTCGCACCAATTTAGCTGTGTCAAAGACAATGAACGCTACAAGGCCCGTACTTACCCTATATGTATATTTTTATTAAAGTATCGAGGGATCAAACTAAAACGTATAGTTGTCGGCGTTGTATCGGCACCGACACAAAAATCGCAGACAGATTATTTCAACCCATAAAAAGTATACATTCGACTAATAAGATAAGGTCAGTAGGGTATTGTCGAACTTATACATAACATTAGAGTAATTATTAAAGGGCTTCTTATCATGTTTATTATTTTCCCGTTAATAAATAATCAATAGCAAGTGACCATGATAGTTTAAATACATTATAGGCTAACTTAGGTTCTAATTTCCAAACACTAGCCACTAGACTGCAATGAAAAATTAGGCGTTTTCAGAAAGGTCTTATTGAATGATATCTATATCTTATTTACCTTTATCATGTCTGTTATCAACAATCAAATACAATCTAAGAAAAAGGAGCTTATGAACAGTTTTTTGACTGTAAAGACTTTTATTAAATAAAGAATAAACCTTTTGCGGCCCATACAATCATAAAACAAAAAAAAATACAATCTTGCTGGGCCTCAAATTTTCAATTTTAAAACGTCGACAATCATGTCTCAGTGGCCTGATTTAGTTTTTCTCATGAGAAAGTTACACATTAAGGTTAGGTTACATTTAGATGGCATGTCTATAAAAGACAAAAGAATCTAAATAAAAAAAAAGGTATTTAAAAAAAAGTGATCATGGTCTGGGTCTCTACTCTCTCAACTCTACCTACATGGGAACACTGCTGGTGAATTTTATGAGGCACCATCTATCGAAACCATCAAAGCCGAGCAGAAGCCCAGGGGACCCGCCATAATGATTATTATGATGAATGAATAATGAATAATAAATTCCAAAATGGCCGCGGGTAGAAACTAGTTTAATAAATGCGCCAGGATTATTCGCTGTCCCTTTCTTCACTGTGACTTAGCTCCTGCCCGTTGGGAAATCTAGTTCACTATAACATAATCCTTACTTTCTTTGAATAGTATGAAGTGGCTTTCACTAGCCGACCGTAACTTTATACTTTTTTGTTGTGTGAATACACTGTTGGGGCTTCTTACATTCCCCTTTATATTTCATAATTAGGAGAAGTTATCGCTGAGGCTAGCACGTTTCCATTGCTGCGATCATACAGTCTAAGCAACTTTCGCTAAGCCCTTAGGGTAAGTTAACAAAAACAAAAGTATACACTTAAAACTTTAGGGTTAAACACTAACTCCTCAGCACATACCTGTGCTAATTATTCTTAGTATACCTTTTTAGTACACAACAACCTTTAATCGCTCAGGGTCACATAGGACAAATGCTTTGTTTTAGTGACGTCGCAATTGAAAATGGAAGCCACAGACGTATTGCCATTGTCTAGGGAGGTGATGTGAGGTTTCATGTCCAAATTTGTCAAGGAGCCGACGAATCTCAAGGTATGTGACCTTGGAGATTCGTCAGCTAGAACGTAACACACACAGAAGATAAGTACTTGGATCTCATATTCGAAAAAAAGATGTTCAGACGGTTATTGTTTGATTCACATCCTATTATTATTATCTCTGTGATATTAGCCCATCATTAAACTTAAGTATGCAGATATTGTGATAATCTTAGGGATAAGCCAGTTCTTCTTTACGACTGAAGACTCTTATGAACTAAGAGACTTTCTATGATCTTGTATGAGATGTCTCAAACGTGGGCCTGGTTCTGTAAATCTAGCCATTTGATTTAAATGCATTGGAGCTATGAAAGATCTCGAACTTTATTTCCTGGAGTAACTACAACGGTGTTTCATTTTAACGTTTCGAAATTGAATTTGGATTCAAGTTGACGTTAGCTTGGCTTAATGCTAGACTCGCGTTTCAACTTAAATTTTCTCCGCTTAATTTCCGTGGGGAGTGATACGTGACTAAAGGTAAACGCTGAAAAGAATCTTAAGTATTTAATAACTTTCCGGGTGGTTGAAGAGCTCGATGGCGCTACGGCTTGGGCTTTCGCGTTGCGATATTGCGTGTTAAGCTACTTTCAGAATGCTAGATCACCCATCCAGTGGCCAAATAATGTTTTTCAGCACCGCAACGGTACAAGCTGAGGTCCTAGTTGGTTATCACACACAAATTTTATGTTTTCTGATTGTTGTTCTGTTTTTATTTTTATTAGGATCTTTTATTATGTATCCTTCTGTAGGTAATGTTTGCGTGATTTATAATTATATTATAAAGGGGAAAGCTTTGTGCTTTTGTATGTACGTGTGTTTGGAACAAATAAACTCAAAAACTACTGGACCGATTTAAAAAATTCTTTCACCATTAGAATGCTACATTCGCGCTCAGTAACATAGGCTATGTTAAAAAAATAAGAAAGAAAGAAAGAAATGCCTTACAAAGTCCGCCGGGTCAGCTAGTCGTCAATAAATATTTTCTTATTCTTATTCTTATTTTAATATCTCGACCTCCACTGTGCTTAGACACGTTTGGTCGATGGTTCTAGTTGTTGATCTAATATGGTGAACGTTAAAACCCTTGCCTTTTGTATAGCCTATGTTACTCAGCGCTAATGTAGCATTTTAATGGTGAAAGAATTTTTGAAATCGGTTTAGTAGTTTTTGAGTTTATTTGTTGCAAACATACATACATACAAAAATACAAAGGTTTCCTCTTTATAATATTAGTATAGATTAGTTTTATTGATATACTTGTACGAGAACATATTTCTTTTAACACATTACCAATAACAAGAACTCGAAAGAGAAATTAACAGTCTAATTCCAGATAGATCACACACTCGTAGATATTTGCAAGGCATCATAATTTTTGATACCTTCGATGTTATTTCGCGTTGATCTGAAATATAATTGGTTCGCAGTGTAGCTTACTTTATCGGAACTATGTAAATAAATGTACCTATATCGGTAAATAAATATAGCCGGTAACACAATTTAACAGTTAGTTGCAGCCCTATCTGTAACTTCACTGTTTGAGATCTAATTTCCTATCTTAGTATTTACTTTATATTCCTGGAACCAGTTTTTGGAGGATGTTGGGTGAGGTGAATATAGTATATATATAATTATATATTTCGAATTAACGTTTTATGATCTGTATTCGCAGTCTACATAAGTAGGTAACTTTGTCAAATTCTTCTTATTTTTAGTAGAGTAGAGGTTTTTTTTTAATTTTAATTGTGACTCAATACTCAATATTTTTGTTGTAAAATTATATGTACATAGGAATGGTAAGAAACTATAATGAACTGTTTTTTATTTCTGTTTTTTAGTTCTTGAATAAACTCTATTTTTGTCTGACACAACCCACACATGAACCAACGTGAGCTAACTTAACTAACATTTTAACAAAAACTAATACCTTTTACTAAATATAAAACGAGTAGGTATTAATTGAGTTGAATAAAGCGTAGCGATTTCTAGATCTGACTTTTTAATCTCATTAAAATAAATAAGTAATTTTCGAATAAAATTATTAATATTTTATCACATTATAAATATCTGCATCATCATTATGGTCATACTGTAGACGACTCGAAAAAAAACAGGAAAATCAGCTATTCAAACTATATTTAAAATGTGTCAATATCATTAGCTTATTTAAAAAACAAAGTAAGTACTTACTTTAGCTTTTCGGTACGGTAAATATGATTTTTATGGCATTGTTATGTCTGCCTGTATAACAAGGCTCTTGTTATTTCTAGAGATATGCAGGATCGTTAAAAAATAATCCACTGTAATGTGGATCTTCTACTCCTCCTGTGAGGCTACAAAAAAAATAAAAAACGCTCCACACTTTACAATAATATAAGGTATTTTATTAATTTTAAATTAAATTAAATTAAACAATACAATAGTGGATTTACAAGGTTAATGAGTTAGCATAACAAGATACGTAATTGGCCGCCGAACAACTATTTGAATTAAAATCCATTTAATATTGAAATCTATTGAAATGTTAAATCAATTATCAGTTCTCATTTCCCATTCACCTTCACGCCGAGGTAGTGCTCAAATAATAAGGAAGTTTGAAAGGGGTCAAACTTACGGACAATGTCGAAGACTGAACTGAAGAAAAATGTTTTAAAATTCAAAAATTTCTTTCTGAGAAGTGTAGGCGATACGCGTCCCCACAAATGGGGGCGAGGTTTAAAAGTTTGTGAGAAAAATGAAAAGTGTCGGCGCAGGTGTCTCGGTGACCAAGAAGCAAAGCACTTGGGTCGATACCAAAAGGTCCTAGGTTCAATTACCAGGGGAAGTTTTGAACCGGTGAGTGATTCTCACGTTGTGATGTAACTTACGAGTGCTCCTTTTTTCTTTTTCAAAGTTACTGGTAACTTATTTTTGGCATAGAAAATTCCCAAACGGTGATCAAATTGTAAATAATGCAAAAAATATTAATACTTATAAATATACGTCTGTGTTCCCAAAAACTTATAACCTGAATGCCTTCCTGGGGCAGCTCGCTCCATCGTAGACCTCATCTACGCTCACCATGCGAGATCGAAGTCAAGAGCTGTCTTATAAAATATAAAAAAAAAAAAATTTATTTGCCTCGAACATGGTATAGAAGATGACAGAGAACTTTACTCAGTAACAAACAACCACAATATCACGGCCATATAGTGCTTTTCAGATATGTTAGTGTATTTCATGTCACTTTTTTTTCAAGATCACCGGTGTGATTAAAAAATTTGTTAGACTATGAAGTTGACCAACAGCAATGCATCGGCTGGACTCAGTGGTTGTCCCTTTACTTACCTTAATACCTCGGCCATATGGTGCTTTTCAGATAATAATATGTTCATAAATTTTCCAGGGTTCTACTCGTATGCTCGGTGGCCGAATACCAAAGCTCTCGACCATCGAGTCAAGAGCTTTGGTATCGTATCGATGCCAAGGTCCTGGCTCAATTCCCAGGTTGTGCAAGTGTGTTTCGGATTCTTCGATGAATAGCCCAGGTTCGTGATCACCAACCCATATTTGGCAAGCGTGGTGGTTAAGCCAATACCCATCAATTGTACCGATGACTTGATTTCAATGATGGAGGCGTTTGCTTTGCAGTGGAATAGTATAAAGACTTTTTACTTACTCCGCTTGAAGAAATATGAAAAATTCAAGATTTCTTTCGCAGAAGTGGAGGCGATACAACGACCCGATAACTTGGGGTGAGTTTGTAAAGTTTGTGAGAAAAATGAGAAGTGCCGTCGCAGTTACATGAAGGAAATTTTAGTTTTGCAATCTCGAAACGATACAAAAAGTAGTTCCTACTTATTGCGAACGTATCGATGGTAATAAATAAAGTAGGGAGAGCGTAAGGGTCTCGATTTTGCTATTTTAAGACATAAGCGTGTCTCACCAATCACTTATTGACATTTGTGTTATCTGGAAAAAATTCAATTCAATAATATTTCAATAATAGAAACCAGAGTTTGTAACAAATAGCGAGAATTTTTCTAGAAAATTCTTGTCCAACCAACGACATGGATTTTTAGAAGTGTACTAAGAATTCGTTAAGGATTATGGCCGTTTTATTAAACTCTAGTGGTAGGAGTAATTAGTATATAATATACTGTCTCAAAGCTGGTCAAAGGCTTCAATAATTTAAATCAAGATATTACTAGAATTTATTAGATTTGGCTCAATCATAAGACTTATTTTTTGAATGAAATGAAAAGAAAAATTGAAATGAAAAATTATTTAATCAGTGTCACAGAGTAATACCACCGTCTATCTTGGTAATACATTGAATTAAGTAGAATTAAAAAATATAAAGTGACACAGAAAAGTTATCCGCTCAGCATTTGTCAAAACACCAAAGGTGTCCCGACGCTGATCTTCCGTGGTAACCTAAAGAAAGAGATCGTGAGAACAAATATTGGTCACCAATCTGTTAAATTTTAATATCGAATGTTAGCCTACGCTTACAGTATTCGCTACGACATTGATATATTTACAAGTTCTAAAGCCTCCTTGAAATCTAAATTAAAGTCAATCTCAAATGTTAAATCTTAAGCGTAAATTACAACAATATATAACAATATGTAACAACAATATGTAACAAACACCCTTATTTATAGTCCAATTTTTTTTTGTTGTTATTTTAATTTAAAAGATTTTTTTAGAGTTAGAGTTAAATAATAGTTGTCATAGATATGTAGGTAATGTAAACTTACGCATGTTAGGTTCGCTTCTAGAAGATAACATTCTAATCTTATTTTAATGTTGTATGAAATTATGTCATTATGATTGTAATCGGTTTTGTGAACTAAATAAAAAAAAATAGAAGACACCAGAAAACCGATGATGATTTGAACAATGACGACTTAAACAATGACCATTTTACCATTCGATATACGAGTACCATCATCATCATCATCATCATCAGCTTAAATGAGTCCACTGATAGACATAGGCCTATCCAAAGCACGCCATTGAGCACCATCCGCACATCTACCCATCATAACGTAATATGTAATTTATGACAAAGAAAAAAGATAGGGATCTATTCCATATACATTAGAGGTCGGTTTGTACGTTGGTGATTTACATAATTATTATGACGTCAATTTGAATTCGAAACTACTTATCTTGATATGCGGAACCTTTTCGTGGCTATAGCAAATTAACCTATTTTGCATTAGGCCCTAACAACGACGGATCTTTGACTTCAAAAAGAATACGAAAAGAGAACTGTAATGGTGGATACTCACCAGAGCGAACATCGTAACGTAACCGTCAGGTACCATTCGCGGCGGCTAGATACGTCATTGCTGACTGACTGATAACAGTGCCTTGATTCTCGTAACGAAAATCGTAACTATATCCCAGCAACAGTCGTTAAAACTATTGTCGTATTTTATATTTTGTGTTTTTATTTGTGATGGAAAGTGCCCTTTTATGATATTATGATATTTTCCAATATTTTGACGAGAAAAGAAATGCCCTTACTGAGTTTCTTGCCGGTTCTTCTCAGTACAAGGTCTCCCGCCCAGAGTAGACATACGGATCGATGACATAATGACATTCATAAGAGCTATTTGTAGCCAAAACTGAATAAATGATTTTAAATTTTGAATTTTGAATTCAAATCCGACCGATCCAATCGAGCCGATTTTAAAGTCGTTCGATCGAAGTTTTAACCTACCTTATACGGTATATATCTGAATACGGTTGGTTAGAACTTCGTTTAGATTTCAGATGCTAATATGAAAATGGTTTCAACGAATAAGTCGCTACGATAACGTTACGGTTTGTGTTATGCGAATCGGGGGTCGGGCGGAGCTCGCGGCGAGCGGCTCGGCTCGCTGTTGTATTGACCATTCGAATGCTCGTACCGAACGTGTTACGTTACGATAATACGCATCTGTCAGTCTCCACCATTAGACCGTTTTGCCACCAGAGCTGCAAGGATAAATTCCAACAATAGAATTACTTTATTTTCTTTGCGGTGTATAATGGAGTAATGGAGTAATCCTATTGGTGGATTTTAACTTCGTGCACCGCTTAGCTATCATACACAGCTCTTGTAGAGAAGCAGCCTAGGCGCGCCCGCTCACATCCGAGAATCGGTGACCGATATTTCAGTTGGTGAAAATCACATAAAACATCGGCGAAAAAATCGGTCCGATTGTTTGTCCTACAAAAAGTCGGTCGTGGGCGGAGCGCTAAAGGTGAGTCCAAATTAAGTTACATATTATGCTTTAAAACAATGCCATAAAACAATAAGTATAGGTTGTTTTATTGACGCTTATCGGCCACACAAATAAAACATGCTACTTAACTAGCTTTATGACATGTTTTGTCATATAGTCTGGACGCACCTTAAGATTTTAGAGAATTTTAAGTTTATAGAGAGGTTTCAGAATTTACCGGAATCTTTAAGAAAATAATCATAACTAAATCATTAATAATCATAACTATTTAATAGGTTTTATTGACAGCTCTTGACCTCGATCTCGCCTGATGGTGAGCGTAGATGAGGTCTACGATGGAGCGAGCTGCCCCAGAAGATGCCTATTAACTCTCGCCTTGAAGGAATTCAGGTTATAAGTTTTTGGGAACACGGGAACATTGGGAAGCGCTTCGTGCGACATAAGGTAAGTAGGTAGGTAAAAATAAACAAAAAACAATATCACTAAGGAAAATTAAACAACCGTAATATTTAATGAAACGTTTATTTTCTTTCTCATATCATTTATATAAATAACGATCGCCGAATAATATATCCCCCATTTAACTCGAAATACAACACAACAAACGAATACTCCAACTGAGACAGCGCCGTTTAATTTAAAGTTATTGGAATAATACTCATGAAATTTACATGTTACAATAATAATAATCAGCAACAACTGGATGTTACTTATTATTAAGAACGGTATTAACTAAATTCATTTTACAAAATAGAACAAAAATTCTTTAATTTGATATGAAATTTTCGGCACTCAATTTTGTTTAATTAATTATAGCGAGAGAGATGAAGTCATGTCATTGATTGAAACAATTAGTTTGATGCAAAAAGCAACCTTGAAGATGAGGCCAAGCGTTTGTTTATTCTAAAACAAACGCGAAAAATCTTAAAGAAGTGTTACGACCTTATTAATAAACATTTAACATTCATTAATGAACAGATATTCCTTGTTTTGTTTGTGACATTGAAACTACATTCAAATTTAGAGTAAAAGAAACAAAACACGGAACAACTATTCAAAGCTTTATAGGATAGTGGCACCAGGACATAAAAGCCTTCGTTCGACAGCAGTTTTTGTCGCCAAAAATATAAAATAGAATTTCATTGGATGACAACTTAGATTACAGGCGTATAGTTATAAGTAATCTACATATAATAAAGCTAAAGAGGGTCGAAAGTCTGTACATGGAATATATTCGAAAAAAAGTTAGTTGGGGATACTTAGAATCGATAACAGAACACGTTCCAACAGTTTTTAGAATTTTCGTCTGTTTGTCTGTTTATTGGACCGCGCATCACGTGAAAATGACTGAACGGATTTGGATGAAACTTTGCACATGACCCGGACTAGGATATAGAATACATTTTATACCGGTAACAGCTTCCTGTGGGATAGTGTAGTCTTCGCGAACGAAGTCGCGGGCGACAACTAGTATATAATAAGTGCAGTCTCCTACAGCTCATACTGCAAGGAAAAATACAAGGCCAGAGAGGACCAGGCCGTAGAAAGGTGCAACGGCTACAAAACCTCGCTGAGTGGTACAATCTGAGTTCTCCAGAGCTTTGCCGAGCCGCAACATCACGGGCCCAAGTGGCCATAATGATAGCCGATCTCCGTTAGGAGATGGCAACATGAAGAAGAAGAAGAGTTATATAAGGTCACATTTTATCAACCGCAAATATTTTGACAAAACATCTAATTATATCAAAGAAATAAGGCAAAAAAAATTCAGGCAAGTTTTTATTTTTACTTTTCCTAACACAAAAATTGTAATATTTTTAAGAGCGGCCTCTCTGTCGGCTCCTTTGAATGAAACTACGGGCACGAGTAAGCGGTGTAGGCATTGCGGCCTCTCTGTTCCGGCTCCTTTGAATCGAAACTACCGAAAGTGCGTAAGGGGTGTTTTATTTTACTTTTAAATCAAAATTTCTTTTGGTGATTTTCTTGAAAACTAGCGTATAAAAGTTTAAGGTTTTTTCATAAAAATAGTTTATTTAAGTTGTTGAATTTATCCTCAAAATATTTGCGGTTGATAAAATGTGACCTTTAATGTAAGGCTTGGAAACAAATGGTCTGTATTCATCATCATCATCATCAGCTCATTTATGTTCCCACTGCTGGAGCACGAGCCTTCCCTATGGATGGATAGGGAGAACGGGCCATAAACCACCACGCGGGCCCAGTGCGGATTGGTGGTTGTTAACGACTGCTAATGCAGCCGGGACCAACGGCTTAACGTGCCTTCCGAAGCACGGAGGAGCTCGAGATGATAAATTTTTGGTCACCCATCCGATGACCGGCTTTTGCGAAAGTTGCTTAACCTCAACACTCGCAGACCGGGCGCGTTAACCACTGCGCCATCGAGCTCCTTCGTAATCAATTGTTTCTAAAATCACAGTTGCTGGCCACTAATTTTAAAGGAATTTTTCTTCGATCCAAGTCAATCACTAGTTCTGGTGCCACACTATCCTGTTTATTAGTAAAAGAGATGAAGTCATAGGCGAACACCTAGTAACGAAAAGTGAAGCCATGAATATTCATTAGGCAAAATTGACGCCCCAACGTTGTGTGATTTCTTTTCATTACCGTCATATTTGTCGCAACCTGACGCGTGATGTTGACCGACTTTGCCCAATATATTATGGACCAACAAAGGTACAATTATGCCAAAATGATCAAAGCCACATATCCATCTATTTGAATATATTCAGAGTTTTAATAAAGCATAGGCTTTTTAGCGCATTTTTGAAGTTACGCGATATCGTTTTTGGAGAGAGTTTGCTTCACCATTTTAAGCTACACCGGGCTTTTTTTGGGGGTGGCGAGAAACATAAAGGGTTCCTCATGCTGTGCGAAACGGCATCACGTACTAGTGCGTGCCCCGTGCCCTTTTAGATTATCCGAGGGGTTCGGTTCGGATCGGATGAGATCGAGATGTTACGCGAGTTCTATAAAAGCTTAAATTCAAAGAGTTTAGAGAAACTCATAAGCTAATTTTATATATGTTTAAGATATATAATCGAAATATTTTGCTTATTAGAATGTTTTATTTAATTTGGCTTATTGGTTTTAAAAAGACTTTGAAGTTTGTATGGGATACTGAAAAATAAAATGGCTCTTCACTAACTCCAAAAAGAAGTAGATTATTCGTGTGTTTATATTTGATTTTATGTTATTGTCTTTATTTATCCTCGAAATCATTTTTAAACAAAGGATGATTCTTTTTGTTTGAACAGAGTTTTTTCTTCCCAATCTTCCGGGAAACAGTAAAGTACTGAGATGAGTGTTCACGACATGAAATGAGGCTTATTATGTGTTAGTTTATTAGACCTATTTTGATGTCAACTCACATGTGGCTTAGATCATGTTGGCACAACTTAGCCTAATGAATATATGGCATAAGGGTCTCATTTGTTATAACAACAAATGGTATTTCATTACGTAAACTTTCATAGTAAATAATAAACATTAGATATAACATCACTTGCCATAATTTTCTTTTTACGTTTGTTTGCTCTCGTATTTCTTTTGTTTCATAACATTTAGCATCGGACAAAACTAATAATATTTTTTTTTATAAGACAAACAAAATACACGAAACGTTTTATTAAACGAAGCGGTAAGGTGAGCTATAAGCTCAGGACCTGCAGATATTTATCTTCACAGCAACTGCTATTCGTTTAATAATTTTATTTTATTACTTTTTTCATATAACTTCAATATAAACTGCCCTTTCATATACCATAACATATACCTTAATAAACTAATATAAATTAAAAGAATAACATTTTCAATTTGATGTCAAAATATAGAATAACAATCAAAATTAAAAATTGTTAATGAAACATTAACTTGCAGAATGAGCAATGTTCCGTGTAGGTACATAGAGAAATTGTTATATCAAACATTTTGCTATAGTTACGTTTTAAAATTGTAAAACTTAAATATTTATACAATTTGTTGTTAATACCATAAGCTTATCCGTTCAAAACAGTAAATGAGTACAGTGTATGTTGGAACTTTCACAGTTTAAACAATGTTTTAATATAAAGTTTTGCATGTTTTGATGAAGGTTTTATTACTAAATTATAAAAGTTCAGAGATCCGAATAGTAGGGCTAATTTACGTATAATAAGTGAGAAGGTTGTCGTAAAACATTTTTTAAATCCAGAGCTTTAAAAGGTCCTTAGATTTAGGCACCCCACAGACTGACCAACTTTGATTGTATTGTATTGCAATTGCAATTCGCAACTAGTTGTTTCCATATAACCTAAAGAAACTGCGAAGACATAGCAACTCTCGTTGCGAGTTTGAATGATCGACAACAGTTTTCAGTTGCTCCACTCGATGATCAGTTTTAAATTGCAGCAACTACCAACTGTCATATTTGTACTAGTTGTGTCAAGTTGATGGTTTCCTCTACTAGGAAACACTGACTGTTGACTATGGATTTGAAAAGTTCATTTGGAAACGCGGCAACCGTAAACTGTGTTAAACTGTAACTTTAACGTAAACTGTAATTTTTTGTTGCTGCTACTAGCAACTTTTAACAGAAATTTTCAAAAAGTTGATGAAAACTGTTTTGAAAAACTCGTACCTATCAGTCTCTCACATAACTTAATCATAAATAAAATTGTTACACTATACATAAGGAAATTATATGTTAGGGTAAATTAGCCTTACCATTTTTCAATTACTGTTAACGACACATTAATACAACCACAGTGACATCGTTAATGTACAAACAAAATTGATTGAAGGTTTGGTATTAATTAAATAACAATTCGTTAAAAAAAAACAAAAAAAAGTTTTTCAATGACATAACAGCTGGTTGGTATAAATGATAGAGACAGATTCCAAATACTTTTTAATGGTAATTTTGAACCTCATAAACAAAAAAACAACTCCCAATAACATAACAATAAAATTGTTTTCATTAAGTATACATTATCATTAAAATATTACTATCTACAAATATATACAATCAACATACAATTATTTATTTACATGTTTAAAACAATTTTGTAGCGTTTTTCCTGCACTAAAGTAATCGTTGCCTTAATAATGAACTTTATACAATGAAAGAAGCAATAATGGTTTTCAAAGCATCATCATCATCATCATCATCATCATCATCATCATCATCATCATCATCATCTCAGACAAAAACTTTCACTGCTGCAAAAAGGCCTCTCCCAAGGATCCTTACAACGACCGGTTTCGTGCTGTTCGCATGCAGCGGCTACCAACGACCTTCACCAGATCATCGGCCCACCTTGTTGGAAGCTTGCCCACACTGCGTTTGTTTTTCAAAGCATCGGATGCGAGAAATCGTGGTTCAATCCCCCAACTTCGTCAGTCTGAGCTTTTAGGTGAGATAATAGGGCTTTTATTGATAGCGGATTAAAAATATTTTTTTCTTTGAAAAAAAACATTATTTGTCAGACAAAAAACTTACACACCCTGTTGCATCAGCGCTTACGTTTCATATTTTATTGTAAAGTTAAGTACTTTTAAAGTAACAGTTGACAAACAGACATACTCAAAGACACCAAAATATTTAAAAAGAACTTATTTTTTATTTCTTTTATTATGTTTTAATTATTATCACTCATTACTAGTTTATTTCATTTCCTAATTTCTGGGGCACGAGCCTTCCCTGTAAATGGAAACATCACAGAGAGAACGGGCAATAAACGATCACGCATGCCTAGTGCGGATTGGTGGTCTGCAGCCGAGACCAATAGGCCATCCCGGCTACACTCGACTTTTAGAGTTTATACAGACACCCCCTACCAACCGTTAGGTCACAAAGTAGGTGTCAGACAACCTTGCGCAAGCACAAGGGACCATCTGCGTCAGGTCATAACGCCAGATCAGGACGCGCCGAAGCGCATTCTTCATCTAGAACTCTTAAGACTAGTGTCTCGACCAAGTTGCCCCGTGGACATGTATAGTCCACTACCTAATATCCAGATAGTTTACCGGAGCTGTAAGCTCGTTCACTTCTTTTTGCACTAAGACTACAACTCGCAGTTTCCACTGCTCGGGTCGTCAAGTCGACTACCAAATGTCCTCTTTGGTGGCGGAGTTGTAAGCCCACTCACCCATCCACATCTCTCAGTACCCATCCAGGTAACTCGCCAGTTCCTCAATCCTACGCGGCTGGGTTAACCGGAGGCATTGCATCTAGCGTTATCCAGACTAGTGCCGCAGATGTTGGAAGCCTATTCCTGAAAGTGTCCTACTATGATAGGGCATTTTCCAATATTTTTGACGCTGTAAGAGCTGGACACTTGCTGAGTTTCTTGCCGGTTCTTCTTAGTACAAGATCTCCCGCCCAGAGTAGACGAACCGATGGCATAGTGACATTCACAAGAGCTACTTGTAGCATAAACTGAATAAATGATTTTGAATTTTGATTTTTTTTTGAATTTTTAAACTTAATAAGTAAACGTACTTAAATTTCAAAACATGCGAGTTTAGTTTACAGTAGTATCGATCTAAGTATTTAGCAATTACATCGATGCCAGTAGCATTGTTGTGTTCCGACAGTTGGAGGTAAGATAGCCAATGCCTCAGTTGTTGAGGATCCGGGTGAAGAGTGCGTCGACCTACGGCCTTATCATCACTTAACATCAGGTAAGATGAAGGCAACATTTATGGATACGGAAAAATAAAAAAACATTTATCCGAAAATTGCCAAAAAACAGCAAATAGAAGTTGTATAAGTTGCTTTATTAAAAATCACGTCTAATTACAACTCGTGTATCATCAATACAATTTTAGATTTTCAGTTCTTTTTATGATTAAGCCAACGTACCATATTGTAGCATCTCATTGTCTGAATTCACGAAGTACGTGAAAGTACCTACCTATGATGTGATTTTAATTAATTGGTTATGTTTTTAATTGAGGTTCGATTCAATCAAATCAAATTTCAAACAATTTGGTACTTTTATAATTTTGGAGTAATTTTGTAAAGTTATTTAAGCACATTTTGCTGTTATAATAATGATGTGATGAAATTACCGATTGCTTTATGTAGGGCTTCTTTATACAGTGGACTGGGCGATCTGCGTTTTTTAAATCTCTATGTGTAAACCCTTAGCCGTCATCTCACTTCATGTTGTTAGGTTGATTAATAATTTAGTAATTTATATCCCATTTGATACTCGTTTCCGAACGAACTCAATGTTTTTATTTCACTGGCAACACTGAGTGTTGGCGGGAATGAATGGACGGAAAATAACATGGCGGATCGAGTCACGACGGTCACTTTGGCTTAGGCGTTCGTGGTGGGCGGTTGATTTTGAGCTGTACTGGTTGTTGGGAGAAATACACTTTTTAAAAGAATGTTAGTTTTATTGTGCTAATATATAAATTAATAATAATAATATAGGTTAAAGGTATTTGCTACAATGTCATTTTACAGCGCATTTCACTTACCCTCACCTACTGAGGAACTGGCTATTTTATCTCTAAATGTCGGATTGATTGAACATTGATGTTATGGCGACATATTTAGATAGAACGATGGTAACTAGCAAGGCGGGCTGAAAACAAGCCGGGTACTCCCACTGGTAATCCAACCCGGGATCTTTAGGTATGAGATCACGCTTTTTACCCGAATGCGTCAGAAGGAGGATTATTTGCGTATACTGTTGGGCACAGTATTGACATAACAGTGCGCGATATGTATACCTATTTATTAGTTTTATTGGTTATTATTAGTTTCTTATAATGGACGTGACAGTTCAAAAGTGTATGTGAAAAAACATCTTGCGTTACTAATACACAGAATGAATCGATCGTTAGAATTTGATTGTAGCCTGCTAAAAGATTAAAGCCGAAACGCGGCAATAAAAGTAAGCTGTAACTATTCCCCAGTCAACTGTATCGCCACTCTCCAATACGCCGATAGTTTTCCAATAGAAATCGACAAATACTGAGCGCTGGTTCTACGAGTATGTCAAATTTGGCCAATTTCATTTCTCTTTTAATTTAACAGAGTCGCCTAACGGAGGCTGTACGTTTATTTTATATTTTTGCTGATGTCTTCAAACGTCGACGAGCTTTTTCACGGGACGGCGAGAAACTTCAAGGGTTCCTCAAGCCATATCGCAACACCATCAGAGGGTTTCGAAAAGGAATGGCATCATGCGAGCGTGTCCCTTTGTGCTAAGAGATTCTCCGATGATTGGGTTGGGAGCGGAACAAGCCGAAGGCGCCTCTAAAGGCTAGTGCGTTGGGTCAGGTTGCCCGGGTCGTGGGGGTGGGAAGAAGCGCCCAGGTAGAGTCTGTACCTGGTACACAGAGCGAGTGAGCCGGTTTTTCGTACTTTCATCTTGTACTACAAGTTCTTGGTCGTCACAAGATTTGTTGTCACAAGATGAAAATTATTATAAGGTGCCGAACGCATTGGACTTGCTGCGTGGTATGTTATGACCCATGATGCTGTTGTTCTACTGGAAAGGCGTAAGCTTAACCATGGTAAATTTATAGTCTGATGATGATTATGAAGAACAGATTTCACAATTGCGTTGATGGCTATTAAGAATATGACAACACGAGGTCGGGATATGTAGGGTTAAATTTATTAGAATTAAACACACCTGCCACGTCATGAAAACGCGTGGTACTCTCTCTGGTGTCTCTCATTCCACATTCTCCTAACCCATATCTCCTACACCCAAATACCCTTCCACTTCCACCCATATCCCCTCGCATCATATCGCCTTCAGCTCACGTCCCCCTCGCATCACATTCCCTTAGCTCCACAACCGCCCCTCAATACGTGTAGTCATATTCTCAACCTATACCTAATATTCCCATTCCTTATTCCTTATTTCTCCCTCTGCGACCAATGGGAAGGCTCGTGCCCCAGCAGTGAGGACATATGATGAGCTGGTGATATGATATCCCTAAGGATTGTTATCGTGATCGTTATCGTTTTAAATTTACTGTATTGACACGTCAAAGTGACAAGTTTATCTTGCATAATATAGTTTTCGTCGAAAAATAAAAACAAGACAACATCATTTTATTTAACAAAAACAATTTGAAAACAAACAACTCGCCCCCCGTCGCTAAAAAGGTACAAAAAACACTTTCACCATTAAAAGTCTTTCTCGAGCAATAAATAACGTTACAGCTTAAGGAACCAGCGGAGTGCATTCGAAGTGAACTGTACTGTGAAAACTTCCACTATTTTCTTACGTAGCGAACTTAAGAATAGTGCAGGACAAACAACTTTACTCTAGACAATGAAATAACGTTATTTTTAGAATTTAAGTCAAGGAGTTTGGTGCCTTAACGGAATCCTTCGGAGTATTGATGTATAGTTCGCTTTCGAAGTAAAGACACGTTCACGGTATTCTACGCTATTTTCTATTATACAGATTATACAGTATAATGTAGGACGCTTTATAAAATATTTAGTAACTTATGTGATCATCGGATACTCTCAGATACTTACTATGATGATGATAAAACAAGTTATTTTCAAATCTAAATTGTATTAAGCGTTAAAAGAATAATCATCACAATTTCGTGTAGTAAATTTGAACACCACACCAGGGTGCCTAGTGTTAGTTTTATTTGTCATTCGTTTACGTTAACGAAAACGAAAATGAGTAGTGAAGTAACCTATCAAAAACAAAAACCATACAAATTGTTGTTTCCGTAAACGTGATTGAATAAATACGGATAGTAAACAAAACATACACTAGACTTTAGTTCACATTATTATTTTTATCTTTTCACGCAAAATGAGCTTACATTTTTGAAAAGTTTTGAGTGTGGCGATGGATCTACGTTTTAATATCCCAGTCAATTGTGGTGAATTCCAACCATCTTGATATTTTCATAATCTCGATTGCCTCGCGAATCATCGGTGTTCGAAAAGTCAGTATTAAATAAAATGTATAATCAACGCGAGTGGAACCATGCATGTGCAGTGTTTTATTTTATCACATCTTTCGTTTCTGACAGAACATTCTAGAAGCCGTTTACCATTGCAAAACTTTGTATCACACAAAGCAGTTGTTAGCTTACACTCACGCACTGTGAAGTTGTAGCGAAACCGTACATTTTAGCTACATTAACGCGTTGTATCTTAAATACTTGCGCGCATAAATTGATTACATCGCCCCCAAGTGGCAAGAATTTCTTCGAAACTATTCAGAGTGGCGCACTCAATTCGCAAGCTCCCCGAAGAATTCCGATTCAGTACCGTAAGAGCGTTACCCTAGCGATTTAAATAGCGAGCGGTGATTTACACGAAGGCGCGCGTACGGTACGCGCTGGCTATGTGTCAGCTGGCTATGGAGATGATGAAAAGGAGCGATGGACACGCGACACTGCCGGTGTTTCCGCGCTGCATGGCCAGAGGGTTTTCACCTGGAAAAGAAACACGCTTTAGAAACACGGTAGGCAATTGTTTGGAAAGCACGTTGTCTTTGCCTTGCTTTAATTGGTAATTTTAAAACTGGTTCTATGCTGGTCAAAAGTGTTGTCCAAGGATCCTCAGTAGTTGAGGATTCGGTGTGAAGTGCGCTTCCATCTTCGAACTTTTTATCACTTAACAAAAAAATCTCTACAATGATTTTTTTCGCTATTTTTGTTTTTTTTTTCATTGCGTGCTTTTATAAATAAATTAGAAGATCAATGTTTGACCGCTCTGGAGCTAATGAACTTCGTGGTAACTGCTTCTGGTGTAAGATATCAAGACTACACATGGAGTAAATCCACGTATGTACCTGCAGATTTTTTGTTAAAATGTTTATGTACTTACACACAAATAAATAAGAAAATACAAATATAGTAGTGGTAGTATATCATCATCATCATCACTAGTCCACTGCTGGACATAGGCCTCTTCAAGTGCTTTTTTTTTGAGAGAGATTGCTGATTACCTCAGACGGCATTTTCAGCTTCACCGGGCTTGTTTGGGGGCGGCGAGAAACGTAAAGGGTCCCTCAAGCCGTGTGAAACGAATCACCTTCGGAGGTTTTCTAGAGCGCGTTCCCGTGCCCTACTAGATTCTCCGAAGGGTTCGGATTGGATCGGGGTCTCCATGTGCACGCCACTGAGCACGATCTGCGACTACTCTCATATCTCATATCAATAGTAATCAAACAATGTATTAAAAAACTATTTTATTTTCTCGTTTTTGCAACATTTTTCATTGCTGCTCACCTATTAGTCATAGCGTGATGTAATATAGTCTATAGCCTTCCTCAATAAATGGACTATTCATCACAAAAATAATTTTTCAATTCGAACCAGTAGTTCCTGAGATTAGCGCGTTCAACCAAACAAACAAACGAACAAACAAATTCTTCAGTTTTATAATATTAGTATTGATGCTGGGATGGTAAATATTTTAGTTTGACACGACACAATTTTGTTTTTTCGTTTAAAAAAATCCCAACTTGGGAGTTGAACTCGGATCTTCGGAAATCGGGCCATCGCTTTGCCACTCACCATCATCATCAGCATCAGCTAATTAAAGATTCCTTAGCTGATGCTTCGGTTGCCGAGTGGCAAAACGATGACCCGATATCTGGAGACCCGAGTTTTTTAAACGAAAGAACAAAAAATCTAGACTTATATAGTATTACTAAAACTCATCCTATTTTAATCTGGAATAATCTAAATTGAAGTTTTAACTTTGAATTTTTTGAATGGTCATGAATTCATAAAACTTAAAGAAATTTGAGCGGCTCAAGATTAATTATACAATAGGACAGGGATTACAAAACACTTACTGTTGAATCAGAATCACGAAGTTTTATTTAAACAATACAAAATGTTAGTATTATTTTATGAAACACTAACACTGAGACTGAAACGTGGTCGCTCGCTATGAGCCTCATAAGATGGCTCAAGGTCACCCAAAGAGCAATGGAGAGGGCTATGTTTGAGGTTTTTTTGCGTGTTCGAATCAGAAATAGGGAGACCCGCAGGAGAACAGAGATTACCGACATAGCCCGAAGAGATACTAAGCTCAAGTGAAAGTGGGCAGGGCACATTGATAGCAGGACTGATAGCCGCTGGGGCGGAACAGTTCTCAAGTAGCGACCGCGTACCGAAAAGCGCAGTGTGGGCAGGCCTCCAACAAGGTGAACCAACGATCTGGTGAAGGCCGCAGGTAGCCGCTGGATGCAAGCAGTACTAAACCGGTCGTTGTGGAGATTCTTGGGGAAGGCCTTTGTCCAGCAGTGGACGTAATTTGGCTGAGATGGTAATGATGTATATTTTATTTAGTCTTTACGTAATATTTAAACAAAACTTGAGCAGCTTTTAGCTTATCGAGGTCGATATTTAGTATTTACGATGTAACTATCAATAATGACTAGGTCGAAACGTCTACTTAGGGTAGAATGGCGAACTTTTACGGATTTATTCTTGTTTATTTTAGACATTGATTCTATTTATGTTTATCCATAGGTACAAAACCTTTGCAGGGTCCGTGGTCACATGAAGACTGTGTGTGGAGTAGATCCGTTAAAGTTGTTTCATTTCAATTAATAGTTTGCGTTAAGGGGCTTAAAAGCTTTGTTTAAAAAGGCACGCGACAATTTGAAAACATTGTGACACTTTGTTTTTTTACCATCAAAACCAACTCGCTATCAAAAGCTTTGAACGACCAAAAGTAAGGTATGCATCTCTTTAGCAGCATAATATCGTTTATCAGACCGTTATTTATGTTTGCACGTACAGTTTCCGTACATTAATTTCAGTTAATTTATAATTAATGCGTGCAAAAACAACGCTACGCTCCCAGTATTAAAGGCGAAATTACACATTGTTGACTCTACCGACATTGATGGAATAAATATTTGATAATTTGACGATCGACGAATATTGTTCGATGAATAAAAACAGTGTACATAGCGAAAGAAACATTGCGTTATGAATTTAATTAGCTTGAAACAGAATTGCTTCTTGATGAAACTCATTTTATTGGATACTTTATTGTTCATGAATGATACGGTTTTGTTGAGGATTCTACTTGCAATTTTTTTCTACGTTTACGCGAATTACACATTGAAATTGAAACTACTTTTTACGGATCTACTCGCGTTTAAGTTACTAACTGATGACGAGACGACGCGACGCGGCGGGTATGCAAGTTACCAGAACAAAACGGAAACCGTTTGCTTTCTGTGTAATTTGTCATTGCCTCCTATTTTCGGCAAATAGTTGCCAGCGATTCGGGATTGAACATTTACTATTCTCTCTATATCATCTCGCATATATTAGCCTTTAAATTAAGTGTTAATTTTAGGTTTCTACTTTAGGACTTTTTAGGTTACACAAAATCATGCTTAAGTCAAATAAAAATAGTTTAATGTTTAAAATAACAATTACTTGATGTCATTTATATGTTTACTCTTTCTTGTGTGTGTCTACTTTTCCCTGTGTGGTGCCGGGGACAAAGAATTGCACCACACTCCATCTATTCCCGTGGGTGTCGTAAAAGCCGACTAAGGGACCATTCCAGAGGATGGGCAGCAGCATCTCTCTGAGGTTAACTCTCAATTTACTGCGATCGCCAACCCGCCTGCCAGGGTGGCGATTATGGCAAATCCCCTCATGTCCTTGGGGGAGGCCTTTGTCCAGCAGTGGATGTCTTGTGGCTGAGATGATGATGAAGATGATATGTTTACTTACTTACTCAGCTGGCTCAGTGATCCGTAGTGAATATTGGCCTCCGACACAACAAGACGCCTTACCTCCCTATTTTCTACCCTCTCAGACCACTGGTCGACCTGTAGGTCTTTTATTTTCCCCTAGCGGACCTAGCCCGCTTGGCCGTTCCAGGTATGCTCTGTTCACTGCCCGATCCTCTCCTTTATTCTGTTTGTTTGTTACAACCCACAAGGAAATTCTGGAATTAATCATTGTTATAATTAACTTCCCTATCAGAAATATGCTTACTCCTTACCTCTCAGCACATGAACGGAGACCGCCGACGCTGCGACATCTGCCAAAGAGCATGTATAATTGCCCGAGTCGTTCCTGTTCGCGTTGGCTATGTACAGCCTGGACAGCGCGCCGTTGGAGGTCGCCTCTGTCTTCACGCTGGGGACAATGTTGCCCATTAGTAAGTCATCATCAATAATAATAATCATCTCCAGCTGCTGGGGCACGAGCCTACCCTATGGATGGAGAGGGAGGCCCAAACACGTGCCTTCCAAAGAACGAAGGAGATGAAAAAATTTTGGTCACCCATTCGATGACTGGCCTTTGTGAAAGTTGCTTAACTTTAGCAATCACAAACCAGGCACGTTCACCACTGCGCCATCGAGCTCCTACTCCTCGAATAACAACAAAAAGTATATGAATGAAATGAATGAATGAAAATGAAATGAAAATACTCATTATTGTAAACCATACAAAATACTTAGAGAGGACAATACAAGAACACGTACAAATGGCGGCCTTACCGCTAAAAAGCAATTTCTTCCAGGCCACCATGAAGTAAGTAAGTAAAGAAAATAGCCAATATACTGTCCCACTGCTGGGCAAAAACCTCCATCATTGAAATCAAGTCATCACTACAATTGATGGGTATTGACTATAATCATCACGCTTGTCAAATGCGGGTTGGTGATCACAAACCAGGGGGTCGACCGCCTAACACTCTCGCTTTCGATCGCTTTGAAGGCGAGGCGAGGAGGAGGCGTCATCTTGTCATTTCGAAAGCAATATGAAAGCAATATCAAAAGCTATAGGCTATAGCTTTCGATATTATTCGATATTATATTTCGATATTATATTAGAAAGCGAGGCGAGGGCCTCGCTTTCAAAGCGATCGAAAGCGAGAGTGTTAGGCGGTTGGGGGGCCGGGCATCATCATCATCAGCATGCATAGAAAAATCCGAAACACATTGCCGGACCTGGGATTTAACCCATACCTTCGGGTAACAGGCCGCTGTCACTCTCACTCTCGAGGTATTGTCACTCGGCCACCAAGTCGTTATAATAATAATTAAAGATTTTTATTTCAGAGAAGGTACTTAATACATGTACTTGAGGAGCTCGATGGCGCAGTGGTTAACGAGTGGTTATGTTACACAACGACCTATGGTATGGCTTGGTTTTTTTTAAAATATTTTACGGATAAACACAGTGCCTTCATCTCACCTGATGTTACGTGATGATAAGGCAAGAAGCCATGATTCCGTGGAAGCACACTTCACCCAGAATCCTCATTTTACTGAGGCACTGCCTATCTTATCTCTATATAGCTGCCGGAACACAACAATGCTGCAAACATTGATGTTATGGCGACATATTTAGATAAGATGGTGGTAGCTAGCCAGGCAGACAAACAAGCCCTACCACCAACCAAACCGAGTACACAAACATGTACCCCCCGTTAGGAATCGAACCCGGGACCTCTGTGTGTAAACCAGTGGTCTTAACCACTAGACCACAGAGGCGGTTAAAGATACGCTGAGGGAGTGGAGACGAAAGGGATAATACGCTGGATACAAAATTGAACTCTTTATAAAATAATCCCTACCATAATGAGAATAATAATTATGTACCTCTTTCCTGGGAATTGATGATTTGGTTTAATTGCGAGGCTTTAGAGGTGGTTGAATTTTCTGCAGTATGAGTTGGCCACAGAGTCTATATTCTATCACACTTATCAATAAAGTAGCAATCTCTGCCAGCCAACTTTGAGTGAGTACTTATCGTAAAAGGTCATTAATAAGGCTTAGACAGGATAGTTGCCTTAACGTAATAAATAGTGACATAAAAATATCGTAAATTACATTAATGGAAGGTAATTGAAATACGAAACACGTGTTTGTTATTATGTTTTCGATGTCTTTAAAAATCCAATATTTTGGCACAGTTGCATGCGCCATTTATTCATCATTATCATCATCAGCTCATCTTATGTCCTCACTGCTGGAGCACAAGCCTACCTTCTGGCTGGATAGGGAGAACGGGCCCTAAACCACCACGCGAGACCGGCGATGCAGCCGGGACTAACGGCGTTACGTGCCTTCCGAAGCACGGAAGAGTTCGAGATGATAAATTTTTGGTCACCCATCCGATGGCCTTTGCGAAAGTTGCTTAACCTCAGCACTCGCAGACCGGGCGGGTGAACCACTAAGCCATCGAGCTATTAATTATCGGAGTTAAAAATAATATTCCTTCTTTTTTAGTCGCTTTGTATGCGCGTCCCTATATTATTATTGGAGATTACTTTTAGTGGTAACACCACCCATTGTACGTGTACATTTCTATGTAGTTTTTTTTAAAGTTATTTATCTTATCTTATCTTATATTCCGAGTAAAGTAATTTTACTGTTTCTTCAGTGCATTACTTAACCAAGCATCGTCGTACACAAATGGTATTTTGGTACATTTGTACGCGCCATGATCGATGACGCGAGGAGCTTGATGGCGCAGTGGTTAACGCGCCCGGTCTGCGAGTGTTGACGTTAAGCAACTTTTGCAAAGGCCGGTCATCGGATGGGTGACCAAAATTTTATCATCTCGAGCTCCTCCGTGCTTCGGAAGGCACGTAAAGCCGTGGGTCCCGGCCGCATTAGCAGTCGTTAACAACCGCCAACCCGCACTGGGTCCGCGTGGTGGTTTATAGCCCGTTCTCCCTATCCATCCATAGGGAAGGTTCGTGCCCCAGCAGTGGGGACAAAAATGAGCTGATGATGATGATGATGCTGTACGCGCCATGATCAAGGATTTAAAAACGATATTCCCTCTTTTTTAGTCGCGTTTTGCACGATACAGTCTACAATCTCTTCTCTGCTCTCGAATCTCTCAATATCGTTAGTACCGCCTCCAGTGTTTGATTCCCAGCGATACCATGTACTATGATAATATTCGAATTGGTTGGCGGGAGGATTTTAAGTTACCACAGTTTTTATTTTGGTTCATTTCGACTATCAACTTTTGCCGCTGACTGTACAAGGAAATGCCAAAACACTTATAATCTCAAGTAATTCTGTTAATTATTGCGGTATCAAGTACCAATTAGAAGTGCTTTCAAAATCATATTTCCTGAGTCGTTTGCCGATTCATTGAGTTAATTAAAACATTTTATTCAACAAAAATAAGAATAGAATAGAATACTATATTGTACATATATAAGGTCACATTTTATCAACTGCAAATATTCTGAAGATAAATTCAACAACATATATAAACTATTTTTATGAAAAACCCTTAAATTTTTATACGTTAGTTTCAAGAACGCAAAAAGACATTTCGATTAAAAAGAAAAATATAGCACTTTCGGTAGTTTCAATTCAAAGGAACCGAAACAGAGAGGCCGCTCTTAAAAATATTACAATTTTTGTGTCAGGAAAAGTGAAAAAAATAGCCTGAATTTTTTTTAAATGACTGGGCCTTATTTCCCTGATATAATTAGATGTTTTGTAAAAATATTAGCAGTTGATAAAAAGTGACCTTATATTAAAAACACAGACATGTTAAACAAAGAAATAAAAAATAAATTGGAGTCATAAAATGGGCGGCCTTATCACTACAAGCGATATCTTTCAGGCAACCTAGAGTTGTAGAGGATAGATATTAAATAAGATGGAGGCGTTGAAAAAAGTGTACAGTAATAGTATAATACATAAACATAAATACACATATATACACACATACATACATAGTCAACCATAATATCGCTGCTTTAAAACGAAAGGGCCACAAGTCTAAATAAGCTTTTTTACAGGAGAGCACATTGAACATTTTTATCCGATTTTTTTTGTTTTTTCTAATCACCGCTTCCTTCAATACTTTTGTGTTATATATCGTTCGATGCGTATTTTCACACTCTATCTTTTATTTATTTTAGCTCTGTCGTAACTACAACCAAAAGATGACTAGCAGCACATAAGTCCCTTTAGCATATAAAATATTGGTCACGAGTAAGGTAATAATCTTAAAAAAAGGCCACAATACAAAAAAATAATAACGTTTTATTTAAAATTTTCATCACAACCTTATTATTATAAAGACAATCTATGAATAAACATTTAAAAAACTTAAACAACCTTCTTTTTGCTTATTGCTATTACTGAAACATTTCTCAAAAACTCAACATTAAAGACATAAATTGTATTTTGGCACTATAAAAAATAGCAAAGAACAAAATAAATGCTTCTAAAACCTCAACAGGCATGCTTTTACACTAAATAGGTAACACAAAAATCACATCTCAAAATCTTTGAATAAACTTAAACAGCTTTCTTTTTGCTCATTTCCATTACTGAATCATTTCTTAAAATCAACATTATAGACATAAATTGGGTTCTGGCACTATAAAAATAGCAAATAACAAAATAAATGCTTCTAAAACCTCAACAGGCAAACTTTTTATAAAAAAATAATTAGGTAACGCAAAAATCACTTAACGTACGTAGTATAATGTCTTTTTATAGGCGGTTCCATGTATGCGATTACTTAAAAAAAACTCTTATTACTATTATTAAATATAATATCAGTATGTATCTATGGCAAGTATAATTACTCTTTTTATACTTTATATTATAAAATCAGTCTACATCTTAATTAACATTAATATACTTACTTATATTTTAAAATCAGTCAGTATTTAAGGCACTGTATAAGTTTAAAGGTTTGAGTAGAAACCTTCGTAATATTTTGGTATCACATTTTTCTCTATTAGTTTAAGAATACCCTGTGTTTTCGTTTCAGGAACTTTAAGTTTTCGTGTATATAATTTATTCAGCGTCATAGTTGCTTCAGTTTTAGACTTAGCTTGTCTTTTGGTCAAAGTGGATACTGATTTAAACTCTAAATCTTCGTAAGAAGTCTTAAATAAAAACTTGTTTCGGTTGTCTCGATCAATTTTTAATACTTTGATGTCTGCCCATCTCACTTTATCTCCATCTTCTGTAACGGTATAGTTACCAACACCCAGAGGTTTTAAATCAAAGAAACTATCGTGTGTCAGTTCTTTAACTGTGTAAGGTGTACCATTTTTCTTGGCTGTTTTAATTAATGTTATGTACTGATCTGGCACATAAATTGGTGAAGATTTTAATGCTTTTGAAATATTTCTTTCAATGACCGAGTGTACTGAGTCACCCTCGTTTTGGGTATGTCCCTTTATCAGATATTTATGTGTTATACTTCGAAGTTTTGGAAACTCAGAAATAGCGTATTGGTACATAGCCAACATAAATTTATTTTTTTGTTGGCCGCAGCAATTGTCACTGTAAAAGACTACATCAAAAGCTTCATTTATTTTATCGTGCAAACTTTTTAAATACATAAATATGCAGGAGCCTAGTTCGTTTACGCCACGAGCTCCTTCTCCTTCATGCCAAACAAAACAGGTGGTGTTTTTAGTTTTAAGCTCAGTGACAGTAAAATTTAATAGATTTATTTTAGAGATGTAGTAGAAACTCGATACTTCACCTCGTGGAGAAGGCATCACCGCTTGTAGGTCGTAGACAGCGACAATAAAAGTATCACTAACATTTTCTTTATCTCTGTCCTTTTCTGCTCTTGCGAGAGATTTTTCTTTAAGATGCAGGTCGTATTTTGATTGCAGTGGCACCTTATCTTCAGCATTAGCAAAAGCGACGCAATCGTCGCACTGATCTTTCTTTGGTTGCCAAAAAGAGATATTGAATTCGTTTTTAAATACGCTGTAATATATCTGGTAGGAGGCAAAATCTTTTTCCTCAGATTTACATTTTTCAACATAATCTTTGTGTAAAGTAGTGACATTCGTCCCACCTTCAATATATTCCCGTTTCGTTTGAGCGCGACAATAATGGCTTTCGATCCGTGGAATAGAGTTAATATGCGCTTTAATACCATCTACCACATTAGTATCAGTTTTGTTGTGGCTGCCATGTCTTCCTCTGTTGTCTTTTATTTGAGTTCCTATAAGGCTAGAATGTTTTTTTTGAACAGTTCTTATGAATTTATCAGAAATTGCGAGGGTGTGCATGAAGAAAATTTTGCACACTCGAATGCGAGTTTCATTTTGGGGCAAATAATATGCGTGATTGAAACTTTTTCGACTACTACCTTCACGAATATATCGATACTTGGGAATAATTTTGGTCATGTTCTCGTGGACAAATTGTCGCTGAATATGCAAATCAGCGGTTGCCCAATACTCTTCAAATATCGAAAACCTTTCTTCATCTGTAATCTTAGTAGGACATTTAAGCTTGCATTTATCAGAACATACTGATCCCATTTTCTTAGCCTCAAAAAGTTTCTTTGATTTTGACAGAGATGTATAAGCCTTTCCACTATTTTTTAAACGTTTTGTTTGATTTTTCTTCCATAGCTCTGGATTTGCATTCCTTTTTCGAGACCTGTGTCGGACAGTCGATGGCTGGGCGTCAACACTGGGTGGCTGGGTATCAACGCTGGGTGGCTGAGTGTCAACACTGGCTGGCTGAGTGTCGACACTGGCTGGCTGAGTGTCGACACTGGCTGGCTGGGTATCTATGCTGGCTGGCTGTGTGTCGACACTGGCTGGCTGAGTGTCGACACTGGCAGGCTGAGTGTCGATACTATCTGGCGGGGTATCTACGCTGGGTGGCTGGGTATCAACACCAGCTGGCTGAGTATCAACGCTGAGTGGTTGGTTAAGAACATCCGCCGGCTGATTATCGTCACCTGATGGTTGTTCACCCATGCCGCATAGTTGCTTATTAGAGCCGTGTGCTTCCAAATCAATATTGCCTAGACAAAAAGAAGAAAACCCTTTAAATATAAATTCGACCAATTTATTTATTTATTTATTTGTTTATTTATTTAGTTAAATTTAAAAATAATGTAAAATGTTATTTGGATGTTGTTACTTACTCAAGCTCATTGTATGCATATTATAATCTCCGGAAGTCCCAGGTTTGGAAGACCTTATCGAATTATCGTCTGACTCTGACCGAGTATGCGGGATTTGGTAGTCAGGATCTTTCACGCTGTCGTCTGATGAAAAAGCATCTTCTGTACTATCTGAGCTATTAGAACTGCCAGATTCGCTATCAGAGCTAGAGTTATTATCAGACTCTGAGCTACTCTCTTCGACAATCTTGGTTGGTTTTTTACAACACTTAAAATCTTTTTCACTTGAGTCATCGAATGAGATATCAAGATCAAAGCCTATCTGACTATCTGGTATGGAGTCAGTATCCAGTGAGTCATCGTGTAAGGCAGCGGGTGGTGGTTTGCAGCTAAATACAAAATCGGAATCGTAGTTCTGTAAATCGGTGCTTGATTGATCGATCGATATAGTTTTGCTTTCATTCAGTACAGATGAATCATGATTTGGTTCTTGTTCTCGCGGCTGAAATGAATTGCTGGTTTTTGGTAGAACCATGCTCAAAATTTTACCTGCTCTGCTGCTCATTCTGAAATTGAAAGTAAATTCATAAAATATGGCACTAAAATAGAACGAGTGTTAATAAAAAGAAAATAATATATTATACTAGTCAAACAAAATAAGGGCCACCAGTAAAGTTGAAAGATAAACAAACATTGCTCTTAATTAATAATAAATGTTTATATTTATTTGATTAAAATACCTATTTATAGTTTCTCTAATAATTAATTAAACTTTAAAAAGTCCATTTTAAATAATAATTATGCATATCTCCACTATTGCTGGACACAATAAGATGATTAATAAAAAATAACAAAATTCATGTGGCCCTTACTTTGTTTTGAGTAATATATTAAAGTGCGATTGAATAAGACCTGCAAAAGAAAGTACTATTTCATTAAACATTAATCTCGCCTTTAAAGCGAAAACACAACAATGTTTAAAGTGTAACGGACGTTTCAATAAAATTCTCTTTAGTTTAAAACAATAATTACAAATCATCAAGGCATCATTAATTTCTAAAAGGACACATTTCAAGACGTGGCACCTTGGTATTATAAATAATTCTGTATTTACTCGTTAGTTTTTATGCAAGACCAAAGCATTAACAAATGTGGCCGTCTTGCTCATAAAGTTCACCCACAATACAGGCAACTTTTCGTGATGTGGCCCTATGTCACTAAACTTACGTGCGCTCGCTTCGATGGTCGGTTCGCAACTAAAAAGATGGCCGCTTTGCTCTGAGACCTGCAAAAGAAAGTACAGTCGAGGCAATTATTTTGAAATCGGGTGGGGATTGCGCAGAACGCGTATTTTGAGCATGCGTAGCGGTGAGGTACGCGGGCGGCGGGAGAGGGGCGCGCGCTATTGGTCAATCAGTTGACTCATGCGCGAACTTATCCCCACTCCGTCGAAAAAATATCAAGATACATGCCTCGTATTGCACTATTTTACTAAACATTAATCTCGCCTTTAAAGCGAAAACGCAACAATATTTTAAGCGAAACAGACGTTTTACCAAAATTCTCTTTAGTTTATAATCAACAATTACAAATCGGGCATCATTAATTTCTAAAAGGACACATTTCAAAACGTGGCACCTTTGTATTAAAAATATTTCTGTACTTACTCGTTAGTTTATAAGCAAAACTGAAGCATTCCCAAATGTGGCCGTCTTGCTCAAAAAATTCACCCAAAACACAGGCAACTTTTCGTGATGTGGCCCTTTGTCACAAAACTAACATGCGTTCGCGTCGATGGTCGGTTCGCAACTAAAAAGATGGCCGCTTTGCTCTGAACTTAACCACCGATGTGTCGAAATGCCGAAAGGGCGCATGCGTATTTTTGTTGTTGGGAAGCCGATTTTGACTTGTGTCTTCGTGAAATATAAAAATATGGGTAATTTTGGCCATATTTTTTAGTAAAAACGAAACATGCTCTTTTTTGGTTTGTGGCCCTTTCGTTTATAAGCAGCGATATATGTGTATAAGCTTTTGGATATTGTTCGTGCTTCAGGTAAAAAAATAAAAATAGAAACAAATAGTTTTTATAACAGATATTATCATTTTAACACTATTACTCATGCCTACTTCTGTTTGGAAAAAAAACGTTGATATTAACTTTAATTTTTTATTTATTTGTTAATTCGAAATAATATAACACTTTCTTGTATCTCATCTCGTTATATATGGTGTTAGGTTATGAGCTCAAGCGTCGAATACCCAGACACAATAAAATTGTAATTGTTATCGGCCACCTGCTGGTCGCTCGACGCTCAAGGGGTTATGATAAGTTAATATATAGTTTCAGTTAAACATGAACATGTGGCAACGGAACGGCATCGGCATGTGGAAAGTAAGACTGCACTTAGAAATAAGACTTATTTTAGTATCTAACTGACGTATATGTGGCAGTCGGATTGTATAATCCGCCGCATTACATTACGACTAGCCGTTTTCAAAAACAGGGCCGTTTTGAAATACGGCGGTTCAACGATTAGTCGGATTGAATGCGGCTAAATGAAAATCCGCCGGAATGTATTCGGCGCCATACGTTCTTTAAGACGGCTAGCAGTAATGTAATACAGCGAGTCATTAGCCGCCGCTTTGACAGTTTTTAGTTCCCATTTTTAACACTCGTGGCGCTGCCTGACATAACAACAACAATGGCGTCGGATATAGAAAGTGTGTTGCTAAATTGCGAAGTTAATAGTGAAATAAACAAAGAAAACGTGATAAATATGTCTGTAAACAGTGACTTTAAGAACAATTTTCATGTACAATTGAAGGATTTTATTCTTCTCAATTTGGAACAGTAAAGAAACCATAGACAAAGGAACGAGTTTTAGGGGTTATAACGCACATAAAAACCGCTAAAGTAGCTATAGATTCTTGTGTTCGGCGGAATCCTACACAATATTATTGGTGTAAAAAATATGATCTTGTGAACGTGGCCGATGAAGATTATTTGATCTTAAAGAAAAATAATCCAGAAGATCCTACTATTCGGGTACTACCCGAATAGAGCAGTATTTTGATACTTTAATGGAAATTCACAAGGAAAATGGCCACACTGTCTAAGATTTCCATAGAAACTCTATTATTAAATTTTAGTTTAGTTTAATGCCAAATTACAAAGTGCCTGTTTATTATAAACGTTGTACTTTTTCTATATGTTTTTATTACATAATGCAACATAATATATTTGCATTCGCTATAGATAGAAAAGTAACCTTCTAAAATAATTTCGTTACTGGCAAACCACAAATTGCCTTAGCTACAAAGTAGCTTTTTATTTCATATAATGTTAAATTGTTTTGAGTTACCTTTTGTTTTAGATGGCTGTCCCTTGTGATTTATAATTTTTAGTATAAATATGACTAAAGCCAAACATTTTATTTACTATAGTAATAACTAACTATAATAATAATTCTTGATTAGTAAGGAATATCGTAAGAAGAAATCTGTTATCTTTTTATTATTAAAATTGTATATCATTTAAACATTATTTTTATTTTGTAAGTATGGTCGCTGCAATCTAACTAGTAGTACGATGCGGCTAAACGTGGGTTGTAACCCGGATAGTCGTTGAACTGCAATATTTCAAAACGGCCCTGTTTTTGAAAACGTCTAGCCATAATGTAATGCGGCGGATTATACAATCCGACTGCGACATCTACATGTCTTGTTGGTTGTCATTAATAAATAATTAATTAAAAACACTGTCGGAGCGAACAATTCGTACTATTTGTAAGATTTTAACAAATAGTACGAAATAGAATTTACGAAAACAATACTTCATTTTATTTTAAATTGGCTCCTTAATATGAACAGCGTATTGTATTATTTTCAGTTAGGCAGATAATTAAGGGTATAAAACGATATACAGGGTGATTGGTAATGCCTGTATAATCTCGAAAAATTATGAACATATCTGAAAAGCACTATAATTATGGCCGAGATATTGAGGTTGTTTATTACCAAGTAAAATGACAACCTTTGGTCCAGCTAATACATTGTTTTTGATCGTCAACCTCATGGTCCAACAAAACAAGAGTATAAAACATGTCGGGAATGTACAAATGTTTGAGTTCTACGTAATTAAGTAGATCTATGTAAATATAATTTCGCATGGTATCACAGAGTTCTTTATACTTGGTTGCATAGCTTTTTTTCGGGATAATACACCTATTATCAGACACCCTGTATATGTTGGTAAATTTTAAGTGGCAACACAGACAGCCTACAGTTACTTTGAATATGTGTCGGAGCATTTGTCTAATTGATATCCTTGAAGTTTACTAAAATATTAATTAACACAAAATGCGCTTTGTGAAGATTCAGTATCATAGACGTTTGTAATTAACAATTGTAAAACGAAATTCTTAAAATTACTATAGGTGTCTGCAACGGAGGCGTATCAAAATAGAAATGGGCTGCAATTAAGAAAAGAGAAATACAAATGACATAAGCCCTTATGTAATGAAAGTGAAGTAATGAATAGAAAGTAGAAATGAATTGGTTTCTTTTTCAACTTTTTTAAAGAACTTGAGGCGAAGGGTAAGGCACACTAGCGCCGCTAATGGATTTAATTTGATAACTGCTAAACTGGTTTTTTTTCTAACATTGCGGACCTTCAGACACTAGGCAAACATCTAATAATTAATAATTGTTTTTTTTTTATACGTAGCACGGCACATGACTCCAATTCACCTGATGTTAAGTGAATATGGAATCCAGATGCGACGACTCACTCTGCCGGCCCACAAGGTCTTCACGCCTCGTTTAAAGGACCCCATATCATAGGAAGGAGGGAAAACGTGTGCTGGCAAACTATTCCATGTTTTGGAGGTGCGACAAAAAAACGAGTCACCAAATTTCTTAGTGCGCGATGGAATATTTGAGACGGTGAAGCGGAGACTCCGGAGAGCACTACTTTTAGGTTTGTTTTTGTATTCATTTGCCAACACCAGAAGTGGCCAGTGTTCATGAATAAATGCGATAGCCCGTTTTGTGAATAAACCACACAACAAAAAGTAGTGCACGTCGGCGGCGAGGTTGGTTTGTAGATAGGACGGTCGAGCAAACTCGGATTCGTCGATAACACTGTTCATCTTGGATCTTCAAAATAAAAGCGCAGTCGTATTCCTTACAGTCACTTTAATGTTATTTTAACATCACAATTAAATTATTTAGAAACAGTTGCCTGATGCAAATGGATTTTAGAAACAAAGTGAGTTCTGCGCATGCGTACTCTCCGACCGCTCCCGTTCAAATGTGTCCCGTCCGTTGTCGCGCCAACTGACGTTGACGTTTCGCGTACCATAGAGCATAGGCTGCGCAGACCACACTAAGTATAGACTATACTTGTCGTTTCTAAGCGATGCTAGCGCCACGTCTCCGACATGCACAATTATTAAATAAATACTATGGATGCTTTCCTGTTATCGGACGGTACGCAATGTTTAAAAAAAGATCCGGTCTGTTAGTACTTGTCAAATTATCAATTGGTGGCGCTAGTGTGCCTTACCTTTCGCCTTAAGAGGTGAGTATAAATAAAATGAATGAGAATGAAATGAACAGAACCATAATTTAAAAAAAAACGTACTGAGTCAAATTGCAAAATAGCTATTAGATGCGAAACTAAGAGCGTTCACAGTTCATAGTTTTATTATCATCATCACCAGCTCATTTTGTGTTCCCACTGTTGGGGCACGAGATCCATATCCCCATGGATGGATAGGATGAACGGGACATAAGCCACCACACGAGCATAATACGTATTGGTGGTTGTTAACGACTGCTAATGCAGCCGGGACGTAGGAACTCGACATGAAAAGTTTTTGGTCACCCATCCAATGGCCGGCCTTTGCAAAAGTTGCTTAACTTCAGCAATCGTAGATCGAGCGCGTAAACCACTGCACCATCGAGCTCTTCAGTTATATTATAAAAGGTATGTAATGAAAAGTATGAAATATTTTATTAAAAAATATATTTAAGTATATATTTATTTATATATTCAGCCTGAGTTTTCCCACTGATCTCATTCTTTTTTTGACGGTTTACGGTTTTCCACTTCTAAAGGCTAACCTCTAAGCTTTCATTCTCAACGACAAAAATAATAAAAACAAAATATTATAAAATAAAAGTACGTGCCATCATCATCATCATCAGCTCATTTGATGTCCCCACTGCTGGGGCACGAGCCTTCCCTATGGATGGATAGGGAGAACGGGCCATAAACCACCACGCGGGCCTAGTGCGGTGCCGTAGATTGTTAACGACTGCTAATGCAGCCGGGACCAACGGCTTTAGGTGCCTTCCGAAGCACTACAAAGTACGTGTATGTATTTGTTATTCCTTCATTCAAGATCTAAACGGAACAAAACAAATATTATTATTTTTTAATAATAAGCATGTATCGCATTCATAATGTTACTTATTACAAGTATTCGGTCTACGTGTTTAAGTCTTCCCCCATTTTGACAAAGGTTCTCTCGCTCTGTTCTGCTCGCATCCAGTGGCTTCCCGCGACCTTCACCTGATCGTCGGTCCACCTTTTTGGAGGCCTGCCCACACTGCGTTTTTGATACGCGGTCGCTACTCAAGAAGCCTCAACGGAATTATCTATATATTAATACGTGAAGCAAAAACTTTGTACCCCTTTTTATTAAAATTGCGCGGACGGAGGAGTATGAAATTTCGCACACTTATAGGTTATATAGAGAAGGTTATCCGAATGTTAATATTTTTTTTAAATTAATAAAATAAATAAAAAAATAAATAAATTAAAAAATAACATAAAAAATACATTAAATCAACAAAAACAACATTACACACACTACCATGTATTTGACCACGAGCATATGTATTTGACACACACGTATTGTTTGTCTTTATTGCGACCGACATCTGTCAATGCCAATCCAAACTAACATTCTATCTTTTTTAATTTTTCATTGCTTAGGATACAATCCGTGGAGCCTTAATAAAATTTCGGTCGAATTTCGACCAGTGGGCGACCACTAGTATATATTACTAGCCGTCACCCGCCCGCTTCGCTGTTCGAAAATAATGGATCAATGAATTCTAAGTAAAATAATTATTAGGTTTACCAACATCATGTCTGTATGTCTGTCTGTATGTCCTCTTATAACTCAAGAACGGCTTGACCGATCTTGATGAAAATTTGTTTGTAATAAGAACATGAGATATATGTACACAGACAAAAATTTCAAAAATTGTAGAATTGGTGTCAGTGAGTCATAAAATAAATATGTATTCCAAAATTTGTCAGAAAAATTGCATGTACTGACAGAGCTTACAGATTTATATAGTAGTATAGATAGAGATAACAAATACGATGAAATAGCTAATTGGAAATCAGAACGACGCTACTAACTTTTTTTAAATATTTTACGGTTAAGCACAGTGCCTTGATCTCACCTGATGTTAAGCGATGATAAGGCTAATGATGGAAGCGCACTTCACCCGGGATCCTCAACTAGTGAGACACTGGCTATCTTATCTCTAGCTGCCGGAACACAACAATGCTACAAACATTGATTTTATGGTGACATATTTAGATAAGATGGTGGTAGTTAGCCAGGCGGACAAACAAGCCCTACCACCAACCAAACCGAGTACACAAACATGTACCCCCGCTGGGAATCGAACCCGGGACCTCTGGGTCTAAACCGGTGGTCTTAGCCACTAGACCACAGAGGCGGTAACTACACAGATATAGTTAGTTAAAGGGTTGTAAAGTGCCTTGGGCTCTATTCTATCGGTCAGTCATATAATTTCTTTGATGAAATTACAAGACGCAGGAAGTACCCAACTTGTAATGCCAAATTGAAATATTCAGTGGCCCGTGGCGATTCGGTGAATGCGGTACAAACCCGATTTTAATTAACACGCGAGTTTCCTCATGCCCTTAATAAATCTTACGGGACCTTATTTTGTATTCCACTAATGTCGAGTACACGCCTATTCCATTTCGCTTTGCTCCAATGAAATAAGAACCTCTCCACGAGCCAGTAGGTAATGGGTTTTGACGTGTTCTTTTTACAAAACGGGTGAAACTCTTTGGTGTATTAGGAATTAAAAAGAAATACTTAAAATGTGATAAAAACTTCTTGGTCGAAAGTCAAAAACTAAAAGCTTTATTGACGGTTTCGGTTTAGTTTTTAATTGTGTATTTAGTAAAAAAATATATGAAAAGACTTCTTGGCGGAAGAATGAATAGTTAGGCATGATCATGATCTGTATAGTAGTATATATTATATAGATAATAAATCACTCATTCTGTTAGTGTGAGTAAAGTAATATGTCCCACATAGCAAGTTTCTATCTGTAATCTATGAAGAGGACTTCTTGGCGGGAAAGTGAAGAGTTATGTCTGCGGTTTTGTTTTATTTTCGGAAATTTGTGTTATAAAGAATATTAATGTGAAATAATGGTGGATTATTAACCGTATAGTGTTCGTGAGTGTGCATGAGTGTTGGCAAATGAAACAAAACAGTGCAACGTCACTTTTTAAATTCTCTCAAGAAGTCCGCCCGAGGACTTAATAAAGCCCCACATCTTTACTGAGATACTCGAGGGGTTTTGGGGGGTATATCATTTCTCACTTCTCATTTCTATTATCATTCATCATCATCATACAGAAAAGAAATATTGTTTATTTATGGATTATTTGTTAGAAAAATTACTTTGACACTGGCTAAATGTGCTAATCGCACGAAGCCACCAACAAAAAAAAATCTATGAAGAGACCCTTTAAAAGAACTAAGTAAATCTGAATATTCAGAATATCTACATAGTTCTAGCGAAATAGTGCACCTTTAACGTCTAAATTTTAGCCGAGATATTTCTTATGTAAGAAGTTCTCGTGAACGTTCTATTAACACTGCTACTGGAAATAACTTACGAAACGAAAATAGGAAATCTTTACTTCAGTTAAGGACTTCCTAAGTTTTTTTTTAGCTTTGAACGGCGAGTTTATATAATAGGTCCTTACCTATGAAATTGACGTTTTGTATGAAGCTTTTTTGTAAAATTATATTTTTCATACTAACGTTTTTTTTATATCTTTCTTAGTATCTTTTTATGTTAACACTATAAAAATTGTGTGTTTGTTTCACGCGAACAAAAAAAGAAGACAATTATAAAAATATATTGGGCGATAAAGACACAAAATTAATAACCATTGTTATTACTGAAGCCTAAGTAACATAATCCCTTAGAGCATTAAACCAACTGGAGACGCCACTGTCAGGCGTTCCCCTCTGCCAAAAGAGTATGACCGCCGATCATACTCGTTATATTAAACTAGTTCCAGCGTGTTCCAGCGTCATTTGTAAATCACGGTGCACGCGATAAGACCTGAGCAAAAAATGCCAAATTGCAGCGTGTTTTCACGTAAAAAGCAATCAGAAACGTCGATTGTACAAAAGGATAACGTTACTTTTCATCTGTAACTATTATTTTGTCTTAATATTATTGAATAATGCACAAAATTTGCAAAAAACTGAAAAAATATTGTTAACAAAAAGTGTTGCCACTAAAACGTCAAGTTGCATCTTTGCGTAACTTTTAAAGTTGAATGAGCCAACATTAAATTACAATTTATATTTCACGTTCTATAAAGTTAAAACTGTATTTTTACTATAAATGCTTATTTAATTAATGATAGATCACTACTTATAAATTGTAACTTATTTTGTTTTTACAGATTTTTTCCAACTTAATTGCATTAAAAATTCTCAATACTATGAAACTGTATGTTTATGATCGGTCTACTTCATTAATATATTATATTTACGTCCCGTCACTTATCCCGAAAATAGGAAATTTTAATTTAATTACATTGGCCACACTGCAACAAAGTTAGAGCTGCGACAGTACAAAAACAAAATATTGATATCGACTTCATCATAATGTTTATTCTGGCTATTAAAGGAAAATAATAATATAGATAAATAAATTTAAAAAAAAACAAATTATTAGAGATCGAAACATACTTATCTCCATTTGGAGAAAAGGTAGTGGAATATAAAGCGGGCTTCGTAGTATTTTCTACTAAAAATTAAACGCAGTACATGCATAAAGGGTTTATGTGGGGAGCCAAATGACAAAAGTTTAACATACCAAAAAAGTCGTGGTGGCCTATTGTATGCATCAAAAGAAGTTATTGATTTATGTCTCCTTTGTGAATTAAAGATCCGCTTAACTGATGACAAAAAAATAAAAAAATAAAAATAAAAAACCTATTAAATTAATACAACATTATAAGCATCAAAATAATAGTTAATTTCTGACAGAAATAACAACACCTACACCATAGAATTTACTTAAAACTATAAGATTACGTTTTTTATTCCAAATTTTTTTTTAAATTATATGAACACTTAGGGTAGCTTTGATGCATTAAAGAATATTGCATCATTCAAAGATTTAACCTCAGAAAGCAGTTTAAACCTTGACAGCATTAGGTATATTTCGCTGTTCGTTTGTATGATATCATTCTGGAGTTCGGTACATACCTGTATATTGATATGTTTGTTTTAATTTAAGTCTCTTGCTTTTAAATTCAGCCTTATTTGGAAACTTATATAGAAATAAAAAAAATCTCTCGAATAATTGCATTTGGAAATCTGAAAAATTAAGACCCTACGTTACTTACAAAAAAGAATTGATCTGCTTTATGGAACCATGAAAGTACTATACATGTTGTTAAATTTTTCGGTTCCTCTTGTTTGAGAGTCGGTTAGATAGGTAGCAAAATATTTTTCCATAATGAAAGAATAAGATTGCAGCTTTTCTTAAAAACAACAATTCTCCTTGGAATGGAAAAAAATTATGTAGGTATATTTTGCAGATTTTGACTTATCCTAATTAATAACTGTCGATTTTAACAATAAAGAAAAGCAAAGTGTCTACCTTAATTAACCATACTGAAGAGCCTGATTTAAACAAAAAAAAATCACATTAATATTCATCATCATCATCATCATCTCAGCCAAAAGGCGACCACTGCTGGACAAAGGCCTCCCCCAAGGATCTCCAATACGACCGGTTTTGTGCAGCCCGCATCCAGCGGCTTCCCGCGACCTTTACCAGATCGTCGGTATACCTTGTTGGAGGCCTGCTGACACTGCGCTTTCCGGTACGCGGTCACCACTCAAGGACTGTTCCGCCCCAGCGGCCATCAGTCCTGCGAGCGATGTGGGGCACTTGAGCTTAGCAACTTTTCGGGCTATGTCATTATTATTGGTATCGACAAATTAAATCGATAGTGTCAAGCACTATCGACGTTTACATAAAGTTGCCGTCAGACTCGTGCACGGACAGGTTATCCCTGTGTGTGAATTTATTAGTGTGCGTCTAGTTTATGCTAGTGTTTAATAATTTTGTCGTTTGCGTGCGTAGCGACGTCTTTGAAAAATACATCAGTGTGAAACTGTATTTGTGTGCATTACCTCGTCCCCCGCAGAAAATGACAGACTTTTTTTCATAGAAATTAGTGCGCATGGCGTCTCCATTTGGTTTAATGCTCTAAGCATAATCCTAATTAAAGGTGTATAATAATATTAACAACCGGTATTGGCTTTTAGAAGTAATACACCTATTAATAAGTGAAAAAAAACGTCAATTTCAAAGGTAAGGACCCAATATTTTTTAAATAATATTTACCAGTAAGTTTACTATCGTTTTAAGTTTAGTATGTAGATTACAAACCCAGGGCCAAGTTCTTTCTATGAAAATACAAATCACTAGCGTAAAACTTATGGGGTGTTAAATACCCATCCCCCTTCTTCCATATTTAATTAACACAAGCAGATCCTTACTACAAGTGTTGAATTTTAATGCACTACTTTTCTAACTAAAACAAAGAAGTTTTTCTATGAGAATCTAAACTATCTAGCGTGATATTTATGGGGTGGAAAAAAACCCCGTTTGAAAAATTGCACTAATTTGAATGCATTCTTTTCATGTTGAAGAAAGGAGCATCTAACCTAGCGCCAAGTTTGCTCTGCGAGAATCCAAATCATCCACCGTAAAATTTATGGGGTGCTAAATACGCCCATTTGTTTATTTGAATTGCCTCCGAGATTTACTGCTTAAGCGTTAATTAAGTCCGAGCTATGAATGTAACTTTAAGTTAATTTGTAAGTTATAATACCACCGGTATCCCTCATTCCAACTTTGCTATTGAGATAGCAACTAATTAGTTTTGTATATTTCTGTTATATGTATGCAATGCAAAACGTTTTATCATAAACAAATTTGCGGTTGACATTACATGTTTATTAAACATTAAACTACTGTGGTTAAGTGACTACTCAACTCTACATCCAATCAGCTTGAAATCAATCGATACTAAATAATTTTACATATAGTTATCAGCATTAATAAAAAATAAAACTTCTTCATCATTATCTTATTTGTCATTCTTGGAATTCACCTATCACGTTGGCTGCTGCACTTCGCTGACGACGCACTTACTTGAAATACACAGCTTTATATTTTGTCTTTACCAACGAGGTTGACGTTGTCGAGAGACAGTCATCCATTTCGCTTCGTGTCGATCTTGCACCTTGCTACCAATACGTTTGCTACCAATTTTACGTGCCTCGTCAGTTGTGGCAAAACGCTGACGACGCGCATAAGTAGGGTAGAGTAACTTAGTATTTTTGCGTCTTAACCAACGAGGTTGACGTTAACAAAGTCTACATACCTTACTCCTCTTCTCTTCGTGTACTGTCAGGAATAACAAACCGTGTTATCGGTTTCACATGTCCTCATGAAGACAGTTCGCTGACGACGCACTTTAATTGGACTATACAGCATTTTTGTTATTTCATTAACGAGGTTGAGGTTGACACAGTCTACATACCTTACACCTCCTCTCTTCGTGTCGTAATTCAGGAGTCTCGCACCATGCTTCCAATTGACCTGCCTCGTCGGCTGCGGCACTTCGCTGACGACGCACCTGAGCTCGATGATCGAGCCTTCTTTGTAGAACTTGTCTTGAAGGGGACGGCCACGCTCGTCTACTATTTCTACTTTTGGCACTGTTGAAGAGAAAGTATTACGTTATCTTTTATTTTTTATTTTACAACGAGCAATTGTTTTTAAACTGCAAATAACCTCATGTAAGTTATGGTAAAGCCATAGATAGAACTTCACGAGGCTTACTTAATTAATGGGAAACAAGCTACTTTCTTGCTATCTGTTTTTTTTCAGAGAAACTGTCTGTCTTATCTCTAATCGATGGCACAGTAATAGTGCTAATATTTACGTTATATTGACCGATTTAGACAAGATGTTACCGTACTATGTTGGTAGTTAGGGCGGCAAACATAAACCACAACTAACCAAAACAATACACCAATATGTTATCCCTTTCGAAATTGAATCCAGAACCTTTGGGTCCGAGACCGGTAGTCTAACCACTAGCCTATACTCATTAACTTGAAAACAAGATCTATCAGCAATGTAAAATTGCTTTGAAGCACCTGCGTCTTAATGCAAAATGCCTACGAGCGACGACGATAAAATCTCCGTCCAATCAATCATACGGCCAATCAAATTAATACGGAGTCGATTGAGCTCAAAACAAAATCGGTGAGCCGGGCCACTGGAGCAGGGCGGCGTACAGTGTTAGCGAAGAAGTGAGCGATGCTTGTGAAACTAAACCGTTCAAAAATATTGATCTATTATAATTCGGAAAAGTGCTGATTTTTTTTACATGCGCGACTTGAAACCGCTCACTAGGTACATATATAAAAGCTATCCGAAAGTGAGTTAAAATCCCGCTCGCAAGTAAACTTTCAACAGTTTTCGTATTGTTATTTGTTAAAAAAAATTGTATAAAAATTATAAATACCTTGGGTAGGTATATATAATATAAGCCATCAAAAACATAACTTGTCTCGCAACTCAATTCTTCTACCGTAAAAAGTTGTGAGATCCATGTAATACCAAGTCGGTTCATTTATTCAGTCCCTACTTAAGGGACCTTCTTTCTGTCTTAAGTTATTACGTAATTAGCTAACCTAACAACATCTTATGTGTTATTAGTGACCATATCAATATAAAAAATATGTTTTAAATAAATAGATAGACTATATTATATTGATTTATAGAAGCTAATCATAATCTACAACTAAATAAAATGAGAACTCCTAGCTTAAAAGCTAAAAACGCTCTACTTGAGACGCCGACATTATGCAGACAGGTCTCTTAAATGACATGAAATAAGACGATTTTCCAAAATTCCCTCGGAGTCACGGGATACGTGTAGTCATGCGGATAAAGTCCCGCTAGAGTGATAAAAGTAAGTACTTAATAGCAGGCCCCCTCCACAGGTGGCACCCGTTCACGAATAGGAGACATGAATCAGCCATCGCTTCGCTCAACAATATTTGAGGAAGCGTAACGACCACAAGTCATTACTATCGCAGAGACAATTGACATAAACACAACCCACTCAAGTTTCTCCAACTAATATAAGCAATCTAAGAATAGAATACCTGTTTATTGCTTTAAATATAATTCAAAAACTATTGCAAATAATATTAAGAGTCTAAAATGTGCATTCTAAAGCATATGGACCCATCATCCAGTGACGCAACATTACGAATGTCACTTAACTTTCATGATAGCAAGCCACGTCATAGAGCTTTTCAAATTATAATATTCCAAGCAAAACGAAACAAAGACCCATCAATAAACAACAATGTTCCAAGAAACAATTTCATATTTCCGCTCCGCTATCTCCCATCTTGTAGTGGATTTTTTATTAAGGCAGTTTAATTTTATTGGGCGCACTTATCGGAAAACGAGGGTTATCGCTCCTTTCTTTATTTAATTATGAACACTAGAAAAGGTAGATGGATAGGAGGAGTAATATAATAAAAACAAATGGTCCATCCCAACGACTTTATGATAAACCCTTAGTAGAAAAATGGTGGAATAATTTCACCGTTTATTCTTGTTGAAGCCTCTATTAGCTACGAATGGACTTAGTAATAACATCTTGGCTTTGTATAGTGATGGCTTTGCTTGTTTCATGGGCCAATTAATGTCTAGAGGTCCCAAATTGTTGTCGAAAATAATACCAGTCGTTTAATGTATTTTTTTTAGGTTGTCTGTCTCTAACTTTTTTTGGGTTTATATTGGCTTTGAGTTTGTTGTTTTGCGAGTGAAAAAGTTTTTATTGAATCTTTATTTTTCTCTTGGTAATGGATATTTACCGTGATGATACGATTCTAATACTATCTACACTTTTAAAATTTTGCTTTCCATCTGACTAGGACATAGGAGGCATTTTATCCCGGTAATAAGTTCAGGTAGGATAACGTAGTCCTCACAAACGAAGTCACAGGCAACAGCTAGTATATATATATAAATAAAATGAACGGATTTATATGAAATTTTGCACATAGATAAACAATGACTAGGATAGGATACCGAGGGCCGCGACTTCGTTCACGAAAAGTATCCTAACTTTTTGTGAACGAAGTCGCGGGCCTCGGTTAGTTATAAATTAGTTGTTGAATGCAAACTCCTTAGTCTCGGTATTCTAGGCATCACTATTTAGGTTACCTACCCGACTTTATGATCGAGTCGTACCGGCCATGGTCACGAGTTCATTCAGCCTTAAGGAGGTATGCTTAGAATACCTAGCTAGCTCTTAGGTTAGACAGGCTACATTTTTCTCTCTTAAACTTAGTTTAGTTAAGGGGGTGGAGCGCGGAATTTCGAAAATTAACGTGTTTTTAAGTCACTGGTGCTAGGAGCTGAATAGGTCATATACATTAAAAGGACTAGTGTAGGTTAGCTTGATCCTTTCACAAGGTCATGGTTGTCTTGGAATTTGAAACAAATACCCAGAAACTGCATAAACAATACGTAAAAGTAATGATATCTAAAAACTTATTTCTTCAGAAACTTTGTAAATATAGCACAAATGAAACAATGATCCGATATCAAAATGTTTGTATTGATATTCCGCAGGTCACTGTTGTCTTAGTTTTCAATTAAAAAATATGAATATAAAAATATTAAGACTTTTATTATTTTTTACCCAAACGCCTATGATTTTACGAAAGTAAACATTGCTCTAATTAAATCACCAGCCTACTCTATACAGATATTAGTGTGCGTGCGTATTCGTAGGTCGTGCCCCGTTGTCACACCACTGCCACGCGCCACTCGCTCGCTATCATAAAGAAACTTGAAACTCGCAGTTTTGCGTCCGCGCTGCACCACCTTAAGTTTGCGTTAATTCCCGTTATAAACCCTTGATTATCTTTAACGTTAAGATTTACCATGGGTCGGAAAAAAAGTTTTGCTTATTAGGTATAAGTTGAAATAAACCCCATTAGACAATTTGTCCACTCCCATGTAATTTTTATAATAAACTTGAAGTATTAGATTTACTAGAAATAAGTAATTAATGACATATTTTAACATTAGAATAATTAAGATTATGGTTACATACAATTTTACGTATTTTTTTGCGAATCCTGCTTTCAATACTTTTATCAAATTGTTAGTAGAATAATTATTATCAACGGTAGTATTACAATGTTTTTTTCCGGTATTTCAAATACATGGTTAAAATCTCGTTAACAATAAATAAGTTATTCTAATGTCCATGATAGTTTTAACATTCGAAGAAGTTTTTGAGGTTCTTGTCAGCTCTTATATCTAAGACTTGTCATAAAAATTGGTTGATTGAGCACTTTAGTTTAAATTAAAATAGTTTTTGACGTCAATCAGTGCCCGTTACAAGGTAAATTGAATCAATGACTGTGGCTTTGAAAGTTTAATTAGAAAACTTCGACCTGGCTCGTTTCGTAGACAAAATATTTCATGTTGACTTAAAACTTTAACAATTTAACAGGCCGCAGTATCTTTCTTTACTTTGAACACAAACATGTTGCCAGACAATGCCATTTTATCGCCGAGACTGGCCTCTCACAAAGGAGAACTTTTTGATCTAATCCCGCCTTCTCCTTTCCTCTCCCGGACTACACGTACTGGTCTTAGGAACCACCATCATACTGTACAGACAATCAGTACTCGTACCAAAAAATTTGGCAAGTCGTTCCTCTGTAAGACCATTCGGCTTTGGAATTCTTTGCCGGCGCATGTGTTTCCCAGCTCCTATAGTCCCGGGTCTTTTAAGCGGGGCGTGAAACGGCATTTATGCAGGCCGTCATGAATGGGTGCGCTTGTTAACGTGCGTGTTTCACGGTGAGGAGCGCTCTCATTATGTATGACTGCATCGGCTGCTTACCATCAAGCAGGATGTGGTCACTATGACGTGTTAATATAAAAAAAAAAAGTTTATACACATTTCTAATAGCACAAAGGGTTATATAATAGAAAAAGGATATAAATAAATAACATAAATAATTGCTATAAATATAAATTATTGCACTTGTGTTAAGTGATTAATAAGGATAAGTCTCGATGTTCTAAACTATCAATATATAGATACTCAATTAGTAAGGTTATTATTTTTTTTTTCTCTTTATTTAGTTTTAGTTATGGCAGAATAACAAAGATCGTGGTCCTACCGCGACCACTTGAGTCATAAACCGTTTTGTCTTAACTTTTAAACATGTGTAACCTTTAATAATGTATTTTTGTTGAAAGACAAATAAACAATTTTATTATTATTATTAATATAAATCATTTAATTCAGGCTACGAATTATGGACAGATGGTAAGTTACATATAGGCCTACAAATGCATGACGATTGGAAACTCCGACATTGCCGCTTGCCGCATCTTGATTGCATAATAAACAAAAATTTTAACAAAAACAAAAACCGACTCCAAAAAGTTAGACTGAAAAAATTGCACTAAAAAGTAAAAAATAATTGTGTGTTTAGTTTGTTCAATTTACTTGCAATTAACCTATATTATACTCAATCTTATATTCTTTCTTAGGAAAATATATACATACATACATACATACATCACGCCTTTTTCCCGGAGGGGTAGGCAGAGACCACCTCTTTCCACTTGCTGCGATCCTTACAGACTTCTTTCGCTTCATCCACATTCATTAGTCTCTTCATAGGTATAGTTATTGTTATTTTTGGAGCCGGTGCCAGCCAACGAAATTCTTGCAGTCGGTGCCAGTCCGCGTTTGTAGTCAAAATTTCATGCATAAGATTGAATGTACTATTATGTTTTATTATAGTATGTCGTTAAATGTTGATGTTAAAGTTACCTTCAGGCAAGGTAACTAAGTTAAAAAACGTAAAAGCAGGGCTTTTGTTACATTGTTGTTAAATTAAAAAAAAAAAACAAAAAAAAAATACAGCCGAATTGATAACCTCCTCCTTTTTTTGAAGTCGGTTAAAAACAAACTGTCCACTGTGTAATTTCACACACAATCTTCACATAGAGCGTAGGTAATCAATATATAATATTTTTTTTAACAGAGCGGCAATGTCGGATTTCCCAATCGTTCCCATTCGTCAAATGACGCGCCTTGGACAGTGACCCTTACATACATACAATTTATATATAAAACTAAAACTATGCTACACATAAGGACGGCGACGTGCGATGGGCTATGGAGCACAGTGCTTGATTTCCATCTTGACTACATACCTAACGTGGAAATACGATTACGCACAGAGGTTGTAGGCTTAAGCATGAGGATCGCGGACAAAGATCATTGCTAGGCGGGACGACGGTCGATGAATAAAAGGAGGTGACCCTTGACCCAGGGTTACGACTTGCAAGTTTGTTATTGTTTTTTTTTTACTACAAATGTGATCATCATCGTCATCACAAGCCCATTTTAAAACCCCATTGCTGGGGCACGAGCGTTCCTCACTGAAGAAACCACTGGGAGAACGGGCTCAAATCACTAGGCACGCGAGCTCAGTGCGGATTGGTGATTATTACCGACTGCTAATACAACCGGGACCAACGACTTTACGTGCCTTCCGAAGCACAAAGGAGCTCGATATGATACACGTTTGCTCAACCATCCGATGGCCGGTCTTTGCGAAAGTTCATTAACTTCAGCAAATTCAAACTGAACGCGTTTACCACTACGCCATTGAGCTCCTCTCGTGGTTGAGACCATCTCGTATATGAAAAACACAGAAAAAAAAAGAAAAAACCAACATTCGTTCATGTTGTGAGAATTTATATAGCAAAATTGTAACTCTTCTCGTTCGTCACCAGCCGTGTATGCCTTCCTTCAATGCCATACAAAATCTCGTTTTTCATTAACGTGATCGATTGATGTGTTTAAAACTCGCAAGCACCTTGCGATTGCGAATTTTTTCATTAAGGAGGGAAAAGGTTAACCTATTAATAATTATAGTATTGGCTTTTTGCATATTAACGTTCTCTCTCAGATTAGCAGAATCAATTAGCTTTGTAAGAATTCACTTTTAAAAAAAACTTTGAAAAGATTTCCTACATCCGACAATAGGGATTCATATAACTGTTCACAATACAAATAATATTCTAAAATATATTTTCATATCGGATTATGCGAACAGGAAAAATATCTGCAAATATCATAAGGAAAAGGCGATTTAGATACTTGTTTGTTCGTAATGCCGAACCGACCTTACATGTTCGAAGAAATATGTTTGGCGGGCCGTATAATAAATGATTGCATAAGAATGAAAATTGTTTAACACGATTATCAAATAAGCTGTTTTGATTAAACAAAAGTATTCAGCTTGAAAATTGAAATACTGAACGTATTCAGTGTTGATTGATTTGCGGAGCCCGATGGCGCCGTCTGTGTCTGCGATTGCTGAAGATTTGCCACTTTCGCAAAGGTCGGTCATCGGATCAATTAGGTACCAGTGATTGGATGAGGGGGGTTTATCTAAAAGAAAGGTTAAATCTATGCTATAAAAGACTCTGCGCTACCTTATGTTAAGCAGAAGCAGAGTCAGCTGAAGCAGAGGAAGAGGAGCAGAAGAAGAGGACAGCTGCTGGAGCAGGATTGTGCCTCACAGCCGTCCTCACCTAGCTTATCCACAAGTTGTTTCTTCAAATTCATCGTCTACAAATACAGACAAAATATTTGTTTTATTGTTTCGCGCACTAATCAGTGCTCTCGCATACCAACGGTTGTTGGAAGTAGGAAATACCTGTGCTGGGGGGGAATTCCATATCATGGGTGGAGGCTCTTGCCCAACAGTAGGACAGTACAGTATAGTTCCAATCTGAACGCCTAGAATCTAGTAGGGGAAGATACGCTTGCTTGGTGCCATTCCCTCTAGAAAACTTCAGAGGATGTTCGATCAACACGGTTTAAGGGATATTTAGTTTTTTGCCGCCCACAAAAGTCTGGTTACGCTTTAAAAGCCATCTGCAGCCAACAACCAATGTGTTATTAAAGTAGAGTACGTATTCAAATCCTGATCCTAAATATTTTTGTAACAATTTTTAATTTTTTTTTTTTACTTTACGTTTGACGATATATTATGACACACTCGCAACGAAATTTATAACGTAAACAGCCGCCCAGTATAAATATTAATTAGGAAAAAAACAAATATTATGTTACAATGTTGTTCAACGTTCTGAAAATTAAAACGCTCTTGTGTTAATTAACACACGCACACAGACACACTCATTATGCACACATAAACACTCCGCCACCCTCGGAAACATTTAGCAAAGTAAATTATTAAAAACCAAAATTAAGTTTCATCCCAAAGCTCAAAAACTTCGTGTCGTTACATTGTCCAAATATTTTTTATAAAAGTATGAGACCTTCTTTCTATAGCAACAATTCCTAAACTGCGTTCCGCAAATTAAATATTTATTGCTCGATTCGAATCGAGATATTCGTCAGTAATTATATTAATACTTATAATAATAAATAAATACTATAATTATTTAATACTTTTTCCTTGTGTAGAAGCATACACACAACATTCACAGAAAATTCAGAATGATAAATTATCGGTACTCAGTGATAATTAATTTATTATTAAAAAGCTAAAGTAAAAAGGTATAAAAAAAAAAAAAAGTATACCGTTAAAAAAACGAAGATACCGTTATAAAAATGTAACGGTATGCTTGGGTGGCATTTTCACCGTTAATTTAACTAACCGCTCTGATTGGCTAAATCGCATAAGGTAACGAAAAAATAAAGATACTTTTCAAGATAACGTTATTAATAAGATCGTCAAAGCCTTTTAAAAATATGAAAACTATAAAAATAATTTACTGTGCCTATGTTGGAAGCCATCTAGAATACGCGTCTCAAGCTTGGAACCCAGATAATGACATTTATATCAGAGCTTTTGAAAAGATATAGAAGAAATTTACTCGTTTTCTTTACGCCAAGTTTAATATACCATATGACGTCTATGAACAACGTTGCACTGCTCTTCATTTTTTACCGCTTTACCTACGCAGAAACATTGCAGATGTCTGCCTTCTTAAGAAAATTGCCCAAAATGAATTAGACTGTCCGGGACTCCTCAGTAAAATAGAGTTAAAAGTCCCAGATAAAAAATTACGCCTTAGACACATTTTGCTTCGCATTTCCTTCGCTCGTACTAATTAGTAATTACAGAATGATTAATTTTATGAATAGATCTAGTAAATATTTCAATAAGCTCAGTTCAGATAGTAGCTTTGATATTTATTGTACTAACGCAGGCCAGGTTAAAACTATGTTAACTTCTTAAAAAGTGCGGATGACTTTTGTTTTTCTAGTTAATGTTTTCTGCTTTTATATGTGGTAGCTTGTTATTAGCTCATAATTTGTTAAATGTCGAGTAAAATTGTGAAAAATGCTGTTAGCTCCCAAAATTAAATTAAAATAAAAATACTGCCTAAACTGCTTTACCGCTACCAAACTACCTTTATAGAAATAACGTTACTTACCGATTCTTACAGAGGGAACTTGGTAACGGCATCAAGCCCTGCTTTGAACAAGCCCTATCCACCAACAAAACCGTTCTATAGACCCTTGCTGTTTATTGGAAAAAGCCTACCTTTATCGTTATCCACCAGAACACAACAAAACTACTAACATCAAAGTAACGGTGAAAAAACCATCTACCTTAACTTAGTACTAAAACGGAACGGTTATAGTTAACACGGCCCAGTCAACCGGCAAGAAGTTTGATTCAAAAGAAATCCCAAAAGAGAGGTATATGTTAACGATATCTACAGAATATTCGGCGCGGTTTATTTTTCGAACGCGCCGCAAAAAAATGAAGGTACGCACATCCCGTTACGTATTCCACGATTATCCGAAACCAATTCTTGCATGCGGATAACAGCCAAATATTTTTATGTTTCACCCATCCACGCAACCACCGCGTTGAGTAATATCCGATCTCGTTGGATAACCAAATAAAAGTATCCAAGAGGCGAGGTACAGCTTTTCGGTGTAGGTATAATTTGGGGTTTCGTTTACCGAAAAATGTTTGCACAGTATGTTACTTTTCAATTTTTGTTCGGCAATTTGAAAAGTGTTGAATTTTTTTTCCACGATTGGGATATGAACGCTCAGCCTCCTGGGATAGGTGCACTTCCAATTTTGCTACGTAGCTGTGCTCAATCCTTGCAAATATTGACACTATCTGCTTTTACTTTGTAAGCCAAATGTGCCTTATTCACTCTCTATCAAACGTCATCAATTCTTAATTTAAACATTTTTACAAATATCATAGATCTGTTGAAAATATAGGCAAACTTTATTTTCAAATATGGGTATATAGTTAAAATTCGGCAGTTTTTTTGTTCTTGCTAAGTATCACGGACTTAAACTTTTTAAAGTTATCGTCAAAATTAAATATTCAATATCATTTATTCAGTTTAGGCTACAAAATTAGCGCGTATGAATGTCACTATGACATCTTCAAGGCAAGGGTGAACACGCATTATCTAGGCAAGTATGCTACATCCTAGACCGCATCATCGCTTACCATCAGGCGAGAGCGCGGTCAATTACATGTCTATAAAGAATTTTTAAAAAACTATGCCATCGGTTTGTAAGTGCACACACAAGACGGAGAGACCTTGTACTTAGAAGAACCGGCATGAAACTCAGTAAGGGCATTTCTTTTTTTTTTACAGCGTCCCATTGAAAATTTCCTCCCTGATTGAGTTCGACACTGAACATTTGCGATTTGGTCATTGTCTTCGCCAACAAAAAAGTAAAAGTTTGTTAATAATTATATTATTATATCCTCCTCAAGATCCAACTCCTTCCTCAAGGCCGGCAACGCATCTGCGATTACTTTGGTTTTGCGGGTGTCCATGGCCGGCGGCGATTACAGGTGACCCGCTTGCTCGTTTGCCTCCTTTCAATATAAAAAAAAACGGGATTCTAACCATGTTTGTTATTTTTGAGTATCCAATATGGTGAGAATCACAATGACAGTTTAAGAAGTTAAATTGTAAATAATGCATACATGATTATATTTTGTCCGCTCACGTATTACGCCGTGATCATAAGAGAATTTCGGAATATCCCGTCTTTATATATTGCCCACGTCTTGAAAGGCCTACCCGAAAAAATGCGGTCCAGCGGTTTGAGCGATGTTGATCGTTATACAGTTAAGACTTCTCTTTTTATTTACATACTAGCGCCTGGCCGCGGCTATGTCATAAAAACCAGTTGCAACGTAAAAACCAGTCTCCCATAATTCCCTGGAATTTTCGGAAAATATCATAATTCTTTATTTGCATCATAAAAGAATATCTGTGCAAAATTTAGATTACTGGCCTTAATCCAAATGTTTGGGTTGGGTGTTATTGTGTCAGTCAGTGACCGAGTCAGGAGTTTTCTGCTTTTTTTCTAATGAGAATTTAAATTTAAATTTAACATTGACTTCTTTGTCTACATCTATGGACAATATCTCATCTTTCTCAATCCAAGGATCAAAGCACCAGGCACCTATCCAAGGCACCGTATTAGATAAGCAGCAGAGAGAGAAAGATCGGCAGATTGTATCCTTTTTGATAACCACGACCACTCTGCCAAGAGTGACAACGACTATAAAGAGAATTCCAAGGCTGGGACTTTTCTTTTATTTTCAATACTTGAGGATTTCGGGTAAAGTGTGATTTCACCTTCGGTCTGATTATCTTTCAACATCAGGTGTGATGAAATGAAATGATGAAACATTCCTTTATTTTCAAAAATAATTGTAACTGCATTTAAAGATTTTTGAAAAATCACCTGCTTGAGCCAGGAATCGAACCGGTGAAATGTGAAAAGAAAACAATTTGCCATCATCAATATTAAGGGTACTTTTCCTCCAACCACGGTCTTTTTTTCCACCCTGTATATACAAGCTGTTTATCAAGTGTTGTTTTTTTTCTTGGACAAAAGATCCCGATGGGTCGAAGTGTTGCTTCAAGAGGGAAACCTCGGCAGGCCCCACTAAGATAAGATACAGGCTGTTTGGTAATAGGTGTATATTCCCGAAACTTAGCCATAAAAGGATCACCGTGATAATGTTTCAATTCATATTACGTAGATTTACTGTTCTATACATAAACTCAAATTTAATTTATTAAATTATTTTTGTTCATACCCCGACATGGTTTGACTTCTGGTCTTCTGATTAACGACCAATAATAATGTATCAGCTGGATCTAAGGTTGTCATTATGCAATTTACCTTTGTAACAAAAAATCTCAATCAGCCATGTCGTGCTGTTCAGGCAAGTTAATAATTTGTCGGGTCGCCTTATACGCAGAGGATCCTACTTACCATATTCGGAATTATACAAGTATTACCAAATACCTGTACCTATAATATTTGAATAGATGACAATGACTTACCAACAACTGTAAGATGCACCCTTCGCACCAACGGCGGGTGAGTCGATATCTGACACTCGTAGTATCCTTCATCCCTCTCGCTGACGTATTGTATGAGCAGGCGCCAGTCGTTCGGCTGCTCGAAGGCTAGAGAGTATCGTGAGTCAGCGGAGTAGGTGTGGCGACCGAACGAGAGTAGGTGCAGCTCCTCGCTTCGACGTCGGACCCAGGATATCTGGAAGCGAAGGGTTTGTATTAGTAAAGTAAATAGCCAATAACTGTCCCACAGCTGGGCAAAGGCCTCCATCATTGAAATCAAGTCATCGCTACAATTGATGGGTATTGGCTTAATCACCACGCTTGCCAAATGCGGGTTAGTGATCACAAACCAGGGCTAGACATCGAAAAATCTGAAACGCTTTGCCCGACCAGGTAGGCTACTCTTGACGCAAACTCAATCTCAATACAATTCCAATGCGATTATTATGTATCGATATTGGGATAAGTTTCGCAATTGCGGAACGCCCCATCTCGATAATAATTTGGTCACGCAATTTCCACGCAATTTAATTCTAATGTAGCGCTATTATCGCTTTTAAAAGTGCCATTTGATTTTTTTTAAATTTGGGATTGGAAATTGATTATTGCAATTGTGTTCCAAGAGTAACCCACCTGGGAATTGAACTCGGGGCCGTCGGGTATCGAGCTGAGTGCTTTGCCACCCAAGTGTTTGTTATTGATAGATTTTTTTTTGGAATCAGTTTCAGAATTATTTATCTGTGATTATCAGTGGTCGGAGTAGGTATATTGATTTTAGATACTTGCGTCATGATATCATAACATGGACATGCATTTCTTCCGGAATGTACCGGAGTTTCCAAAAATTTGGTAAATAGAGTAATAAAATAAAAAACCATATGTAAGCAAACAAAATTGTTTATTGTTAATACAAATAATCATTATTACAGTTTTATTAAAAATAATTATTTTTAATCCTCATCGGTTACAAGTTCTACATTTTGATTTTCTGTCTCTATACAATTAAAATAAATAACTATAATTTTTTCAATATTTTCTAATTTTAAGCTATTTCTTTTAACATCTAAGATCCATTTGTAAGTGGAAAATGATCGTTCAACATCTGTAGATGTCAATGGAGCGAATTTGAAATAAAGTTTCTGATTATTTGCTACGCTTTTTTCAATACTCTCGCTGTATTCTCTAATTGTATCTAAATCTGGATTTCGTTCCATAACTGATTCTATTTTATTTTTTATATTCTCATTATTGCACTCGTTAAGCGTAGCCCTTACTTGATCAAATACTAAAAGTGAATCAGCTAGAGATAAATTTTGTTTTTGTAACTCTTTTAGGGCTAGTAGTATAATAGAGTAATTTTCTTCAATATATTTTAAATCATTTTCTAAATTTTGTTTTTCCAAAATGTTTTTTGCGTTTCGTATGGCTATAGCATCAGAACTGCTCAAGCAGGATAAAACTTCTTTTATTTTATCTAAATGTTGAGCGTAGTAAGATGCTGCCTGTAACCAAGTACCCCATCTGGTAATGACTGGTTGCGGAGGCAACGGTAAGTCAGGATATTTTTCTTTTAAAATGTTTACCCTACTAGGAGCCTTTAAAATTACTTTTTTAACATTTGATATAAGAATATCAACATCGTTGTATTCTGACCTTATCTGCTCACTTACACGATGAAGAGCGTGCGCCAAACATGTCACATGCTTCATTTCAGGTAAGTAATGTTTTAAATTTCGCCCTGCAGATAGCATGTACGCTACACTGTCAGTGCAAAGCATTAAAATATTGTCAACTTTCGCTTCAAAAGTGTTTTGCCATAAATTTTCTAGACATTGCAGTACAAATTGTGTTATTGTTTGTCCATTTACTGCTGTTAGCATTTTACAAGCAATCAAATAAGGCCGGCCTGCACTATTACTAGGATGCAATGGTTTTATTAGGAAATTGACTATGTATCGACCAAAAATGTCTGTTGTCTCATCCAGCGATATCCATAGTTTCTCATTTTTATTAGTTTCATAAATCGAATTGATTTTATTCCTATAAAACTTCTCCAAATAAACTTTTCGTAACTGTGATTCGTCAACCACTTTACGATTGGTACAAACGCAACAACAAGTACTGCACATATATTTCTGAAAAAACTCTTTGAACGCTGGATTTTTCATTTGCGACCAAGGAATATTGCATAGAATCAGGAACTTAATGAGGTCGAAGTAAAATTCCTCTTGCGGTCTCTTTAATTTTCCTTGATGTACAGCGCCTTCAATGTGTTTGGTAATGTTGCCTCTATTCACAGCTTTCAAATGACTTTCACACTTTGTACAGTATATAGTGCCACTAGCGTTATCGTAAAGTAGCTCAGGATAGTGCAATAACCACTTTTGCACTGTTTCAGCCTTGACCTTTGCCATATTTATTTATATCTCACCTAAAACAATGATTTAAATTTACAATATATACATACACAACTGTAAAGTCGATAATGAAATTCTGTTTCATATAAAGTGTTTTTTTTAACTGAAGCGGTGATAGCCCTGCGGTGTGCGTACCGGACTCTCATGCGCTGTGATGATTGCTATAAAGTGATTTTTTTAACTGTTTCCAAGTTCTAAAACCTTCTTAAATAGTGAAAATAATTAAAACTTACCCGTACAAAAACAACTTCAAATGGGCCTAATCCAAGAGTAATAAATCGATGTCCGTAGTTATAAGCCAAATTCGTCGTTTTAAGTAGATTTCAGAAGACAGTAAACAAGCCAGGGTCAAGTCAAGATATTCACAACACATAAAATAAGCGCACTCCACGAACCGAAATAAGTGAGTGAGCCACTTGGTCTGGATGTCGGTGCGAGCGCATTGTTTTCGAACAAACAGTCAATGAGTCATCCTGGATACTTGATTCTAATTGGTCAGATGCGTTGAGCATAGAGATAAGAGGACAAAAGACCCTGTTTGCCGGATGTCGTGTGTTGAAATGAATATTATTATTAAGTATATCATTTTATACATGCTTAGGCTTTTACTCCAACACTTTTACTACAACAAGGTTTTTACACACCAGTCATTTTTTACTATTAAATTCTGGTCATCTACGCCACTAGCAGCATAGCGTTGAGAGTATTGATACATTTTTAACTAGTTTCATGTAATAATTTCGATGTTTCGGTATTTTTATCATAATAATCCGGAAACTCGGAGGAGTATCCATATTAACATATACGTTTGATGTCAGTGACCTTAATTCAATATACCTACTCCGACCACTGGTGATTATCTATTACAATGACGAAAAATGGAAATTTTGTTAGTTTCACTACATGTTATTTATTGTTTTTGCCAGAATAGAATATTAAAAAACATTAGGAACCTATATAGAGAAAACTTCGAAGTTAAAATACTAGTCAAAATAATAGTTAAAATACTTGAAATAGCAACACGAGCGTAATTTGAACGCGCACCCACCGTACGCGCAACGTGCTTAAAAAGAAGTACAAAGTTGTTTCTGCACGTAATAATAGACAGATAATTCAAAGGCGGCTTGCACCTAGTATGGCGCCAAAAATATATATGACAACTTGTCCATATCGGTAACATATTTACGCTCGTAACAGTACATCGGCACACATTTGTCTGCGTCATAACACCCTATTTGTATCGACTACATACACAATCCCAGCGTCTTTGTAAATATCTGTGAGTTATTCCCGACTATTATGTAACTGCACAGCTGGCTTAATACACTATATCTTTCTATGTCTTCTTAGTCCCTAGTGTAGGAGCTTTTTTGTATGTTTATTTGTATTGGAAAATGTCCTGCTATTTTCCAATATATTAACACTGTAAGGAAGAAAAGAAACGTCCATGCTGAGTTCCTTGTCGGTTCTTCTTAGTATACAAGGTCTTATACAAGGTCTCCCGCCCTGCTCCCTGTGTAGACTTACGAACCGATGGCATAGTGAAATTCATAAGAATATTTGAATTTTTTAATTTGGACATAGAGATTATGTATAGATAGATATAAGATACATCTATCCAAAGTATAATAAAATACTGCGCCACGTGACACAAGCCTATATACGTCATCGCCGCTATCGATGAGAACCATGATGTAGGCTTGACTATTGTCACGGGGGTGCTATACCTGGCGCAGTATTTTATTATGCTATGCATCTATCTATACAAAGTATAAAAGAAAGTCTCTGGAACGCGTCTGTTTGTTAGGACGGGTTAATCTTAGGAACTCGATAGCGGTTCTCGGAGGAGCTCGATGGCGCAGTGGTGAATACGCCCGGTCTGTGAGCGCAAGGTTAAGCAACTTTCGCGAAGGCCGGTCATCGGACGGGTGACCAAAAATTTATCATCTCGAGCTTCAAAAGCTTCTCCGTGCTTCAGAAGGCGCGGAAAACCGTTGGCCGCGGCTGCAGTAGCAGTCAAAATATATTGGAAAATCATAAAAGAACACATTCCATCACAAATAAAAACACAAAATATAAAGGACAATCACAACATGTAAAAAATAGAAAAGAGAAAAAAAAAATATCTAAGTATATCTAAGTTTGCAAAACATCAGGGTGCCTAGTGCGAGTTAAATTCGCCATTCGATCACGTTAATGAAAACGATAATTAGTATGGCAAAATGTTAACTCTTCTCTAACGTATATAATCGAATGAATACGGATTTTTTTTAATGTGAAAAGGAGGCAGACGAACAGGTGGTTCACCTGATGGAAAGTAATCACCGCCACCCATGGACACCCGCAAAACCAAAGTAATCGCAGATGCGTTGCCGGCCTTGAGGAAGAAGTTGAATCTTGAAAAGGGAGTAGGAATTGGGATGGGAGAGGGGTGAGAGATGGGCCTCCGGTACTTTCACTCACCGGACGAAACACAACAGCAACGAGTGCCATTGTTTCACGCCGATATACTGTGAGAGGGTGGTATTACGCCGGGCGAGCCGGCCCATTTTGTGCTGCAACGCAGCGTGGCTCTACCACTCAGACAGTGTCACTCGTTTAGCACCACCCAGGGGTCACGTGTAGGGTCCCAAAGGTAAACCTACGGACGCGAGTAACTTTAACCCCCTGAACGGATAGTAAATAAAACTCACACTATGCACCCTGTATGTATTTAGCTATTTATTGGTACTTCCTTATTTATACTTTACGGTATTTGTATTTGTATGGTTTACTCTTATCATCATCATCATCAGCTCATTTTTGTCCCCACTGCTGGGGCACGAGCCTTCCCTATGGATGGATAGGGAAATCCGGCCATAAACCACCACGCGGGTTCAGTGCTGGTTGGTGGTTGTTAACGACTGCTAATGCAGCCGGGACCCACGGCTTTACTTGCCTTCTGAAGCACGGAGGAGCTCAAGATGATAAATTTTTGGTTACCCATCCGATGACCGGCCTTTGCGAAAGTTGCTTGACCTTAACCACTGCGCCATCGAGCTCCTCGACTCGTTACTCTTATACTGTGCCCTTATTCTATGGATGTAGTCATCCACTGAATTGAAAGGGCAGAACCGCTAGAGAGCTCCTCGAATCGTCATAGCAAATACTAACGAACACTTGGACTAGTTTCCAAGTACAGACGCCTGCATATCAAACTATCCACTGTCTTTGTTCAATAAATGTTCAACCATATGCCATAGACATTAAGTTTAAAGTCTGTTGAGAAAATTTGACTGTTCGTGGTAGTATAATGTGCGGTCGTATGTACTATAACTCTAGTATAATTCACTGAACAATGAATGTTTTTTCCTGCCATTATAATTTTTTTTTTATTATTTGGACAGTCAACAAAAACAATAGTACTGTTACAAACATAAGCCTTATCTCAGCATAGTTTTAATTAAAGACAGTCACGGCATGCAATTGGACTTATTAAATCATTAATAAAGCTAATCTAATTAATCTAAAATGTAATAAAATATTAATTATAGTGAAACTATAGATACTAAAGATACTAAAGGTAATAAAGGGGGTTCACGTGAAGACCAATAAATAACTTTGACATTATTCTTGTATTTACGTGCATTGAGGTGAAAAATTTCAAATTCTTCCAAATCATTAGGGCGAGCAAGGGGGTTGTATTGCTTTTGGATCCTGTTTAACGTGGAATGGTAGTCCAGATTACTCTTCACTGATTTTGGCACGAATATGTTAAATCTGCTAACTCGAGGTTTTTGGGTGCATTGATGTTAATTTGTTCGAGTAAATTAGAGCAATCAAGGCCACCACCCAAAAGCTTGAATAGAAACATGCTACCGTGATGTATCTTCTTCTGATTTCTGACTTCTGACTTCTCTGAGACTTTCGATTTTAAAATATTCTAGACGGATTTTTATAGTGACAAGATCTTTGGCGCATGAACCAATTAGCATATTTTTAAAGAGGATCGTAATGTTATTCGCTAGTTTTAATTTATAAATCCAATAACGCCAATGCCACTGCACTGCAATGAAAACGCGTAAGTAAAAATAAAGGAAAATAATTTTCTTGAAACCATTATTGTACCGAAATAATAATTTATTTGGTAATTATACGAGTTCCATTAATATAGATTTCTTAATATAAAATTAATTTAAATTATATTACGAAAGACAATAAAAGTTATTATGTGTTATTATAACATCAAAAAAAAATCATAACAGTAAAAGAAAAGTAAAATATTATATCTCCATTTTGTCACAATTAGTATATAAGATGAGCATTTGTTTGTGAGTAACATAATTGTATTACTTACAGAGCGTATGGAATTGATCCGAAATAAAATAATTTAGGCGGAAGGTCTATGAGTCAAACTAGCAAATGGTAGATAGATAAGTTATATTTCTATATCCCTAATTATTTACGTAAGGCAACCAATACTTTTGGATTATTCCCTCTAACTGAAAGGGGCAAAAGGGAACCCTTATAATATCCGTATGTCTGTGTCGGTCTCATTAAAATCGGTCCCTTGTTGTTAGATACACATATGAAACTCCATGGCGTAGTGGTTAAAATGCCCAGTGTGCCATTCGTAAGGTTAAGCAACTTTCGCAAAGGCCGGTCATTGGATGGTTCACCAAAAATGTATAATCTAGCGCTCCTCCGTACTTGTTAAGGCATGTCATGCCGTTGGTCCCGGCTGCATAAGCAGTCGTCAACAACCACAAATCCGTACTGGGCCTGCGTGGTGGTTGTGACCCGTTTTCCCTATCCATCCATAGGGAAGGCTCTTGCACCTACAGTAGAGAAACAAAATATACCTGGTGACAATGTAAAAAAAATTCATGATTCTTTATTTTCAAGTATACTGTTTTTTCGGTTCACCTATGTGAATTCGAAAGCTATCTGATCGATTTTCAATTTAACGACTATTGATCGATGCGTAGCGAAAACAAATCACTGGCAGGTAGGCGTTATTTCAAATTCAATACAGGAAGCCTTTGAAGGCAAAGGTTTCCTGTATTGAATTTGAGTACAATACAAGGGTACTGAAACAGTATATAAGATAATTATTAACTTTCCATATAAAGCTTTCAACACTAAAATTGACCAAAAATGCAATCCTTAAATAAATATTCAGTATATATCCGATTCTTGTGCCTTCAAAAGGCAATATTCCACGTACATTCTGACCTAGATCATGTCGGCAACCTCAAATTTGCATACCTTATATTAGAACGTTTCAGCTATGCCGATAATGCTACACCTCACATACTAAAAACCTTGCGTAGAAAGTATCTAGATGATGGTTTTATAGAATATTGTAAATATCACACTCTTTGATGCTATAGGAAGTTTATTTATAGAACGAACAATGAAGGCTTTTGTGTTGCATAGTTGGCATCGGCAGTAAAATAAAAAGCATTTCGCTTCTGCATTGTTTTAAGATGCAGTATTGCTCATACATCTCGTCTACACAGATCTCTTTGAACAATTAACTACAAAGAATCGCATGTATAATTCAACGAAAACAGCCTTGTCATTTACAGAGCTCTCTTTGCAGTGAAGCACTCAAAAGTGATTGGATTCTATTTAAATTACTGTTATTTGCTGTCACAAAGCAACTGCTACATTACGTTAATTGTTGAACCAATATCTCCAACAAGCATAGTTCATTGAACTCGTCTGGAAGGTTACCACCCTCACACCTATTTCTAACACCAAGCTGTAGCAGCTGGGTATGAAATACTCCAAATCTTTCCTAGGCGAAAACGCCTTAGGACGGAGTAGGTTTATATGCGGAGGCAGTAGAAGGCAGGCCCGATTAACCATCGGTGCCTTGACAGGGCACTATGCCACAAAACAAATGCTCCACGGAATGCATCTATCAACAAATAGCTTGTGTAGGGCATGTGGGGAGGAAACGGAGTCAATGCAGCACCTACTGTGTGACTGCCACTCTCTGGCTAGGAAAAGAATGGGACTCCTGGGGTCGGCCTATCCGAAACCGGATGACTTCAGGCTCTTCGCTCTTAAGAACGTTGCCAAGCTTATGGCATCTATCTTTACAGAGGAAGAAGAGTGAAAGGATGGGGTTGCACAAAAGATCTCGATGGGTCGAAGTGTTTCTGCGAGAGGGAAACCTCGGCAGGCCCTACTAAGATAAGATAAGATAAGAACACCATATTATGTCGAACTCATCCTTGCTTCGAAAAGCAAGTTAAGCTGTCGAAGTGTGGTTTTAAAATGGCGGTCATTACAAAACATGCCTCAAAAGCTGTTTGGCGTCAAAAATATGTATTACGGTCTGGCCACAAGCCGCCGCCGCGCCACCGCCAGCGTGACTAGCGAATTCCTTATACATAGCGTGTAATGCCGATAAACCGCAGTGCGGTGAGTGTTTCAACCGCGCAATGAAAAGAGAATTCGCTAGCCGCGTCGCCGGTCGCCCCGACTTGTGGCCGGTACGTTAGGGTGACCACCGACCAGCCATATTCGAGGCAGAATCCTAACACTAGAATCTTACATTTAAATTAATAGCGTTTTTCTGACTTTTTGTAAGAGTCATAGCGTGATGTAAAATAGCCTAATTGCGCTAATCTCTAGAGATTATTTCTATAGATTAGGTAGTTTACTCGATAATGGAGTTGCAACCTGCTGCCCAGCTGTGCCGTTACGTTGGTAGTGGAAGCGTCTTTCTCGAAGAAGGGCATTGGCTCCCAGATAGTGGAGAAGTGATGACTATGTAGGCTATAACTTATTTTACAAATATTTTACGAGGACTATTTACCGTCTTCTCTCCCAGGTCGTGGACTCGACAATGGAGATGCACCCTGCTGCCCATTTGTGCCGTCACGTTGTTGGTGGAAGCGTCATCCTCGAAGAAGGGCAGTGGCTCCGAGGTGGTGGTAGATATATCCTCGTCGTGATCTTCATATGTTTCCGTGAACACCTCGTGCCAGAACGGACCGTTGACCACCTTCTTGTCACCGGTTTTGAAGTCTGTTGGGTCGAAAAAGCATTGTCAAAAGACTGATAGATCGATCGAGACATTCTGCAAAGATTTGGTTAGTTCGAGCCGAGGTCCCAACCTTTAGATACACCCTTGGTTAGTTCCGCTCGTGATTCCAATCGAAGGCCTCGGAAAATCTAGTCGGAACCACACTCTAGAAACCTTCTGCAAATGTGAGATCACTATCTGCTTAAGGAAACTTAAGTTTCTCGTCATTCTTAAAATTCTGTAACACTGTAAAGGCCATCGGCGATCAAAAGCTATATCTTTGCAAAAAAAAATATTTTTTTTTAAAGATAAAGAAAATAATAACAATCTTATTAGTAAATCTATTTCTCTCTCTGTTACAATATATAAGAAAAAACCAGATAAAGAATAAAGATTGTACTATATTTTCTAAGTAGTATGGTCACAGACGTTTCAATATTACGTTACGCTCTCGCCTCTCGCGTCTCGTCTTTCACAACCCGCAGGATGGCTCTGTCTAGCCAAGTCCGACGTCTGACTGATTTACAGACTTATGTAGTAGTAATTAAGTTTTTTCCTTGGAGTACTAGGCTTGTCCTACTGTCTGCCTATTTTAAGGCGAAAAATAATGTGTTTTCTCTGATTAAATAATGGTTTTGAATCAACTCCCTTTTGTTTGTCTTTTCATTACATTGTGATAGATAACGTTAAAGTGGTTACATTGATATATTTATAGCATTTATTTACTAAATCATTTTATCCTGACTCTATTTATAGTTCTCACCGTGGTCACAGAGTCTAGGGAGACTCTCTGTCACTCAAATTCTTGGATATTCTCATAACTATTCAAAAGAAGTTTAAATGATACTTGTGTGTTCTTATTTGTTAGTCTTGCAAGTAAAGCAACTTCTGTAATGTCGGGTCACCGGATGGGTGACCAATTATAAAATTACTTGTGCTCCTTCGTACTTCAGAATGCACATTAAGCCTTTTATCTCAATTGTTGTATAATCATCATCATTAAGCAGATAGCACATCTTCGTACTGATGTTTGGAGATCAATTTTTTTGTATAATGGCAATCATCAAAACTAACAAAACCCGTTTTGAGAAATCATCACTATAACGACACCATGATGATACATAGAAAAATATATATTTTTAAAGTATTGAATAGAAATAGAAATCATTTAATAATGAATCATTTTTCACGTGGGAATACCTGCTCCTACTATTTATCAATTTCTGACGATGAAATGATGATGAATGCTGGTGACGGTGAACAACCATTACCAATAACAATCTCACCTGGTATTTGCGGGGCTATAACGCATAGGGTCCTGGTTAGCAGCGAGCAGAAGACCAGGAGGGCAGCCGGCGTCATCTTTTCAGCCCCAAGAGTCGGGAGCCATAGATTTCACCTATCCCGCCTTCGTTGTACCTGAAACAATAAATCAATGTGAAATTCAAAATTCAAAATCATTTAGTCAGTTTAGGCTACAAATTAGCTCTTATGAATGTCACTATGCCATTGGTTCGTAAGACCTTGTACTGAGAAGAACCGGCAAGAAATTCAACAAGGACATTTCTTTTCTTCCTTACAGCGTCACAATATTGAAAAATGCGCTATCATAGAAGGACACTTTCCATTACAAATGAACATACAAAATATAAATATATATAAAAGACAACCACAATTTATGTATAAAAGAAATTAAAGAAATAAAAACATCTAAGTTAGCAAAGTGACGTTGGAAAAGAAAACTAACTGTTTCTGAAGTACAAGCTTTAAAGCTAGTAGTTATATAAGGTCACTTTTTATCAACTGCAAATATTTTGACAAAACACCTAATTATATCAGAGAAATAAAAAAATAAAAAAATCAGGCTAGTTTTTTTTTACTTTTCCTGACACAAAAATTGTAATATTTTTAAGAGCGGCCTCTCTGTCGGTTTTTTTTATTGAAACTAGGGGCCTCTCTGTTTCGGCTCCTGTGAATTGAAACTACCGAAAGTGCTTTATTTTTCTTTTAATCGAAATGTCTTTTGGCGTTTTTCTTGAAAACTAGAGTATAAAAATTTAAGGGTTTTTCATAAAAATTGTTTATATTATGTTGTTGAATTTATCTTCAAAATATATGCAGTTGATAAAATGTGACCTTATATAATGGTAGCAGACTGCAATAGTAGATATTACAGAAAAGGCGGAAATAATGTGCACACCACACTTCGAGTACAAGACGAAACATTTCTGACATTTCATTATAGACTGTATGTAAGATACAATTAGTTAGAGTGGAATTCCCTGACTTTTTTTTTATAAAAGAAGGAGACAAACGAGCTGGCGGGTCACCTGATGGAGAGTAAGCACCGCCGCCCGTGGACACCCAGAACCAGAGAAATCGCAAGAAAAATAGGCTCGTTTCTTGAAGATCCCAAGGTCGTAACGGTCCGGTTTCCGGTAACCATTTGTATGGAGATATTAATAAAAAATATAAAACCACACACAAAACTCTAGTTTCATATACAAGTCCAAGACTAAAGTGTACTGTACAAGTATATGAAAAAGCATTTCATAACCTACGAAGAATCTGGTTCAATTCCATTTTATTTTGCCTTAGGCAAGGCTATCTACAACTATCTCAAATTAAAAGAAAACTTTCTTGATCCCCTTTATACTGGGAGATTAGAATCGCACGTATAAATCTTGCGAGAAAATCTAGGTGCGCCAAATGAAACACGCATAATTTTTCTGGTGTGTTATATATGGTTAGAAGCGAGTGATTTGATGTTTGGACATATCTCTGGGAATCGAATCCGGAACCTGTAGCACCTGTGGGTCTGAGACCGATGTTCTTAACCACTAGACCATAGAGGCGGTCATACACATACATGCAGCCTTCTTTTAACATGATTCAAAATATTTTTATTATTATTGAAAAAAGATCAAATAGTACAAGGCTTAATAGTTCTTGCGATATTGTAAAAAGACAGTCGGTCAGCCCGTGAGTAGTATTTGGCTTCAAATACATATTAAGTATATAACATAATACATGTAATATATATAATAACTATTAGTATCTAAATAATTATCACCGATAGCTTGGGTCTATCCCCGCTGCCGGTGGGAACTTAGGTTAAGTTTTTTATAATATTTTATATTGTAAATATGTTTTATATAAAATATTGGAAAAAATTTTTCTTAAGACATATGTTTAATAATGACAAAAATAATAATAAACTTTCCTACACTCACACCAATTATCTATCACAAGAGAAGCTTCGTTATAAAATTCGTTGAATGGTTACTAGACAACGGATAAACATACTTAAAATATTTCAATAAATACTTATTATTCATAGAAAACACCCAGACAGATAAGAAGGTAAGATATATACTTACCTAAATACGCAGTGATATTCATCACAAAGACGTTTTAACATTAAGAATAACGTTCAGTCAGATAGAATGTTGAAACTTATATATTTACATACCAAAATCATAAATCACAATTTATGTTTCACAAGCAACAAACAAAAAGAATAAAAACATAACGCTTGCACTAACTCCGACAGCCGACAAGATAACGAAACAAAAGCCTACTTCAAAACTCGTCGAAAGCATAACTTTCGAAATCGACTTGAGAACCTCAAAGAGGCCATCTACTTAACTGACCTTACAAAATTAGGAACTTTACCAATCATAAGACGTAAACAAATTACGCCAAAGTTAACCGGAGTATATACGGAAGGACAAAACTCTGAAAGTTTCAATCCGCCGGGATCGCCAGTATCGGAACAGGATAAAATACTCAATCCCGATGGAAACTACTGAACTTGTAATGACTTCAAATGTAGTTTCTTATCTGCTATTGGATTGTGATAATCCGTTGTAGCGTACGGAAGCAGTTTGTTGTAGCTAACAGATGTTGATCACGTTGTCTCCCTTTTCGCAGTGATAATCTTCGCAATAGTTTTTATTATGTTTCCGAAAAGTTTGATATGTGGAAAAACTGTTTAGTGAATGGTTTAAAGTTTGGTAAGTGTGATTAAGAAACGGTCTGCGATTACAAAAGTTAAGGCCGGTCATTGGATGGGTGACCAAAAATGTATCATCTCGAGCTCCTACGTGCTTCGGAAGGCACGTAAAGCCGTTGGTCCCGGCTGCATTAGCAGTCGTTAACAACACCAATCCGAACTGGGCCCGCGTGGTGGTTTATGGCCCGTCTTTACCCATCGATAGGGAAAGCTCGTGGCCCTGCAGTGGGGACATAAAATGAGCTGATATGAATTATGATATAAAAAAAAATTTTTTTTCAACATTTGTGTTTTTGTAATTTGTTCGCAACAAAATTTGCGTTAAAAATAATTTGAACATTTTGTATGATAAAAAGTTTAACCTCCTGACCGCAGAATGACTATAGGCAGGACATAAAACTACTCAAAAATCTATTATCTATTTTATTCAACTTACGTCGGAAAAATACAAGTGGCGTCATCTAGTAATCCTTTACTAAACAAAAAGTGCCATTAGTGATTTTCTGGAGATGTCGCTTTCGTGTCAAAATGGCTGCGGAAAGGGAACGTGCGACCGCGCGCCGGCGCATAGGTAAATATATCGATTTTAACTATTGAGAATATCGTGTAATTCCTTTAATTTTATATCATAACATGCTAACTTGTAATGTAACTAATGAAAAATGGTCATATTTTCAAAGAATTGTAGAATATGAGGATGTTACCAACCTCAAATGTTTTATGTTCTAGGGGTAGGAATCACGTTGGTTGTTCATAACATTTTATTCACTTTATGTCCTGTATACAGGAATGGGGTTGTCAAAACATATAATGTCTTAACATCTTTCAGGATTGTCTAATGAAGACGTTTTTCAATATTTGGCTGAATCTGATGGAGTTTTCTCGAGCGATGATCCTACCGAATAAGAAAATAGACCATCCGTGTCATTATTCATATGGTAGACCAAGCAGTAGTCAACAGTTACTTGGAATTTAAAGAAAAAGAAAAGAGGAAAGGCGTAAACAAATTTATGAAACTACGAGAGTTTAAATTTCAACTTGGAACGGAATTAATAGTTGACAACGATGTGAAAACAGACAGTACTAGTAATGATTCTACCGAAGAGCTAAGACCAAAACACTTAAAAAGGAAGACTTTGATAAAACCTATTCCATCACTATAGCGTCGAAGACAAAAAGCGAAGCATTTACCAAGACATGGACCAAACCAAATGGGGTGCAGAAATGAAGGTTGTTACAAAAACGACTGTTTATTGTGCGAAATGTGACATATATCTTTGTTTTACTAAACTAGAAATTATTCTAATTTTCATAAAGGTGCATATGCTAGTTATAAAGTATTCTATATATATATTCTTTTTGTTATGAGGTGTAATACCATTTTTATTATATATGTTAATTTTTAATAGTTCTAGCCTAGCATTGTAAGTCTGATTGCAGGGTAGTATGAAGGTAACTTATGCTTGATTACTTTGATATCAAAAAGAATTTGATTTATTAATAAAAACATTTGAAAAGTACCGTTTTGCTTATTAATTTATAAAATTACTGACTTGTTCCTGAGCACATAGGTTCTAATGGTAGGACATAAAATTTTTCAGTTGACCACATTTGTACTTCATGTAGAACTTAAAGAAAAGCTAGATTTTCCACGTATTAAATTTTTTCATGATTTTTTTTGTTAGAAAATAAACCATTCTGATGAAGCTTCTTGAATTTCATGTTAATTTGACAAAAAAAGTGGTCTCTATAGTCAGGAGGTTAATATGTTTTGAATTAAATTGGTAGAATTATGTATAGAATGCGAACTATTTCTGATGTTAAGCAGCATTATTTTGCATTGCTGTTTTCGGTTTTAATGTTACTAGATCTAGTGACATTACAGAACAAAAAAACTGAAGTTTCGGGGTCAGTAACGTTCGGATGCCCTTGGTATAAAAAGCGTATAAAAAACGAAAAACCCCACCAGTCTCAGGAAGGTCGAGTAGGAATCGAACGCACGACCTTTGGATAACCGCTCCAATGATCCGACCGCTGAGCTACAGAGACCGCAGAACACTCGTTGAATTTTCTAGTAGATACTTGATAATTAACGCTGCAAGTTTTTGTTCAGTTTTTTTTTTCATCAAACATTATTATGGTCTACACAGAATACATACACATATTTACGACCTAAAGATAATCAACAGACCCTAAAAGTCTACCACATTACAGGGGGGATAATCTAGATCATTCTGTATAATTAATTTAATATTTCATTAGTCTCGCAATTACCATTACCATAGCAAAGAGACCGTTAAGATCCCAACCCTATTAGGAGAAGAGCTTTTAGGGGCATCGTCGAGGATTCTTAACCCTCACGGCGGCATATCCCCTTGTCAAAGTGGAATTATCGTTATCATTATAATAACTGTATTAAGGCTCAAAATAACAAGACCCAGAAGGTAAGTTACACACATACATACGAGCAACGCACACATAGACCATCTCGGATACAAAATTTCGGAACAGTCGGACGAGTCCGAGCACAGTTATCGTCATATTTCGTGTCCGTGAGAGGTTGTCTATGGTGTCCTTTTTTATGAGAGAATTTGCTGATTGCAGGAGCTCGATGGCGCAGTAGTTAACGCGCCCGGTCTGCGAGTGCTGAGGTTGGGTAACCAAAAATTTATCATCTCGAGCTCCTCCGTGCTTCGGAAGGCACGTAAAGCTATTGGTCCCGGTTGCATTAGCAGTCGTTAACAACCACCAATCCGCACCGGGCCCGCGTGGTGGTTTATGGCCCGTTCTCCCTATCCATCCATAAGGAAGGCTCGTGCTCCAGCAGTGGGGACATAAAATGAGCTGATGATGATATTGATGATGATGATGATTGCTGATTGCCACGGGGATTTTCAGCTTTACCGGGCTTTTTAGGGGGAGGTGAGAAACTTAAAAGGTTCCTCAAGCCGTGTGAAACGAATCACCGTCAGAGGTTTCCTAGAGGGAACGACATCACGCACTAGTGCGTGTCCCCGTGCCCTACTAAATTCTCCGAAGGGTTCAGATCGGATTGGAATGTGTGCGTTGCTCGAGCGCGATTGTATGAAGCTTACCTTTTACAGTCTTTTTATTTTGTGACTAGCTGTCCGTTATTTCCCGTTTTTGCAACATTTTTCATTGCTGCTCCACTCTTATTAGTCATAGCGTGATGTAATATAGCCTATAGCTTTCCTCGATAAATTGACTATTGAACACAAAAATAATTTTTAAATTCGAACCAGTAGTTCCTGAGATTAGCGCGTTCAACCAAACAATCAAAAATCGTTCAGCTTTATAATATTAGTATAGATTAATAAGGTCTCGTTATTTGAGGCTAGTTTACTACGACGATATTATAATAACTTGACTTATGATCGCCAAACCGTATTTGGGAATCGTGGTGGATAAAGCCGTGAAATGTAGTGATGATTATGATTTTTGTAAAAAAAGCTTATTTCTAGCAGTGGAATAGTACAGGCTTATTATTAGGCTTTTGCCTAGCAATGGGATATTATATAGGCTAATTATTAGTTGTAGTTCACTTTTAATTGGCATTGCTTTCATAAGGCGATCTTTACCTCGAAATATTGCGGCCAAAGTTATACTTTCGGGATACGATATTAGAAGATATAAGTGTCTTCTATCCGTAACCGAAGCTTTAACCCCTTTTATTGCAATCGGTTGCAAATTTTCTTGAAAGCATGTATGGATCATATACTGTGAATAGATATGGGTTGTCTAATGTCCACCTCCACTCTTGGTGTCTAAATGGATCGGCCTGATGGATATGATGTCTTTTTACACACTATTTTACAAGGTTCTTGGTAGACTGCCTGCATTTTTTTTACCTTTTGCTTCATAATATCTACCTGGGATCTATCTGAGACCAGAACACTTCTCGGCTCTAAGCTTCTAAAAATATTGGCAACATTGTACTCATCGTCACTGAGAAAAAAGAGGGACAGGATGGGGTTGCACAAAATATCCCGATGTATAGAGAAACCTTGGCAAATCATACTAAGATATGATAAGATAGTGAAAATAGGTGAGGTCCACCAAAACTTCCATGGCGACTTTCAAAAGAATTCTGAGCAAAATATCTGTTACTATAATAGCAAATATCTCTGCCCTTACACATTGTTTCCAAACTCAGTTCCCAATGCAAACAGTAGTTCGGCCTTATCATTTAACTTGACTGAAACTTAATTGCTCTTAGCTAACCACTCCGTGAATGCAATCTCGACAGTAGAGCAGCCAGAAATTGTAGACCACTTAATGGAATTTACAGAAACGATTAAGATTCTGTTTTCTGTAAATTTATTTTGTTGAACAATCTATTTATTTATTCGTATTTTTAAACGCTTCAAAATACTTGTGATTTATTGTTACCTGAATACGGAACTGCTTTAAAGAAAATTGATGATATACATTATCTAGACCCATATTATAAATGATGTCTAATCAAAGAGACCGTACTACTCGTAATTGCCTACAAGTATGACGACTTAGTTATTTTACTTCTATGCTCTAAAATTAGATTAATCTTCACGCCTCTTTTGAAGGACCCCATATCATAGGAAGGAGAGAAAACGTGTGCTGGTAGACTATTCCATCTTTATTATGTTTAAACATATCGTCGGTGATGACCACCACCAGCTCATTTTATGTCCCCAGTGCTGAGGCACTAGCTTTCCCAATGAACGGAAATACCATAGGGAGAAGAGGCCGTAAACCTCTACGCGGGCCCAGTGCGCATTGGTGGTTGTTAACGACTGCTCATGCAGTCGTTCCGAAGCACGGAGGAGCGCGAGATGACACATTTTTGATTCGATGACCGGCTTTTGAGGAAGTTGCTTAACCGTAACAATTGCAGACCAAGTGCGTTAATCACTGTGCCATCGAGCTCCTCAAAACATATACATACATTAAGTGCCTAACAAAGAATAAGCTTCGTATAGTTATTCCATGTTTTGATCCCGTCATGTAAACGTCATTTAAAATTATAGTAAAAGAGACAAAACACGGAATAACTTTTCGGGGCTAAATTATCATCATCATCATCAGCCCCTCTCGACCTAGCGCTGGGCATAGGCCTCTCTTTGTTTATGCTATTCGCCTTGATCCTGCGCTAGTCTGGGCCACGTGCAATCTACGGTCTTGGTTATATCGTCGACCCATCTGGCCGGTGGACGTCCCCTTTTCTGTATCCGGGGCTTATTCTTTGTTTATTTGTAAGGCGATAAATGTATTAGACTCATTAAAAATGATGAGTTCCATATTGGCAGCCTCGTATGATGGGATCTGGATGGCGAGAACAGTTGGTATTGGGGAAGACGAAAAAATTGGGAAAAATTTGTTGATCAATATAACACATTATTGTCCGACAAAAATGCAAACACGACTCTTCACTTTTGGCAGGAACTCCCCCCCGGAACCGCTCATTAGGCCACAACCCCATTTTGGTCACATTCTGTTATTTGGAAAGTTTCCAAGCGATATAGTTTTTGTTAGGAGCAAGTTTCATTTATTGCATCGGGACGTGGACGTCATATATTTGAAGATTCATATCTTGCTCTCGCTACACTATTTGCATAAGAGGAATAATTAAGGCTAGTGGTCTCCAAGCGATTAAAATTCGACCGTAATGCACATAATATTTAATGTTTATACAATGTAATGAAACTCATATAATATCTATATTTATTTTTATACTTTGTAAGCACAGTGCCTTCATTTTACCTGATGGCTAGGTATTCCAGCAGAGGCCGCGCTTTTGAGTTTTTTCAAACCATTTGAAACATAGATAATAATGTTTTAAATTCTGGAAAAAGTATGTATTAGTTAAGGGTCTAATCTAGTCAAAGTCGCATTCAGTTACAAGATCCAATGAACTTCACTCGATAGAAAAAAATCCCAAAGTTACACCTTTTTGTAATGTTTTTTCAATATTGTGACTAAACTACTGATATTTTACATTTATTTTTTGTACTCAACTTAACTGAGCCCGCGTGGTGGTTTATGGCCCGTTCTCCCTATCCCTCCATAGGGAAGGCTCGTGTCCCAGCAGTGGCGACATAAAATGAGCTGATGATGATGATGATGATGACTCAACTAAAGACACTAATATTTCGCCGACAAATTCGCAGTTTGACTTGATAAAATGATTGTCTTATTTACTATGTTTAAATATCTACGAAATGCGCGAGTACGGCTGCTCGGCAGGCCCGATCAGTCGTGCGCTTGCGCTTACGGACGACGGACCTGTGTCAGTTTTGTCCGTGACTGCCAATCAATTAGTTTTTGTCGTAAGTAATTATATAATTGTTGCAAGTTATTCATAGTGGGCAATAAACAATAAATGTTGACAAAGATTCATGCATTCATGTCTAAAACTTATATTATGGTTATAGTGCGATAGTATAAGAATATCAGTATGACTATGTACTGAAGATGGCATCGCTACAATTTTTGATAATTCATATGTTGTCTATATCGGTATCTCTGCGGGTTGGATTTAGAAATAAGTCGCCTGAATATGAGGAAATTGAAAGCGTAGGGGGCTCAGGGAAGCTCGTTTAAGATCCCCTAAAACCATTTCGGCTGCCGGAGTTAAGTTTGAATATTTTTAATTGATTTTTATAATTCGTATGAAATGTACTGTGAATGCGTGAAACTATTTTCGATACTTCTGTAGTCAAAGTCAAAGTCAAAGTCAAAGTCAAAGTCAAATATTCTAGTCAAATAAAATGTAAATAAATAAATGTTTCCCACACTCACACCAATTCTAGCCCCAAGAAAAACTTCCTTAAGAAACTTGTTATAAGGTTAACTAGACAACGGATAAACATACTTAATATACTTAAATACATACTTATTATACATAGGAAACACCCAGACCCGAAACAATTTAGAAAAACAGGTATTTCTAAATTGATCCGACCGGGGATCGAACCCGGGACCTCAGAGATGGCGACACCATGAAAACCGGTGTGCAAGCCACTCGACCAAGGAGGTCGTCAATAAACTTTAAAAAAGTGCTTTTGAATCGTCCAAACATTTTTGATGTGTAACATCTTTCCTCTCGCCTTATACAGGGCGTCCCACGCCCATGCCACATGGAGGGAAAGTACCTTAAATATTGTAGATAGAACATTTTACTGAAAGAAGACATTATTTTAATTTTAAAAACAATTTTAACTGCGTTCATAGATTTTTGAATAATTATACGTTTGAACCGGGAATCGAACCCGCTACACGAGAAAAAAAATCAACCTGTAGCTTTATCATACCGATCGAAAGGGTTCATCAGAAGGATTATTTTTTGCTAAATAACATAGTGTCAGAAATAAAAGGAAGACCATGAATTTTAACATTTGATGTGGAATTTCGTTCAGATTAATGAAAAGCTAACATTGCCGTAAGGACATACAATTGACATGATCATAAGTACCTATTACTAATCAATGTACCCACTTGAGAAATATGCATCATATCCCTATTATAATTTAAGTGCATGATAAAATGATAAAGAGATACGTAATTAGCAGGTACCTGGTTGTATGCAACAAATCGAGCCGTATCCTGAGCCGAAAGACGTGTAAATTATTTTGTTCATCGCAATGCGGCTGGCTGATTAAAAAGAAATAATTCAAATATGTTCCATTTTCAAACTTTTATTCTTTCGTTTCTGTGATTTTCATTGTGGAATTTTTGCATTGTATTGTGAATTTTTCACATAACCATGGCGTTTCAAAATAATTTTGACTTAATGGAAGCATACTTTTTGAATCACAAAAACATAACATTAGCCTTACAATGGCACCGCGAAAGATATCCTAATAGAAATACACCATCTCGATTTATTATGAAACGGTTGGTGGATAATCTGCTAAATTTGGGACGTTTCGATCATCGCGTACCACAACCGCGGCACCAAATGATAAACACTGACGATGAACTCGACATTTTGATTTACTTTGAGGCAAATCCTAAAAGTTCAGTGAGGGAAGGTGAAGAAGTAATCGGAATTTCGAAAAGCAAAATACACCGTGTACTGAAAAAATACAAATACAAAAGTTACATTGAAGGGCGACTAGTGCAAAAATTACTGCCGGGTGATGATGAAAGACGACGTATTTTCTGCAATGAAATCGAGAGGCTCATCCGAGAGGATCAGTATTTTCTAAATAATATTATCTGGTCAGACGAGACAAACTTCAGCAACAATGGTATGTACAACCGACACAATAATCGCATTTGGTCCAGAGAGAATCCCTTACGTATCCGCGAGACTAATAATCAAGTGCGTTTTTCGTTCAACTGTTGGTGTGGGATTGTAAATAACCGGGTCCTCTTAGTACATTTTTACGAAGGGCATTTGAATACGGAAAGGTACTTAGAAATACTTGAGATTTTAAGAAATGAGATAAATAATAACCTTCCGGTTGCAGAACGACAAAACCTTATTTTTCAGCAAGATGGGGCTCCGGCTCATAACAGTCACAGAACAAGGGACTATCTCAATGAACACTTTCGTCCCTGGATCGGGACAAATGGACAAACAAAATGGCCGCCAAGATCCCCAGATCTAACCCCGTTAGATTTTTTTTTATGGGGTTATGTAAAAAATTTAGTTTACAAGAACACGTATGAAAGTGTCAACGAGCTACAAACAGAACTTAGACGTATTATTCTGAATATCCACCACAGCAAAATCAAAAAAGCGACAGGGAGTGAAATAATCAAAAGAGTGCAACTTTGTATTCAACAGGAGGGGAGACATTTTGAGCATTTGATAAATTGATTAATTTTGTATTAAAAATGTTAAAATTCATGGTCTTCCTTTTATTTCTGACACTATGTTATTTAGCAAAAAATAATCCTCCTGATGAACCCTTTCGATCGGTATGATAAAGCTACAGAATGATTTTTTTTCTCGTGTAGCGGGTTCGATTCCCGTTTCAAACGTATAATTATTCAAAAATCTATGAACGCAGTTAAAATTGTTTTTAAAATTAAAATAATGTCTTCTTTCAGCAAAATGTTCTATCTACAATATTTAAGGTACTTTCCCTCCATGTGGCATGGGCGTGGGACGCCCTGTATACAATTTGTGGGAGTGATTTCGTAGAAAAGGGACGGAATTACGTAACAATGTGATCCGTAACAGTGTGATTCACTCGCCTTCTATATATACAATATATCTGTACATATTGGTGGACTTATAATTAGAAACACTTCATATGAATTATGAAAGTTTGAAGTTCACGTACAATATTCGTGAAAAATTTATAGATTCAATATTTAATAATCATGCAACAATATAGCCACTCAATTAGAATACTCATAAAATACATTAAAAAACAAAACTATCTGAACTTCAATCATAAAAAGAATTTAAAGCATACCTATTATCCGGTTCAAATGCTGTTAGGATAAGACCTTTTGGAATGGAGCGGCATATGACGTCATCTGACGCCTGTCAGTACCGTTAGCAACGCTGTCGAGAAAGCGACACTTAAGTGACGAATACAAGAGCAGTGCAAAAACATTTTTAAAACATTGAATTCTTTGTTAAAGACTTGACGTGCCTTCCGAAGCATGGAGGAACTCAACTCAAGCTTGGTAACGTCAACTCTATCCGGCAACAGCATTGTTTCAAATTGCTATGTTCCGGTTTAAAGGAACTGCGTTAAATATATAATTTTTAAATGTGTATTTGTCGTGTGTGTCCAAAGGCTGCGGTGGCCGCTTTCCATCAGGCGGGTGTATGCTTTAATGTCACTATGAAATGCAGATCCTTCTCTCAAGCAGTAACGTGACATTTTCGTATACATTCTTCTTCTTCGTCGTCGAGTCCTCATGCCTCAGGGTGGTGACCACCAATAGCAACATCGCAGACCAGGGCTCTCCAAGAGGTCCTATCCTGGGCTAGACGGATAGCCGCCTGCGTGTTGCATTTCAGGGCTTCCAGAATAGCATCCGTCCACCGGGCAGGCGCTCTTCCTCTGCTTCTTCTTCGTATACATTAAAGTAAAGTTAAGTAAATAGCCTAATCAAGTCATCACTACAATTGATGGGTATTGGCTTAACACCACGCTTGCCAAATGCGGGTCGGTGATCACAAACCCGGGCTATGCACCGAAAAATCCGAAACACACTATGACCGACCTGGGAATTGAATCTGGTACCTTCGGGTTTCGGGCCGAGCGCTTTGCCTCTCGGCCACCGAGACATACTTATATCTGTGTTTAATTACAACTGCAGAACATGGTTGAGATCAACGGCTTAACGTGTCTTTTTAAGCACGGATCAACTCGGAATATTTTAAAATGGCTATTAAAAAAACTTCTTCCAAAAACATTATGGTGAAAATGAAATATTAAATCGAATTGATTCGAATTTACATAAATATACACTCGTAATATGATTGGAGCGACCGTGCGTAAAGGCGAAGGGTAAGGCACACTAGCGCCGCTAATGGATTTAATTTGATAACTGCTAAACTGGATTTTTTTTCAAACATTGCGGACCTTCCGACACTAGGCAAACATCTATTATTTAATAATTGTGCACTACTTTTAGGTTTGCTTTTGTATTCATTCGCTAACACCAAAAGTGGCCATTGATTATGTATAAATGCGATAGCCCGTTTTGTGAATAAACCACGCAACAAAAAGTAGTGCACAATTATTAAATAAATACTATGGATGCTTTCCTGTTATCGGACGGTACGCAATGTTTAAGAAAGATCCGGTCCGTTAGTAATTGTCAAATTATCAATTGGTGGCGCTAGTGTGCCTTACCCTTCGCTTTAAGTTTGAAACACTAAAGCTTAAATTAATAATGTTTTATTAACATAAATCAACATTAAACTGAAATCCATTTAAAAAGATTGTTTGATGCAGAAAATTAAACAAAAACATCGCACATTTTAAATGTATTTCTTATTAAGCATATTTACTTTGAAAACAAATATCGCTTGAATGGACAATGGACATCGAATTTTTTTCCAGAGCAAATGTCTCAAAAAATTATTAATAATTGTGCCCCATTTAAGAATTAACTCTTTCTATCTACTTATTTGTAATTATTTTTGATATAAGGCAAGACATTATTTTGATCTTGACAACTGTATGCACAGTTATTTTGATTCGGGGAAAAGCAGAAATTCTAAATACGTGAACTAAATCATTTGGCTATGCAAACAAGCGGTGGTGACTAAGATCCTGGCTGAAGTGCTCAGAAGGTTTGTCTTTTGATACCCTGAAACTCCTTAACGTCAGTTTGTCGTAACAGTATTATTTGCGTGTGATGTATTAGGTTAGGTTTAGGTTGGGACGGGACGTTTCGGTAGAATCGCTAGATGATTTCACAGAATTGGCCATCTTTATCTATATGTAGATTTCTATGAAGAGCTCGTTAACGCGCCTGGTCTGCGATTGATGAGGTTAAGCAACTTTCGCAAAGGCCGGTCATCTAATGAACAAAATTTATTATCTCGAGCTCCTCCGTGCTTCGGAAGGCACGTAAAACCGTTGGTCCCGGTTGAATTAGCAGTCGTTAACAAACACCAATTCGCACTGGGCCCGTGTGGTGGTTTGTGGCCCGTTCTCCCTATTCATAGAGAAGGCTCATGCCCTAGCAGTGGGGACATAAAAATGAGCTGATTATGGTAATTTGGTAAGAGGTGGCTAATGAGCCAGCAGGTCACCTCATGGAAAGTAACACCAGAGAAATCCCAGTCGAAGAAAGAGTAAGCTCGTGCCTTAAAGATCCCTAAGTCGTAACCGTCTGGGAATACCACCGCTGCTGTAAGCAGGGCTTGGAAACCGGTTAATTTTTTGAACCGGTTTCATGAAATTATACATGGAACTTCATTAAAAAGGTTACATGCCATTGAACCGGTTTTTGAACGGGTTTACAAAAAATTTTTTTTTTAATAAACCGGTTAAAATTTAAAATTATAAATACTCGATTTACGTTTTCGACCCATATTGATAGGATGCGCGCAACTATCTAAATGAGATAGCGCTCGCGACGCAACACTGGTGCGCGCCGCGCGGGTATTTTGTCTAACAAGCTACAACAAGTCGCAGCCAGCGATCGCTAGAAATAAACCGCTTTATTTATGTTCAAAATATCACTCCTATTTGGTTCCGCTCCGGAACGGTACTTTACGATAGTACAGGTTTTACCCTAATGAAACCGGTTAATTTTGAACCGGTTTCAAGCCCTGGCTGTAAGCAGGTCCTACTTACAGATGAAGGAGTGTCGTTGAATTTTAGTCGGTTTTTATTGTTAGTCGGTTGAGCGATACATAAATTGTAAGTAAACTTTACTAAATTATAAAAAGTAACATCTTGACGAACATACCCATACCAGACGACAGATCATTACATTGAATGCGAGAAATCATGGTTCAACGTGACCCATAACTAAAAACAAGAGTTTTTTTAGTTTTTCTGGATGGGTGTGATCATTATTATTATTAATGGATTACCTGATCATTATTAATGGATTACCCCTACTACTGCAAGAAATAAATAAATAAACGGCTTCACGCAAATCACAGCTATAAATTTAAAATCTTCGAATGCACGTCGTATTCACCGAAATTCGTCGAATTCGTTAGAATCCACGTCGGAGCTACACGTATTACAGTCCCTACGCCAACACTAACATTCGCAAATAAATAATGACGTCACTTGACATATCGAAATATTCCCGTACCCTCGGAAGTGGGAGAGGATACCAGCTCATTAGCTTGCCGCTCCCGTCTCGGCCCATATTCTGTTATTTGGAAACTTTCCAACCGAAACACTTTTTGCTTGAGGGCGAGCATCATTTTATTACGTCACAAGATGGCTGGTTATTGTTTCAGATTTTCGAATATGGAACGCGACAATGGGAACTTTTTTGTGGCGTTTTTTGTTTTTTAATTTGTTTTTATTGAGTTGGAAGTTTTCTTGTGATAACATCTTGCTGTGGTTTCTCAGTTATCTGCGAATGGCCTCTTCAAATAAAATGTAGTTTATTCTTCTTTTAAATATTCTTTTAATATGGTTTCGTCCATTAATTCACCTTAGAGCATCCGCTCTTCAATATCTATGTTTAGGCCACATTGTCTGGATGCGTGGATTTAGGTTTATAAAAACTTTTATTAAGATCCTGTTCTAAGAATAAGCCATACTCATAACGAGCTAAATCATGTCGATAAGATTAAAGACGTACTTGACCATAGATTCTCGCAATACAAAAGATTTATATTAAACTTTTAGAGATTTAGTGACGAAACACACTCAATCCCACAAAATTACATAGATATCAGCTATGTTAAGTTAAGAAAATAAATGTTTTGAAAGTAAAATTATTTGCTATGCTGTGTACGTTTGTGCACACTTATGTAGAACAAATACAAAAATCTAAATATGTGGCCTAAGTGAACTGTGCTCAAAAGTTAAAAGATATACGTCCTGAATAGATAGTAGGAAAAAATGTTTGGACGATTCAAAAATTTATTTGAATAAAAAATTGACTTTGACTTTGCTCAGCATTCGTTGCAGTGAATAAATCACGGCGACGCTAGTCTTCCTCGAATTATTTTTTTGTCTCATCACGTGAAATAATATGTTTGTATTATTTTGTATTGATTATAATAAGTCACTGTATTTTTCACAAATGAAAAAATAAATAAATACTTATGTAAATATTTGGGAAAAAAAATATTTTTGGATTTCCGACACATTAGCCCGGGTTTGTGATTTGACTATCCCGCATTTGGCAGGCGTGGCGATTAAGCTATCTTTGATTTTAACAATGGAGGCCTTTGCTCAGCAGTGGGGCAGATAAAGGCTATTTGCTTTTTTTAAAATGTATATATAAATGTTATTTTAAATATTCCGTTATACGTTGAAGTAAATTCACATTGTGCACACGATTCTATTGTATAGTGACTCCGCATTGCGCGTTCTAAGAATTAACTTGAAAATAGAAGTTTGCGTACGACCATACAAATAGCATTGCAAACTTGTGTTACTACACGAACTTGAAGCGTTAACGCTTAAGTGGGAATGCGCCGTTGGCTCTCATTTCAAAGTACAAAGCCGGTCATTGTGATTAAAACAGAATGCTGTATGAAATTGTTATGTTTGTAGCGAATGGCGAACTTAAATAGGAATCAGAAATTTGAAAAACCAAGACGGTTTGTTTTGGGTTACTTACGCCATATCGAATGCCAATTGGTCGAAAATCAAATAATCGAAATGTTATAATGTCAAACGTTGAAAACGTCGAATTTACAAATGATCGAAAGTTTTGAGATCTAATTCTTATTATATCAAAAATATTAATATATTATATAAAGAATCATTCGATTTATTCCATGTATCGATCAGCTCATTTTATGTCACCAATGCTGGGGTACGAGCATCCATCTAAGACAGGCTTTCTAAAAGTAGGGTCCACGGACCCCACATGGGTCCGTAGCATGTGTATCAGGGGTCAGCAGTAGCTCAGTAAACTCTTATTATACTTAATAGGAATTTGTGCAGTAAACTTAGCTCAGCATTTATCGTCTAAGCCACGAACTCGTCGTGGAGACAATTCCACAATTTAACGTGCTCATTGAGGCCAAATAGCAGCATCCTTCACATTAACTTAGTAATAAAACTACAAATAAAAGTATTTTTTTTAATATAGATATAAATAAGGCTTGTTTTCTTTTTCTACAATATTCTCTGACAGGGATCCGAATAAATGTTTAAATTGTAAAAGTGGTCTGTGGCTGCAAAAAGTTTAAGAACCCCTGATCTACGAGCTTCATACACCAAACAGCGTATATAAGTTACCAAAGATTTGGGTAGGGTTTAAAACGATCACCACAGCCGACCCGGAGGCGTTTGGAAACTTATGTGCGAAAGTTTCAGATTTTGCGCAACCACAATAATAATTGGATAACTGCCTTTTGTTTGGTTAGGCGGGAACGCACAGCCGAACAAAAACACCGCGAACATGGAACTAGAATATTTAATTTCTAAACGAACTCGGTTTGTCTCGGAGTTCGCAAGAAACAGTCACCTTCGCAGAGTGTCAGTGACCATTGCTCCGCCGATAGAAGTGGACGTTTTGTTCGTAACAATCTCTGTGCTCAGACAAACAAACAAACAACACCCCGACAAAGAACGTACATTTTGGATCGCCAGGAACCTTTCTAAAAGTGGATATCGACTGCAGTAATGAATACGTTCGCGTACGTTACACGCTCCATGTTTTCAAACGTATCTTTCACCAGAAGCAGTAGCAGGAGCGCGGAGCGCGAGATGTTCGCGAATAAACACATCTTCGATGTTCGTTAGTGGTGCGAACATGAAAACATAGTTATTCGTTTCGTTGCATGTTACGCAACAAAATTATTCGACTGTGCGTGCCCGCCTTTTGAATCCACAGAGATTAGACAATATTGCGCCGCTTGCTCAACTTTGCATACGTTAATTGACTTGGCCGCTTTTAGTGTTTCACAGAAAGTTTGCAGATTTGAGTTGTTGAAGTTGATTAATTTGTTTTTTTCTTAACTACTGTTTGAGAATTTTTGGCGCAGTGATTATTTTATTTATTAATTTACCACAAATTTAAATGAAAACAGAAAAGTCATTAAGAAGTCACCACTGATAAAGCTATGTTTACGGAAAAGAATCTCAGTGTTTCTGTTGCAATATCCAAATGTTCGCAAGCATGGAGCGTGCAACGTTTGCGAACGTAGCCATTACCAGGAGCAGTTACAGGAGCACGGAGCGCTGTATGTGCGCGAGCATAATAGATACCTACCTTACGTCTGCATAGATGTCCTACCCAACTTTACTTCAGAATGCTTTCTAATCATCATCATCATCATCAGCTCATTAAGCAGCAGTGAGGACTGCTGGGGCATGAGCTTTCCCCATATATGGATATGAAAAACGGGCCATAAACCACGACTGCTAATTCTGCCGAGACCAACGGCTTGACGTGCCTTCCGAAGCAAGGAGGAGCTCGAGATGATACATTTTTGGTCAACTATCCGATGGTTAGTTATCGAAAGTTGCTTAATTTCAACACTTGCAGACCGGGCACGTTAACCACTACGCCATCGAGCTCCTCACTTACTAATAATAAAAGTTTATTTACTGACTAACTAAAAGATTGTCTCCTTTAAGGCTCAGTCTTTTTTATATATGGGCTTTATAACCAACGCTTTATGTCTGTCACCGGATCCGTATAATACGGATTTGCTATTCCCATGGGCTTATAACTTCGTTCAGTTATCCGTAGTCCCTCCAATTACACTTGTCGACCGCATTCGAAATTGATTACGCAAAGAGCGTAGGCGTGTTGGGCTCTGTTTCATTTGTTAATTTGTTCTGTGTCTCTCTGAGTGTGTGCACAACTTTTATAATTTGATTATTTAATTCGACGACAGAGCTTTGGCACAAAATGAGGAGATTGCAGAAGGCAAGCTTGACACAGACGCGCTCGAGCAAAGCACACACAGACAACCTGTCACGGGCACAAGTCTCGCAACAGCAGCGCTCGGACTGTTCCGGGTTCCATGAATGCGTTGCTGGAATGCGGTATATATGAAGCTTATTTTCTGCAGTCTTCTGATTTCATGCTCTAGGTTTGTTCCGCTCTTGATTACGATCTGATTGCCTCGGAGAATCTAGTAAGAGATCTCATCACCTCTAGAAACTCTCTGAGTATGTTCGGAACTTCAATTCGACGACGTTGTTCAAACATTTTACGTTTGATCACTTCATAGATATCATGATACTTTCATAGTAGCTTTTCTTTGAGTTCTGTGTATGACGTCACGCCGGCCGTACAGCATAATTTTGTTTGACTCAAAATCGTGAATCCCATCCACAATCTGGGGGCACGGCAGTGCCCCCGCCAAGTCGAGCAAAAAAGCGGCACGGCCCGGTGGCCGTACCATCCTTTTCTCGAAGCAGTTCCGGCCATTTTCGACCCCCTATAACTTCGTTGTGGATAAAACTAGAAGCTTGAATTTTCAGTAACCAAGCAGGCATTGTATAAATACGGTATATTTCAAATTTCAGTCAATTTGAACCAGTAGTTTAAGAATTGGCCAAGTCAATCTATTCATTTAAAACATAAAAGATTTTTAATATTGAGAACTTGGTATTACATGGATCTTGCAACTTTTTACGGTAGAAGAACTGAATTGCGAGACTTGGTTTTTTACAAGCTTGTTTTTAATAGTATATACTTTATCGCTACATAGTCAGGTATTTTCCCTTTTTTTCCCAACTCCTTCATTACCAACATGTAGTCTAGACAGCTTTCATCATCTTTTTTCTTGCGTGCGCTCTTAGTTTCATGAATAGTCTTTATAACCAAATAATGACCGCCTGGCAACCACAAGTTGCTGTAATGGGGTCCACCCAAATATGTCGGCATTATCATCGACATCTTGCACCCTACGGGTTGCGAGATAGGTAGAATCTTGCCCCAAAAAGTTATTCACTAGCTCGGACGTCATTTGGATCATATATCCACGAAAATCGGATCGCATATGCGTTGCATCTTCGTAGTCATCTTATATTGAGTATTGAGTAAACGTGGTATGTATGTTTGTGTAGCTTACCTTCTTGGTCCTCCTTATTTTGTGTTTTTGGAAAGAGATGGTGTTGATGGTGGGTTGGCAACGCGCGAGTGTTCCTCACGGGGATGGCAGAAGCCGACCCAGTAGAAACCTCCCGAGGTGGGAGACGAAGTTGGCGTTACTCATAAAGAGTGCACGCCGTGGTGAATACGGCACGCTTTCTAGTGGGGCGCGCCCAATCTGCGGTGGAAGGCAGCCGCGGGATGCGAGCAGCACAAAGCCAGTCGTTGTGTAGATCCTTGGGGGAGGCCTTTGTCCAGCAGTAGACGTCTTTTGACTGAGATGATGATGAGAATGATTATCGTATAGAATTGACAGAACGATACGTTTAATTGGCTTCAAGGCTATACGATTATCATTCTATTCCATTTCTATTCTACTACCGTTATGCCACTTGGCTAGGTCTTGAACTTGAATCTCTGTTCATCATTACGAGTTTGCTTACCTTGCAAGATCTGAATTAGAACGCGCAAGTCATCAAACTCCTTAAGTAGATTAATTGAATTCGCTAAACAATGTGCTAAGTAATAAAATAAGATTACCTTTTGAAATGAAAAACGGTGTCTGTCTACCTACTGCAAACATATAATCTGAGTAATAACTGGAGATGTTGGCTGTTTTCTTTTTTTAATGCGATTTGTTTGCGGATGGGAATGAGGCGAGAATTCGACTATACACCTACAAAAAAAATCTTATAGGAAGAGGCACTTAGTAGTACAAAGTTATTTTTTACATATTACTGACATAAATAAGAATTTTATTAGTTTTAATATAATTGCTGCGTATAGTACAACAAACAATAATACTACAATATTATACACATTAAAAAAAAGCCGAAAAAAATAAATCGCAAATTGAAAACTAAATCCTACCTATAAATAAAAGATGTCTTCTAACTTTGGGCTCATGGGAGTGGTCCCAAGAATGCAGGCAACATTGCCTATCTGGATGGCCAAGCTGATACAAGTTATTGTTTTAAATATTTATAAATACGATATTCGACCGTAATATTTTTTCTTATACTTTTTTGTAACACCTAATTATAACTACATAAATATTATTCGGAACTCCTCCATATAAACTTTAACTACACCACTTCCTACACTCCACCGTGCGTCCAATCAGTGTTGCCACTTTTATTCGGACAAGTCATTAGAAGTACCATCGAATTTCGCTAGATTATGAAAATTCAGGATATGAAAAATTCTTTAGCATTCCCTAGATCCTATTCAGTCATGATTCTATTAAATTTATTATTATTTAAGTGTAAGTAAGCAGTTTTTCATTAGGTGGACTTATACATAAAAATAAAAACACAAAGAACGTTAATGTTTTATTAATTTTTAAACATTTTTAGCTTAAACAAATTATAATTATAGTTCTTAGCAAGAAGTTTATTACTTTTATTATTACAAAAACACAAATGTTGAAAAAATTTCCACGAGTAGCCGGGACCAACGGTTTTATATTATGCCATCCGAAGCACGGAGGACGCAAACCACGGTGACGACCTCCATAGCAGAGTAGCTTGCACGCTGGACTTTGGACGATGCTAACTCTCAGGTCCCGGGTCAATGTCGAAAACGAACTTTTCGATATTGTGTCGGGTCTGGGTGGTTGTGGTACCATCGTTGTTTCTGATTTCCATAAAACGAATGCTTTAGCTACTTACCTTGGGATCAGAACAATATATGTGATGTTGATGTTGATGATGCTTACAAAATAAAACTCATAGACATATCTTTTTTATACCCGACGTTTTGACTGAGTTGCATCGGCCGTGGTCACGAGCTACTTACAATACAATTTTCAAGCGTAAACTGTCAATGGTGGACAAGGCTTCAGTTTTTACCCGACTGCGTCAGAAGGAGGGTTATTATAGCGGTTTAGGGCTGTGGCACACTGGTCGTGTTGTTGTGCTATGTGTCATTATTTTCACACAAAGGCAAAAGCCTTCTTTCCCTCTCTCTATCCTGAGCTAGTATAGATAAATCAGTTTATGGGAGTTTAACTTTCCCGGCATCTCCGTCTAGCTGCTTCTTTGCTATTAAGTATTAAAGAACAGTAATTTTGACATTAAACATGACGTATTCATTTATTGAACACTATTGAGACCTGGATCTCGAATCTGCTATTATAAAATTTCTACGGTGGACGGACGGACACGGTGCTCTGGTTTTGAAATTTATTTATCCGGTCCAATGCTCTAATCCCTAAGCTACCGAGACCCCAGAAGACTCGTTGAATTTTTCTATACTTTGTGATTTACGCTGCAAATCAGCTGTATTAGGTCACTGTGAAGTTACTACTACTTACTACTACGTTACTACCCTCACAGTCGAAAGAACACTTTTGCAACTTTTTTTGGTTAGAGCACTTGCACTTTGCACTTTTTTTGGTTAGAGTATTGGACCGGTTATTATCCAAATCGTTCTTCTACACAGTTAATGAGCTATTTAAGCCGTATTGTATAATTGTTGTTGCAGTTGCTAAAACAACACTAACGCAACGCAAAAACATTGTAGTAATACTGTTTTATGAGCTCATTGTAAGCCAGCTCTTGCCAGGCCGCCGCTCGGTGTGCCCCAACCTTTAAATCTCTCTCATTTGAATTCAGATGTCGATATTTCGCGACTGCATAAATAAATATGTAAATCGTAGTGGCTTTTGGATGGCTGTTTCATTTTATCTACTTGATTCTTTTTTATAATAATTATAATAAACTCATGCAAAATACTACGGTATTTACAGTGAAAATGTTAATAGCAGGAGTGCGATTTTTAACCGGTCGGTGGCAGCTATTTTCACACTATGACATTTAATAGCGAGTGCTTTTGCCTACTTGTGTTCGAAGTTTATTAATTTTTGAAGTGAAAACTTCTTTAGCGGCGTTGTGCACTTTTTTTGGAATGGGTAAAAAATGTTAAACTCGCGTCAGGACACGTGACCTGATCGAAAATTCGTAAGACGGATGGAGAGTAGACAGCTGGCGCGGCGTAATATAAATTTTTGGAATGGGTAAAAAATGTTAAACTCGCGTCAGGACACGTGACCTGATCGAAAATTCGTAAGACGGATGGAGAGTAGACAGCTGGCGCGGCGTAATATAAATTTTTAATATAACTTAATATAACTTTTTAATGTAATATAAATTGTCATGTTTGTGTACGATAGCCCAATAAATAAATATTGTACTCTACCACATAAATGAGAGTACTTTTATACTGATAATTAAAGCAATTCGTGCAAAATTATTCCCTAACCATTCCAAAATATCAAAAATGCACAACGTTAATATTCAAGTTTTCACTTCTGCCGGCACTCCCAGAGTGCAACCCGTTGTTTTTTTTTTTGGCTGAGGCACTGGCTATCTTATCTTTAGTTGCCGGAACACAACAATGCTACAAACATTGATGTTATGGCGACACATTTAGATAAGATGGTGGTAGCTAGCCAGGCGGACAAATAAGCCCTACTACCAAACAAACCGAGTACACAAACATTAACTGGGAACGCTGGGAATCGAACCCGAGACCTCTGGGTCTATGCCGATGGTCTTAACCACTAAGCCACAGAGGTGATTAAAACTAATTTGAGATTGTAAATTCTCAAACGTTATACTGTGTTATACAGTGACACCGTGTTCGACAGGAACCTATGATCAAGATATTTTCTCTTGGTCATACAATTAAATTTAAGCTGTTATCTATAATATACATATAATGACTTGTCCTGACTGACTGATTCATCACCGCCGAGCTGAAACCGTTGAACTGAAGCTAATAAGATGAAATTTGGACTTTAGGTTAATTGAGTGATGTAACCAGCCACTAAGAAAGGATTTTACGGAAATCATACCCTAAGGGGGTCAAACAGGGGGTGAAAGTTTGTATGAAAGTCCGTCAGTTTAATCATACATTTCATTAACGTTTTATATACTTAAAGATTTTTTGTAAAATTATATTTTGCATACCAACGTTTTTTAAATTTACTTAACATATATTTATGTTAACACTATAAAAAAAGTAGGGCAGTGTGTTTGTTTCACTAACTAAATATAGCAGCCCTTAAAAGAAAAAAATCAAGTCCCTTCAAAGCTACAATGAAACAAAAGGTCAATTCCGCTAACAAAAAAGAAGTCAATTAAAAAATATTGGGCCATGAAGACACAAATTTAAAAAACACTGTTATTACTGAAGCCTAAGTAACACAGTCTTAATTAAATGTGTAAATAATATTAACAGCCTTATTGAATTTTAGTAAATGAGAAAAAAACGTCAATTTCGTAGGGTAGGTATTATATAATACATGAAAATTGGTATTTGGCTTTTAAAAAAGCAATAAAGAATGACGTGTCTCAGGAATTTTGTTTATTTTCCTTTGAAGGAGTAAAAAAGGGAAGAAGGTTTTTTTGGGGAAATAGTTATTTTTAAAGTAAAAACTTCAAAAATGAATAATTTAATCTATCTTTAGATTTTTCAATAAAAATAAAGAATGACGTGTTTTACCATTTTTGGAAAAACCTCCCCTAAAGAGGTGAAATAGTGGTGGAAAGTTTGTATGGAAATCTCTTTAATAAGTTTAACTTTTATTAAAAACAATTACAGGTCGCGTAGCACATGTGAGCAAAGCCACGAGCAAAAGCTAGTTAGTCATACAATTAAATTAAAGCTGTCATTAAGTATAATTTCAATTAAATTCTATATTATTATATGGCGACGAAAACTTTATTTAAAACAAGTGGCTTCGCACGGGTGTATTTTTATTTATAAACATTTTGAGATATGTTACTCAGCGCTAATGTAGCATTCTTATGGTGAAAGAATTTTTTAAATCGGTCCAGTAGTTTTAGAGTTTATTCGTTGCAAACATACAAACATATACAAAAATACAAAGCTTTCCTCTTTATAATAATATTATAGATAAGTATGCAGACAGATTAAAGTCAATACACAGCCATGACAATTAAAAAAATCAATTACTGTGTCATACACTTGTACGATATACCTAAATAACGAAAAAAAAACATATATTTATTTTTCATTATACAACGTGTAACAGAAAGGTGTGGTCAAAATGAAAAGATCCAAAGTATATCCGATCTAGATCTTGTATGCAGTTACTAAGTCATGATTATCAATTTTAATGTGTTATGCAATTTTTAATTAAGTATTTCTATTGTGACGTCACATCAAAATAAAGTCTCAGCCCTTGTGGTTTAGTAACCTCTGTGTACTAACATTTATGATCACTGCTGCTTGCTTATGCGCACCTGACGCGCATCACTTAACAAATATAAATATCATTAACCATTGCATGACAAATTAAAGTTAATAATAATGTCTTTATAACAACATATACACTTTCTACATGGGATACACTTTGGATCTTTTTATTTTGACCACACCTTTTTGTTACACGTTGTATTTGATTGCAAAGAGACGTATCCAAATTACTCACCATTTTATCGTTCAAGATGGACGCGAATCTGTAACAAAACAAATAAATGTTTATAAGAAAAGACCGAAGTTTGAACTTAACTACTCAGGAACTGACTGTCTCACACCTAACTGACTTAAATAAGATTGTGGCGGGCTTAAAACAAGAACTACCACTAACTAAACCGAGCACAATATGATGTTCCCCGGCAATCGAACTCGGTACAGAGGCGGTTATTATTTATCATTATAACTGTTCAACGTGTAGGTATAATAGTTTATCCAATGATCACTACAGCTTCATACTCCATATTATGATAGTTTCTTAGGATAGACAACAAATAATGTTAAATCATTATGCTTAATAAGAAAAAAGTTTATAAACCAAAAAAAAAACAAAACATTTTCCTTACGTTACACACCACAGACACAAATAATTCGAGTGACAATACAAACCTCGATTGATTCAGACAGCGGTTACTCGAACAGGCAGCTCAGAAATCCCTCCCTTTGCCCAAAAAAAAAGAACATTCGGTAATTCAAATTCTTCCCAATTTAAATTCAAAAAAAGAACGCTTCTCCCGCATAATACCGCATTGCGTATGGAGCGGCTTGTGAAAACCCGACAAAATATATTGTACGCAGTGTTTCCACAATGAGGGGAAATTTCCCTTTTGAGGGGAAATTGGGGTCCAGAGGGGCGAAAAAGGGGAAAGAGATGAAAAGGGGAAATCATGGGTAAAGCCTAACCAAAAATAGAAAAAAACCTCGCCATATTGCGGAAAATTTCGGATTTAATTTCTGTATGGACTATACTATGTGTTACCGTATAAAAGATACAGTGGCGACACTAATGCAGTTTTTTATATATTACTGGTCAGGCTATAAATAAGAATACGAATGTTGAATTATACTTTATTCATGCTTAGTCAAATTTTTTTGGATTCGCTTGCAGTTGCATTAGCCTGTACAAACTTGAGGTGTATTCCAAATTGAGATTGAAATTGTACAAATTGAGGTGGTATTTCAAACTGATTTTTCATCAGTTGTACAGAGGTTGTTCCCGTTCTTTTCAAGCCAGATTTTACGCACAGGATTGATCCAACTGTTTCATTATCGAGCATGTTGCGTTTATCTGTTTTAATATTTTTTCACTAAATAGCCGTTCTACGGCAGCATTCGAAAAAGGCAGTGACATAAAATGGTTTACCAAAATTGGCAGTTGAATGAATTTGCGTCTGCCCTCAACATTTTTTTTTCAAACATTTTTTTCCAATAGTCTACAGTATCCGTGGAATCGTTAGAATCTATATCTAAAAGGAGACTTTGATTTCTCCATTCCTTGTCTAGTTCTGTTAAATCCGTCGCAACAATAGTTCTAGTAAAATGTAGTTATTACTTGCTCAGTGACTTCTAGCTGTAGTTTTTTTTTTCTACTTGGAGTGGAGAAACTAAGACGCGCATAAATCGCGCGAACCACAGACTACGGATGTAGGTAAGCAGATTATTAGTATGTATGGAAACAACAGACAAGACAAATTAAAATGATACGATATCCGTTCAGCAGATTTTTACTACTAAGTACTAGGTAGTGCCAAAACTATAGCGCAATAATTTTTGAGGGGAAAAAAGTCCTGAAAAGGGGAAATTTCAACTGAGGCGTGGGGAAAGTGAATTATTGAAGTGGAAACACTGATTGTACGTTATCAGACCCCTGGGCACAGTCTATATCGTAACGAGTATAGAACCCACTATTGACTCTTTAAATTAATAAGGTAACACGATCGCATATTTCATTTTATTTTAATAGCTAATTTGGTGTTCCTTTGAGCCCTTTCTAGCGTGACGATACAATTTAGCTGTAACAAGGACTGTTGATTATTCTCCGAATTTATGAACGGGAAAACGAGAAATGCGAAGACTTATTATTATGGAGTAGAACACGATATGGGTACAGTAATAAATAATTTGTCGCCACGCACATTTTCTTTGTGTGCTCCAGAGACTGGATGTAATTGTGTGTTATTGCACGAACCATTTTCCGTGCACGTTTTTAAACGTTACTTTATGAATTCATTTGTTCGTTTTGCTTTAGATTGGTTACAGTTTTTTGACTGTAAGTATATTTAAATCAATTGTTTGCTTCATTATAAATGGTAACTATAGTCGATCAATTGACGTTTAATTTTGAATGTCGAACGATCGACGACTGCTCATCGAAAGATTTATTTTGATGTTCGATCTAAAGTTTATTACATCGAAAGTTTAAATAACGAAAGTTTCCAAATTTTATTGATAATCCAATAGTATCGATATATCTCTCTCTCAGCTTGTAGCATTTACCATCTTATTAGAATTGAAAAAGTAAACTTAAAATTTGAATTCGACTGATTAGTATATTAGTATTAAGAAAACTAATCTTTTGCTAAAATAATATACAAGAGAACCTAATTAAAGTTGAATTTTCAATTTAAGTCAATACTCCTTTGCGTTGGGCGTAAAAACTCTTTAGATAAAAACAAAACTCATCCTAATGAATCTCCTCTCTGTCTAGACTCACTATATAAGAGGTCGTACAACTTGCTAGGGGAACCAAAATTACTTTAAGACACTTTAAAATTTCAAAGAGGCGAATCCAATTTTTTTAAATGGCACAATAATTTATGCGGCTAAAAGTTTTCCAATATCAATTATGTGTGCTGTTTTCAAATTCATTGCAGTTTGTGATTAGAAAAAGTTTTTATTACAGATTTTTTCTTTTATTTTTTCACGGGTACCTAACCAAATGCCGGGAATGGGGGGTGGCCTTTGCTCAACAATGGTATAATAGAGGCTAGCTGTAATTGTAACCACTTTGTCTTACTCTGTATGACGTTAAGTTAACCTTTATATAAGATTTGTTAACGACTGCTAATTCAGCCGGGACCAACGGCTTTACGTTTCCGAAGAACGGAGGAGTTAGAGACAACACATTTTTGGTCACCCATCCAATGACAGGCCTTTGCGATGCTTGACTTCAGCAACCACAGACGAAGCGTGTTCATCAAGACGCCGTCGAGCTGCTACTATTAAATAGTATGAAAGGAAAAAAAATTGTTTGTTTAATACAAATTCAGTACAAATAATAATCTAATGTTGGGACCATCCTAGTAAGTATATACTAATACCTGTTACAGGAGACCCCGCTCTTCCATAGCATTAGGTGGCGTACGTAAAAAAAAGATAACAAATAAGGACTAATAACTAAACTAAAGAACTTCTTGGCGGAAAAGTGAAGAGTCATGTCTGCGGTTTTGTTTTATTTTCTAAAATTTGTGTGATGTTAAATATTAATGTGAAATAATGGTGGATTATTGACCGTTAAGTGTTTGTGAGTGTGCATGAGTGTTGGCAAATGAAACAAAACAGTGCAACGTCACTTTTCAAGTTCTCTCAAGAAGTCCGCCCGAGGACTTAGTAAGGCCCCACATCTTTACTGAGATACTCGAGGGGTTGGGGGGTATATCATTTCTCACTTCTCATTTCTCTCATTCTTCATCATCATACAGGAAAGAAATATTGTTTATTTATGTATTACTTGTAAGAAAAATTACTTTGACACTGGCTAAATGTGCTAATCGCACGAAGCCATCAACTAAATGAAAAAAAGAAACTAAATTAAAGTATGTGTTTTTATATGTGTGGGTGTAAGTAAATGCGCAAAAAGAAAAATCTCCACAACAAAGTTGTTTGCGGTTAATTTTGTACGGTCTGCAAACGGTAGCGATATCTATATAAAAGTTTACCTTTATCCAAGTAGGTAAAAAGGTAAGTGGATTTGGGGATCTCGAGTTTACGATATGGCGGGGGGGCCCTACGTATGCCGTCGGGATTTGAAATTGAAATAACCTATTTCTTAATATAATATTTATTATTACAAAGACAATGACAAGGGGCAAAAAAGTTCCAATAAAAATAAAAGAAAATGAAATACTACAATACGTAGCCAATTATATATATCTCGGTAAGGGTAAACAAATATCAATGAACAAAACTAATAATGAGGGGGAAATAGAACGTAGAATAAATATAACTTGGAAGAAATTCCAAGTTATATTCCAAGTTATATTGACCGTTAAGTGTTTGTGAGTGTGCATGAGTGTTGGCAAATGAAACAAAACAGTGCAACGTCACTTTTCAAGTTCTCTCAAGAAGTCCGCCCGAGGACTTAGTAAGGCCCCACATCTTTACTGAGATACTCGAGGGGTTGGGGGGTATATCATTTCTCACTTCTCATTTCTCTCATTCTTCATCATCATACAGGAAAGAAATATTGTTTATTTATGTATTACTTGTAAGAAAAATTACTTTGACACTGGCTAAATGTGCTAATCGCACGAAGCCATCAACTAAATGAAAAAAAGAAACTAAATTAAAGTATGTGTTTTTATATGTGTGGGTGTAAGTAAATGCGCAAAAAGAAAAATCTCCACAACAAAGTTGTTTGCGGTTAATTTTGTACGGTCTGCAAACGGTAGCGATATCTATATAAAAGTTTACCTTTATCCAAGTAGGTAAAAAGGTAAGTGGATTTGGGGATCTCGAGTTTACGATATGGCGGGGGGGCCCTACGTATGCCGTCGGGATTTGAAATTGAAATAACCTATTTCTTAATATAATATTTATTATTACAAAGACAATGACAAGGGGCAAAAAAGTTCCAATAAAAATAAAAGAAAATGAAATACTACAATACGTAGCCAATTATATATATCTCGGTAAGGGTAAACAAATAGCAATGAACAAAACTAATAATGAGGGGGAAATAGAACGTAGAATAAATATAACTTGGAAGAAATTCCAAGTTATATAAATACCAAGTTACCTAACACCGTTAAACGTAAACTCCAAGCGAAATATAGCAGCGAATATTTGGCCCAGGACAATCTCTATCGGGACGAGATTAATAGTTTCGGAGTCAGATGCGGCTGCATTAGACTATATCGAGCCGGGACAGAGATAAATAACAACCCCGGAACGCCGCGCCGTAAGACTGTGGATTTGTTTGCGAATGGCATATTGTTTGTATTTGTGTATAGAAAAACTAGGTACGTATAGGCATACCACTAAAAGTAAGTTAAAGTGTTTCAATTCGTAAATTGAGACACTTTTACGAATAAGGAAATGCATTGAAAATATTTTATTTCAAAATAACGTAGTTGGAAACTGAAAGTTCAACTACCGCTTGTAGAAATTTTTCAACACCTTTACGAACTGTAATTAAAATTTGACATTACGTAGAGTCAGCTTCAAAAATATCTGAACATTTGACAAAAGTCAACCTTATCTCAAGACGTAGAAATTCATTTTTATTTGTTGTTTGAGAACAAATGACGTTGAATGAAAGTAGGTACATCTTTCACGTATTGGGCTAAGAGTGAATTTTGTCAAACGTTCAGATATTTTTGGTAAGTTGGTACGCTCAGATTATTTTGTAGCTGACTGTACCTAGTAGTTATATAGAAAATCATATTTTTTGAATTGTAAAGTCTTTAGTTTACTTATTATTGTTCTATGTACATATGTATTGTATGTACAAAGAAGCGAGTCACCAAAGAAATTTGGTGACTCGTTTCTTCCCGATCGATGGCATAATGACGTTCATAAGAACTATTTGTAGCCTTAACTGATAAATGGTTTTGAATTTTGAAATTTTGAATTTTGTCGCACCTCCAAAGGGTGGAATAATCTAGTGGAGTTTTCCCTCCTTCCTATGATATGGGGTCCTTCAAAAGAGGCGTGAAGAAGCACCTTGTGGGCCGGCAGAGTGAGATTAACTGATGCTACGTTTGTTTTCACGCTGCACCAGTTATCTTCGCGTCTGGACTCCATTTCCACTTAACATCAGGTGGGATGGAGTAATTTGCCGAGCTACCTATAAAAAAAAATATTTCGTGTAGTGTTCGCGAGAACTTACTATTAAGGCAACAACTGATCAATAGCTTAATATCATTTCCAAAGCACGAAAACGCTCAAAATATTTTAATTTGGTAACCCATCCGGTTATCTAACATTTGAAGCTGTTGCATAACATTCAAGATCGCAACCTGAACCACTTCGCAATCGCTATCGAGTTTAAATCGAGAAAAGATATTAACCTCTTTACAAAACCTCAGCCATAGACAATACCATAAAGCTCCACGCACCACAGACAGGGAGAAAAAATGTGCCGCCATTATTCTTTACCTCTTTCAAGAGCACACCATGACGATTTTTCCATTGATTTTCGACCTTATGCCAAGGGGATGAGGTAGAAAATCATGGTGTCCAATATTACGACCCCATAAAGGGTTAAGACGTCGTCGCCGCATTGCTTCTGAACGATCACATATCCAATAGGGATGAGCAATATTTACAAAACATCGATAGTAAGAGTGAATATATAGTTTTTTTTAATAATTTATATAACCTAATCGTTTATTTAATAAAAGTTAGCTGTTATGTTTTTACCACTTTATATAGCTGAACCGGCGGACTTCGTACCGCTTTGACAGTTTCCATCGTTGAGTTAAATATATATCAATAGTTTCCATGACAACAAAACAAACATATTATTTTGTATAGGAAAATTAAAATGTCGTTTTTAGTATTTTATTTATTTATTTTCAATAAAGCCTATGTTACTCAGCGCTAATGTAGCATTCCAATGGTGAAAGAATTTTTTAAACCGGTCCAGTAGTTTTGAGATTATTCATTGCAAACATACATACAGACATACATATATACATACATACATACATACATACATACATACATACATATATACATACATACATACATAATAGGTATACAATATACAAAGGTTTTCTCTTTATAATATTAGTATTTATAGATAACCCGATGTCTGTCCCGCGCGGTCTGGCATATTGGATCGCATGCAAACTTTTTTCTATGTAATTGAAATAACGATTTACCATACTTAGAAAATACGTATTCTTTTAAAAAAATATTAATAATTATTTATACTTAGTGATTTTACTACATTACGCTAAGAAATTACTAAAGTCTTACCATGACCATCTCCCTCAAAGCTGAGCTATTAATAAATATTCTTTCACCATAATATCACATCCCTTATCTCGCCCTACCACGCAACCAATTGAAACCTAGTCCATAAGCCGCTGTGATCCTATTAGCCCTAAACTCGTTTTCAGCAACATAGTCATATCATATACTAATGGGTGCTAATGGACCGGCGGACTTCGTACCGCTTTGACAGTTTCAAAAGTCTGTCAAAATTTCACTAAAAAAGTATAAAACACTACTAAATAGGTTCTATTCCCAACATCAAATCCAAGACTTAAGTAGTAAATTGTGGAACCAAATATAGAGAAAAGGTATGAGTTTCATCCTCGTGGGAATATCGGGATAAAAACTACTTATGTGTTAATCCTGGTTATAAGCTATCTGTATGCCGAATTTCATCCAAATCCATCCATCCGTTGCAGCAGCGTGAAGAAGCAACAAATATACACATACACAAACTTTCGCACAAACTTTTCGTAAAATTAAATGTAAATAATAATCATAATCAAGACTTTCTTTTGTTTTTTATGAATGTCTTCGAAAACAAAAGAGGAAAACATAAAGCAAAAACAAAAGACACTCCACAAAAAAGAGGATTTACTGCGGAGAGTTCATTGACAGCTATTATTAACGGTTTGGAATAAAAAAGGTTTTATATACCGATAATATGTAGTTGCCCAATTTACCCGTTTCCTTATAAAAACGGCCTTGATATGTCTGATTAGCTATGACTTTGCCTTCTTTCCGGACATTAATTTTCTTATTTCACCTTGCGCACGCAACCAAAAGTAACCTGTGTGCATGACTTAGCTGTTATGACCCTTTTAGAATTAACTCTAAGACGGTCAGTTTTATAGCGCCAATGCGAACTAATTAATTAACTGTTGATACTAATGCTTCTTGTTTTACCTCTTTCTTACTATAGTTAATTACGTAGTACCTACTAATATTTTCTATGCCAACATACAACATACATTTCTATGACAACATACATTTTTTCACCGGGGATTTTTTCACCCGAAAAAAACTTAGGTCCAAATAATTCCTTCGCTGAGCAAGTAAATTCGTTACCATTCAAACTGCCAGTCCGAAACATTCAGCACATGTATAGAAATAGAAAGAACTGGCGTCTGATAAAAAACATAACACAAAAATCTACTAGGGTTGTCTATACTATCAAATTTTTCGATATTATTATTGTTAAGAGTCATTTCACATAGGATTTTCATTCCCTTTAGCGTAAATAAAACTCGTGGCCTAGCAATAGGTACATAAAATGAACTGGTAATGATGTTATTACATTTTAGTATCCCATATTTTATTTTTTTTAAAGATTTCATTGTCATACCAAAATGCCGATTGCAATAAAACATTCTATGTTTAATACAGAGAGTCCACAGTTTAAAGTACAAGTGTTCAAAATTGTTTAAGTGAACATTGTGCAATATATTTTTTTTAACATGAAGTGTAAAAAACTTAAAAAACTTAAACTATGTAGTAAATAAATAAATATGTAAATTATATTTGTTGTGTACAACAAGGGCAGGTGACAACCCTAATGTTCCGACTACAATGAATGCTGGAAAACGCTGCGTCCGCGCTCGCGTTCATTAGGACAAAGGAGCACCGATAAAATACGTGACTGACGAAATTAAGGCGCCGACGAAAGTTTAAGGAATTTCTTTCGAAGGCATAGTTTCCATTCGGAGAACTTCAAAGGCGTTGGAGTCTTCTATGAGATTAACGATGCGTGCCCTCCCTTTAAAATGTTTGACACCATCAAAGACGGCCGATGAGCAAAGGTAGGTATTCGTAATTTTGTGAAATGTTGCTGAACTTTTAATTTATGTAAATGAGCGGGCTGTGTGCTGATGAAAATTGGCTACCTCAGCTGATGGACGCTTGAAGGTTCATCATCTCTTCAAAGTCAAAGTCAAGGTCAAATCGTTTATTTAATACAACCTGGAAAAAAATAAACAATAAAATTTGAGCTAATATATTTGCCTACATGTTAGGTGATAACTGTTTTTTTCACAAGTAATAGGTAGCTGAGAAAATTATATTTTTTAGACAAAAAGGGCGGGCGCTGGCGGCCTGAGAGCGCGGCGCGGGGGAGGCGGCGGGGTTACAAGCGTGCCACGTGTCAAAGGTTACTCATCCGGCACTGCGCTTGCGCTTGTCAATCAATAACAAAATAGGGTTGTACAAAATGTTAACATTACACTTGAGTAAAAAAAATATGAAAAAAAAATGTATGGTCAGGTCGCCACCTGGCGTCTGAGTGTGATGTCAATGAAGAGGTCGATGGCGCAGTGGTTAACGCTCCCGCTCTGCGATCGCTAAAGTTTAAAGGTATTAGTGGTCACCCAGTGGCCAAAATTCGACCGTAATTTTATTAAGGCTACACGGATTGTATCCTAATCAATGAAAAATTAAAAAGATAGAATGTGAGTTTGGATTAGCATTGACCGATTTCGGCCGCTCTTTTTCCATTTTTGAAATTTTTGAAAAGAGTATTTAATGGTATGTGTCATATACTTTATGCGTGTGTGTCAAATACATGGTAGTGTGGGTAATTTTTTGATATCATGTATTTTTATGCATAATTTAAAAAAAAATAACATTCTGTAATCCTTCTCTATAGAAACTATGAGTGTGCGAAATTTCATACTCCTCCGTCCGCGCAATTTTCGTAAAAAGGAGTACAAAGTTTTTGCTTCACGTATTAATATATAGATTAGATTACTTTAATTAATGTTTATCCTGACGTTTCTGACTGAGTTCTGTTTGTTAGAACCTAGACAAATTTCCTAAAACTTTATGTTTTAGTTTTCTTCAGGAAACTCAAACAGTTTAATAGAAGATAATAGTAATAAGGTCTTAAGTGTTAGTTTAGTAAATTTTGGCAGGAATAGAAAATTAGATTTGCATAAAAGATGTTTATTTTTAAATTAGATATAATCCGTGCAGCCTTAATAAAATTTCGGTCGAATTTCGACTACTAGGCAACCACTAGTTAGTGATAATTATATAATGAAGGCTCCTTCGGATATTTTAAAACAAGTTTTTTTTTGTAATTTCCACCTTTCTGTTTATATGATCACACATTTGTGTACACAGCATATGATCACAGCAATTGTGTATCTCGCTGTAAATCCTTATGTAGCATTAATATTTACATAAAATTTCATACTGGTCTTTATTAGTATAAAATAATACTTGCATTGAGTGTTTCATTATCGATTGGTCTTGCGACGCAAAAGCGGATTTCTTGTTAATTGCTTTCTTTCTATCACTGTTGACTATGGCAGCCATAGTAAGACGCGCAATGAACTAGAAACCGCTCGCCGCATCGCAAGCCGCTTGTGCTCGTAGTTGAGGCCTCACTATGTAAGAGTCTGGTACCTAATCCCGAATGACAAAAGCCTGAATAACAAATGCCCGAACACTAAGGCCCGAAGAATTACTTGCTCGAACGCTTAAAATCTCGATGGTTCATAAGCCCGAAAACTCAAAAGGCCGACACACAAATGGCCGAACACTATTCGCCGAAGAATCATTAGCCCTAATGCTTAAAATCCCGATCGTTCATAAGCCCGAAAACTCTTTATATAGATGAAATCAGTATATTTTACGGTGGTACAAGTCCGACTCGCACGCACAAATATTGTCCTTTATGTAAGATACCTACAGATAATTCAATTTCAAAAGTTTCAAAGAATAATTTGTATTTATTTTGTTACCTACGTACATACTTTTATACATACAGCTCAAGACTATAAATCCCAAATCTGTGGTCAGGCATTTTAAAGGCCAATGTCCGGAATGTCCACAGTTCACCAAAAGAAACAAGCTAATGTGTCGTTTATTTTGATATTATCTATATAAAGAGTTTTCGGGCTTATGAACGATCGGGATTTTAAGCATTAGGGCTAATGATTCTTCGGCGAATAGTGTTCGGCCATTTGTGTGTCGGCCTTTTGAGTTTTCGGGCTTATGAACCATCGAGATTTTAAGCGTTCGAGCAAGTAATTCTTCGGGCCTTAGTGTTCGGGCATTTGTTATTCGGGCTTTTGTCATTCGGGATTAGGTACCATACTCACTATGTAAGTGTATGGTTCGCGTTTACTTCACAAAACAATACAAAATACATTATCAGCATTTCATCAACCAACAATGGTTTAGTCGACATCGTAAATTTTAGTTAGATTCTGTATTAATGTGCAGTGTAGGTAGGTACCACAAAATGGCGATACTCCCCCGATATTCGAACAATGGAAGTGGCATTGTTCATTTAGATTATACACGATACGCATCTATTGGAGAATCGGCAGCTGTTAATATAAACAGGATTAGTGACAATTTGTTTTGGGTATCGTTTTGTTATTCCGATTTTAGGATGACGATAGCTACAAATGGGTAGCTTTATGTTCGTTGTATTTAATTAAACATACCTAATTCTTATTACATAAATACCGGTATTTTTTAAGGTAAATATCGGTTTTTCTTTGTTGATACCCCAAGTATCGCTACCTTTACGAGAACCGCTATTTTACTTTTGTGTATTAGTAGCTAGTCCCGCTTACTGTGCTCGCCACTCGCATTTAACTTCATCTACCTGGTATCAGACTGAGAACCCAAATAATACCTGTATCTTTGTATTTAGCACCGGTAACAACTCAAGTATCGGTACAATATTAAGGTTTGAGGAACCGGTTCTTGTACAGGTTCAGTATATTGATGTTGAAACCAAACTAAAATACCGGTACTATTTCAAAGTAAGTTTAACCGGTTTTAAAAAAAACCGGTTTCCAAGCCCTAACTGCGACCTTAGCAGCTAGTTGAATTAATATAGGTGACATTAAGGAGAACGTCCTCATGAGATGATATCTCGAATCTCGAATCTTGAATGTCACCCATAAAGAAATTCCGCGCTCACTTCGGTCAACGATCCGCACTTCGCATACGAAAGCAGCTGTCAAGTGAGTTCGATATATAGACTACTCACTTTAGCGAGTCGACCGCGATTTCGTGCGTCTGAACACCCATATCACGTGCTCAACTCGGAAACGTTCACAACTCACCAAAGTTTCTATGCTATCTGATGAATGGTATATCTATAAACGCACACGGTACAAAAATTAAAACATAACAAAGCAGCACAAAACCGTGGAAATTCTTGTTGGAGGCCTTTGTCCAGCTGTGAACGTCTTTTGGCTGAGATTATGATGATGACATAAAAGATTAATCGGTTCTCATCCAAATCTTTATTCCACTTTTACAATTATATATACTAGACGTGCTTTGGTTGAAATTGGACTGTATTGGATAGGGCGGGCACGAGCGGTAGGGCCTGACTGTACAGCTGCGTAACGAAGCAAGTTCAGAGGGGGCTAGAAGTTTGGTGCGATCTATAACACATGTTATACATAAAGTTCTTATTTCGGGACTCCTTCTTCATATAAAGTTTAACTGTACAAAATATCACACTCCTACCTGCGGGCACAAAGTTTTCGCTTCACGTATTAATATAAAGATGGCCATCTTCTACTTGATCATTAGTAGTGTGAGCTTACTCATAGAATGTTTTTTTAACGCCTTGTAAGTCACCGGTGCCTGACAAATTAAACTCGTATTGTGTCTGGTTTTGAGGCAGTAAAACTGATAAATAGTTTTGATTCTAACACCGCGTACCTATAGACTGGAATTCAGTCTTCTACCCAGAAGGGCCCAGTAATATAAATAGGTACATGTTATAATATTAACTCCTAATTAAAATACCATACACTAAAATAAAATAATAATAAATAATACTAAAATAGCGTACTAAGTACGCTAAAACTACTTAAAAATCTAACGGTGTCCACCCCTTATTGATAGTCTACCCTTATGTGTCCTTAATTTGTCAAACGACAAAATTATACGATCATTTGAGACTTCCTACCATAGTATGTATGTATGTAAATATTCTGGAAACTAACTAGTACCTATTAAGTTTGTGAGCACTAAACCCCTCATGAAATGGCTGCCGAAGACGGACAAGCGGAGCGCTGGCCGACGACCTGCTAAATGGGTCAGTGATATAGAGCTGGCCGCTGGAAAAACCTGGATGCGATCAGCTCAAAACAGAAGGGAATAGCGTAGCATGGAGGAGGTCTATGCCCAGCAGTGGGTAGATACGGGCTGAAAATGATGGTGATGATGTTGTGTATGTTTATATATGTAAGTTTTTGTCAAAGTATTCCGTGAAAGGAAATATTCTGGCGCACGTGTAACCAAACAGTTAATAAACAAATTATAACCCTCAGGACAGACAAACACTCCCTCAATTATAGAATTAGTAAGGATAGTGTCTCCAGTGATTTAGGGATTAAACCATTATTTACTTGGGCCAAGTTTTAAGGGAACCGGGTCGCACATGTTCGAAATTACCCTTGGTTCGCATGTTCGGGGTATTTTTAATAGCTTTACAAAGTTTGGGTAAAATATGATGGATGCTGAAAGAATTACGGGAAACGTGACTGAGAAACATTAAGGAATATAGCCATTTTGTCATCGAATAACTCGGAAGTGAGTAAAGTAAAGACGTATTGCTTAAGTACTGTCCTACTGCTGGGAAAAGACCTCAGTTATCGCTACAATTTGATGGTGTAGTATGTAAACATTGTACTATATAAGCAATCATTTATTCAATAATAAACAGTATTATATCGGCATCCGTTTGTATCATTCCTCTCTCCAAACACCACCTTACAATGGACATTGGCCTAATCATGATGAAGCCTGCCAAATGTGGGCTTATGATCCGAACACACACTTTGGCCGACTTGGAAACGAATGTTAAAATAAGGTGACTGTTCCAGACTCTTTCAAAAACCTTTTTATTACTTTTTAAGTTCTTATTTTTATACTTTTTTGAATATTGACATTTTTATAGATTTTTGCTTTTGTCTTTGGTTCTTTGGCTGTCTTCTGTTGTGATTGGTATTGTGTGTGAAAAGTTAATAGAATATAGAAAAATCCCACTTATTTCCTGTTTTAAATAATTTTAGTCCATTAGTTCCTCCCATTAATAGTTGTCGTTTTCAGTGACTTTTGCAAAAGGTCAAAATGTCAAAATCAGCGAAAATTTTTGAAGGTAGCAGATCTGATAAAAATGTGTATAAATATAATAGTAAAAATGTGATATCCCAAATCCCTTCGAGAATATTAATTAAGTTTTTCTAATTCCTGCTTAACTTGGATTACATCCAGCGTCGCTGATATTATTCATGATAACGTATTCCAAACTTCTGAATACAAAATGTTACAGGGTCTAAAATATTCGTCGAAACTTTGCGACTCAAGTTGTAAAATACACTGCGAATATACCACTGCTATAGAATATCTAAATTTCTCTTGTCTAGAATTACTTTTCGGGGACCAATAAACTGGCAGTGTCTGGTAGGTATTTTTAACTAGTGTTGCCAAAATATCGATAAATTTAACTTTAACTTTATCGATACAAAACTCTTTATCCAGTTAAGTCGTTTTAATCGCTTTTTTGATGTTTTACTTGGTTTCAGACGCAGCTGTCGGTTCCCCGCGGGTGAACACATAATAATGTTTTAATCGGTTTAGTTAAACAGATGATTAAGTTTTTATTTGCTCTCTTTATTGTCTCTGCGATGGTGGCGTGTGCGTCGGGTCTGGTGCGTGCATGGATCCTTATTTTTAATATTATTTACTACGAGTATAGTTCACTTTGTTTTTACTTTTACCAGTACTGTATGACATTGTGAAAATAGAAATTAGTACCTGGTGTAAATTTGTCAACAGATAATGTTTGTAAATTATTTTTATATTTTGTGTGTATTAGAAGGTGTCCTTCTATGATAGCGCGGGCCTTTTCTAATATATTTTGACGCTGTAAAATAAGGAAGAAAAGAAATGCTCTTGCTGAGTTTCATGCCCGTTCTTCTCCAGTACAAGGTCCCCTGTGAAAAATTACGAACCGATGGCATTGTCACATTCATATGAGATAATTTGTAGCCTAAACTGAATAAACTATTCTGAATTTTGAATTTCTTTAAAGTTGGTAGAAAGGCTTGTTTTATTTGTCCGCTTAACTATCCTTGGCCATTTTATCTAAGTCTGTCGCCATAATAACAATCTAAGTGGCATTGTTGTGTTCCCGCAATCACAAAGATGATTCGTCAGTGATTGAAGATACCTCAAGAGGTGTGCTTTGATTTTCGGTCTTTTTATTATTTCCCACTGGGTGCGATGTAAGTAAAACGGTTACGAGTAGTGAAATAAAAAAAACCTGGCAAAAGTACTCAAACAAATAAAATGAATAATCGAAAAAGATAACTTTAGGTTTCAAATTGCGTAGTCACAACACTAGCTGCTGGCAGATGTATATCCACAAAATATCATTTTATTCTAGCCTACCTTAAATTTAACTTCGCACAATAAGCCTAAAAAAATAATCAAGCAGAAATTTTAGCATTGTTAAGCATACATTCAAGCTTATTACCAAAGTTGTAAAATTAGGGAAGTATATAATTTTACGCTATTGCGAACAAATTTTATTTGTAATGGTGTTGAAAAAAATCCATGAGCGGGATTCGAACCTGCACACTCTGGCAAACCGAGTCAAGTGCGCTTCTAGTTACGCTATCTTGGCTGTGTCTAACCCAAATTTGTTAACACTATCTACTCTTACTTTGTAAGCCAAAAGCCTTATTCAAAGTCAATAACTACGTCATAAAATCCACAAAAGGTTGCATCCAATATGTAACAGAAATTTACTGTGAAACGTCAGTTCTTTGTCTCCGTATCTTTCGGGAGACTTTACCTGCAAAATTTACGAGCATTTGCACAGTAAATTAAAAGCCAGGTTACTGCTTAAGCTAACAGTTCGTTAACTTTAACTATAAGTTATTTAGGTACAAAATTAATTAAGTTTATTCGGTACGTTTATTCTTCTTTAATAGAACAGATAAGTATTACACTTTAATTTACGTTTTCATTCGAACGTTCAGATAATTAGGACGTTTATAAATTTTGAAATAATTCAGTGTAGCTTAAAATAGATCAAGACCTTTATTATTTTATGTTTGAACTCGTGTAATGTTTCATTTGAGTGAGTAGACTAAACTCAAATCAAATCAAAATGAGGATTCTCAATTTGATCTCTCAATCAAAATGACTCCTTGACAAGTTGTCTAAGCCAAAATGCTATGATGATGATAAAGCTTTTTTTTGAGAGAGTTTGCTGATTACCTCAGGCGGCATTTTCAGCTTCACCGGGCTCTTTTGGGGGTGGCGAGAAACTTTAGGGGTTCCTCAAGCCGTGTGAAACGAAAAATGTCAGAGGTTTTCTAGAAGGAATGGCATCACGTGCTAGTGCATGTCTCCGTTCCTTACTAGATTCTCCGAGGGGTTCGGGGGTGCAAACCCCGAGGGCGTCTCTAAAGGCTCGGACCTCGGCTCGGGTTGACCGGACCGTGGAGGTGGGGAAAAGCGCCCAGGTACATGCTTGTACCCGGTATAGAGCGCATGTGAACCGGCTCGTCATACCCTTGTTCTACGAGTACGATATCTTGGGCCTAACCTAGTGTGCATGATTAGTGTATTCTGTAAATGTGTAGTGGCATTTAGAGAATCGGGCTGAGGGTGATACTACTTGATTTGAGTCGGATAGAAATCCGCTTTGGGCTAGCGTCGTAGGTAATAGCTTGATCTTCCTTGAACCTAATATCATCTTGATAATCTCGTTTGTTCATATGGGACGTCCCGAGCCTAACAATGGGTCGAAAATAAACCGAAGATGATCTGAATGTCAAATTACTTATTCAATATAAGCTTTCTCAGACACTTAATGACGTTTAAAACTATTATGAATCTCTCCGGGATGAGGTCGTCGTGCTTATCTGGGCAGCAGGCATAACCCTTAATCAATAAGGTGTGTTGCTGTAGATTCATTTATTACTGTAAGTACTACTATTACATAATATGAGAGCATTCAACTAAATAACTGCAAGTACAACGTCAAATTTGATACATCCATTCTCATAATTGACTGCCTGTTTTTGGTTCGGTAACAATTTCCCTTTTTCCATTCTTGGCAGCTCCATCTTGTCTTCGCAAACATTCGGAATCCCCTAATGATTTTGCAGAGGCTTCAATTATGGATTACGTTGACAAGTGACAGCGCAAAAATTATCGCCACCCGTCCTTCGCGCTGGCAACTGACGGAGTTAGCTGGAGTGGCATTATTTTAGGTGGCTTCAAATAAGTATTGGATCAATCATCCGTTTCTTCTTATGTTACATGGAATCAAAATTAATAATAAATAAATAAACTCTTGTTTGGGTTAAAATTGCAAGGACGTAAGGTTTCATGGCACAATTTATTTATTACAGCCTTTAAAACTTTAAACAAGAACAACTTGCGATTATTACAAAACATTTGAACGGGTAGGATGCTTCCTTGGTTGTGTATCAAAGATTTGGAATTTTCCTGTAGGTATGAAATTTTACTAAACGCTTAAGTTTCTTAGAATAGATATCCCTATTTCGCGAAGTTTCGGACTTTCTCATGCTGACCCATTTAAATTGGATTTGCAAAAAAAATGTGTCATGGATAAAATTCTATTATACATAGTAATGATACAAGATTCAACAAGGTGTACCGAGTAGCCGCTGAATGCAAGCAGCACAGAACCGATCGTCGTGGAGATCCTTGGGGGGAGGCCTTTGTCCAGGAATGGACATCTTTCGGCTGAGAAGACAATGATTTTGATTAATCATACAAACAATTTAGTTCGTAAGCAATTACCTAATCAATCCCCACAATAACTCTTAACATCAACACCATTGCGTATCATTCCTTCTTGTAACACAAACGAGTTACAAACAACCTTTCTCACATCTTCGAGAACAATAAAGCCTCCCTAAAAAACTCCTCTCTTTACAGTTACTGCCAAATTATTCATGGGGCGGTCCCTACCGTGATTTGTCGCTAAGACTCGTGGGAGATTACTTACGTGTTCAGCTTGAAAATGCTGATAAGTCGTGTCGGGAGGTCGTAAAAGGTGCACACCTTTTGTCGAGCGTTCGAGATGCAAGAGTATTTGTGAGTTTTACACCGAATAAAGCATCGCTAAAGTTCGGTAGAATGGTGCTAACTTTTGTATCAGATGTAACATTGATCAAAACTCCTGTTTTCTAAAGTGATTTTCTTCATGTAGTTTTACGGTATGATTCTGGAGGTAATCACACTAGAGACGCTTAGAACGCTAGGGATACCCATTTAGCAGCTATATAAGGATCTATAGCTGTGATTAACGTTACACCTCATTCAAAAGTAGTCAAGTATTATTCTAATACTGTTAACGATAACGTTCCTTTTGAGAAACTCTGTAGTAGAGTGCGCCACGTCATACCATAACATCATGCAATGACTCCAAAGACAATACTGTTTTATTATACATATATAACATAACATGTAACCATATGATCGGATACTTGGAACTAGAATTTATACTTTTCTTTGTTCTATGAACAAAGGAAACGTTACTATAAAAACCCTGTTTCCCCGAATCAGTTAAAAACCAACGTCCGTCGTATTATTTCGTCTCCCGACTCCACACATCACAACTCGCTGGGCTTAGGTCGTTATGTTATGTTTTTGTTCCATAATGGGAAATCTGCAACGCAGATTACTGATGTTAAGTAACTATCGTGAAGGCCAGTTATCCGATAAGTGACCATAAATTTCTCATCTCGAGCTCCTCCATGCTTCGGAAGACCATGTAAAGCCGTTGGTCCCGCCTGCTTTTTGTTCCCTTTTTTTACAGCGTCACATTAAAAATATGTACGACGTTAGAAATATACGTTATTTACGATTAAAATATCAATGTTACACGATGTTATACGATTCAAATAATCTACATATAGGTATATCATAATAATAACAAAAATAGGCAGGCCAGTGGTACTGAGCACAGAGGACGGTAGGGCGGTATGGAGGAGCAAGGAGCTACACGGGCGGTTATACTCGTACAAGGCGCTCACGGGCCGCGATGTAGATTTGCTCGCGTCGGTGAACTGGCTACAATTCGGGGACCTCTTCGCAGAAACCGATGGTTTTGTCTGTGTAATTGCGGACGAAGTTATCATGACGAATAACTACCGGAGATATATCCTGAAGGACGGTACGGTCGACATTTGTCGGGCATGCCGCCGTCCCGTGGAATCACTCAGGCACATTATCTCCGGTTGTTCTCATCTTGCTAACGGCGAGTATTTGCACAGACCTAATCTGGTAGCTAGGATTATTCACCAGCAACTTGCTCTTCTATACGGTCTTGTGGACTTCGAAGTGCCGTACTACAGGTACACACCTGCGCCGGTTCTCGAAAACAGCCGTGCCACGCTCTATTGGGATCGAGCTGTCATCACGGACAGGACTATTCTAGCTAATAGGCCTGATATCGTGCTGATAGATCGATCGCAACGGCAGTGCTTGTCGACGTCACTATCCCACATGACGAGAACCTCGTAAAGGCCGAGAAGGACAAGGTCAGCAAGTACCTTGACTTGGCTTATGAGGTAACCGCCATGTGGGATATTGACTCGACAATCATTGTGCCGATGGCCGTGTCTGCGAACGGTCTGGTAGCGAAGAGTCACGACCAACACCTTAAGAGACTCTCGCTTAATGGTTGGATCAAACACAGAAGGCGGTACTCTTGGACATGGCGCGGATAGTCCGAAGGTTCCTGTCTCTGCAGGCCTTTTGCCGGCGGCACCCTAGGCTAGGTTTTTTATAATATTTTTATGTTTTGTATGTGCTTTTTTATTTTACTTTTATAATAATATGATAACAAACCTAGGCTAAGTAAAAGGAAAAATAAAGAAGATAATAATAATATAATAATAATAATAACTTTATTTTGGACAGCGAGTATCCATAAATGTGTTAGACGTTCTTACAAGCTATGTTAGTTAGGCATTTAAGTAGATTACAAATAAATACTTATAAATACTTGGATTTCTGGATGGGGCAATCCACCTTATCAGCAATGGTGTTCAGCATATATAAAACTTCAATCTACTTTCGCAAGGAAACAATTACGTTTAGAATATCAATGTTACTCGATGTTATACGAATTATATAAACCTTTGGCTACCGTGTTTTCGCCACGTGCCTATCTCCGTTCCAAATCGCATAAACATCTCGGGAATTCCCAATTATTATACGGATTCCTATTGTGATGAAAATTTCGAGTCGAAAGAGATGTATATCTTTTAATAAGGGGATATAGGTTGATTTGAATAATCTATCTAGTAAGAATATGTAGATTTTGCAAAGAGTTTAGATATGTAAAAAGATATACATTTATTGTAACATCCTTAGGCAATTTCAGAAATATTTAAGAAATAACTTACAACAGTAAAACTAAGTGAAAGTATGACGGTATTATCGCTTTAAAGCGATCTCTTTTAGACAACCTTTGGACATAATAGTTTATTTTGTATATTAATTTTCTGTGACATTATTTAAATTAACGAAATAATTACAGATAGCATTTTTACATAGGTTTCAAGGCAAGAAATTTAAACTACTTAGTTTCATTTGTCATGTTTATGAACTGGTTCAGTATCCCATTTTTAAGTCGAAACACGAGTCAGATTATGTACTAAAAGGTTAATAACTGAATAGTTACCACTTGAAAAGTTTTACTAGCTTTATATCAGTTACCTTCCCAGTTAGTGTCTGAAAAAGCCATACAGTGGATTCATCTGCGGAAGAACCCAACCAACCCTACTGGCTAACAACTCTATATTTGCAATTCCTTTTATCTCGAAATGTGACTGAATATACGAGTAATATAAAGTAATATAAGAAATCAGAAATATGCAAATAGAATTGTCAATTATTCGTATATTGTCAATTAGTCCTATATTGATAGGTTACTGTCTAAACCAAGAAAAAAGGTTTTTAGAGTTTTTATGAAATCAAAACGTTAAAAAGTATAAGGAATGAAATTAACCGCCTCTGTGGTCTAGTGGCTAAGACCATTGGTTTATACCCAGAGGTCCCGGGTTCGATTCCCAGCGGGGGTTACATGTTTGTGTACTCGGTTTGGTTGGTGGTAGAGCTTGTTTGCCTTCCTGGCTAGCTACCACCATCTTATCTAAATATGTCGCCATAACATCAATGTTTGTAGCATTGTTGAGTTCCGGCAGCTAGAGATTAGATAGCCAGGGCCTCACTAGTTGAGGACCTGGGTGAAGTGCGCTTCCATCATTGGAATTATAGAATCTCCTTATTATCACTTAACATCAGGTGACATCAAGGCACTGTGCTTACCCGTAAAATATAAAAAAAATATATTAGAAATTTTAATCGGTCATTCATCTCCATGCAACAATGCAAATTTTTTTTTGAGACTAGGAAGCCCTTAAATTCTTGTTGTCGAAGTATGTCAAAGTAATATAACCTTTTACGTCTGCCTGACGTCATCCTTTACTTAAGCCGCAATTATTGTCTATCTCCATGCTGACGACACACGTAGTACCTTTGAAGTGAAACTCGAAGACACACTTGCTAGTTGCAGAGACAGTATGAGTCACTAAACATACTGACTAAAACTGAAAAGTCTCCTTCTGCTGTCGAAGTATGTCAAAGTAAATACCTTTCACGTTGCTCTAAGCGTCATCCTTTATGCTACAATTATAATTATTATGTATGTCACTCGCTAGTTGCAGAGACAACGCGAGTCACTAAACTAAAGAGAGATCAAAGTCTCCTTTTGTTGTCGAAGTATTTCAAAGTATATAAATCTTTCGTGTCGCTCTAGCGTCGTCCTTTATAGCTACCATTATAATTATTATTTATCTGTCATACGCTAGCTGTTGTAGAGACAACGCGAGTTACTAAACTAAAGAGAGAGAAAAGTCTCTCTTTGTTGTCGTAGTATGTCACATTGAACTGACGCCATATTTGGCTTATGCTGCCATTAATATTATAATACTTCTTCTACGCAGACGATGTCCCGGATAAATCATGGTTATTACTCTTTATCTTCAATTAAATCTCGCTAGTTGCAGAGATAACTTTAATCACTAAACTAAAACGAGAAAAGTCAATTGTTGTCGAAGTACTATGTCAAAGTAAATACCTTTCATGTCACTTAAGCGTCATCTTTTATATAAGCTACAATTATAATTATTATTTATCTTTCACTCGCTAGTTGCAGAGATAACGCGAGACACTAAACTAAAGAGAGAAAAATCTTCTTTGCTGTCGTAGTATGTCAAAGTAAATACCTTTCACATCGTACTGACGCCATATTTGGCCTATGCTGCCATTAATATTATTATACTTCTTCTACGCAGACGATGTCCTGGGTAAATCATGGTCATTACTCTCTATCTTACCTCATCACTCGCTAGTTACAGAGACAACGTGTGTCACTAAATATACTGACTAAAACAGAAAAGTCTCTCTTTGTTGTCGAAGTGTGTCAAAGTAAATACCTTTCGCGTCGCGCTGACATCCTTGACCTGAGCCCCCGCAACAATTTTCACAATTCCACTCATTAACAGTAATTACTCCCAAAGCGGCGGATTTATTTCTTTGTTTTGCCTCTAGCTTAATAGCGTTTGTGAGCACTATTACCTGCGCCATTTTAGTGCGTGAGCCTTGTTAGGTAAAAGCGTTTCGAATTAATGAGTTACGAAAATAAAATATTATATTTTCTGACTTATATCATTTCTAAATCGCATTAGCATTTTGGATGTTTTTGAATTTTTTATAGTGCTCATCAATCAAGCGAGACTTAATATCAAAGATGGAGGTCTTTGCCCAGTAGTGGGACAGTACATAGGTAGGTACTTCTCTTCTCTTTCTGTCTTATTTATTTTTGTATAGTATGTAGGTATGTGTGTGTTGTTAAATTTTGTTTCTTCTTATTCTTCTAACTGAGAGTAGAACAATATTACATTGCATAGCCCTAACAGTTGATCTAGAATGCTCAAACTTCATGATGGTCTACATTACGTTAAGCATGAGGAGAGATGGAATTTTTTTCGAAAAAAAAACTATTATAAGAGTCGAAAAGTACGGCCATAATTTGTCAGCACTATCGAATAAACAAAAATAATGCCAAAAACTATTCCAAAGACACAGTAATAAAAATATGTGCCCCATAAATGGAATAGAGGGTGCATATTTTTCTTACAGCCCCTCTGTTCAAAGCAACCATTACTTAGGAAGTTAGTGGAGCTAGTAATGATAATTACTTGGTTGTTTTTTCTGGGACATATTCTCTTTTATCGTTGGTGGAAGAGGTCGTTCAACTGCGTCTCCATAAACAGTTTTGAAGTAACAGGCATCCAAACCTCTGTGAGAAAACTTACGTTATAAGTAGAAGTTATACGCGAACATGAAATATGACTCTCTGATTTACCTTACCACTAGACTATGCAAAAACAGTATAAAATACCAAATACCAATATTAAAAATTTGAGCAGATATGCCGTTTCTTTCAAGTACAAAGGAACTCGTTAATTTGTTCAGAAAATAATCATGTGCGCCCTTTTCTTTTTAAAACGACAGATTGAGGGTGTAATGAATTCTATTGGCAAGATAGCTAAGGGGATACTGGGCAAAGTCCAGTTTCAACTATAAAACCGACACTTTAGATGTGATGATGGCCTGGGAATGACAAGTGCTTTAATTTTTTATTCCTTTAGCCCCTTGAGCGTCGAGCGACCAGCAAGTGGCCAATAACAATTGAAGTTCTATTGTGTTTTCGACGCTTGAGCTCCTATAAGCACTTGTCCTTCATCTCACCAGAAGTTATGCGATGATAAGAATGAAGGTGGAAACGCACTTCGTCAACAATCTTCTTGTAAGGAACCTGATTAACTTATCTTTAACTGTCGGATCACAAATGCTTCTAACATTGATGTAATGGCGACATATTTAGATAAGATATTACCGTCAAAACAACGCCTCCATCTAATTAAATATCGAACATCTCCATCCATAGGTTGCCTGCAGTGGACGTCTTTTGGCTGGAGATGATTATGATGATGAAGTATTTTTGGTTTTTTTTTTGTTCAATAAAGTATTATTTTCTGTTCTATTCCCCTCTCTGCTGGGCGTCAAACCCTGTGGTCTAACCTTCATTTTGTGAATTTTAAAAAAGCTATCGTCATGTATCTCATAACTCTTTTATATGAGCTAACCCTTCCCCATTCTATCTTAAGGAAACATATATCGTGCGAGTCAGCTTGGTGCGTGAGCGAAATATAGTATGCCTTATTAGATGCGACCTCCGAGGTGGACGAACTCTGAACCCTTTGATGCAAATAGGTTTTAACACACAAAAAGAAAGTTCAAACCTTCTTACGGTTCTTTTGAAAAAGGAGGACGTAGTTTTTTTTTATTAGCTTACTAGCAACTTTTTAGTATTCGTTTACGGAGATTGAGGTTATTCGTGTTTTTAATGGTTTACTTTACATCGCTTTGGATCCGACCGCTAAGACCACTGAATATTCACTACTCAATTAGTTATAATTCTAAGGGCAAATTACAGTGCGGCTGTAAGGTTTTTACTAGTTTCGTAATACTTATAGTTATGTTGTATAGTGAGGCTATTACAACAGTGTTATGTAATTTTATGTTGAGTAGTTAAATCTATAGTAGTTAGCATGACATCGTACCGCTTTTTTTTAGTATAACCTATGTTACTCAACGCTAATGTAACATTTTAATGGTGAAAGAATTTTTTAAATCGGTCTTGTAGTTTTTGAGTTTACTCGTTGCAAACATACATACATACAAAAACACAAAGCATTCTTCTTTATAATATTAGTATAGATTTAGGGTAGCATCACCAGTGTTCGACTTGACCAAGGGCTCAACTTTTTTCATTTAAAAAAAGGGGTCGACATCTGATTTTAGACTTTAGCACCGATTGAGTCAACAGAGAAACTTTTTAGCAACTGTCATAACGATTTTTTTATACAGGTTAACTATTTTATCACCGTCCAAACCTTCAGAGATGACTCCCGTGATACAAATGAACAACTCTTACTATTGGACCAACTCCCTAGATCGAAAATAAAATTCAGCTGTTCCATACAAAACATCAATATTCATTCGACCAAAATGTATCCGACGTTTGGGCTGATTCGCACCGGCTTCGACTGTGGTCACGGGAGACTGACTTCGCTGTGACCATAGAAAAGATCATAGGACTTTCTATACTAAAGAATTTGCATTGCAATATGCTTGTTTAACATATTTATAATAGAAGGCGAAAGTTTTTAAGTATTTATAGTACCTTGTTCACTATTTTAAGTGTCTATGAGAACGCTCTAAAACCGTTTTAAGGTTTTACATAATAAATAACAGCTTTCATAAATTTTAAAAGGCAATGATTTGTTATCTACTTTTATGTGTTTGGCTGTAAGCTTACCTTGTTAAATAAAGAAAAAAAATGTGATATGAACTTTCTCGTAATCGCACAACCAATGGCCAAAGGCTTAGGAGTTAAAAAGCTAAAAAGAAAAATATTGATATATAAAAGTTTAAACAATTCGTAGTTTTAATTTTTATGTCAATGTAAATTGTATAATAAATGCTTGATTCGATACCAGCGATCAAAGCAAGTCTAAATGGACTTGAATGGATTCCAAGAATCATATACAAAAAGACACTAATAAACTACTATTACCTAGGTATATAATACAGCCTGAACGGGCGAGTAGAATGAGAAGTATGCTGGTTAATTATAATTGAGGTAACCATCACCTTTATATACCTTAATACAACCTTTCTTCGCCAAACATTTTTTTGTTTCATTCTTCAACTTGTCAAGTAGCAATTCAGTAAGAGTGAAAGGCACTTTATTATATACTTTACACATTCCTCGCAAACGAATTGCCGCCCTTAGGGCGTGGTTCCATTGAAAGCAATTAAGGAATACCTAATGAAATATATCTTTATATACAACGTGTAACAGAAAGGTGTGGTCAAAATGAAAAGGTCCAAAGTGTATCCGATCTAGATCTTGTATGCAAAGTTACTAACCCCCGTATTTATAAACGAGTAAAAGCTCATACTGAAACAAAATTATTGCTTAAGTAAAATTTCAGATTCTTTAGTAAACCGATGAAGTTAGAAACGCCAAAAGCTAGAATTCTTAGCCAAGCAATAGTCACCATATCTTTACTCAAGCAATCTAGTTAGGTTACTCAAAGAATTCATTAGTGACAAGCTTGTGACAAGCTAGAATTGATGTTAAATTCCGTGTGACAGTTTGTATTATGTTTAAAATAATATAAAATTTATGTATTTGATAATAACAATAATACTATTATTTAATTGAATAAGAAAACTTGTATTCTAATTCAAACGTTACTTGTATATAAAATGATATTAGATCTTAGTGACATGTCTAAGAACAAAGTAATTGCTATGTAATGACTTGTTTATAAATACGGGTTTAAGACATAACTATTAACTTTAATTCGTTAGCCATTTTTAATTAAATATTTCTATTATGAATTACTACAAAATAAACAAATCACAGGCAGCCCTAATGGTTTAGTAACCTCTGTGTACTAACATTTATGACCACTGCTGTTTGCGTATGCGCGCCTGTCGCTCATCACTTCACAAATATAAATATTTCATTAACTATGACATGACAAATTAAAGTTAATAATTAATGTCTTATTAACAACACATACAAGTTCTAGATGGGATACACTTTGGATCTTTTCATTTTGACCACACCTTTCTATTACACGTTGTATATATTATTTTTTTCTATATCGCCAAAAATTGGAATTCCCTCCCAGCAGACGAATTTCCTCCTTCCTACAACATGGAGTCCTTTAAACGAGGTGTGAAGAAGCAACTTGCGGATCGGCATGGTGAGGACGGCTGTGAGGCACAATTCTGCTCCACCAGCAGCTATCCTCACATCTGGACTCTGCTTCTGCTTAACATCAGACGGAGCAGTCATTTGCCAAACTTTCTTTTTTTTAACTATATTGTTGTTTAAGTAGAGCTAAACTGAAGATTGATCTTCAAGGTTTGATAGAAGTGGCAATAACTGAGCTGGAGCTTAAGTATTAGGTAATTAGGAGAAACGAAAACCAGTAAACTGTTTATACTGCCATTTCTGTCTAACCGCCTCTGTGGTCTACTGGCTAAGACCACCGGTTTAAAACCAGAGGTCCCGAGTTCGAAGCCCAGCGGGGGGTACATCTTTGTGTACTGGGTTTGGTTGGTGGCAGGACTTGATTGTCTGCCTGGCTAGTTACCACCATCTTATCTAAATATGTCGCCATAACATCAATGTTTGTAGCATTGTTGTGTTCCGGCAGCTAGAGATAAGATACAGTGCGTCACTAGTTGAGGATCCCGTGTGAAGTGCGCTTCCACCAAATGGCCTTATCATCAATAAATATTTAAAAAAAAATAACCTTTTACTTCAAATTGCCGATTAGCTCTTCATAAACTACAAAATACCTCCTTATTTCTAGTTCACCATCACTAACTCGTTTTATGTCTCAACTGCTAGAGCACGAGCCTTTCATAAAGATAGAAACCACATGGAAACCCACCACGTGGGCCCACTGCGGATTGGTGATTGTTAACGACTGCTTATGCCGCCGGCTTTACGTGCCTTCCGAAACACGGAGGAGCACGAGATGCTAAATTGTTGGTCACCCATCCGATGACCGGTCTTTGAGAGAGTTGCTTTACATTAGCAATCGCAGACCGAGTTCGAAACTACTGCGTCATCAAGTTCCTTCTAGTTAATAACTCTCAAAGGAACCGCGCCCTCATCGAGTCTTAAGTTTTGGCACGGATTCGGTTGGCGAATAAGAGCACTCGAGTAAAAAGCCAGCTATTGACATCAGGACCGACAAGGGGAAGATCTGAAGGAGCCTGCTATTAGAGAATTCTCAGCACAACATAATTAACCTTTCAGGATCATTACTAATTAATGTACTTTTTTTTGTTAACAACGTTTTTAACGGGTGTAACGCAAACTACTTTACACAATAGTCACAATATTATTAAACCCACCAATAAATGTAAATTGTTTTATGGAATAAATAACTATGAACTATTCTATGCATCTTTTTAAATCCGACGTTTTGGCCGAGCTGTCCCGGCCTTGGTAAAGTGTACCATGACACATTTTGTAACGTTTAGAATCCGTTTTCGCATCATTGTATCAATATAAATAAATAAATAAATAAATATCAGACAACATCCCACACATTGATCTTGTCTCCAAAGACAGTAGCTTAAGCACGTGTTATGGAAATTAGAAAGAACGACGGTAGGTACTACAACCACCCTGATCCTTTTTTGTTTGGAGAGAGATTGCTGATTGCCTCAGACGGCATTTTCTGCTTAAGGGTCCCTCAAACCGTGTGAAACGAATCACCTTCGGAGGTTTTCTAGAGGGGACGGCATCGCGCACTAGTGCGCGTCCCCGTGCCCTCTAGATTCTCCGAAGGGTTCGGATCGGATCGGGCAACCAGACCCGAGAAAATATAGTAAAACCCTTGTACTTGTCTATTCTTCTTCTCTCTTCTTATTCGTTTGTGTGTACATAAATTATAAATAATAAAATAAAATAAAAGTTTGTTATCTATATTGACCCGACCGGGAATCGAGACCGGGACGGATATAACAACACCAGAAACTGGCCCACGAGCCACTCGATTACGGTGGCCGTCACTTATGTGACTTTTTATTTATGTGTTCAATAAATACAAGTTTGTCGTTAGGAGGCGCTGTTTTGGATTTAATACAAACTGTATGGATCTTCATCTGATCACAGTAGGTGATTATTGGGCATTCTACTTCACTTTTTCTTAATCGTTCGCTCACTCCGTTCGCTCACTGGAAAAAGCGAAGTAGAATGTCCAATAATCGCGCGATTGAAAAATCAACGCCACTCGTGTTTTGGACAATAATCAATCACGTTGAGAAAAATTAAAAATTAGTTTACTAAAAATGCTACTCACTGATTAGAATCAGGACGTTCACTTGACTTCACATTACGCATTAGGTAACACCAAAATATTATAATAAGAAATGTCTTTTACTTTAAGGTGCGTATCTGATGAGGTATGTGCTGTTGAACAAAAATCAATAGTCATTCAGAAATGAAACCTTCACAATGCAGATTACAGATTAACCAGATACAATAAATTATTTTATATGTTTAAAGGTACTTAAAACCATTGAGCTATACTTAAAACATATTAAAATAATTTTTATGTTATGTGGTAGATTGCTCAAGATTATTTCCAGCCAGATTGGTCGTACCATCGTCATAAGTCATAAGTTATTTTAGGAACCGGGAAATGAAATCTTCACATGGTTTTAAAATTATTTTTAAAACATGTGGCTGATTGCTCAAGACTCTTTCCAGCCAGTTTGGTCGTACCACGTATTAAGATTTTTTAAATATAGGTACCTGGAAACGAAATCTTCACATGGTTTTAAAATGATTTTTAAAACATGTGGCTGATTGCTCAAGACTCTTTCCAGCCAGTTTGGTCGTACCACGTATTAAGATTTTTTTAAATATAGGTACCTGGAAATGAAATCTTCACATGGTTTTAAAATGATTTTTAAAACATGTGGCTGATTGCTCAAGATTCTTTCCAGCCAGTTTGGTCGTACCATCGTATTAAGATTTTTTAAATATAGGTACCTGGAAACGAAATCTTCACATGGTTTTAAAATGATTTTTAAAACATGTGGCTGATTGCTCAAGACTCTTTCCAGCCAGTTTGGTCGTACCACGTATTAAGATTTTTTAAATATAGGTACCTGGAAACGAAATCTTCACAAGGTTTTAAAATGATTTTTAAAACATGTGGCTGATTGCTCAAGATTCTTTCCAGCCAGTTTGGTCGTACCATCGTATTAAGATTTTCTAAATATAGGTACCTGGAAACGAAATCTTCACATGCTTTTAAAATGATTTTTAAAACATGTGGCTGATTGCTCAAGACTCTTTCCAGCCAGTTTGGTCGTACCGCGTATTAAGATTTTTTAAATATAGGTACCTGGAAACGAAATCTTCACAAGGTTTTAAAATGATTTTTAAAACATGTGGCTGATTGCTCAAGATTCTTTCCAGCCAGTTTGGTCGTACCATCGTATTAAGATTTTCTAAATATAGGTACCTGGAAACGAAATCTTCACATGCTTTTAAAATGATTTTTAAAACATGTGGCTGATTGCTCAAGATTCTTTCCAGCCAGTTTGGTCGTACCACCGTATTAAGATTTTTTAAATATAGGTTCTAGGATCTACTTTACACATTTTCAAGGTCTTCGTCTATTGGATGCAAAGGTTTTTAACAACATGGAATTACAGCACAACTTAAACTGGATGGGGCTCCTGGTCTCCCAGGACTGGATCCCCGAATAAGTTAGTACTATGAATAACATTTGTCAAAGTAGTACCTCGACCCATAGGAAAACACTTGTGTATTTTGATTAGAATCAGTTGCCAATTGTCTTTATCGACTCCGATCTACTCAACACATTTTCAAGGTTTTCATAATAGATAAACACTTGTGTTTTTTGATCTAAGTCAATGCAGACAACTGTGCAGGGAATTATTAGTTACCTTATTTATATCAATCCCACCAACAACGACGTATGCAATCACTACACACACACACACTCACACACGTTACCTACGAGTTCGACTACTTCCCATTTCAATGCTGACAAAAACAATTTTAATACGGGTTATTCCCAAACGCCTCCAATCTTTTGTTTGGAAAATATAAGAAGTTCAAACATTGATTCCTAGACTCCTCCAAAGACTATTATAAAAAATATTATTTAAATATTAGTATAGTAGCACGATAGCGCAGCGGCTAGCGCGTTCGGCTTGCGATCTTGTCCGCTAAGCAACTTTCGCAATGCTGAGTCGCTGGATGGGTGATCAAATTTAAAACATCTCGAGCTCCTCCGTGCTAAGGCGCGTTAAGCCGTTGGTCTCGGTTGTTGTCGTAAGATGATAGTCGCTAAAACCCATCAACCGCATTGGGCCAGCGTGGTGGGTTATGACCCATTATCCTCACGTGCTATTGTCCACGTGGGAGGTCTGTGCTCAGCAGTGGATCGTTTATAGGCTGATGTTGATGAAATATTAGTATAATTTTTTAGTTCTATTGTCCTCAGAGTAGCTAAAATTAGTATTTTCTGAAGTTGTCTGCGGAGTTTGAGATTAACCCGGTTACCATTTTTTTAATTACGGAGGAGAATGAAAATCGATTAACAAATTATTATATTCGTATTTTTTCTGTGGAGGACTTTGGGACAATTTCTTGGAGGAGAATGGGAATAACCCTTTAATATAAACAAAATTAAAAAGATAAAGCTAAGTTTATACTGTTTAATTGACAAACGCATTAAACATAAATTTTCATAATAACATAAACATCACGCCATATTCCCACAAGTGGGATAGACAGAGCAACAGGTAACAATTATGTCATGCTGAAGCCACGTTTAGCAACAAGTCATCAGATAGGATTTCCATAACAGTACCTTTTCATGGTTTAACTTATTAATGCAAATGTCTATTTTAATACGTACCCATTAAATATGGTTAGATTTATTTATTGTGGGAATAAGTCATCTTTTGTATTCATATACATAAACACAGAAGTTATAAAAATAGACTGCCTCACGGTAATCGAACCTGCGTCTCTCGATATCCGAGCGGTTAACTTTAAAGTTACCGAGACATTTGTCTAGTTTAGTACATCGAAAATAATTTTAGAGTGTGAGGAGCTCGATGGCGCAGTGGTGAACTCGATCAGCGATTGTGGTGGTTAAGCAACTCTCGTAAAGACCGATCATGAGATGGAATGTATTAATAAATTTCATGCTTAGTGAAAACAGTCCTAATGTTGCACATCCGGACAATCGCTGTCAGCGCTTTATCGAAAGGTTGCTGACCTTTTTTACACAGCAAATGTTAAAATATGTATGTTATACTTTACTTACGCTGCAACTTTTCACACTAATCGATAAACTATATAATTTGCTGAATATTAAAAAAACCAGAAGTTTTCAACAATGCTTCAATTTTGTAAATACTTCATTGCTACTAATAAAACCTACATATTTATTTATATTGCAATACTTGATTAAATACTTTTGCTTAAACGTAAACTCGTTAAAATATAACTCGTAAAATATAACTGGTAGTTAATGTAGTGGTTAGATACTTGACTATAACGCGAAAAAGGCTCAGTTCAAGTTGAATGCTAGTAGCAGCATTTTGTTTGATGAATGCAAGCATTTATGTGTATATCGTATACGTAACTGATTGTAGTACAGAAGGTCAAACTATCGGCTAAACCTGTCTTACTTAGAATTGATGTGTTTTATAAGACCAATAAGTATTAAGTACCTATGTATTAAAGGTAAAAAAAAAAAAAAAGTATTTGGAATTAACAGTTTTTACATACGGTGTATGTAATCTTGAAATTAAAAACTAGCACTGGTAGTTTAGTTGTATACAAACAAATGAAAAAAATAAATTAAAAAAAAGTTGATCACTCCTGCCTAGTAAAATAGCTTGTTAAACACTTTTCTCCAATAAATACCCGAAAAATGGTAGTCGTCGTATCAGTGCTTCCTAAGTCAGATTGACCACTAGTAGACACGCCAAGCCCAGTAGTTCGACCACTAGTCAGTGCTTCAGTACTCCGACGTCGCTCGCCCCGAGAATCATCCAGAAGATATACACCGAAATAATGTTCGTAAGTTTTGAATATTATTATTATTTTTTTATTAATATGTTGTGTCATGCATGGTCAGTCATCTGATGGGTGGTCGACCATTACCATCTCGAGTACCTATATGCTTCGGAAGGTATATCAAGCGGGTGATCCCAGCTGCATCTGCAACCGTTATCACCACCAAACCGCACTGGGTCTGCGTGGTGGGCTGTGGTCCGTTCTCTCTATGTGTAGAGAAGTCATTATAGAAGGTCTGTAGAGGAGCATTGACCTAGATCAGCAAATGTTATTATTAAATCATCCTAGCATTTACTATCATGTTGGGTCATGTCGAGTCATGTCAAATGTTAATATCGAGTCTCTAATATTTATTGTTATTTCAGGTCTGAAACCAAGCAAATTAAACGCTCTGCCAAGAAAAGCTGTGTGTCAACCAATTTGTTTGACTCGGACAACGAAAGCATAAGGTAATTTGCGTTGACTACTTTTAAAACTAAGTATTAAAAATGTGTCAACATATTGTATGTTTTCTTATTTGTATATCGGCGATATTAATAAGTAAAGTAATGTATGTTTTTTAATTACATTTCTTATCTTTCTAGCACTAAGAAAAAATGCCTGTACTCGTCGTCGTCGGTGCCTAAGACCTCAACGACGATTGCGAAAAAACAAGAAGCGTCCAGCTCCGCTTCAAACTGGCTAAATGATTCGGAGTCAGATGACGAAGTTTTGCCGCCACCACGCGAGACAAACCAGGTCAACGACAGCGTACTAACGCGACGTGTACCAGGCGGGGTAACGCGTCGGACTGCGAAGCTCAGCGGTGAACTGGTGGCGGAGCTGCGTCTCTACAACGCTGAGGAGGTGCACAGTCTCACCGGCTTTGAAAGGTGTGAAAAGGCAATAGTTTGGGTTCGACTACAAGGCGAAGCCGAGTCTCCTGAATTATTGACTATAAAAAAATTTGTTAAATTAGCCAAATCAAAATTTACTGAAGAGGGGGTATTCTTTAGTGATAAAAACAAAAAATAGTTACAGTCAGCTGGGTCCATTATAATTAGTTACACTCTCTTCGGAAAATTTTGACTTAAATGGTTTTACTTTTATATTGTGTGTTAGGTTTTAGATCATTTTATATGTAATATTACATTTTACTTAAAAACGACTTTAACCTCTTGTAAATTTTTTAACACAGTGAAAAAATCATAATGGTTAAAACTATATTTTGTTCAACTTGCAACTTATCCGTTAAAAATAATTCTTTCTCTGCTCATTTAAAAAGTATTTTACACAAGAATAATAGTTCTGTCGTTGAGAGCGAAGGTATCGAAAAAGTTCATAGCGCTTTTCGCGGTCGCATAGCGTCGTACCGGATTCGATGCGAGGACGTCATCGGTGACGATGAAGAACGTATGCGTGTGTTTACTCCTGCTGAGTTTTTAACGCAATTACGCTCCCGCGTAAAACTTTTACTCTTAGCCCGAATTGAGGCTTATGCAAACCTTAAAGTAAATTTTGAATTGTTTTGTGAATTTTTTCTGCATAAGGATGATTCACTTTCAATTAAATCTTTTGCTACTGAAAACACTATCTTACATCAAAGTTATAATTTTGATGAAATGTACACAAACATTAGCCATAAAATTTGTAAAAAAGTTGAAGAATTTGAGGAAAAAGATAGTGGTTGGGCTTATTTACGAAGCTTGTATCTAGAAGTAAATATAAACAAATATAACCCGTTGAGAGCCTCGGGTTACTTACATTTACCTAGCGTCATAAAAAACAAACGTGCATGTATCAACATTAAAAATTCAGATGATTACTGCTTTTTGTGGTGTGTTATGGCAGCACTTTTTCCTGCAAAAAATAACGCACACCGAACGACAGCATATCCGCACTTTGAAAGTGTACTTAATGTCAAAAATATGACATTTCCAGTAGGGTTCGCGGATATAAGAATTTTTGAAAAGAATAATCCCGACATAAGTATTAATGTTTATGGCCTTAAAAATAACACTAAGGTTGTTGGACCTCTGTACAAATGTGAATTTCGAAAAGGACATCACGTCAACATGCTTTTTCTTGAAAATGGAAAACGCACACATTACTGTTTAATTAAAGATTTATCTAAATTACTTCGCAAGCAGTTAACTAAACATCATTCCAAAATATTTTTATGTGAGGATTGTATGATATTTTTTGACGACAATCTTAAACTCGAAGCTCACGTTTGCAGTGGTGTAGCAACAACGTTACCTAATCAGGGAACTCTAATACAATTTGAACATTATGAACGTATGCAAGACATGCCCTTCGTCTTATACGCAGACTTTGAATCTTTGTTAGAGCCAGTTGAATCAAATTCTGGAACAAGTTGCACAACGATTACGCAAAAGCATGTACCAGCTGCATTTGCTTACTATGTTGTATGCTCCTACGACAGCTCCCTTAATAAATATGTGTCTTATCGAGGACCTGACTGTGTGAAACATTTTTTTGATAACCTTCTATCTGATATTACTGTAATTTATAATATTTTACATTCATCGATCCCTATGTTCTTAACAGATGAAGATAGAACCAATTTTGTTCAAGCTAAAAATTGCTATCTTTGTAACAAAATATTATTTGACGACAAAGTAAAAGATCACTGCCATCTTACTGGGCGATATCGTGGTGCAGCTCATTCTTATTGTAATATTAAATATTGTTTGCCTAAGTTCGTTCCCATATTTTTTCATAATTTAGCTGGTTACGACAGTCATCTTTTCATACGACAGTTAGGAGAATTATCCGGTAGGATACAAGTGATTGCAAAAAATAAAGAAAATTACATATCGTTTACCAAATTTTTTCAAATCAATAACAAAGCTATCATGCCTGTTCGTTTTGTCGATTCTTTTAAATTTTTAGGCACAAGCCTAGAGAAGCTAGTTGCAAATTTAAATACAATTGATTTCAAACATCTGACATTTTTTTTTCCTTATCAGGAACATTTTAATTTACTTAGACGTAAAGGGGTTTATCCTTACGAATACGTCACTACTTGGAATTCTTATGATGAGGAAGAAATACCTCCTCTTAAATGTTTTTTTAGTAAATTGCATAATTGTAACATATCAAAAGCAGATTATGAACATGCAAAAAGAGTATGGCAAACCTTTGAATTACGGAGCCTTGGAGAATACACTGATTTATATCTTAAGTCAGATGTACTTTTACTAGCGGACGTCTTCGAAAGTTTTCGAAAAACTTGTAAGACGAATTATAAACTGGATCCTTCTTCTTCTCCTTCTTTTTACTTAACGGCACCTAGCCTGAGTTTTGACGCTATGCTATTAAAAACAGATGTTAAATTAGAATTAATAAATGACTTGGAAATATTAAGAATGATACAAAAAGGCATTCGCGGTGGTATATGTTTATGTTCTACAAGATATTCGAAAGCCAATAACAAGTATTTACAAACTTATGACCCCGCAAAAAGTGATAACTTCCTTGTTTATATTGATTGTAATAATCTTTATGGTTATGCTATGTGCGCTTATTTACCTCATTCAAATTTTAAGTTATTAAGTGAACTAGAAATTTCAAATATAGATTTTCAAAATATGCCTATTGACGGGGACATTGGTTATATACTCGAAGTAGACTTAGAATACCCTAATCATTTGCATAATTATCATAACGATTTTCCATTCTGTGCTCAAAAATTTGCTCCTCCAGGATCTAAAACTTCGAAATTGATACCAAATTTATACGATAAGTTTTTTTATGTCATTCATTTTTCCTACCTGAAAACATGCCTAAAACATGGTTTATTATTAAAAAAAATACACAGAGTAATTCAATTCAATCAGAGTCCATACCTAAAACAGTATATTGATATGAACACTGAGTTACGGAAAAAGGCAAAATCTATATTTGAACAGGATTTCTTCAAACTTTTAAACAATAGTATATTTGGTAAGACATTAGAAGATACTGAGAAAAGGGTTAGCGTGAAGTTGGTTAATAAGTGGAATGATGAAAAAAATATAACAAAGAAAAGTTTCGGTGCTGAGCAACTAATAGCTCGACCAAATTTCCATAGTGCTACAATTTTTACAGAAAATTTTATAGCTGTTCAAATGAAACCTGAGACAGTTACTTTAGACAAACCCATATACATTGGCTTTTCTGTATTAGAAATATCCAAAAGTCACATGTTTGATTTTCATTACTCTATTATGAAACCTTTTTATGGGGAAAAATTAAAGCTTTGTTATACGGATACTGACAGTTTTCTTTATTCAATAGAAAGCAAAGATTTTTATACAGATTTAAAGTTGAATTTCCTTAGATATTTCGATACTAGTAATTATCCATTAAATAACTGTTTCGGTATACCAAGTCTTAACAAAAAAGTCCCGGGTCTCTTCAAAGATGAACTAGGTGGAAATTTGATTTCTGAGTTTGTTGGTTTAAGATCAAAATTATACTGTATAAAAACAGTACAAGAGGAATTAAAAAAGGCTAAAGGTATACAGAAACAGGTTTTAAAAAATGTGCATTTCGAAGATTACTATAATGTATTAGACAAAAATACTTTTTTAAGAAAGAAAAACATTATTTTTAAATCTTTAAAGCATGAAATATTTACCCAAGAACAGAACAAGATAGCTTTGTCAGGTAATGACGACAAACGCGTAATATTAAAAAATAAAATATCTACTATGTCTTGGGGTCACTGGGATTATATATTTTAACAACGATTGTTTTCACTGTGTTTTTAAATCTTATTATACTTAGAGCTTGAGAAATAAAAAAAATGTATTATTATTTATTATCATTACTAAGATTCATTGTTTGAATTAAAAATAATATGAACTTGTTATAAAGTATTGTAACCCGTATTTCAATATACTTAAGTACTTAGATATAATCAATATTTTGATTAAAAAATGATAATTAATTATGTAGTTGCTTTTGCTCAGATTCATTGTTTGAATAGGAAATGTAACTAATATTATGAAATGTAATGTAAATTTACTGTACCTACCCAGCTGTTTTAATATACCTAATAAAATATAAAAGTAACAAACTAACTTGCATTTTTATTTAATTTAGTATATACATTATTATAATAAAACATTGACGGTAAATAAGTAAGAAAATTCTAACGCAAACAAGTTTGAACAAGTTAGTTTCAGAGTAGGTTGTGTAATACAACTCTTCTGACTATAAGGTAATATGAAACCTATTTAATACAAATCAGGTCACGTTATTGCTAAGTTAATCATTTTTTATTAATATCAATAATGTTTTTTTATTTTGCTAAATTGCAAATTACATGTTGTTGCAAAATCTTATAATTTTCGAGTAAGCAACCTACATTGTACCTACATACAAGTGTTGCTGTGTCATCATATACCTACATTAATATAAATGGGTTTCAAATTAGTTTTAATTTCAATTATCAAAGTGTAGGCGTCAGTAGTCCAGCTAGATAATATCAACATGGTAAGTAGTTTAGATAGTTTTATACGATTATAAAATAATTTTATTCTTACTGTGATTGTGTCGCTATTTGGTGAAAAGTGGACTATGTTAGTCTCTGACTAACCCTTCGAGGATAATTGTTGTGGTTATATGTATGTAATTAATTATTTTATTTTATTTCATTTTTTAGAATACTCAAGAGAACTCGTTGTCGTTCAGCATCAACAAGGAGGTCGTGCAATCGACATCTCCGACTTTTGAACAGAACGCTCAAGATATGCTCGAGGGATTTACAGAGGAGTATCCGAATTGGAGAGCAGATGAATTGCGATGCGATTCCCCGCTGTATAACAAGGTGATGAGAAATATCACAAAGAAGAGACCTCAAAAAAGAAGTTATCTGAAGCAACATCATTCTTACGTGATGAAAAGTTCGCTGATTCAAGGTCGTCGATTAATAAAGATTGAAGTGTTAGACTTGGAAAAAAATCATACTGATCCATTATTATGTGCGCAGTATGTGGTAACAGAGCATATTGACCCCATAATGGATCAAACAGAGGCTATCATTAGCAATATATCAAAAAAAGTTTGTGGATATAGTTATAGTTTTTAAGAAATTTTCAAATAAATATAATTTAATTGAATACTAAGATCGTTTCATTCAACCCTTTTTCCTTTAGTAAATAAAACAAAAAAATACTTAGACACATTTTATTGAGGAAAATACTGTATTACAATTATAAATCAAGTAACATTTAAAGTGTACCACTTTTTTAGACACAGAACATTTTTTAAAGCACACATTTTTTTATGATATTCACAATTAAATTTATTTACATCTACATGGTAATCACTATATAATTTTAAAAAGTTAGGACAACCTTTTTCTTCTAACTCCATTATTTCGCAATCTTGACATAGCTCGCGAACCCACATTCCTTTTTCCAATCCCTTTACTTCTTACTGCTTAAATAAGGAACTATTATTCGTCTAAATTCGCGGTAATCAATGAATCCCTCGCTCCATTTGAGCCCGCGATTCCTTTCTAACCAACGGACTTGCTTCTTTTCTTCATCTGTTAGATTTTTAAAAGCATATGGTGGCTTAATTAAGAACGTCTGCGTATGATTTTTAGTTGCTATTGATAACTCTTTTACAATAAAATTATTTTTCAAATCCTTAAATCCTTGCATATCCACTATAATAGTTTCGTTATTCATGATAGCTTTTTCACAATGCTACTCAGCGGTTTGTATTCAAATATGCAATCGTTCAGTATAAGACAATATGCGGCGGTCTGATCAGGTATCTCTTGATCTGTTTCGATTTCTACTCTTACATCGATTGATCCCTTTAACATTTCTTGTTGGCGAGAACAGTCAATAACAAATAAAGGAGCAATATCTTTAAAATCTTTTAAACTCAACAACGGTTCTGATCGACGTCCGTGATAATACTGTTGAAACCTTGCGTACTGTTCGTATATTAATAGAAACTTGTTGTCAGAGAAATTGATGTTAAGTCCTTCGTAGGGGTAATATGATGAATTTAAAAACACTCTTACGTCACGAACATTGCAATGGTCGAACTCCGCCATTGACATTCCAGCATTATGTTTTCGGTTTGTTTGTAAGGCAATAATAACAAATCGAGGTTTCTCTGTTTGCGATGAAGTTTTAATAGACCAAGTATGCTTACGTATTTTGGGTAGTAACGGATATTCATACAAGTCCCAATTACGAAAGGCCAGTGTGATGGCCCGATCTTTTTCTAAATGTTTTAATAAATTAATTCTCTCTCGATCTGACACTTTAATATGCGGAACACGCCAAACGATTTTATCTATAGCTATATTTTCCACAATTTGTTCTTTGCTCAATTTTAATGCATTGACATTTGTGTTGCTTCTCAACAGTACTAACTCATGTTTACAGTTTATTAAAACTTTTTCATAATCTTCTGCAAATCCCAATATTTTATTTAATGGTATTGAGACAGAAAAAACTCCGCTTGTAACATTGGTTATTCCTGCAGGAGACCAACCCCAAACTTTTGCACTTTTGGATTCATTTTCATTCAGCGACAAATAAGACTTCATTGTCGTCGTGATACCTGCATTTTTTATTTTATCTATTTCTATTCCATTTAACTCATATCGAATATCTTGAAATAGAAATAACATTGGATTGTTTACAAAATGCATACTTGTTACCTTTTCTTTAGTGGTACTGTTATATACATCAGCTTTACCTTCAATATACAAAGTGCTGCGTGACGGCAACACATACAAATCTTGCTGATTGATTGGTATTCTTATTTCATCATTATTGTTGAAACTTGTTACATAAGGCTTATACGAATGATATTCAAAACTCTCGATACTGTTGTCGTATGATGTCGGCTGAGATATATTTAATATATTCATTTTAACAAGCCTACTAGCTTTAGGAAATCTTTATTATTTTTAGTAAGTTTCTTTTTTAATAAAAGCGGTGTTCTTTTATTAAATGCACCTTTGGAACTGACTTGAACACCTGATGGGGTAGGGTTTTTATTGAAATTTATCATTTTTTTCTAAAGTGCAAGTATAGTTGTACTTCTTCACCTCGTAAATTGATTTGCTTATTATGACCGTCTAGTAATCTAATATTAATCGCACTGATTGAATTTTGGTTGACTGGAAAATATATTAAGTTTTTGGGTATCTCAATAACTCGATAGCCTGGTGGCACGTTAGGTACAAATTCGTAAATTATATGGCTTGCTTTTCCATTCACGAATGATCCTCCAACTACGTCACATTCGATGCGCACGATAGTTGTAGATAAAATGCTGACTGGATACCGAGATTCGCAACTTATATTAGCCTTTATTGTTTCCCTAGCAAAACCTAAAATTTTACCGATGGAATTACTTTTCTCAAAGTGAACATCTTCTGAACAGAATATTTTGGTTTTGAGTGTATTATTATTACAACTCAATTTTAATGCAGTATTCTTGACATTGCCTTTTAAAAAATCACAAATGTCTTGAAGTTCATATGATCCTTCTGGAATTTCAATGACCTCATTATTACCATAGTAAAACTTATTATTTCTTTCGTCTATATTAGGAATAGAATTAAATGTAGAAAAGTACAGAAGTCCACACTCATATTCTCCACGTAATTCTAAAGTAGGTGAGTAGTTTGTTACGAGGGAGGCTCCCTGCCCAGTTATGGATACAGTGAAAGACATAATTATACTGTCAAGTTATTTTAATTTTAACCTTTATATAAATGATTTTTCCAATACTTACTTAAAAATAATAAACAAAGATGACCGCAGTTCGTAGTGCCAAAAGTTTGATACTGTTTGTAATTATAATTTATGTGTATATCTTTCAAATACTTTATTAATTCTAACGGAGGTTTTAAGTTACCAAAACTGTTAAAATATTCACAGTATTCATTTTGCTTGACATAGGCTACCCAGTGAGTTCCCGGATTTCTGGAACTATCTAAATTTAGAATAGCACATTCAATTTTTCTTGGTTTTGATGGTAACGTATCTCGCATAAAAACGCCACGAAAATATGGAATATGAACTGAGTGCTTTAATATATCTAGATTAGTAAGTGCTCGTTTGGGTAACCGTTTAATTAGTTTTTTGGAGGTTGTAAGTACAAGCCCGCTCCTTTTTTGTGAGACTTCAAATACAATCCTTTCCCAAGTGCAACGGCTTCCATCATCTTGTTATGACGTTCAGATTCTTGAAGATTTTTTTGAGCAACCTTGTAATCGTTAACAGCCTTTGTTATACCTGCAGCACCTCCAGCGAGTGAACCAAGAGCTGATAAACCAGCAAAGATTGGTATGAGGGGTAACAACCCACCAGTTTTCGGAACAGGAATGCAGCGTGGGAAGCGTATTCCTTTTATATTAGAAAACACTTTTTTTGCAGCTGCATGCGCATATTTTATAGTCGTGCGGTTGTCATTACATTTTAATTTTTTCATTTGCTTTTGAATTTTTTTAACACCTTTCATGAATGACCGTACTCCTGCTCCGGCTTTAAGCTTTGTTTTCATTGCATTTTTTACTATCCATGATGCAATCTTTTCTCCTTTCCCAGCATCTTTCGATTTCAATCTTTTCTTTGCCATATTTAAAAGTTCTAAATCGGCGTTATGTCTAACGTTCCAATCTTTATTATTGTAAGCGATATCGTGGTACATGCAAGCTTCATCCAATTTATTTATACCTCGTTCGCCCCTGAGTAATCTTCTCTTAAGTTTTGTGCCTGGACCACAAAATTGATATCCAGGTAAATGTAACTCAAACGGAATGTTATTTATTAAGTTGTTAATAATACCACTTCCTTCCGTCATCGATGATTATAAAGTGAGCGTATAAATAATAATGCTTAGTTTATATTAAAACACCAATGAATTTTTATCAACCCAACTGTTTTCACCATCACTGAGACCTAACCATTTGACAAAGAGTTTGTTTCCTTTTCTTTTTAAAACCTTTTCGATAAGATAAATATCTGGAAATTTGGTTCTCTGTAATTCATGCTCGTAAAAAGATCCTAAAATTCTCTGTTTATGTTTGTCTTCCAAGTGATAAGTAACTGGGTTTGTATGATTGACTTTAATAACATAAAATATTTCTGTTGACCAGTTTGGAGTATAACCTTTGTAGAAATCCCCTTTGTATTTACTTATCCGGACTTGATCCCCAAGATGGAACTTAAATTTTTGATGTTTTCTGGTAATTTGTGATTTAATAATGTTAGACCTAACAATCAACTGGTTTTCTTTGCTAACATCAATAGGCCTAAGTTTTGTTACACGGTGAATAGTATTATTGTAGCATAGTACAACGTCTTCCAAATTTTTTTGTATCCATTGATATTTACCGCAGATGCTAAATAATTTGTAAAGATGACTTTTTAGAGTTCTTATTACTCTTTCAACAATTGCAGCTTTTTTTACAGAGTAAGTGGAGTAATGATTTATGTTATATTTTATCGTCAATTGTTTAAAATTTTCATTGTAAAATTCTTTGCCTAAATCTGTTTGTAAATTTTTGGGCTTTCGAGATGAAGTGGTTAATATATTTTGCATTGCATTTGTAACGCAACTTTTATTCTTTGACTTCAAAGGATTAACCCACACATATTTTGATAAAGTATCAATTACGACTAAAACATATTTATATCCTTTATTAAACTGTGAGTACTTTTGAAAATCCATAAGGTCTGCTTGCCATAAATCATCTATTCTTTTTATAATTGTACTTCGACGTGGAAAATTTCTTCTCGCCGCTCTGTGAAGTTCGTCTACAATTTCTTTCTTACTCATTTTTGTTTGGCTTGAATCATACGGTCTATTTCTATTTTTGAGTAAAACATAGAAGATAAACGGTCTGTTCTCGCTGATTCCAAGTTCTTTAAATAAATTAATACACGACTATTTACTTGGCTTATTTCGTTTCTCAGCTCTTGAACTGTTTTATCCAAATATGCTTTATTTACAGCTTCATCGTCCTTGTCTGGAGACGACAAGCCTTTTAGTTTGGATGATTTTAAATCGTATTCTCCCGTTTCAGACTTCTGTAACGTATCGTTATAGATATCAATATGTTCAGATAATCGTAAACGTTTATGAACGTGATGACCGAATTTATCTATATTCATTGCGGTCCCGATGCTTTGTTTACTGTAAGTATACTGCACAAATTTCCCGATGCTATTTGTATTTATTCTTTGTTTATGATACCGGCTTCGTGAAGTTCCTCGATGATTGCAATAATTTCATTATCTAACCCAGTGTTACCAGCATCTCGTGATGCGAACAGTAATTGCAGTCGTTTTACTAACTCGTTAGGATCATCCCAGTAAACTAAATCTGTATTTCTTTTTACTTTTTTTACAAGTTCAATACCTTTTCTTCGAGGAATACTCACTGTACTAGTGGTTGGTTTTCTAGAGATTTTGAATAATGGCTTTATAATATTCATGTATTTAAATCCCTTGTTGCTATTTATTGGTTTAGATGGATCATAATTACGTCTGTGTGCATTAGTATCGATAAGTAGTAGTTTATAGTTTTCAAGGTCGTTATCTGTGATATCATCTAGATTTGGTTTCTTTTTATACAATAGTTCTTTTAAACCGAGAGTTTTTCTCAAATTATGATTTCCAATTATTAGAGTGGTGCCGTCATCATAAACGCGACTTTTTCCAAGCATAAGTTTTCCTTGTTCATTTCTTATTCCAAAAGGTATAGCACTAAATACTTCAGATGATGTAGACCATGATAAAGATTGACTTTTAACGTTTGGCGATGATTGTAGCGATTTGAACGAACCTTCACTCACATCATGGTCTTGAGTAGGTGATACAGTAAGGGTTTTGTCGGTTGTTCGGAATTGTTCATGATTTTCTTCCTCATCTTCGCTACTTAGTTCGTTAAATTCTTCAATAGACGAATACGACGCTTCGCTTTCATTATTCTTTATTTTTTTAAATACGGGGTTATAAACAGTCTCTTTGTCATGGTGCTTTTCATCATTTTTATTTGCTATCATATTAAGAGGGTCAACTATGGGTTTAAATATTGTTTCTAACGTATTATTTCTTGTATTTTTTGCATCCTTTATCATGTCAAACTTTCTTTTAACAGCTGATGCTGATTTAATGATTTGTCTCTTTAGATCTCTTTCCATTTTATTGGGTTTCCTTTCACCTCCAAATCTCATGTGGAAATGATTTATAAATATTATAACATCCGTATATGTAATTATTAATCTACGACTATAAATGTATCAAACGTCATTCTATAGCATCCTTTATTTCGCTCACAATCCTTATTTATGACAATATAATTGTATGGTGTTTTCCAAACAGTTGAACACATTTCACGGAATTGAAGCCATGACATATCAGACCCTACATGCTCATCATAAACATGTTTTAAATTTACGTCGTCTTGTTTAAACAATATAATCATGTTAGAATTGTCTCTTACGAGTTGTTTAGGTATTTTGGTGTAAGTTTGATTGATATAAAAACAATCAATATTCCTATGACGCCCCATAGCAAAATAGTTACGGATGTTGTTTTGATTTTCACAAGCAACATCATCGAAAATAATAATGGAATCCGGTGACGCTTCGTGAGGGTTCAATATTTCGCTATTATGATTATATTTGTGAAATGATGTACCTGGAACCAATTCTAAAACTTTTTCGAGATAAATGTATTTAGGTTGATACAAAGATTTTGAATACACGTACAGGTTTCGAAATCGTGGACCATCTTTATGTAATAATAAACTTATTACTATGTTGGTTTTCCCGCAATTAGATGGACCGCAAACAATACAACGAATTGTATTTGGCAATAACTTTCCATGTCGACTTGCCCCTGTCAATGAAGTTGGACAAATACATTCCAATTTTAACGATTCTTTTTGTTTTAAGAATTTCATTATATTTTATGATTAAAAATTAAATTTGACTGCAGTGTTAAAAGGATTTTTCAGAAATGACTACATAAAATGGTTGCTACGCTTAAATAACGGAAAAGCTAATAATCCATATCGATTATTGGGCGTTCTAATTCACTTTTTCGAGAGAGCGAACGAAGTGAGCGAACGATTAAGAAAAAGTGAAGTAGAATGCCCAATAATCACCTACTGATCACATTAACAAAATAAAAATATATTGTAAAGCAAAAATTTAAATAACCTTGTCCGTCATCAGACGGCGCAGCTTTTATAATAAAATAAAAAAATAAAAAAACAAATTACCGCTAGAAGGACGAAGTTTTACAGAACCTAGAAAAGTTTATTTTTATAGATAGCTCGGCAATTGACTCCATCCCACCTATTGTTTTCTAAAGTTTACGCGAACACTACACATTTAAATGAAACAGATTCATCCCTAGGATGATACGCAAGGCTATAGAAATTAAAAAACATCCTAATTTTAATAGAGAAGATGGTTGGAGTCTACCACCAGCCTAGGACCCCATAATACAAAATATTAAATCTCAGCCCCAACACCATACTGCCAGACCAAAAGATACTGTAAGCTCTTTCTGCGTAAAACGGAACGCACCTGATTAAATTAAATGAGGCTACTATACTTAAACAAGCTACTAACTAATTATGAGATGACCAACACCTCAGTCTCCCTGTGACCACGGACCCTGCAAAGGATTCGAAACGTCAAAATAAACATTAAATAATGTGTAAAGTAAAATAAACGCGAGTAGATCCATCCCACCTGTTATTAAGTGGAAATGGAGTCCAGAGTGAAAACAAACGTATCATCAGTTAACAGTTATCAACCTCACTCTGCCGGCCTACAAGGTGCTTCTTCACGCCTCTTTTGAAGGACTGCATATTATAGGAAGGAGGGAAAACGTGTGCTGGTAGACTATTCCACCTTTTGGAGGTGCTACAAAGAAACGAGTCACCAAATTTCTTTGTGCGCGATGGGATATTTGAGACAGTGAAGCGGTGACTCCAAAGAGCAGCACGTGTACTCCTATGAAGGAAGGGAGAAGGTGGGATGAGATCAAAGAGCTCTTCAGAGCACTCTTCATGGTATAAGCGGTAAAACACGCTGAGTGACGCAACATCTCTACGAAATTGCAGAGATTCGAGAGTATTTGCGACTTCTGCATTGCCTATAATGCGTTCAGCGCGACGCTGCAATCTGTCCAAGGCATCGAGAAGGTACTTTGCGGAAGCGTCCCAGATGTGCGAGAAATACTACTCCACGCAAGACCGTAACTGTGTCTTGTACAATAGGCACAACTGCTTCACGTAAACAATTGAACTTAGGGCAGGAAGCAGTTCAGAAACGGGACAAGTGGCGCCGACTTGTAACAGAGGCCAAAGCTTACTTGGGGCTACAGCGCCATTATAGTAAGTAAGTAATAAAATAAAATAAATGTCAATGTCATATAAGTTATTTTTTTCGTTAACATGAATGGTAAATAAAACACGCACTCGACATACATATATGTCTTACTATATTAGCAACGCTATGCGGACAAAGAAATGAAACATGAGCCCGAGAGTGCAATGGGGAAACTACATATGTTTCGCTTCGACAATCCTATTTGGTTGTGTGGCGAAGTGGGTGAGAAAGGAAACTGCCTTTAGCAATTCGATCTCAGGATATGTTGATATTCGAGAACGCGATAGCTATAAAAAGGAATAAGAAACAGCATCTGGACATTTACGGTAAACAAATAAGTTTGAGATATACTCTAAGATAAATAGAAGATTTATTTGAATCAGAATACACTTTCGCACAAAAATATCTTTGCAGATAGATTACTGGTCTCAACAAGCGTAAAAACACCGTTGCCAAGAGCGGCCACTCTTCCATAGTATGGCAATGCTGTGCATATAGTTCCCCATCTCTTCCCGTGGGTGTCGTAGAAGGCGACTATGGGACCATTCCAGAGGATGGGCAGCGGCGTCTCTCTGTGACTATTCTCACCTTACTGCGATCGCCAACCCGCCTGCCAAGCGTGGCGATTATGGCAAATTCCCCTCAAAATGATTGATCCTTGAGGGAGGCCTTTGTTCAGCAATGGACGTCTTTTTGGCTGGGATGATGATGATGATGATGTGCATATAGGCCTCCTCTATCGTAACACCAATCGCTTCTGTTTCGTTTTAATTAAATAGAAATCATTATAAAATTTAAATAAAAATTATTTAAAAGAAATTAAATACATTTTTTTTTTTAATTTAGTAGATAAAATTTGTGCGACGTTTCCTGTTTCCATAATAAGTAGGGTATTTGAGTCACTCAGCCGGCTTACGTAGCGCAGGGCCGGCATTCTTCGGTGTCTAATACCTTCCAACCCTGTCTGCGAACCCTTGCATATTTCCCCTTCATATTTCGTGAATTTGTACTATCGAATATCTTTGGAAGCACCGGCCACAGTAAAAGCTTATGTAAACTTAGTTAATGAATAAAGATTTTTGATTTTTGATTTTTTTTTTTTTGATCTTTGGACATTAATTTATTGGATGAATTTGTTAGATTCCAATTTATTTATTACTTGCTGACCCGGCGGACTTCGTACCGCATTTCATTTTTATTTAGCCTATGCTACTTGGCGTTAATGTAGCATTCTAATGGCGAAAGAATTTTTTAAATTGGTCCAGTAATTTTTAAGTTTATTCGTTGCAGACATACATACATACAAAAATGCAAAGGTTTCCTTTTTATAATATTAGTTAATAATATAGATATCCTGTACATTTTTAAATTTTCGTGTTTTATAACGGAGCTATAACTAAGTCATATAACGGTGCGTCCAGATTATATGACAAAACTTGTTATAAAGCATACCTATGCAGCATGTTTTAGTTGTGTGGACGATAACGATTTTATGTGTGTGTGTTTTTCTTGTATCATGCGCATCACATTGTCATTAATTCTGTTTTTATTAGTGATGATGACCTATGTTATTATTTTTTGATATTTAAACTGTGTCTGTCGTCTGTTGGTCTTGCTATAAATAAATAAAAAAAAAATAAGTGTCAATAAAACAACCCTATACTTACTCTTATATAATATGTTTTTTGATATGGACTCACCTTAACGGGGATTGACGCAAACTACTAAGTATACTTAGCATACGCTTGTATAGGTATCATAGACCTATGCACTCGACGCCGACGGACGTTTCGACCGAGTTGCACCGGCATGCGGCAATCTTTTTTCAACTAAAATCTTCAGATTCGCGCATTTAAAAGAAAACAAACAATAAAAGTGTTTACATAACTATTTGTTCAACTATAATTCTTCGGACACCCAAACGCTACTTACCTCAGCAGTCGATTAAATTGGCCTCGTCGGGGCCCGAGCTACTCTCGAAACACGATTTTTATTCACATCGCAAACACTTCATCAAACCCTAATGGTGCGAAAGCTCTGAGTGACGCACTTAACTGGAGACTATGTATTGTCTTTCCTCCTGCAAGAAATTCTCACCAAATGTATGATATATGTCCTTTATATAGCCAACAAGCATTTATATATACAATACTACCGCCTCTGTGGTCTAGTGGTTAAGACCACCGGTTTAGACCCAGAGAATACCTCACCCAGAGGTCCCGGGTTCGATTCCCAGTGGGGGGTACATCTTTGTGTACTCGGTTTGGTTAGTGGTAGGACTTCTTTGTCCGCCTGGCTAGCTACCACCATCTTATCTAAATATGTCGCCATAACATCAATGTTTGTAACATTGTTGTGTTCCGGCAGCTAGAGATAAGATAGCCAGTGCCTCACAGTTGAGGATCCCGGGTGAAGTGCGCTTCCACCAAATGGCCTCATCACTTAATATCAGGTGAGATCAAGGCACTGTGCTTACCCGTAAATATAAAAAACATTCATTACATCATCATCAATAGCTCATTTTATGTTTCCACTGCTGGGGCACGAGTCTTTCCTATGGATGGAAATACCAAAGGGAGAACTAGCCATTATACTCCACGCGGGCCTAGTGCCTCATTTTATGTCCTATACTCCTGGGGCACGCGCCTTCTAGGGTTGACAACCGTATTATAATATAAAGTATTGTACTATATTCCGGGTCTGCGTACTATATACTGTTGAAGAAATATATAGTACGCAAAAGTACTATATTGTAGACCGAAACCTATCTAAAAATCCTTTAATATTTAATGAAATCTATGCAAAGAAAAGAAATGTTGGCAACCCTAGCGCCTTTCCTATAGATGGATAGGGAGAACGGGCCATAAACCATCACGGGGGCCCATTGTGAAATGGTTGTTGTTAACGACTGCTTATGCGGCTGCATTTGTGGAACCAACGTCTTAACGTATCTTCCGAAACACGGAAAGCTCGAGATGATACATTTTTGCTCACCCATCCGGCAATGACATTAGCAATCGTAGACGGGCGCGTTAACCACTGCGTCATCGAGCTCCGCTTTTAGTGTAATAATAATAATATTATAATAGTGTAATACCGGTAAGCTCAGTGTGGGCAGGCTTCCAACACGGTGAACCAAAAGGTAAAGGTCGCGAGAAGCCGCTGGATGCGAGCAGCACAAAACCGGTCGTTGTGAAGATTTTTGAGGGAGGCTTTTGTTCAACAGTGGACGTCTTTTGGCTGAGATGATGATGATGATGAATATTATATATAGTGATACTATGCAAAACTGTCGTACTCAACTGCTAATCGAACCCAGTCAAATTTGTTTATATATACATCTTATCAATAAATTATTATCGGTATATTTATGGCCTGCAAATTGTTTGTCATCTTATCTTGAATGGTCGGGGGCGAAAAGGGAAACTTGCACAAGATCCCCATACATCTCAACCTTTCTAATAAGATTGGCTCCAACATAATCTCTAAATGACGAAAACATTCGGGAAATGAAATGGCCGCGAGGAAAATTATTTTCTTCACCGAGTGTTTGGGTACGATAGCTTTCGTACCATTTGCTCGGGCATATACGATATCCGTTTTCCCAGTATGTGTACAGGCGCCTGCACCGCAACTTATCCGAAGCTGTAAAATTTCTTCCATACATTTTCAACCATATTTTTTAGGCATAAAGTTCAAAGTCTTGTGAGGAAATTCGACAGTTTGTGATGGACTGATGTGCAGCCGTTTGTACTTACTGTATGCTCGTGTGTGTTTTGATATGCTCATTGTTCCGTATGATTTGTGTGTTGTTTATGTTGTGTTACAAATCCGCTGTTTGTTGTTTGTTTGCGAGCAACAGTCATTTATTTGGCTAATTAATTATAGAAATGTTTAGTTTGTCGATTCGACCATGCCTATATTAAGATTGTATGCTAATGTTGATTTGCTGTGAAACACTTTTGTGGTTTCATTTTAATTTGAGAAAACAACAGGGTGTTCGCGTAACGCTTAGGAAACCATTTTTTTTGTTTTTTATTTATATATTAAGAGATAGCAACAATTATACAATTCCAAACACAATATGTTACGAACTAAGCTGATACCTTCGCCAAATAACAGGTGCATACAGCATTAAAAAAATATGGTTAAAAAATAAAATAAATAAATAAATAAATAAATGTTTCCCACACTCACACCAATTATGTAGCCCCAAGAAAAGCTTCCTTAAGAAACTCGTTATATGGTTAACTAGACAACGGATAAACATACTTAATATACATAAATACATACTTATTATACATAGAAAACACCCAGACCCGAAACAATATAGAAAAACAGGTATTTCTAAATTGATTCGACCGGGGATCGAACCCGGGACCTCAGAGATGGCGACACCATGAAAACCGGTGTGCAAGCCACTCGACCAAGGAGGTCGTCAAATAATAATAACGAAAATCTAGTTAATGCACAAGCACGCAATGCAACTAAGATTCATACAATTAAAATTCTGCAATAAAAATATTAATTTATTGTTACAATGTTTTTTGTTGTGTTTGAGTATTCGATATTTCGGCACAGTTGCATGCGCCATGATCACGGATGTACTGAAGTTATTGCGGGTGGGTGATTATGAGCAGACAAAAAAGTAGCTCAATGTCTACGGTCACCAAAAGACAGTTTTCCCCTAGAAAAGCCCGGTGTGTATAAGATCGATTGCAGCTGCGGTAGCTCCTACATTGGCCAAACAAAACGTACAGTAGCATACTTAGTATAGTAGTATATTTATTCTAATGTAAGTGACCATAATAGTTGAAAAAGATATACAATTTATTGTTATTAAAAGTTTGTTCATTTTTAGTTCAGTGTAATTTAGCTTTAGCTCAGTTTGACAACATCAATGTTATGATGACTGATGTAGATAAGATGCATATTAAAACTATTCTAACAACCCAAAAAAAACCTCCAGTGGGAAGCGAGCCAAGTGTCGCAGTCGAAGACTCGTGGTCTAACCACTTCGCCGTTGAAGTGGTTAAAACAAGGTTTAACGCAAACTCTTTAATATTAAAGAAGGTCAGACACGTCTAAGATTTCAAAATGGGAACAACAAAAAATGGAAGAAAAAATATCAATGGCGGATTTACATATTTTGGCGCGAAGTTTTCGTGTTCCGAATTGAATTACGCCAAGTGAAAGGTGGTGCCATGTTACATCCTTTAATCCGTATAACCGCCTTCAGACAACTTTCGCGAAAGTATTCTGCCCTTAGCTAATCTTGCTGTCTATCAAAATCAAGCGAAGTGAGCTTGGGCGGAGAAGGCTGCCAGATATAAATATTAATTTAACCGACTGTTTAATAATTAAAACAATTGGGTGGTTTTGTTTACCGCTTTTCTTGTAACTAAGCAATTTTAGCACCTATAGTACACACGCCTGCAGATCAGGCTACGAGTACCACAAACTGTAAAATTTCCTCAATGGACTTTAAACTAGGAGTGAGGCGTATATATCGGAACAGATAAAAATAACAGGTTTCATTCAATAACAATATGAAACTGTTGTCTTGACGTATCCGAAACTATTCCAGTTTCACAACAGCACGATTCTAGGCCGAAACATGTTTTTCTCTATTCTTGCTTATGGAGGTTACCTTTTTAAAGTCAAGCTGTCAGTCCGAAGCCTGTTAAGCATGAAGGATGGTTTTCATTTCAGGAACATACACTGCAACCGTTTGAGTTCCTATGTTACAATGTATCCTGTGTAAAGATACTCCTACTATCATTCTTCGTGACGACAACCGTCACCCCCTATCACTATCGCGTACACAGGAGCTGATACCCTCTAATCATGCACCCAGGAGGAACTTCTGCGAGTGGTACATCAGGATCTATCTAATTGAATTCTGTACATTTTGTTAGTATGTCTCTTTATCATTTCACGAATTAGGTAAAATGTACATAAACATTCTGCGTAGTTTACTCTTTGATTTTACTGAAATAGAGTTTGCGCATCAATGAAAAAAATTATGGTTTTATTTTTTTTGGCGGTAAGTCATACAGTGATAGTACGGTTCTCAAATATTGTAAATTAACTTGTTAATTAGGCACCGTTTTTTTTGTAACATCCTGTATAATGCAGTATTGAATAAATATTCGGAATAGGTATTTGGATTAGGTATTTTTAAATATTAGGAACAGGTAGAATAGGTACAGATTTTACCTAATCAAGCACATGTCTACGTCATTCATCATTCACCTACTTTCGTAGGATTTCAAAAATTAAAAATACCTCAATTCAGTTATAGTTTGTCTGACTTTGAAGAAGCTTATACAGTGTTGACAAACAACTTCGATAGCGCGATTCAGCTTTGAAGGGTACAGCGCCATCTAGTTAATGTAACCGTAAAAAGGCGTTCTTTTGCGGAAATCCATGATACAAAAAATGTAAAGAGCTAATGCTGCTGTAATGCTCAGGAGCTGTTGACTGAAATGAAATGACATAAAAATAAATTCATTTGGGACAGAACAGTTCAAACATTGCCCTAGAGTTTAACAGGGCGGATACCCAACGCCTTTGCAAGAGACTATCTGATCTGCCAGCGAGCGAGCCTATTATGCCGTTGGACTAAGCGGAGTCAATATGAAGGTGATCATGTGAGATGAAGGCCAGCTGCTTAACTGTAACAAATAATGATTTTATAGATCATCAACAGAGCTACCTACATAAAAGAACTTGTACTTATCTATTCTTGCTATGTTCTTCCGTCTGTCTGCTTGTGTGTACATAAATCTATACTTTATTTATTTTTTATTTTTTATTTTTTTTTAAATAACACGGCAATAAGCCAATTACATACATACTTAATATTATAAAGCTGAAGAGTTTGTTTTTATTTGTTTGTTTGTTTGTTTGTTTGAACGCACTAATCTCAGGAACTACTGGTTCGAATTGAAAAATTCTTTTTGTGTTAAATAGTCCATTTATTGAGGAAGGCTATAGGCTATATTACATCACACTATGACTAATAGGAGTGGAACAGTCGCTAATTAACGCGGGTGAAACCGCAGGGCACAGCTAGTTATAAATAAATAAATAAATAAATGCAAACTATTAATAGGTTACTCTAATTATTAACGGCCTCACCGTACACCTAATATTTATTTATTTACATCATCATCATCAGCTCATTTTATGTCCTCACTGCTGGGGCACGAGCCTTCCCTACACTGAAAAAAATGCAGTCCAACTAAGATACATTTTCTCTTAGTTGGCATTAAAATGTTTGGAATAATCATTTTTTTATTACCTTTTAACAAGATTTGATACTTAATTGAACAACTTCATTTTGTTCTTATCTACAAAATACATAGGTATTGTTTAATATAATCAACGGTCTTCGTTACATCATACATTTTTAGTCTTCGTTGTCTATGCCTATCATTTTATTTTGCTAAATTAAACAAATACGTTTGTTAAAGGTAACATTCTAACTTGCATCGTTTTAACAATTACCATGGTTGATATAATTTACCTGCTTATTTGAGTCAACCAAGTAAAGTTGTTATATTTACAAAAGCTTTGTAAATTCAGCAAAGTGTAGCGCAGGCGGCGCCGGCGGCGGCGCGGGGCGGCAGGCGATACACCCGCGCGCCCCGCCCGCTACACCGCACCGGCAAGCGGCAAACCTGTCATAACCAGTTTATTCTTGCAAGTTTTGCAACGGCAACTGGCAACGATTCTTCCCAACAAGTTCCCACTCCCAGTTCCTTCGCGCGTTCTGTCTTTACTACAGCGTTGTCCTGCGAATCCTGCGATTGTGCGCGACCAATTTCCACCCGTGGTGTCATTTATTTTTTAATATTGTGAGTGCGAAAAGTGAAACACATAGACGAAGTTGTCGAGCTACTAAAAACATGGGAGCTTCCAGAACTAATCCCAGTATTTGAAAGTAAGTAAGAATATTTATTTAATTATTTAGGTACCTATTTATTTTGTGACGACAAGGCATTGGATTGGCAGGTTTACTTTCTATAACTACGTAAAAGTCTTTTGCGTCTGACCCATAATAGCATAGCCAGACCGAAAAGTAAATTACCTACCTACCTACCTACTGTACGAGTAAATGGTGGCATTAAGTTTACAACTTATAGTAATATAAATACTGTTTTACAAACACCACCGTGTTTGGTGAACATGCGTGACGAAACTCAAAAATAGTGTGTTCATGCTCTTCTAAGTCCTGTAGGCACTTAAAGCGTCTCGTAAACTACCTATGTACTTTTAACTACGTACCCAACTAGGTACGTAGGTACTTTCAACTATCCACGCAGCTACACTCTATAGAAAGATTGCACTATAAATGTTTAATTTAATAATAAATTTATATTCCCTTCTGAATCATTCACGAAAGTAGGTACTTAATCACGAAACAAGGACACCACACCAGTATTAAATAAGTACCTATTCTTACACTCTCACCAATTATTTAATTAATTATTAAAATTAACCAGCTAACATTCTACTGTAATTTTAGAGAATGCAATCACCATCCAGGCGTTATCAGCCCTGACCCTAGATGATGTCAAGGACATCATACCGCAGACAGGGCCAAGGGTGCTTTTCATAAGGTGCTGGAGAACGTGGAAAACAGAATTTTCAAGCAGCAATAACACTTTATCTTTATCAGTAAGTTTGTAGTTGTTGCATATTATTGCCCAGGCATATTAATGGTGCACATTATGGATATAATTAGGAACATTTTCATTTTATTTATTTTTTATTTCGTGTTTTTAAATTTGTATTGATTTCCATAATGTAATTGTAATTTTAATGTATAATTCAATTTATTAATCAACATAATAATGTATAATTTTCACAATTTAATTTAATTTTACATGTTTTTTTTTTTTAATGATTTGATTTAAAGTTTAAGCATGTTGTTTACACGTATCTGTGGAGTTGCAGTCTACCTATTTTACTAAATCCATGTAAAAACTGAATGGCTGTTACTGTAAATCTGTTTCGTGTAATAAAATAAAATAAAATAAAATAAAATAAACTTATAAAACAATAAAATAACATTTATTGCATGAAGTTATTGTATTAAGTTGATCTGTAATTATGTTCCATTTATTGAAAACAAATACCTAAATATAATACCAACCGAAAGTATGAAAGCCTACATAATATACAAACCTTGGGTTATCTATTTGTTTCCTGGCATAGCTACTGGGTTGGCAGGTATAAACAGATATGTTGATACTAGTTATTTTTACCCATTTGTTTAATAAATAAATTTTTCTATAGGCTTTATACTTTCGGTTGATATTAAATTTATTCGTTAAACTCATGAGTACACTGTTTAATAAAAAGTCATTTTTCAATTTTCAATTATTAATAGTTTGGCCAGGAATTTTTTAGTCAACCCACCTATGATATAAGTATTATTTAATATTTTAAATTTGTTATAAAATACTAGCCATCCAATAATTAGATGGGTGAAGGTTGTTTCTAATCATATCCTCTACTATATAAGAAGTCTTCTTTTTATAATTGAGGTATGACAACCTATACATATTTATTTTGTTTGCAGAACCTGGATTTTATCAATTTTGAAATTGGAGAGGAAGTCACAAGCGAAAGTGACCTTAACCCTAATGATCTTATTATTGTGCCTGCGGAGCAATCAGAAAATATGCCCCCAAATAACCAGATAATAAACATACAACCAGAAAGTTCTCTTCGTACAGGAGTAAGTTAAGCAACATTTGATAATTTACAAAAAAAACAAAGTTCCTCAGGTCATTTTTCATAATTTGTTGTTTACTTAATCATTGATTTTATTTCTTTATAATAAGTAGGTAATGTTTTAACAAATAGACCAAAACACAACAACCAGATTGGTGTAGTGGCGATGTAATTCGCCTTGAACGCTTAGTGTCGGTTCGATTCCCAGTTTGGGTCAATTTAGACCAGTTCATTTTCTAAATTGGTTTGTTCTGAGAGTGAAGATGACGTTACCTGGTAAAATAATCCTTACATTTAGACCATGACAATTGGTGTGTTTGGCACATCTAACTTGCCTCAGGTGAGAATCGAACCCACAACCTCTCGCTATACGGGCGAGAGGCTTGGCTTTTTTCGAGTTATTAATATCATCTTAGATATTAATGGCATTGTGAATGCTAAAATAAATACAGTTATTCATAGTGCTCTAAATAGCTTGATTTTTTACATGTCCAAGGTACTGTTAGACCTTATTATTCAATATTACCTCTAATCTGTATTTGAAACTAGGTACTATTAAAGGTATATTTAATTCATAGGTACTATTTACAAATTATGTACCCAACATATGAAGGCAAAAAATTGCAACTTCATAGTTAAAAACCTAACGAAAAATTACCTACATATTTAAAATACTTTAGCACTATTTTCAAATGGTCATTCAGTTAAATATTGAGTTTTTGACAAATAAAATTGATTGATTGATTTCTTGTGTAGTCTATAGATAAACTAGAAAAATATATAAATATATAGTATAAAATGAAGATATTAATTTAATTTTGTTTTTTTTTAGTCACTTGAAAATATATTGGTGAAGTCCCTTGAATACAAAGGTGGAACACTTGATGGGGATGCTACCAGAAATTTGTTAGCTTCCATAATAGCCAAAGAAATCTTAAATGAACACACCAACTCTCCAATTCAGGGTCCTATCTATTTCAAGTGGGCAAACTTTATTAAAGAACTGTTCCCTGGTGAAAGGATCACAACCTATTATATACCTGCCTGCACAACTGCATCTGGTGCAGTTCTACAAGCGCGAGGTAAACTTGTACACCAAGTGCTTAATAAAAGAAGACGTTTACAGCAATTGGGGGCTCTAATGTCTAAAGGAAAGAGAAAAAGAGAAGAAAGCCCTTCACAAAGCACACCTTCATCTCCCAGACCTTTGCCTGCTAGTATTAGTAAAACCGAATCATTGGAAAACGTTGCTGAAGATTTGCAGTGGCTTCGAAATTCATCAGAGCCTTGGAGCCTGGTAGAAACCAAATAGAGAAAAACTTTTAAACATAGAAGTATTCAACTTCACAATAGCGACAGCAATCAAACTTTAGAGTCATATATGAATGAGTACCCGGCGCTAAAGAAACCGTATGGTTATGCTCTGGTAAAGATAGTTTTTTTTAAAAGGTCGTAAATTTTTGCTTTATTTTGTATACTATTTTTTACTACCGTCAGTCGCGTGATTGAGCCAAAATACAAAGTAAATTTGATAACAAATTATTATTGTACTGTACAGTTGGTCTGATGATAGAGCATGAAACTAGAACTTCTTTGATGTTAAAACGGACTTATTACCATCCTTTTTAAGCTCACTTGATTTGATTTGTTTTTTATGTTTCTCTATTCTTGATAATCATTTTATGTGTTTTGCTTAATAGTTAACTGCCGACTTTAAAGCAGCCTATGCAGATGAAGAAAGTAATTTATTTATATACTTTCCGATAGTGAAAATTAGAATCTTGGAATTATTAAAAAAGAAGAAGAAAACTAGAGATAACTTTGCCCTGGAGCTGTGCTGTCTCGCCGATTGTAAGTTTTATTTCTGTTTAAGTATTAAGTCATATTATATGGTATTTGATTTGATGAACTTATAGCCGTTCACGTGATTATTATTTATTTGTTGCAAATATACATACAAACAAAAATGCAAAGGTTTCCTCTTTATAATATTAGTATAGATAAATAACAACTAACATTGTTAAATGCTAATTATTTTCTTTTTACAAGTTTTATTTAGTTTCACCTGTCCCGATGTTTGTGCTTAATCAAATCTTGCAAGTTAAATTTGATCCACTTCCTGGTTACCGGTAATAAGAATTTCTTGTATTAAATACATAAATCGGGAGATACATTGGAGGTACATTAGATCAGTATATTTTTTTATGTATTTCAAGCGTTATACAACTGAGGGCCCAGCTGGGAAGATCAGGCATTTTATCGTAATTTCAGCAAAACGGTTGAGGTACAATTAATCCTGTTGATAAATTCGAAAGGTACATTGAGCAACTGATGCATTGCCATTAGTTTTATGAGTCTAGCTTTGAGCTCATATAATTCGTCTTCACGAGTACTTTGTTGCTAGATATGTCATATCGTTAACGTTGCGCCTTAGGGTACCAGGGCGGACTCTGTTGTACTGAAGCCCATCTCCCTACAAAAATACTAAAAAGTTAAAAATAAAATTAAAAGAAAAAAAAAAACTTTTTAAAAACAAGCTTTTTATTTATAAATAAAAGTGTTACAAGAACATTTAGTATACCTATTACACCTTCATTATTTTTCTTTTGTAATCACAATGTAACACGCTTTTATTTATAATAAAAAAACATCTTATTATCAGGTTTAAATTATCTTTAACTTTTTAGTTCTTTTTTTATTAACAAGTAATAAAAGCTTGTTTTTGAAAAGTATTTTTTTCTTTTAACTTTTTCTCATTTAAATCAAACTTAAATATGGGCTATATATAATATTCCTTTGTTTCAGCATCCAAAGAAGAAGATACAAATGTTGTAGCATTTTTATCTATTCCCTATCTATTAAATTCAACAACGGTAAAAACAAAGAATAAACTAATCAAAGGGAAGCCTAGCTTCAGCTGGAAACCATCCAAGGCAGAGACGCGTGATGCCTTTATCAAACATTTAAAATCTGATGCTGAAATCGGTCAGTTTAGGGAAAACCGGCATAAAAGCCTGCACAACAAAGGTGTAACATCACAACCTTACCTGATTATTGTTGGTGAGTCTTTAAATGACATCAAAACGTATTTAGTAGTCATTAATAAATCTGTAATTTATCAGAGGGACAATATTTTGCAAGCTGTCGACACTTGTTACAAAGCTATTTGGGCATTGAATGCAGAGTATGGAGTTGATTCATATGCGATATGGTATTTTATACAAAGAGCTGTTTACAAAATGACATCAAAGTTTGATCGAGGTTCCACCTCAGCCGAATCTCTTTTAACAGATTGTAATATTTTATCTACTTTGTAATTAATTTTGAATTTCATGATTAATAATAAATTTAACATGAATGTTACAATGAGAATGTCGAACAATATAGGGTACATAGGTACCTGTTTCTATGTTGCGTTTTTTTGTTAATAATTTTTGTTTCACAGTATATTTTTAGCATTGCAGTTAAGACTGATAATATTATTACTAAAGAATAGAAAAGTTAAGGTAGTATATCAGAATACTCTAAGTGCATTATATCATAAAGTGTAGTTTCTAAGAACTTTATTTGAAACTAGCTGTATTTTTGTTGTTTACCATGTTAACATGTTTTATATGTCGTACCCAATTGTTAAATATAAAGAAACTCAAGTCACACTTTACGTTGGTACATAGTCCTGACGAATTTAGTTCATTATCACTCGGTATTAAAAAAATATGGTCCTATTGTTTCTTTGTGGTCAATGCGATTCTAAGCTAAACATCGTATATTTAAAATGGCTTCAAATGTTTCTTTCAACAGAAGGAACATTACGCTATCTTTAAGTATGAAACATTAATTACTATTAAACAAAATGTTTTTAAAAGGTAAATTGTCTGATACTCTTAAGACTGGGCCTCTTTCTTGTACTATGTCTGCGGAATCTACTGATGATCAATTCATACGGTCTAGTTTACAATTATGTTATGAAAAAACTCTTGTACATGTTACTTGGGCCACTGTATGTACTACACGGTATGTAAAAGGGACTATATTAATTTATAATACTGCCTCTGATGATTTAATGCCACTTTTTCTCAAATTGCATAAAGTTTTATTGTATGATTCAAATAGTCATTCTAATATGACATTTAATGCAAAGTTGGAATTTGATGACCATTTTTTTACTTACGAAGTTATAGGATCCAGAAATAAAGAAAATTGTAGTCCAACTCCACAAATGTTTATTGTTTCATATCCCGTGCAATATAAATATTCTTAGTAATGGAAAAAAATATGTAACTGTGCGAAGTACTTTCTAAATGAATAAAGGATATTAAATAAGAAAAAAATGTTTAAATTGCTATGCTTTTAGAACCTATTTAAAGTTTACACAAGGCAAATAGACATACTAAAATTGGGAGAATATACTCATTAATACAAGCAAATTGACTATGGAACCAACTTTGAAATCGCGAAATTAAACAGTTGTGCTATATTTTAGTAGATACTTCATTTGTACAACAAAATAAAATTTGTTATCACGTGTTTTTTAATTTGTTCTAATATGGAAAGTTGCTTGCATTGTTAAATACATACAAAGCAAAAGTAGCTCTTAAATCGAATCTAATAATCTATGATGACTTAAGAACAGATTTGATCATCTACTCTTGCTGTTGCTGTACCTTACCACTTTCGGTTTGTTCAAACCATTCTTTAATACGTTGTCTATAACATCCACAATGTTTTTACAGGATGTGTGCGAATTATGAGCCATAAAATTGTTTCATCTTCTTTGGTTCCTTGCAACTTGCTTGTCATTACTTAAATAGATCATGGAGAACAGTCGCCCCAAGCCACATCGGCAAAACTATGTGCCTATTAGAATTACATATCGTTCTTTTGTTTGTCAACAAAGTAATTTGTATTCAATAATTATTGTTCTTTATGTAGTATAGCCACAAAGTTACTTGATTGTAATAATTATTGTTCTGTTGCTGTCCATGTTGCTTAATTGAACACAATTGTTGCAAAATTTTTTTTAACTTAAAAAGTCGACTTACCTTAGCTCTTCCGAACTACAGAAACATTAGTTTTCTCGCTGATTATGCTGATGCTCGCTAACAGCAGCGTAAGAAGCGCTTGAAAAATTTAAAGTAATGTCCCTATAGTTCAATGGAAGAACAATCGCCCGGATAGCGAGAGGTTGTGGGTTCGATTCCCACCTGGGGTAAGTCGTATTTTTTCAAGTGAAAAATACCATCTTATCAATAATTGTGTCCAATCAAGCAATTTGACTGATGTACAACAGAACAATAATTATTACAATCAAGTAACTTTGTGGCTGTATTCGGGAACAATAATTATTGAAAATAATTTACTTTGTTGCTGCACAAAAGAACAATAATTGTTGCAACAGAGTAACTTTGTTGCTGCACAAAACAATAATTGTTGCAACAGAGTAACTTTGTTGCTGCACAAAAGAACAATAATTGTTGCAACAGAGCAACTTTGTTGCTGCACAAAAGAATAATAATTGTTGCAACAGAGTAACTTTGTTGCTGCACAAAAGAACAATAATTGTTGCAACAGAGTAACTTTGTTGCTGCACAAAAGAACAATAATTGTTGCAACAGAGCAACTTTGTTGCTGCACAAAAGAATAATAATTGTTGCAAAAGAGTAACTTTGTTGCTGCACAAAAGAACATTAATTATTGCAATCAGTTACTTAGTTAATATAACAGTAATTCATGTCTATGTCGAATATGAGGTTAGTTCATTTACCTCCGTTATTTGCTCTAATTGTCTAAGATCTTAGCTAAAGCAATATACACCTTAGTTGAATCTATTAGTAATGGTTGTCGATGTGATAAGGTTTCATTCTTCAATTAGGTAAGATCAAAGCTAAAATAAACCATCTAGTCGTGTCTAAACCAAAACAATTCTTAGTTGACGTAACAAAAAGAATATTAACTAAGTTCTTTTAGTTTCAGTAGATAAGATCTTGTTAGGCTCATATGGAGTCATGATGTGTGATAACGTTAAACAACATCTTTATTATAGTAAACACTTTTTTTTTCAGTGTATGGATGAGGGAGAACGGGCCATAAACCACCACGCGGGCCCAGTGCGGATTTATGGTTGTTAACGACTGCTAATGCAGCCGGGACCAACGGCTTTACGTGCCTTCCAAAGCACGGAGGAGCTCGAGATGATTGTCCGATCCGATCCGAACCCTTCGGAGAATCTAGTAGGGCACGGGGACGCGCACTAGTGCGCGATGCCGTTCCCTCTAGAAAACCTCCGAAAGTGATTCGTTTCACACGGCTTGAGGGACTCTTTACGTTCCTCGCCGCCCCCAAAAAAGCCCGGTGAAGCTGAAAATGCCATCTGAGGCAATCAGCAAACTTTCTCCAAAAAAAAAAAGCTCGAGATGATAAATTTTTGGTCACTCATCCGATGACCGGCCTTTGCGAAAGTTACTTAACCTCAGCACTCGCAGACCAGGCGCGTTAACCACTGCGCCATCGAGCTCCTCATTCATTTATTTACTAAGCATTTATTTACATAATACATCTAAACTCATCTAAATGAGACAGCTGTTGCTTAATCATATATTTTAAATGATTTTTTTATTATAAGATTTTGATGTTACCCTGTGTAGGTAAATCTAATAGCAATGGGCGTACAATAAAAAAAATTCTAGTTCTAACAGTGTCAATATAAGTAAACGTGACAGTATAAGATGCAAATTCAACCGATCAGCACTCAATAAGGTAATTTAAAATGGGAGACCCTTTTGCTATCTTTTATTACAATTTTGAAAGGAATCCAATTTGTGCGCAGCCGTCGCCGTCGCCTGAAATATTCAGGTTCGTAGGATAGCTCAAGCTTAATCCGAAAATATTATGTCGTCGGGGTAAATAACCTTTACCCACTGGTGTTATGATAAAATACATTTTCGAACCACGTTAATATGTTATGTAAATATAAGCGATTGAAAAATACCTTACTATAACTTGAAGAAAGACTTGGAGAAAGTCTCCTTCCAACTTTGGATTGGTTCAAATCAAATCAAATGCAATCAAGAGCTTGTTAAAATTGCTAAAACCGAGCGTGGTTTTTTCAATCTATACTATTAATAAAGAGGTTACGTTTGTGACTTTGTTTGTCTGTAAGTCGAACTACTGACCCAATTCTAAAGATTATTTCACTGATAGAATGCTAATTCCTTGCACATTGGCTATATTTTATTTTTAAAAAGAGGTTTTTTTTTAACTCTAAAATCTACACGGACGCGATCAAAGTGATAGTGCCTTAGAAATAAACAAATAATAAGGTTGGAATAGTTATTCGAGCGCTTTGCCTCTCGGCTACCGAGGCGTTTTTAAACCTTTACAATAACATTTTAAATTTTTGGGTTCTCTTAGGTACAAATAAAATGGCATATACTTATCCTAGTATATATTTTTAAATACCCGTAATTTCAACCCATTAACAGACAACTTAAATGTCAACCCCATAATCATATCCTAACTTAATATTAGCAAAGCGAAAGTGAGTTCGTTTGTTTGTTTGTGGTTTGATACGCTTTCACGCGTAAACTATTCAGCCGATCATCATGAAATGTTGTACATATATTTTCAAGAGTATAATCAAAGATATAGGATACTTATTATTAAAAAAAAGTCATTTTGTTTGTATGCTTGTTTGTTTGATACGCTTTCACGCGTAAACTATTTAACGATTTGTTTGTTTTGTTGTCATAGAAATTGTCAAAGCGGTACGAAGTCCGTCGGGTCAGCTAGTTTAAATATGAATTAGAGTCCTTGATTGATTTTTACGGATTAAACGAGTATTTAGGTAATCTATACCTACAGATATTCCACATTGAATAAGACTTCGCGTACTTATTAAATGGACATTGCTTACTCGATTCGCGAACGCAAAGACTTTCCTCAAAATACCAGAAACTCTCACACATATTTTCAGCACATAATAAAATACAACTAATTTATTTATTTATTTACATTACAATTATATTTATTTACAACATAATTAAAAAAAAAGGAAATAGAAATAAAAATATACACATAATTTTTACAAATAAAAAAGGGACTCCAAATCGCTGCCAAGCGGGAGAGTGCCCAGGACGCTGGCGGCGTTGCCTCTTTGAATGACCAAACTTAAACGTTGGCCAAAATACGCGCCAGCTCGAGGGTCACCAGTGGTCTCTATAAGGCGAGCGGAAATTTCTTTAAATAGCTTTCGAGCTGCCGGTCCCCATGGTCCCAAAGTTTCAACCCCAAACGGCGCAAATATGTGCCCAAGGCTTAGAGAACTATATTTACGCCTTTTGAGGTCCTCAGCCGCTGAAGCTGCCGCGCCAGCACTAACCGAAGTTGCCCTAATGTGGGATGGAGCTAGGGTGTCCACGCACGTCGCATCCCACACCAGGGATCGACCTTGCGACCAGGCAACGAGCGTCATTCCATCGGGCCTCTTTCCATCGTCACGAGCCAGCCCATTGGGTTCCAATACAGCTGGCACATTGACGGTAGAAAGCGCACGGCGAATGACGTCGTTTAGATTCGCGTGTCGCGACAGACGACCAGCGCTTCGCTGGCAAGAAAGACCATGGTGCCCAAAAATATCCACTTCAGTCCCGCAAAGGCAACGATGAGGTTCATTTGTTTTAATGCCCAGGCGTAAGCAAACTGACAAAGTGAGTGTAGGGCCGGTTAAAAGGGTGCCTGTGTTGGGTGAAGGTATGGCGTGTAGCCAAAAACCGGCCTCCCTCTCCGAAACGGCAAGAAGACGAGCTCGTTCCCTATCATTAACAGCACTCTCTATGAGCGCGGAGAAAGTCATCTTACAGAGCGGCTCGTCCCAGTGTCTTTGGGAGTTAAGGAAGGTTGGTAGGTCGCAGTTTTGGCAGATAGCAGACCAGGCATTTCTGGCTTCCGACAGGCACGACACTTCAACGCCGCCCAGGGACGGAAGAATAATTTTAGATGTTAAAGTGAGCGTGCTGTGTACAGAAGACAATAAATAATAATAATAATACATAATTAATTACAATAAAAAGATAAACACACATTGCAAACACAAGCTAATTAAGTTACAAGTTGTATAAAACGTATATACAGCGTAAAACGAGTGTAATAGAAAAAAAACGTATTAATTTTACTGGCTGGCAACACATTATCCTTTCTACCACGACAAAGGATAATTTGTCTTCGTGAAAAAAAATGCACGCCCTTTCCTCACGAGTCTTGTGACACAAAGAGTACAAATCCTTTTTTTTTTACTTTATTCGGGGAAAATAGATACAATATTGTTTATAAATGTTATATACAATTTTACATACATATTTGGATTTTTTTTTTGGAGAGAGATTGCTGATTGCCTCAGACGGCATTTTCAGCTTCACCGGGCTTGTTTGGGGGCGGCGAGAAACTTAAAGGGTTCCTCAAGCCGTGTGAAACGAATCACCTTCGGAGGTTTTGAGAGGAAACGGCATCGCGCACTAGTGCGCGTCCCCGTGCTCTACTAGATTTTCCGAAGGGTTCGGATCGGATCGGGGAGCGGAACCAGCCGAGGGCGCCTCTAAAGGCTCGGACCTCGGCTCGGGTAGACCGGGCCGTGGATGAGGAGAGAAGCGCCCAGGTACATGTCTGTACATGGTGCGTGTGAACCGGTTCTTCGTACCCTTGTTTTTACGAGTACCTTGTCGAGTTGTCTTGGACCTAATTTAGTGTGCATGTTTAGTGTATTCTGTAAATGTGTAGTGTCATTTACAGGATCGGGCGGGTTTAGAGGATCGGGCGGGACGTATTTGGAACAGGAATAATGTAAATGTTTATTGTGTGATCTTTCGCCACCTAACCTTGAGGAATCAAGAAACTAAGTAAACATTTTATAAAAGTATGTATAAATGCCTCGGTGGCCGAGTGGCAGCGCTCGGCCCGAAACCCGAAGGTCACGGGTTCAATTCTCTGGTCGGGCAAAGAGTCTTTCGTATTTTTTGATGATTGAGCCTGGGTTTGTGATCATCAACCCGCATTGGCAAGCGTGGTGATTAAAGCAATCCTTACCCATCATTTGTAGTGATGATTTGATTTCAATGATGGTGGCCTTTGCCCAGCAGTGGGACAGTTATAGGATATTTACTTACTCTAGATACGTATAAATCAATAAAATAAATGACACATATATGCAATTTTTTTTTTATACTTCCTCCTCCAACATTATCGGAGCAAATTTTTTATCTAGTTCTCTTTCATTCCAGTTCTTTCTATCTTTCCTCTCGCACTTTCATACCACATACGATTACGATACGCCGTCGATTGAACAAGGCTTCGCAGTATGATAGTTTCGCAGTAAAATCGTTCGCAGTACAGTTTTTCGATGTAACGAAACATCGCAGTAACAAGACGTCGATTGAACAAGGCGTCGCAGTTAGAAATGTCGTTGAAAGGTTTTCGAAGACAAAATTCGATGATACGTCTTTCGCACTCAACTATGTATCCCCATATACAGTTAGAGTCAGAAAAACTATAACACTAATCCCCACTTATACGACTTAGGTATATCTCTACTGAAGAGTGGTTTTACGAGCGCGGGCGGGATGCCAGCACAATACTTTACTTTTAAAATATTGCCTGTATCATAATTAATTGGATCCGATACATTCATGATTAAAACATGAGTTCGGTTTTGTTATTATAAGGGCGGTTTCATCACGTCATAAATACGATTTTTTCTGATAGCAATTGATTTTGGCGATTGGGCCTTTGTATAGTTGGAAACCGTGTTAAGAAAGAAAGTTGGTCGCTTTAAGCTATTGAGGCCGAGACGCCGGAATCTCCCGGAGTAGGGGAGACCGGGGCCAAAAGTAACACGGGTCAATAGTAACAGTAGTGATATTTTTGGGCATTCTGGCTCAAATCAACACATCGGCATTCGACAGTTTCATTAGATTCTCCGGCGTGTTTGAGATGGATAACTAAAATGGAGAACCTCCGCCTCTGTGGTCTAGTGGTTAAGACCACCGGTTTAGACCCAGAGGTCCCGGGTTCGATTCCCAGCGGGGGTACATCTTTGTGTACTCGGTTTGGTTGGTGGTAGGACTTGTTTGTCCGCCTGGCTAGCTACCACCATCTTATCTAAATATGTCGCCATAACAACAATGTTTGTAGCATTGTTGTGTTCCGGCAGCTAGAGACAAGATAGCCAGTGCCTCACTAGTTGAGGATCCCGGGTGAAGTGCGCTTCCACCAAATGGCCTTATCATCACTTAACATCAGGTGAGATCAAGGCACTGTGCTTACCCGTAAATATAAAAAAAAAAAACCTGATTTATCTCAAAAGGCCATAGCATACACGATACTTGTTGAGACTGCATCGATGCTGCATCAAGTTATGGTGATTATTATAGGCTTGTGCTAACGAAATTTCATGTTTTATCAATTCTTTCGATTAACCAATCTACTCGCGATTAATTTTTACATTTGGTTTTATCTTGCTTTGATCCGAAAGTCACAGGAAGACTGAGGAGATAGGTATTTGTTCCATAATGAATGTGTAACTTGCATACCGCCAATAATATTCATTATCGGCAAAAAAATGTAATGAACCTGTAGTTATCCATCGTTATCATCCTCACCAGCTCATTTGATGTCCACATTGGTGGGCACGTGGCAGTGGCAGCTTTCATCCTTCCCTATGGATGGATAGGGAGAACAGGCCATAACCACCACGTGGGCCCAGTGCGGATTGGTGGTTGTTAACGACTGCTAATGCAGCTGGGACCAACGGCTTTACTTGCCTTCCGCAGCACAGGGTCTGAAGATGATAAAATTTTGGCCATCCATCCGATGACCGGCTTTTGCGAAAGTGGTTTAACCTTAGCAACCTCCTCTAGTTAGCATTAATCCCATCTAAATTTCATTGAAAGGCTGTTAAGATTATTTTGTAAATTTAAGAGCTAACAATTATTTTTTGGTCACCCATCCGATGAAGTTGCTTAACTTCAGAAATCGCAGACCGGGCGCGTTAACCACTGCGCCTGCCCCTCTAGTTTGCATTAATCTCAGTAAAATTTCTTAGAAAATAACGAATTCCTCTAGTTTGCATTGATCCCAGTTAAATTTCTTAGAAAAGGTTTTAAGTTTATTTTCGATACTTAAAAGTCAACAACTTTTATATTCACTGATCACACAGCTAGAGGTTGGATAGACTGTTGCTATACTTTACTGTGTTCGACTGCCATAAAACCCCAAATCCAGTAGGCAGCGGCTGAGTGGCGGCAAAAAAATAGCAACACAAACGAATTATGTTAAACAAATATTCCGGGTAATCCTGGGGGCTTTAGTGCAAACGTCGATATACGGCTGTCGACGAAAACGACAAAAAACGACGGCGATGTGACTTAATCGTTTTTTTTTATTATTTAAACGATTTCGAATTATTCCGTACAAAATTCAATACTTTGATTGCCAAATAAAAAATAGATATATTATTTTTTATCAATCATAACAAAATATAATAATATAGCATAAGTTATAGCCGCAAAGCATTTAATCAATGTTTTTTTTAATTGGACCAGCATTTCTAGTCAGTATTTATATATATTTTACAGTAAAGTTTACTTTTTATAAAAACTTACTGACTGGAAAAACTGCCCCCTAGACAAGTGGCATAACACGCTAATAGAATAGAAATTAAATAGAATGATTATTGTATGGGATTGACATAAACGTCATTTATACGTACTATAAATGACGTTTGCCGTTGGTTGGTCCAATTAAAAAAAAACACTGATAGAATCTCAGAATAATAACTAAAGCTATATGTTCTGAGGATATAATGCTACATTCCTTGTAAGCTGTTGTTGTAAGATATAGGTAATACTAAAACATATGTTATATTTTATTTTAATATCCAATAGAAACTGCTGTTTATCTTTAACTACAGATTATACCGACTTTAGGTCTCTTTTTTTTGAGAGACTTTGCTGTTGGTCGCAGGTGACATTTTGGGGGCGGTGCGAAACTTGAAGGGTTCCCGACCGTCAAAGAGTTTCTGTTGTAAAGATAATAAAATCACGCAAGCGTATCCCCGTTCCCTACTAAGTTCTCCTAGGGGTTTTGGATCAGATCGGGATCGTTCTGTGTCTCTAACCGTAGGTTAATTGCAAACTCTCTTCTCTCTTGTCTCTTTTGTTTCGAGTTGTATTTGTGTCTGTATATGGTTTTTTCTAATTGTAAAACTGGAAGAAACTATATATAGACATAAATTTCATAATTTTTTTAAAATCCTTGTATGTAAATGTATTTATGTTTTTCTAATAGTACCTAATTAATGTTCTGCACCGCGCACCGGTGGGCGCCGGCGGCGGCAGGCTCCGCCAGAATACCAGCGTTGTTGCGATACGCTTCATTTGCAACAACACAAGCTGAAGAGGCGGCCTGATGGACCTATTGTTGGACCTCTCAAATTAATTATCCATAATATATATCCAAATATATATTATATTAAACAAATTATATATCAGAAAAGTGTTGATCAATTTCAACAAGCGGGATTTAAATCTAGGTCAGACTCACGTAAGGCAGTAAAAATCCTGTTAGTATTTTAATTTTGTCAAATATTTCTCTTTCAATGTGTAGGTATGGTACCTACGTACAGCGTCACTCGCTTCGATTCTGCAGCCAATCGTAAATCTATTGTAGACTCAATCAATCACTGCCAACTTTTATTGGTGACAGCCGAATATCGACTTTTTAATGCATTTATTCATTTATTTAGCTCGGAGGTCGACGGCGCTGCGGTTAACGCGTATGGTCTTCGATTGCTGAAGTTAAGCAACTTTCTCAAAGGCCGGTCATCGGATGGGTGACCAAAGATTTATCATCTCAAACTCCTCCATGCTTCGGAAAGCAGGTTAAGCCGTTGATCCCGGCTGCATTAGCAGTTGTTAACAATCACTAATTCGCACTGGGCCCGCGTGGTGGTTTCCCGTTCTCCCTATCCTTCCATAGGGAAAGCTCGGGCTTCAATAGTGGGTGAGTCGTCATAAAATGAGCTGGTGATGATGCTTTTTTGTCTTCATCTTTAACTTTGCTTAAAATGCTAAGAGGGGTTGTGCTCGTACATGATCTAGAAACTGTCTAAAACTAAGACTTTGTTTTGAAGAAAAAACTGACAACCGAGTGTTTCTAATAAAAGAGGCACCTGTAACTTTTCATAGTATTAATGTATTCATGATTTAGTGGCTAAGACCACCGGTTTAGACCTAGAGGTCCCGGGTTCGATTCCGAGCGAGGGGTACATGTTTGTGTACTCGGTTTGGTTAGTTTTAGGGCTTGTTGGTCCGCCTGGCTAGCTACCACCATAACATCAGTTTCATCAATGTTGCGTTCCGGCAGCTAGAGATAAGATAACCAGTGCCTCACTAGTTGAGGATCCCGGGTGAAGTGCGCTTCCATCATTAGCCTTATCATCACTAAAACATCGGGTAAGATCAAGGCACTGTACTTACCCGTTAATATAAAAAAATACGTTGTCAAGACCTAACGTTTACTTAATGTTTTCGACATAAATTCGAGCTTAACCCACTGCTCCTTAACTTGATTACCGTGGGGTAACTTATAATGCCCCATTTTCGTTTCACGAGTTCGAAATAATGCGTGTTATTGTCACCTTCTTGGCAGCAATTTGGGAGCACGCGATATGGTAATTTATATCGAAATGTAAGTACTTATGTCTATCAGTAAAAGTGGAAACATGACAGCATTTCTCATAAGTTTTTAGTGACGACAAAGTCGAAGGTGGAACGCACTTCACCCGGAACCCTCAACCACTGAGGAACTGGCTATCTTATCATCATCATCATCATCATCATCATCAGCTCATTTTATGTCCCCACTACTGGGGCACGAACCTTTCCTATGGGTGGATAGGGAGAACGGGGCAAAAACCACCACGCGGGCACAGTTTTAAAAGCATCAAGTTGGGCAACGAAGGTACTTTCGCAGAGCAAGGGAGAGGAACCTGCGGGGAAGCGGGCGCCGCGGCCAGTGTCCCACAAACAAGCGTAGTTTGTGGGAGCTACCGTGAAGGGCAGCCGCGTGCGCGTACTGCGTGTTTTAAACATTTTTTTTTTTAAATTTACATTCAGTGATTCCTATTCCTATTCCTAGTGCATACACATTGTTCTGTATACGGTTGTAAGTCGACGTCGAAACACAACAAGAATTTAAAATTTCATATATAATTTCCCCGTGACGCAAGGTAAGTTTTTCCTATAATTTTGTAATAACTTGTACTCTGTCTTTGTTGGAATGTATGTAGCTACATGGATGGTAAAATGTATATTGTTAGTGAAGTGCAGGGTACGTACTCCAAGTACAAGAATAAATGACCGAATTGTTGTGCTCCAACAACAGAATGACTAAATAGATTTTTTATTTATTTTGCCAACTTCTCATTAAATAATAATGAACGTTTTTACAACACATTTAACTAATACGTACTAATACAGACAAGGTTCTTTAAGCATCAATTCTTTAAGGTTTATATTTAGGTAAGATTTCTGGGCTTGTTTTTTTTTTAAGCAGTACCAATGCGAATTCATTATATTGTTAAAAATAAGTATTAGTTAAATAAAATAAAATAAATATTTTGTCAACACTTTGTCTTTTTTCAAATTGTATTTTTTTTATGTGTGACAATAGCGTCACAATAATGATTGTTAGTAATGAGTTATGACGTTGTAAAGCCACGAAATGGAACGTAATTACACGTCACAGAGTGTGTATTATTAGGTGAAACAGTCTCTATTATTAGGTCGTTAAGTGGAGAAACCAAAATACCAGTCGTGACGTGATAAGACTCTCCCCCGACCCAAGAAACAGAGTATAAGCTACGAATAGTTATTACGTGTTTTGTCTTCTTGACTCTAAATTTTGAAATGAAGTTTTTACATGACGAAAACTTAACACGGAAGATCTATTCCAAGCTTCGCTCTGTTTATTAGTAGGGCTCTACATCTTTGGCGGTTTATTTTATAGCCTTTAATTGACATTAAATAAAATTAATTAACATTTCTTTTACGTACCAATAAATTTTGTAAACTTTTGCAAACCGAGTTCCACTGGCCAAAACGTCGGGTACAAAGGTATGCCTGGGATCATCATCATCATCATCAGCTCATTTATGTCTCCACTGCTGGGGCACGAGCCTTCCCTATGGATGGATAGGGAGAACGGGCCATGAACCACCACGCGGGCCCAGTGCGGATTGGTGGTTGTTAACGACTGCTAATGCAGCCGGGACCAACGGCTTAACGTGCTTTCCGAAGCACGGAGGAGCTCGATATGATAAATTTTTGGTCACCAATCTGATGACCGGCCTTTGCGAAAGTTGCTTAACCTCAGCACTCGCAGAACGGGCGCGTTAACCACTGCGCCATCGAGCTCCTCATGCCTGGGATACGTAATGTATTATAATATTATTAAACAATCAACTTATTCTTTGAAAAGTACATGGTTCTTACAACTACTACCTCTCAGATACTAACCGGGCCTTAAAGCCCGAAGCGCAATTCCGTCGAACCCAAGCGGGCCTATAGGCCCGGACCGACCACGCCACTTAAAACTTAAATATCGTCTATTTAGAGCCTAATTTTGTATGATGAAGTTTAGCTATAGACAAACTAGAGTAAATTTGCTACACTCAAAATACCCAACAACTTTTATTTCTTTGCGTTTTCAATTTTTTTTTTCAATTTTAATTTTTTTTTTTGCCGTATTGCGAATTACGTCATCGGCGCAGGTGCAAGCCATTTGTTTTGTTCGCGATGTGACAGGTTAATTCATAACAATTATTTAGCAAATCATACAAGCTATTTCTAATGGTATAAATCTGTAAGCAAAAGAGCAGCAAATATAGAACCACTAGGATTGGAACATGCAGCCTCCTTAAAAGTAATATTTTTACTGAACTACGGCATATACGGTATTTAAATATAAGGTGGGTGGACCATGGAAGGCCATGCTTCTTTGAAGGCCAACTATAAAAAAGTCGTAGTTATAGTCGTGTGATGACAAATTCCTTCCACTTACACAAGGCTCTATCAATCTCAAGAACACAGACGCGGCGGCGAGTCGTTCGCGTTGCTATTTTGGGGTCCCTTGCTTTGTAGACTTCGGTCGTCGACGTTAAAATTGTAATTCGCGCGCTCAGCAAATGGTAAGTTTTTATGTGAATAACCTATTATTATCCAATTTTTTTTTACTGTAAATTGTCATATAAGGATTTTTTTATACTAAGTACTAAAGAAAAAAAAATTTACTTCGATTTCAGTTAAAATATAGGTAGTGTTCCTATGAAAGCCGGTGGTTCCTTATAAGGCCAATCAAAAATTTGACGGTTGGCCTTGCTAGGGTACATGGGCTTTACTAGGAACATTTACAAATAATGAAAATATGAACACTTAGTTTTTAGTTATAAATACGTACCAAGAAAGTTGAAACAATGTTTTATGTTTATAATTTTATTATTTATAAGGATTATTCAACTTCTAACTTAGACTGAATAGATATTTCTTTCAAAATTATTATATTACAGATATATCTTCAAATTTCTTTTATGAAAAGGTTATGTCTGTAAATATTGCTATAAGAATAAGTCATTAATTGAACAGATCATTGAATTTTACACGCATAATTTCAGATTTCAAGAATGTCAGGATCAAAACCAAGAAAAAGAGGTAGTACATGGGATGAAGATAGTTTTAGTCTGTAGTGTCTATTATTTTATTAAATAAAAAAAATGTTGTCATAGATGATAATTGTTAGTTTGGCCTTCTTAGGAACATTTTGGCCTTACAAAGAACGGACCCATAAGAAGGCCATTTTAGTTAAAAAAATATAATTATAATTTCATTGTAAAACGCATTGGCAACTTATTTGTTATCGATATAATATTCATTACTATAATTTTAGAATAATTTCCATTAATATATTCTTAGTTATACGATGGTGTTCAAGAAATGTTCGTTGAGTTTTTTAAAGAAGATTATAATATGTTAACCATTAAATTTTTAGTTTAAATGAAAGAGCTTTTTATGTAGTTTTAGTAAAAGCGGATATTTTGATTATTACAATTCTAGTTTTAAGTTGAATGACTGATTTTTAATATTGGCCTTGTATGGAGCCCTGTTCCTTGCAAAGCCGTTTGGAAGAGCTTTATAAAAGTTGAGTTTAAGAAATAGTTATTACATCTAGAAATAAAAAAAAGTAATTATATGATACACAATAAAACAAAGTGTCAATTAATAATTTGTTTCTTTCATTTATCCAGTAAATGAACTAATAAAAACTGTTTATTCGTTACAGTGGCCTTCCATGGTCCACCCACCTTAGTATATGCTATTCCCACAATTTTGTTTAAAATAAGAAGCTTTACATTTTGAAATCTGGCATTACGTTCCCGAATTTCCTCATAGTATTACCTATATGTATATACACACATATACAGCTATACACGCATGCACTCACACACAAGAACACACACACACACATTTACACACACAAAATCAAAAGTAGTAGTATCTATACTGTGAATGATGCAAAATTCAAAATAATAATGAAAAACTCTACACTTTTCATTAAAGATAAGAATTTTCATTTAAAATTATTATAATTTATTACAGAACAACACTTAAAACAAAAAAAAAGAAACATAACTTAACTGAACTTAAAAAAAAAACCAAAGAAATAAATATACCTATAAAGTAATGCGGTTTTTGTATGTACCTATACTAAGCTAAGGAAAAGTGACCTACTTCTGGCACGGGCGCTTTCAGCGTTCAACAGAAGGAGTTTACCTACATGTGATTTGTAAAACCGTGATTATAAATAAAGAAACTTTTTTTATTTTTTATTTATATATTAAGATACAAGTCATGTCACTTCTATGCGAATATGGCGGGCCCACGCTAATAGTAATGGCTCCGTACATTTAATTAAACAGACAGACAGTCCTACCATATTAAGATTTTCATTAATATCCCTCTCTTGGCCTCGGGCAGGCGTCTCGCGCTAATACATTACTCAGTCCTATTCATTATAACTGTACACAGGATCTGACGAGTGGCTGAGTCTTATATGACAGTTTGTTTGATGCTACAGAGATGTGTCGACAACTTTATGTGTTGTCGTTGTATTAAAACGAGATTAAACAACTTCTTGAGAACAGAAAAGAAAAGACTTTTTGGTACCAGCGTGAATATTTCACTACATTTAAAAAAAGAATACCAAAAAGATTGTCCAGAAAAAAGGTTAGTAAGAATACCAAAAAGTATCAAAGTAGTATTACTTTTTAACATCATTGACAGTTTTTAAACCAAAATGCAAAAAAAAATATTACCTCTTGCTTCATGTAGAATTTACCCTCATTTACCGACAGATCACGCTGCCCTATATCTATTATACGCTCCTTCTTTGTCGTTTTTTCGCTAAACACATCACACATTATCGGATAATCTAAAGCTACAAAAAACAGGGTAAAAATACCGATACCATAGTTGTTTCAAAAACAATATATCTTTTTAATGTATAACACTCTTGTGTTTCCTATTTCATAGTTACAAAGCTTCCTATACCGTCGGGAAACAATAAAACATCCTAACAAATATAACCTTCACCCAAATGGTATAGCGCTGCAAGAAAGAATAATAATTATGTAGCCAACATAAAGGACTATGCCAGTTCCGCTCTCAACAGTTGTAGCAAAAGGCACTGCCTACAGTCTCCAGCAAAGCTAAATTTCCAACAAAAGTCTAACAAATACCCTCGACGAAGCATTCCATTCACACACGTAGACAGAAAACAAAAGTTAGGCGCTTTGATACATTGACACAAATGAAAAAGGTGAGAGTAATTCAAAAAGGGCAAAATCGGCACCGAAATAAATCCTCTGGCGAAAAACAAGAAATAATTTTGAGCCGAATCTTTATTAACATAAAGTACAAAAAGGCTTAGCTCTGAACGAATGTTAAATCTGAAAAGTTTTTATACTTACCCATCGGTGCGTGGGCGGCAAACGAACGGCAATGCGCTTTATTTTTTATTTTTTTCTTAGTTGATAGCTGTGAGCGGTTAGCCAAATTAATATTTTTAGAATGTATAAATAAACAATATTTATTTTGTCTAGTAATGAGTTATGATAATTGATATACCTCCCAACCCCTTGAGTATCTCAGTAAAGATGTGGGGGCTTTACTGAGACCTAACGCGATCTTCTTGAGAGAATTTGAAAAGTGACGTTGCACTGTTTTGTTTCATTACAAGCACGTTCTCAAACACTTAACGGTTAATAATCTTTTAGAAAATGAAACAAAACCGCAGACATTACTCTTCACTTTCTAGCCAAGAAGTAAGGCGTTATGAACAAAACCATAACTATCTATCTCGTTCTTAATTTAAAAACTTCACAAAAGGCTACAAAAGGAGGTTCTCAGTTATAAAAAGTTCACCGTTAATTTTACTGGATCTCAAATCTATCTTGTTACCTATTACTGAATTCAGCTGTCTAGAGTTCAAATGAGTTTGATTATTTATTGCTGCTTGTTTATTGTTTCTCCAACTTTTATTATTTTACATTTAAATGGGTAACTTTGCGAACAAAATTATCTAGGTGTAACAAACACTTACTACCAAATGGAATGTGGATATAATTACAAGTTTTTTGAGTTAAAATTTCTTGAAATAACGGCTATTACTAAGGTTACTTTCGCATTAGTCGGTCATTGGATGGGTGACCAAAAATATACCATCTCCAGCTCCTCCGTCCCTTCCGAAAGACGTAAAGTCGGTCCCGGCTGCTTTAGCAGTCGTTAGCAACCACCTATCCGCATTCGGCCCGCGAAGTAGCTTATGGTACTTTCTCCCTATCCATCCATAGGGAAGGCTTGTGCATCAGCAGTGAGGACAGAGCAGGACATGAGCCGGTGATGATAATACCCCGTTCTTGAGTGGAGACCGCGTATCGGAAAACTGCACTACGTTTTCCGATACGCGGCTCCTTCTGACTAATTAATGCGTCGATCTTCGCGAAGTGGCTAGAACGAGCTGGATGAGAGTAGTCCCGGATCGTTTTTTTGGAGTGAGTTTGCTGATTGTCTCAGTCGGTATTTTCAGCTTTACAAAGTTTTTTTGGGGGCGGCATAAAACTTAAAGGGTTCCTCAAGCCGTGTGAAACGAATCACCTTCGGAGGTTTTCTAGAGGGAACGGCATCACGCGCTAGAGTGCGTGTCCCCGTGCCCTACTAGATTCTCCGAGGGGTTCGGATCGGATCGGGGAGACGCGGATCGTGCTCCGTGGCGTGCACACGAAGAGATGTCCAGCGAACTTATATAGCCTGATGATGAGTAGATAGTGATGATTAATTTCGGCGAATTGGATTGAGCCACGATAGCATAGTTGGTAGTCACCTGACCCGGCATGTCATGGGGTGCGGGTTCGAATCCCGCTCATGGAATTTTTTCAACACTTTGTCTTTTTTCAATTTGTAATTTATAAATAATAATATATATATATAATAATATATAAATATTTGCGTAAAATTATATGTAAATAATCATAAATATAGCTTGCCTAATTTTTAAAAGATCTTTCAATATTTCTAAAAATATTAAGATCGGATGTTGATGACGTAGTTGTCGACATTGAATAGGGCTCCTTTAGCTTACAGAGTATGAGTAGATGGTGTTGATTAATTTCGGCGAGTTGGATTGAGCCACGATAGCGGGTATAGCGGGTTTCAATATGATAATGACGTTACACCGTTAAAAAAACTTTGTTTAAAATTGAACGCGATAACTTGAACACATGAAACAGGCACCTGTGTGTTATGTGGGTAAAGTATCTCGAACTAAGTCAAACATATCTCCAAACACGCCCCAACTGATACAACATACTGAAAACGTATCACACTAAGTAAGTACTTAACTTAAATTACTTTCTTTCACTAGGCTTATCTTGGCTCCACACGGGTTGTGGGAGGGATGAGATCTTCATAGAAATGTTACCTGTAGACCTGACAACTAATATCTGTTAAAGTAACTTTGAATTTCTGTTAATTAACGAATCGTTTAATTAATTAATTGCAATTAACGTAAGTACTTTTGCTAGCTCTTAGTTATTTTAGGAAGAAAACGCCTATTTTAATTTACCATGCAGGTATAAAGCTTTTCGATAATAAAAATAGTAGTGAAAAGATATACAATGATGTAGCAGATAGCACGTAGCAGCGGTCGTGAAAGTCAAGCAACAGTCGCATGGTTTGGTTTAAGATGGGTGATCAAAAACTGACATGGCATACAACTTTCCTGTTTCGACGGTAAAAGTCACCACATCCTGTGTAGACTTCGAACCGATGGCATAGTGACATTCATAGAACTATCTGTAGCCTAAACTAATATTGTATTTTGATTTTTTTGTATCCTTTTGATGAGTGCTTTACCATTGACACTACTTGCGAATTGCCTAAGTACCGTTAGTGATCCGTTGCTTAAATATTTTTGATGTGTAACATCTTTCCATTCGCTTTCTAGCAATTTGTAGAAGTGATTTCGTGAAATAGGACGGAAGTAAGTGTAACAGTGTAACAAGTGTGTAACAGGAAGTCGGGGAAACTTGTGAAAGTGATTTCGTAAAATGTGTAACAGTGTAACAAGTGTGTCACAGGAAGTCGGGGAAGCGCGCAAGCGCGCGCCATTTCGTAAATTTAAAATCAATATGAACATGACAATTATTATTATATGTGACATATTGTGTCATTTGACTATCAAAGGTAATTTTGATACATATCTCAAAATTAAATGTCTTCTAATGAGTATTTACTGCATTCTCTTTATGATTTGTAAAAAATTTTCGTTATTGTGCTTATTACTATAAGTGAGATGTCAAATGTTACACATCATATGCGACTATTGTAAGGCTCGTTTTTTATTTTACTTTTTATCACCAGCTCATTTTTATGTCCCCACTGCTGGAGCACGAGCCTTCCCCATGGATGGGAACACCATAGAGAGACCGGGCTATAAATCAACCACCACGCGGGTCCAGTACGGTTTGGTGGTTGTTTCCGACTACTAACTACGGTTTACGTGCCTTCTGAAGCAAGGAGGAGCTCGTTAAAATAATGGTTTTTTTTTAAATTTTATTAGGGAGGGAGGAGCTCGATGGCGCAGTGGTTAACGCGCCCGGTATGCGAGTGCTGAGGTTAAGCAACTTTCGCAAAGGCCGGTCATTGGATGGGTGACCAAAAAATTATCATCTCGAGCTTCTCCGTGCTTCGGAAGGCACGTTAAGTTGTTGGTCCCGGCTGCATTAGCAGTCGTTAACAACCACCAATCCGCACTGAACCCGCGTGGTGGTATATGGCCCGTTCTCCATATCCATCCATAGGAAAGGCACGTGCCCCAACAGTGGGGACATAAAATAGGCTGATGATGATGATGATGACGATTTTTTGATGTGGCGAATAATGAGAAAAAAAGACACTATTGGGTTCATCCTTTAATCAAAATTGTACAGTTTATGGAAATTTCAAAATTAGTTAATTATCTTAGTCCATATAATTTCTGTAATCCGTCTGTTACTATACTCAGTAAACATGTGATAATATAAAACAGGGTTTTTTTCAACCTCTGCAATAAACTCAACATAAAATTCAATGTTGTCTTTCATTTTCGTAAAGCACGGCGCCACATATAACAAACATGTTCGATCTTGAATTCGTGTGGCGCGGCAAACGTCTCGCCACAAACTTCACCTACTGCAAATGTGTCCTTGATGTGCGGGTTTACAAAGAAATATAGGGGGGCGATAAATGTGTCGCGTTTCAAATGTGGCGCTACAACTATTTTAATACAAATGTATCTCTGGTCTGCGGCTTCACTTAGGCAGCTGACACATCAACTGCAAATATTTTGAGGATAAATTCAACAACATATATAAACTATTTTTATGAAAAAAACTTTTTATACGCTAGTTTTCAGGAAAAACGCCAAAAGACATTTCGATTAAAAAGAAAAATAAAGCACTTTCGGTAGTTTCAATTCAAAGGAGCCGAAACAGAGAGACCGCAATGCCTTCACCGCTTACACGTGCTCCTAGTTTCATTAAAAAGAGCCGACAGAGAAGCCGCTCTTAAAAGTATTACAATTTTTGTGTCAGGAAAGGTAAAAAAAAACTTGCCTGAATTTTTTTTTAATGTTTATTTCTCTGATATAATTAGATGTTTTGTCAAAATGTTTGCAGTTGATAAAATGTGACCTTATATAATGTCATTCATCAATTATATATGACATTATATGTTTCGGCTCCTTTGAATTGAAACTACCGAAAGTGTTTTATTTTTCTTTTTCATCGAAATGTCTTTTGACGTTTTTCCTGAATTTTTTCATAAAAATAGTTTATATATGTTGTTGAATTTATCCTCAAAATATTTGCAGTTGATAAAATTTGATCTTATATGTATACATTTTCATGTTCCAGAACATCATGGGTAGTGATTAATATATTTTTTAACAATTTATGTATTATTTTAGAATTATTCATGCGAATATAACAGTACAAATATAAAACCTGGACCATTGGTTAATAATTCACACCTCTTTTGTAGTTAAATTCCATTAATTAATACAATAAGCACCCATTACGATTTTTATCCGAACGGTAATAATCACTTAGCCTTGCATTTATATCGGATTCCAATATTTGTACAGCATTGAGCTGTAAAGGGTCTGAATTCACTTGTGTTAAAATCGTATTTAAAATGATTGGAACGAAATAGCTGAAATTAATTTCTGCCTCAATTTTAACGAATATGACTGTGTGACGCCTTGGTGGCCTACCTACCTACCAAAAATGGTCATCTCGAGCTCCTCCGTGCTTCGGAAGGCACGTAAAGCCGTTGGTCCCGGCTGCAATAGCAGTCGTTAATTACCACCAATCCGCACTGGGCCCGCGTGATGGTTTATGGCCCGTTCTCCTTATCCATCCGTAGGGAAGGCTCGTGCCCCAGCAGTGGGGACATAAATTGAGCTGATGATGATGATGATGATGATGATGATGATTATGATGATGATTTGGTAAGTGTGGTGATTATGCCAATACCCATCAATTGTAGTGATGACTTGATTTCTATGGTGGAGGCTTTTGCCCAGCAGTGGGACAATATATAGGCTATTTACTTACTTACTTATGACTGTGTAATATGTTTAATTCGCTAAGTCGTTTGATAGTGTAAAATATATGACAGCAGAGAATAGAAAACTTTACCGATTTTCTGAATCAGTTACTTAATTAAGCAAAACAAAGAAAGGTAAAAAACATATACAAGTGAAGGCTAAGAAGGACGCAACACTATGTAAGAAATACTCCGAGAGAGTTCCCGAAGATGATCATCAGTTTTTTTTAGGAGCATAAAAAAATTGAGTTGCAAAAAAAAGTTGTTTAACTCAGACAAAAGTTTGTGTGTGTCAAAGGTACTCAATCAATGTGGTTTTACTGTGTTTGACTTGCCGCATACTCTGGGGTATTAAAAATGTTTGTGTATTGACTTAACTTTTTACTTTACAGTGTCGATAACTTTGTTAATTTCAATATTTTAGGCGACACATTGAAAAAGTGCACGAACTTTCGGTATGGCTAACGAATCTGAAATGTTGATATAGATAAAGTCATGTCTTTATCTTGAATTTGCTAGCTCAAATACACGATTGTTTGATTTTGATTCGATTATAATTATTTTCGAGAACATCTTAAAAAAAATCACTATTGTTGAAATGTTCATGGTTAGAACCACGATAGCTCAATTGGAAGAGCACCTGCTCGTGGAAATTTTTTCAACATTTGTATTTTTTTACTATTATTGAATTTTACTTTTTATTTTTAAGTGCTAATTGCTGCACTGAAGCTGAATTAAATATTTATAAAATCCAGTGAAAAAATTAAATGCCTACCCGACCCAGACAGGAATCGAACCTAGGTCTTCCGCAATCCAAGCGGCTGCACTGACCGCTAAAAAGCAGTCAAAAAATCAAAAAGCAGTGGAAAAATTCAGTGCCTACGCCAGCCTTCCCGGTAGCATAATGGTCAGTGCAGCCGCTTGGATTGCAGAAGACCCAGGTTCGATTCCCGGCTGAGTTGGGTAGGCATTTAATTTTTTCACTGTATTTTATAACTATTGTTGAAATTACGACGACATTACTTAATTTATATGCTTGAAAACCACTCAAATACATTGATAACATCAATATTCGTAATTTAGTAGCTGCATATTTTGATAACTAAAACCAATATATATTTTATTAAATATTTTAAGATTCTGTTTATGTCTAAGCGGTCTCAATCATCGCGGGCGTTACGTATTTTTGACCTTATAACAGCGCTAGTAAGGATCAGTCGTTTTGAATGTTCACGATCGAACGAACGAAAACGATCACTTAGGGTTCAAAATACTGAAAAATCACATATCCCGTTCTAATAAACAGCATCTAATAGTTATTCCGTGTTTTTTTTTACTCTAATTTGAAATAAAGTTTACACGACGACGGGAGCACGGAACATCTTTTCCAAGCTTATACTCTGATTCTTTGTAAGGACCATAAAGGTAAACAACTCAAATAAAAACTATATCTCCGTTTCCGTAAGATCAAAATCCCGGGCACAATCGATACCCAGAAGTGCTCTCCCCGGTCGGAGAGCCTCCCATAATTCCAGTGTCTATTAAATTCTGTTTGCACTTACTCTCTGCAAACTCAAACCTTTTAACACTACCTATTCATACATACCGTCGCAGACATGACCCAGAATGCTCCATTGAAGCACCGGCCTACATTCCACAGATAGTCTTGTTTAAACTATTAAAATTAATTCACCACACTACGGGTACTGAAAGAGTAATGAAATGTTATACGCGATGGCGTAGCGGCTAATATTCCTATGATGATAATTGAGGCTCAAGAAGCGGAGTTGGACAGGACACTTGGTAAGACGAACGAAGAGTGACGACAGGTAAACTAAATTGCTGACCTAGTAGTGTCTAGAGGCGGATACAAGAAAAGGGGACGTCCACCGGCTAATAGGTCGACGATATAACCAAGTCCATAGGCACAGATTAGGTAATAGTTACCAGGTTGCACGTGGCTCAGACTAGACCAAGACGCGAAGCGAAGAGAGGACTATGCTAAGCAGTTGGTCGAGAAGAACTGATGATGATGTAGATGATAATGGTGCGTTCCACTTATTTTAAACAGAAACTAAGTCCAGATGCGAAGAGTAGCTAGTGAAGCAAGATAACCTTACAAGCCGTCCTCACCTTGCCGACCCGCAAGGCGCAAGAACCACATGTTGTAAGAAGATTTTCGGTGGTGTGAAAAGACCCCGATGCTTCAGTTCCTATACGTCTATTAAGTAAATAGTCTATAACTGTTTCACTGCTGGAAAAAGGCCTCCATCATTGAAATCAAGTCATCGCTACGATTATGGGGTAATGGCTTAATGCGGGTTGGAGATCGCAAACTTGGGCTATGCCTCGAAATATTAGAAACACACTTTACCCGACCTGAAAATAGAACACGGAACCGTGGACCGGTTATATTAGCCGCAGAACCGACAACCTTTGCGAAAGGCGCGTCAACCACTGCGATAACAAGCTCCTCAATAATAAAGTATCTATTGGAGTATAATTCAAAACCTCTTAAGTGTCGTTTTCAAATATGCTTGACTTGGAGTGGCATCACAAATTACTACTAGGTTATAATGGCGACTCTTTGATTTGTTAGGCTTGTTTGCTTTGAGTGTGTATGACCTTTAGAAGTCATGTCGACGTCCCACGTACCTATTAGAACTATTTCAGATTGTTAAATTATTTAGTATTAGTCAAATTTTAAACGCGGGGGTGGGTGCGTGTTTTCTCCACAGGTTTCGGCAGAATATCAGTGTTGTGACCTTGGTTGCAACAAAAAAAACCGAGTCGGAGCCCTTTGGTTAACTCAATGCCTACGAGTATACCTACATCATCATCATCAGCCTTTAGGTACTAGTCCACTGCTGGACATAGGCCTCTCCAAGTGCACGCCATTGAGCACGATCCACGGCTACTCTCATCCAGCTCTTGCCAGCTACCTTGCGGAGATCGTCGTTCCACCTAGTCTGAGGGTCCTACACTACGTTTGCCGATACGCGGTATCCACTCAAGAACTCGTTTACCCCATCGATTATCGGTTCTGCGGCTAATATGGCCGGCCCACTGCCACTTCAGCTTGCTAACCCTGTGGGCTATGTCGACGACTTTGGTTCTCTGTCGGATCATCTCGTTCCGGATCCGATCCCTCAGAGAAATTCCAAGCATAGGCCCTTTCCATAGTTCGCTGAGCGACTTTAAATTTGTTGCTCCTCCTTTGTAGTTGCTCCTTATGTCATGACGGGTAGGACGCATTAATTGAAGACTTTCGTCTTTAGACTCTGTGGATTAACGAGTATACCTACTCATGTTAAACTAAGTTGTAATTTCAGTTGTTATTTATAATTTCCCTTTTTATTAATGTGACTTTGTGTATGTGTTGAGCATAACCAATAAATGCTTATTCATTCAAACACTCATTCACTTTTTGGTTGATACAGCATGTATCTGACATTACTTGTCACACCTTAGGTCTACTGCTTTAGAGATAGTAGATAATACTCGCATTCGTTTTGTAGAAGCGTGTGTGTAAGCCTTCAATGATTTATGTACTAGATTCCCGATGAGCGCTTGAAAAAAGGTAGGCGATTTGGGGGCACAGTGCAACAATGAAGTTTGTGGCGATGACAGTAAATATTAAGTACAAATATTTTGCAACCTTAATTTAATCTTATTTTTAAGACTTAAGTTATAAGACATAAGACATATTATGCTGAAGTTGTTGATGCTATCCAATGTTTTTTCCGATTCTGTTATTCGAAGTTGAAATGTATAGGTGTGAGCAAACAGGACCACTTTAGAGATGCATTTTTGTTTCGGATACTTTAAAATCTAGTACATAATTGATCGGATGTGTAAGCACGTATCCAAAAACGAGCTTATACGTAAAAAGAAACGTCTAATCTGTAACTGCCCTTACCAAGCAATACGTCATAGCATGTATATACCTAATATTTAAATATAAGCGTCGAAAATATCAATTCCATTTGACATTGACAAATCGGTCTTAATAGTGGTAATTTGAAAGGAACCATTAAGTACCATGCGCCAGTTACACAAGTGTTCATTAACTATTGGTCGAGACGTAGTAATTGCTCTAGTTTAATATTCCATGTGTTAACTTAATTTACTTTCATGAATATTTAATGCCACAACTGAATAAATGATGCAATATCAAATTTATTATTCTCTTATAACTAACTGTTTCTGTTTAAGTCGTAAAGTTAGTATATTGATTTGAAAAACTGTTTTGAGCTCTTTAAATATACAACCATTAACAAAACGACATCTTTTATTTTTCTTCAGGGTCCGTCCCCTTGATCAGTATTTTTAAATATATTTTTTGCCAACTTCTCATTAATTAATAATGAACATTTTTATTGCTTACTTAAGACTATAAATAAATATTGACTAATTCAGATTTCTTATAAAATATCTATTTTACTTGCTCTTACATACAATTTTATCATCTTACACACTACAATTTTAACTTACTTTTACTTTTACACCTCTAACATTTATTTTATTAAGTTGTTTCTATGTTTTTTATCATCTAGAAAAGCAAGAAGGACGCAATCTTTACCCGGCAGTGGAAGAAAATACACTATAATAGTATAAGGCCTGATTTTTCAATCCTCAGATAAGTTTTATCCAAAGAATAATATTGTCATGTTGACATATTTTGTAAGGAGAATCTGTCATTATGTCAAAATTGAAAAATCAGCCCAATACGAGTTTATTAATCGTAGTATACTCATCATACCTACCTATAGCCCAATGAGTAATTGTATAGTTAGATAGGTCCATTGATGTATAGGTAGATATAGGTAGATCAATAAAAAAGTACAAGTAGAGAAAGCAGCATGTTCGTGTTTTCGAAGATGAATAACAATAAGTGGTACGAATTGCCGATTCGAAGCCAAATCGGTCAACAATAAATTTTCTTGTGTCTTTTTTGGAAAGTCTAATGACAACGTCGCAATTTTTACGAATACAATACGTTTTTGAGAAATTTAAACACTTGCTGTGTAAGCCTAAATTAAGATTTAAATATGATACTTTTAAAGTGATGTTAAGTTTTTAGGATTAGTATAAATAAATACATAATAAAAAATAATTCTTTATTAATAATCCTTCACAAACATTACAAATTTATATAGAGTGTTATAATACAAGTAACCTAAAATTGAGAAGGACTGGTGCCTGAAATGGGGTTATAACAAACCTGTACCACCGGTCACCAGGCCCCACCCGCAGAAAGGATACAGAGTTAATTTAAGACAGGAAATAAACAGGAAATAAACAAGTCGAGCTAAATAATACTAGAGACTAAATTAATCTAAATCAAAGAGCAATGGAGAGGGCTTTCTCTGCGAGATCGAATCAGAAATGAGGAGATCCGCAGAAGAACAAAGGTAACCGACATAGCCCGAAGAATTGCTAAGCTCAAATGGCAGTAGGCAGGGCACATTGCTCGCAGGACTGATGGCCGCTGGGGCGGAGCAGTCCTCGAGTGGCGACCGCGTACCGGAAAGCGCAGTGTGGGCAGGCCTCCAACAAGGTGGACCGACGATCTGGTGAAGGTCGCGGGAAGCCGCTGGATGCGAGCAGCACAAAACCGGTCGTTGTGGAGATCCTTGGGGGAGGCCTTTGTCCAGCAGTGGACGTCTTTTGGCTGAGATGATGATGATGAAATTAATCTAAACTAGCCGAGCTAAATAGTACCAAAAATTCGTGCGTGTTAGTGTAGGTAAAGTGAGTGTAAGGTGTTAGTGAAACAGACAAACAAAAAGTATCATATGATATCATCACCAGCTTATTATATGTCCCCACTGCTGGGGCACGAGCCTTCCCTATGGATGGATAGGAAGAACGGGTTATAAACCACCACGCAGGCACAGTGCGGATTGCATACAATCATGACTTTTTTTTTATACATAGCTCGGCAAATGACTCCGTGATCTGATGTTAAGTGGAAATGGAGTCCAGACACGAAGATAACTGGTGCAGCGTGAAAACAAACGTAGCATCAGTTAACGTCACTCTGTCGGCCCACAGGGTGCTTCTTCACGCCTCTTTTGAAGGACCCCATATTATAGAAAGGAGGGAAAACGTGTGCTGGTACTTGGTAGACTATTCCACCTTTTGGAGGTGCGACAAAGAAACGAGTCACCAAATTTATTTGTGCGCGATGGGATATTGACATGATTTTTACATAATTATTATGTTTTAATGTCTTTTAAGTCAGTAAGTAAGTATGTAAACAGCCTATAACTGTCCCACTGCTGGGCAAAGGCCTCCATCATTTGCCAAATGCGGGTTGGTGATCACAAACCCGGGTTATGCATCGAAAAATCCGTTCTAAATCGTACTAACAGTAAGAAACTGTAGAATCGAGGGTATGTTCCGATATGCACTGCGAGCACTGTAAGGTGTGACGTCAATTTAATATACTGCGAAGCCGTTCCTTTACAGTTAACTATACTGGTTACTGTTTAAAACGGAACGCAGTCCAGTATACTGTCATCCATGTCATAATTTCTGGACGCTGTTGATCACGTGATCAAAGCACTGAGAGCACCTTACCTCGAAAATGCCAGTGCTTACAGTACAAAAATGATGGCGACGATTTATGACGACATATATTTTCCTAGGATACTGCGGCAGTATACTGTCAGTCGATAACGGAACAAATGTCTCACCAGTAAGAGCACTGGACAGTGCTCGCAGTGTATATCGCAACATACCTATAAGAATTGTAATGAAACTGATCAGTCAACAGTAATTTTATCGACTTTATCGATTTTTCTTAACTCCGGTTTGGAGCAATCATGATCATGAGGAAAGACGTCTACAATTTTGCTTCTCTCGCGGAGGGTAAAGCATCCGTCTACTGATGGATTTGTGAATTCCTTAATAAATTCCTTTTGACTTTCCGACCTTTACCCGATTAAAATGATATAGGCTAATACATAAAAGTTACCTACATACTCGTACATTAAAGGGTTAGAAAAGGAGTTTCCCCAGAAACATATTTTACATACAACTGATAAATTTAGCGATAAGGAAAACGAACTCTATGAATAAAAATCAGTACAGGAGACACATAAAGAAAAATAGGAATTTCCCGGCGGCAGACGAAATTTATTTCATCGCCCGCCGTTCATTTATCTTGACGTAACAAAAGACACTCGATTCGAAATTCCAATTACATTATTCGATTACGCATTTCAACTCGACAGAACAAGGTCAATGCCGAAGTAATAAACATGTCAATATCCCGATACTGTATCCGAATAGGATTGGTTCGAAATTCAAACGCGAAGCCCGCTAAGCCGTTGACTTAACTTTATAAATTACCACAGAAAAGGTTGACTACTTCAAATTGTTCTTTTCAGCCAGCGCCTTTACCGACCCAAAAATTAAGTCGCACCCATCAAAGGGGGAATAAAAAGTTCCCAATCGGAACTGTGTCAATAGAATATTCCCTCAGTGCTGACTAAAGCATTCTCGATATCGATTCATTCGAGTTGAATAGTGAAAAGGCTTCGAATCGAATAAAAGCCGATACCAGCACTTGAATGCGATTGCTCGGTTTCATTGTGATGATGCAATTCTGTGTGGGGTGGGGGGCAAATAATGCTTTAAGTGTAACACTGAATTTCTTTTCGGTGCTACTAATGAGTGTCGATTCTGTCATTATTCTTAATTGAGTTTAATCAGGGGCTGGCTTTCGACAGATTCGGTTTTTAATTATCTTCGTTCAACTTTTTTTCAGCAGAGTTAATTCAACTTGCGCTCTTTTATAGACTGTAAAAAGAGACGCCCTAGCTGCGGAAATTGAAAAAAGAAAAACTGTTAAACTTTTTGTTAGAGAACGCATCCGATTAGAAATCGTGGAAACCTTTGGCGGTTTTATTGTTTTAAAACGATATTATGGTGACAACCGCCTAACTAATATACTATTTTCAAAATTATAAGATCAATGTTATTTTTTACAGTATTTCTTAAGGAGTATCTATCTATCTATCTACCTCTTTATTAATAACTTGGTTTAGGAGCAATGATCTAACATAAACACTGAAAATACGCGTTCCATTTAACACAAATTTTTCAACGGAGTTCAAAGCAAACTTGGGTAAATTATAAAGATTGCCTGCTTAAGAGATTGATACAAGAGTTATCTCTACACCGTTGGCCTGAATAACCCGAAAGATTTAACTTAACGATTCTACAGCCTAATTAGAGTATATAAAGTTATGTAACACATAGTCCTAAACCCCATAATAAAGGAGATATTCATTATTTAAAACAAATAATAATAAAAAAAATATCAAGTATAACACACCCTAAGGTATGACGTAAACACCTACTACTTTCACGCAGACGCACTTACCTAGGTGCCTCGTGTGATATCGGAGCGATTCGTGAAGTGTCATGCTCGCTCCCTGTTTCTCAACTTGAGATTAATATGATTCGCTTACTCTCTGAAGTAAAGGCTTGACCATAAAGAAACACGCTATTACTATGATTTAATTTGTATTGAAAAAGTGGGTCAATTAAAACACACATTTCGACCCATGTTAATATAACGTTATTTACTCGTACTGTCGTTAAGAATACGTGGTTTAAATCTTTCGGGTTATTCAGGCCAACGGTGTATATTACCTTTACTAATTAATTAACTAAAGAAGTTGAACCATTTTTACGGCCCTTTTAATGTACCTACCTAACTATTACTTATTATGTGATAAGTATATTTAAAGAAGAAACAGAGTAAAAGGATAGGATTACACAAAAGATCCCGATGGGTTAAGGTGATACTGAGAGAGGGAAAGCCTCAGCGGGCCCCACTTAGATAAGATAAGATGAGATAGGTATCCTAGATATACCTTTTTACACATTAGAACGAACTGGTTTATCTCGAAGGGTCTGTTAGACATGTCTAGACAATGTTTATCCTATAATTTAACTATCATATATATACTACTTATTATGTTCTATTTATACCCGAAGTTTCGACCGAGTTACACTAGCCTTGGTCACGGGCTGACTGCCTGTAAAGGTATGATACATTTACTAATTAGTTTTCGTTAATTCCCGTTTTTTTTTAATAAAAGGAGGCAAACGAGCAGGCGGGTCACCTGATGGAAAGTAATCACCGCCACCCCTGGACACCCGCAAAACCAGAGCAATCGCAGACGCGTTGCCGGCCTTTAAGGAAGGAATAGGCTTGTTTCTTGAAGATTCCGAGGTCGTAACGGTCCGGAAATATACGGTAAATCTTTACTAAATATGAAACGCAAAATTTTAAACGTGTATACTAAACATATCTTTGACGACCTCCGTAGCAGAGTGGCTTGCACTATGGACTGCACTAACTCTGAGTTCGATTCCCGGTCGGGTCAATGTCGAAAACGAACTTTTCGATTTTGTGTCGAGTCTGGGTGGTGGTGGTACCATCGTTGTTTCTGATTTCCATAAAACGAGTGCTTTAGCTACTTACTTGGGATCAGAACAATGTACCTATGTGATGTTGATGTTGTCTTGTCTTGTCTATCTTTATTTATCCTACGTTTTGTGTTTTACCCCTACAACAAAGGCAGTTACTATTTCAAGTATCATCCAACAGAAGCCAGTCCGTTCTTGCTTAAAGCTCATTAGTTCTGTAACGACAAATAGTCCCAAGGAACAGAAATACATTACTCCAATTCAATTTAGTAGTTAGTTCGCCGCTCTGCAGTGTGTGCGAGGGAACTTTATTAAAGTTGCTTGTTCTGGAATAGTCTGTACTCGATCAAACTTCTGTTCCAAACACAATATCTAATCTGTTATTGTATTGTTTTGTTTTGTGTTTAACCCTTTTGGTAACAGAAAATATTTTGGCAATATAGATGCCACTGTGATTTGACCCTTCTATAAATACAAATAAGTTTGAGAACCGATGAAAAGTTTTAGCATATTTATAAAATATTTTGAAATAAAGAACTAATATAACAATTTAAATATTTTTAGTAGAATTTCAATGAAAGTCTATGTTATTTTTTTTTCTCAGGTGAATCAACAGTAACAAAACAAGAATAGCTATGTTTTACATCAGAACACCAATGACAGATTCACACCAGTAGCAAAGCCACCAGTTTGGCGACGAAAACTATGTCGAACACTGGGCTCAAAGTAAGATTAGATAAGATAAGTCTATTGCTGTATAAAACTAAGCCTAGATATAAAATAAAACTTAAGCTATATCATTTACTTTATATTTTACAATAAAATAAATTATGTAATACCTAAGCTAAGAAAAAACATTGCCTGTGCCTATCTATAACATTTAGGTTAACGCTTACTCAACAATAAAACATTTGTATCGGCTGCTGGGAAGGCAGCCGTTAGAGCGACGTGGGCTGATTGTTTAAGAAGGATGGAATAGGGAGATATGGGACTTACTTGGCGAGATGACGTTAACGGCGTGGCCACGACACGACCGTCTCGGAGGTAAAGCTGATGCTGGTAGAAGTCGCCTTTCGCTCACACACACACACACACGCGCACCGGCCGGTAGGCAATTCACGAATATTCAGTTCTAGGAGGTTCTTGAGCGAAGAGCTGATGGTAAATCGCGACGTCATGGGCGGGTCGATTGGTGAGAACTCTGAGAGCGGAAAGAACGCTGCACGCCTATGCAGCGGAGTAGTAATTATGTAGTTGTAGGTAGCGGAATAATAAATCTAGCTCCGCCTTCGGCTCGTGCGGCGCATCCTTTATTCGAATGATTGCACCGTCGCATTTCTGGCGCGAACATCATTTATAGTAATAGTAAATAAGGCAGTAGAAATTATATTAACATTTGTTACTCTAAAAAAATCAACCAGTCTTAGGAAGCTCGAGCGGATAATCGCTCCAATGCTCTGACTCCTGAGGCTGGTTGATATATTTTCTAGTTAAATTATATTAGTATTAGTAACAATATGCCCTTAAGCGTCGATCGACCACGACGTGGCCGATAACAATTAAAATATTCACGCAGACGAGTGCATATCGTCGCTTGTCTTACTAATCGATGTAACTGTCATTTTTGGCGAAATTGACTTAATAATGTGGTTTTTATCTACATTCGATAACGCATCGTTCCGTCTAATCGGCGTATCTGTATATTCTACCATTGCTTAGAAAACATGATAGATAACTATTTGAAACGTATCATTTAGAAAAAATTGAATCGCAATAAACGTCCTAAGTGACATTACGTCTTTTAGTCAGATCTCCTTATTCACAAAATTTGGTCAGAAACGGGTCGTAAGTGGTAACTGAAACAATGTTATTTCCCTTTCGTATTTCGAACAACATAAGGTTTTTATTTGCTCAACGATGTGATCGATACCCCTCGCACCCCGCACCTGCAGACTAATTTATGATTATAAGTTTTAAAACTTAATAAGAAACGCACAATAAGTTTAAAGCACACATTAAACTCAAGCTGATTTTCAATTAATTTGTCTTATTTCGTAGCTTTAGTTCTGAAATCCATGGGCCAATCTGACAACGCATACCTCGTAGCCAAAAAAAGTTTTCACTAAGTGACGTATCTGTTTTAAATTATTTTTAGTAAATCATAGTTAAAAAAAATAAATAAACAACACATTGAAAAAAAGCTCTAACCGTAAAGAATATAATAAGCTAGTTTCAATCAAGCCCATATTGAGAAAGTTATCGTCATTTGTATATAGTTCCAAACCGAAAACTGACGTATCTGACATTTAGTAATTTGTTCAGACATTTTGCTAAATGTCAGATACGTCAGTTAGTAAAACAAGCGACGATATATATATATATATACCATTGTGAATGCAAAATTCAGAATAATATAAATATTTGCTACTCTACTCATTTAGCATTATTTCTAACAAGGTCTAAAAAATATCGAATATTGGTACCATTTTTTTTTGTCCCTGACAATCTTCCCCTGGTTCCTGGGTGCCCAGGACTAAAACAACTGACTAAACTTCATGTATTTATTGGAAAACACCAACTCGCTACTACATCGTCTTATGATTTTCTATATAATAATATTGTCTTATTTTTATCATAAAAGTTCCTATGTATTTTAATTTTTAAATTTTAGTTTGAACATACCCAGTGGATTTTTTTTAACACTTTGTCTATTAAAAAAAAAAAAAAAAAAAAAAAAAAACACAAATGTTGAAAAAATATTATGATCGGATGTTAATGACGGTAGTTGTTGACATTGAATGGGCGCCTTTGGCTTACAAAGTAAAAAGTGTTGAATAATTTCGGCGGGCTGGTTAGAACCACGATAGCTCAATTGGAAGAGCACCTGACCCGGAATGTCAGAAGGGTGCAGGTTCAAATCCTGCTCGTGAAAAAATTTTTTCAACATTTGTGTTTTTGTAATTTGTTCGCAACAAAATTTGCTTTAAAAATCATTTTGAACACTTTGTCTATTTTCAAATTGTAATTTGTTCGCAACAATATTTGCGTAAAATTATATGTAAATAACCATTACCCTAGTTAATCAAATTAGTAGATAGGTATAATTTGTCGAACCCCACTGAACAATCATCACTAATATAGGACAATCCATCAAACTGTACGATACTTACTATGAAGTTGTTGTTAACGCATGTTCAAACTAATTATTATGTTCGTTAAACTTGATAATTGGATCGGGTATAATACAAGTGAACTTCATTGTAACTCTGCCATGTTTACATTGATTGGCTATGGGGCGTGTTTAGGTTATATTATCGACGGTTGCGGACACATTACACGAACGGCCAACGAGATAGTGGTGAATTAGTAATGATTGAAGTGATTTTTATTGGTTTTCTCGATGATTAGATGTTTGATACAAATATCATTGATAAACACGTTTAAATCATTTAATTTCGGTTTTTCTTTTAATTTAATTAAAAATTTAATTTTCAAATTTAAATTTTGCTATTTTAAAATGTAGGTAAGTATATAAAATAAATATCTAAATAAGTCGCCATTATATCAATGATCCGCGGATCGTGCTCGGTGGCGTGCACTTGGAGAGGCCTATGTTCAGCAGTGGACTAGTATAGATAGGCTGATGATGATGATGAATATCAATGTGTTGTAGCATTGTTGTGTTTGAGGCAGTTAGAGATAAGATAACCAGCTCCTCAGTAGTTCAGGATTCCGGGTTAAGTGAGCTTCCACCTTCAGCCTTATTATTACTTAACATCAAGTATGAGATGAGTTCAAAGTGCATACCCGTTACATATAAAAAAAGCCACTGCTGCGATCCGCTCGCTTCGCTCGCTCGCTAAAGCATTATTAGACTTTAGACTATTTATTACCTTTAATAAATAAATCATTATCAACATATTTATTATCAGTCCGTGAGCACCCACTGCTAGGTAAGTTTCCCCTTTAAGCAAGTGCTGGACTGCCTAAATAAATAAAATGAGTCATCATCATCATCATCATCAGCTCATTTATGTCCCCACTGCTGGGGCACGAGCCTTCCTTATGGATGGATAGGGAGAACGGGCCATGAACCACCACGCGGGCCCAATGCGGATTGGTGGTTGTTAACGACTGCTAATGCAGCCGGGACCAACGGCTTAACGTGCCTTCCGAAGCACGGAGGAGCTCATGTGATACATTTTTGGTCACCCATCCGATGACCGGCCTTTGCGAAAGGTGCTTAACCTCAGCACTCGCAGACTGGGCGCGTTAACCAATGCTCCATCGAGCTCCTACAAAAATAAAATGAGTAATTATTACTAATTGCTCGGTACCTACACAAGTGTTAGTGGTAAACACTAATTCACCCATATTCAATAACTGAGTGACAGCAGAACGCTGGAAGGTATCTGTGAATAATACGTTGACTTTGTCACAGTACAGGGTGACAAGCAATGCATCTCTCGCTTCGACGTTTACGGCTCCCACCCACGTCCGACTTTTTGTAGGACCGATAACCCGTCCGATTTTTTCGCCGAGGTTTTAGTAGGTACTGATTTTGTCACCGACTTTTTTTGAAAACCAATGGTATTTTGATTGCAATCAAAGTTATTGCTAAAGCTACCTCACCGTTAATATAAAAGCTGTATTAAAAAAGATACAAATAGTATATAAAGTATTAGCCGGAGCCTCACTCAGATATTTTGAGAATATTTAAAAGTGACATTGCGCTGTTTTCTCTCATTTAACACATCTCTATTATTCTACATGCTAACACAAATAACGAAACAATACACTTTACGCCAAAAAAGTCCGGGCAAAATGTTTGTTCTATTTAAACTTCTCTACTACTCTGTGGTATTACTAAGTGCTATTGAACTGTGACTGCTGTCACCGTGTCACGTGATACCCAATATCGCAGTCAAACACACCATAACTCACAACAAAAATGTATTTGTCACTGTCCCGGCCGTCGCAACTCGTCTGTCGTCACTTGAATAATGAACTCGGATGATCTAAAAAAGATGCTGTAAAAACTTTTTGGAGTTCCGTGTATCTAGAAAAAAAATGGATTAGAAGTTAAGAGACAATGGGACTTCTTGGCGGGAAAGTGAAGAGACATGTTTGCGGTTTTATTTTCCTTTCTAGTTTTGTCAAATATTTATTTAAACTAGTGGTCGCCCAGTGATCGATATTCGACCGTAATTTTATTAAGGCTGCACGGATTTTATCCTAAGCAATGAAAAATTAAAAAAGGTAGAATGTGAGTTTCGATTGGCATTGACAGATGTCGGCCGCATTAAAGACAAACAATACGTGTGTGTCAAATACATAAGCGTGCGTGTCAAATACATGGTAATGTGTGTAATGTTGTTATTGTTGATTTAATGTATTTTTATGCAAAATTTTAAAATAATATTAAAACATTTATCATATCGAGCTCATCCGTGCTTCGGAATGCACTTAAAGTTATTGGTCCCGGCTGCATTATAAATCCTTAACGACCACCAATCCGCACTGGGGCCGCGTCGTGGTGCATCCATCCATAGAGGCTCATGCCCCAGCAGTGGGGATATAAAATGAGCTGGTGATGACGATGATCATCTATTATCCGGTAAGTATAAGGTCCGGGATTTAGGGGTGTGTATTACGCCGGACTTAAATTTTCGTGACCACGTTGTTCAGATATGTAAGAGGGCTTACAGAAATTTAGGTTTTGTACTAAGGCAATCACAGTCGTTTAAAAACATCACTACGCTCAGAGTGTTGTATGATGCGTTGGTCCGCAGCCACCTGGAACACAACGCCGCCATATGGGCTCCGCATGAGGCGAAATACAGTGTCATGTTGGAACGTGTTCAAAACAAGTTCACAAGACACTTGTATTTTAAACTTTATGGGGTATACCCATTTTACCCACTGATGTACCCTACCTTATTTGTACTGGGTATGGTGGGGTACAATAAGTTGGAGGTGCGGCGAGACTTTGCGCTCACAATGTATGTGGTGAAGCTGCTGCGCGGGTTGGAGCACCACCCGGAGCTGCTGGGCCACTTTCAGCTGAGCGTGCCCGACCGGTACGTGTGGAGGCGGCGCCACCCGCTGCTGCTGGCCGTGCCCCGCGCCAGGACCAATCTGTTAGCGCAGACACCGCTTGTCCGCGCAATACGAGTGGTAAACAGGGTCCATGACCAAATGGACATATTCGGGGGTCACTTGAGTGAACTCGCAAAATTTATTTTGTATATAATAAGTTATGTTAGATAATAAGTTTTTTAATATGCGTTTATTTTATAAGTTCAGATAGATATGTAGTAACTAGTTTTAAGGATGGCCACGCTATCGCATTAGGTTAAGAAAACCTGTAAAGATAGTTTAAGGTTTTAAATAAATAAATAAATAAATAAATAAAAAAAAATAAATAAATTATCAAATGGAGTTTACAGATATTTATTGCGGAACCTTCTGCGAGCTATTTAAAGTCACACTTGACCGTCTTTCTCCCCTAAAGTACAAAGAAGCCGATACCGTTATCGGTGACAACGTTATCTATGGGAGGAAATGAATTTCACGATGCGATCTTTAAGCGTTAACTTTTAAAAAAAACGAGAGTGAAACCTCCGAATTTGTTAGAGAATCATGTTATGAAGTATTAATATAAAGACTGTATTTTTATTATCTATGATTAATGACTTAAGGAAAAAAAATCAAGGTTTTTTGACCGGCTTATATAAATAGATAGATTTAAAGCCATTTTGTTTTTAAAATCGATGAGTACAATGTAATCTTTTCTTTTGTTATAATTTATGTTCGGAAATTTCATACTTACATACTTAATTACTAAACATCATCATCATCAACATCAGGGTATAAATGTCCCAGTGCCACCAGCACTGGGACGTTCTGAAGGTCTGAGCCTTCCAGACTCAGACCTTCCCTCATGAAAAATGGCACATGGGGAGAGGCCCTAACCCAAGTGCTGGCCCAATGCGAATCGAAGTTTCATTTAAACCTGGTCAATAGCAATTTTATACACATAAAAAAAAACAAAAATTGGTCAGGAATGCACAAAATTAATTCCTTTGTTGCCTCCGCAATGCAACCATTATATTTCTTGAACAGATAAAAACTAATAGCCCGTGTTATGATCGCACTGCACCCAACATCGCAACAATAAATCGAAAACTCATCGAAGCCTAGGTAATATTCGGAAGTGTCGTAAAAACCACCGCCAAAAGAGAACAAAAGATCTCTTCACAATTTTTATCGTGAACAAGTGACGTTCAAAAACCTAGTTCCTGCCTGTGACTGGCACAATGCCAAACCAAACGGTGCCGGTAGAAGTGCAGTTAACGCATGCCATATTACGTGATCACTGTTCCGATTTTTCGCGTAGCAGTTACGAAATACCAGCTGTGACTTTTAACTGCTGGCCGAAAGGTGTTCGAAATTCGAAATGGAACAAAAACAAAATAAGAGTATCTTATTTTTTTAATTAAATGGCTTGGGGCGGTTTGTCTATTAGTCAATGTCGAAGTTATGATAAGATAATTTTAAATTAACTTTTTATTGTTAATTAACGATTATAATAAGTGGATTATACATGTCGTAGTGGCACTGCTGCTATTAATATATCTTTGACACCCGTTGTCCGAAATCAGTTTTCGTTACCAAAAAACAGGATTGTATTTCGTTGAAATTTCAGTGAACGACCGCTAAGAAGCAGGTTTTGACCGCTATTTCTAATGATTAAAGGAGTACAGAAGGACTTCTTGGCGGGAAAGTGAAGAATCATATCTGTGGTTTTGTTCTATTTTCTAAAATTTGTTTTATGTCGAATATTAATATGAAATAATGGTGGATTATTAACCGTTAAGTGTTCGTGAGTGTGCATGAGTCTTGGCAAATGAAACAAAACAGTGCAACGTCACTTTTCAAATTCTCTCAAGAAGTCTGCGTGAGGACTTAGTAAAGCCCCACATATTTACTGAGATACTCGAGAGCTTGGGGGGTATATCATTTCTCACTTTTCATTTCTATTATCTTTCATCATCATTATACCTACTGGAAGGAAATATTGTTTATTTATGTATTACTTGTAAGAAAAAATACTTTGACACTGGCTAAATATGCTAATCGCACGAAGCCATCAAATAAAGGAAAAAAAACCCGGCCAAGTGCGAGTCGGACTCGCGCACAAAGGGTTCCGTACTTTATGACGTTTTAAAAAAAAACTACTTACTAGATCTCGTTCAAACCAATTTTCGGTGGAAGATTGCATGGTAATGTACATCAACTATTTTTTTTAGTTTTATCATTCTCTTATTTAAGAAGTTGATATTAAAAACCTCAATATCATTTTTGAAGATCTATCCATAGATACCCCACACGTATGGGTTTGATGAAAAAAAAATGTTTGAGTTTCAGTTCTAATTATGGGGAACCCCAAAAATTTATTGTTTTTTTTTCTATTTTTGTGTGAAAACCTTAATGCAGTTCACAGAATACATCTACTTACCAAGTTTCAATAGTATAGTTCTTATAGTTTCGGAAAAAAGTGGCTGTGACATACGGACGGACAGACAGACAGACAGACAGACATGACGAATCCATAAGGGTTCCGTTTTTTGCCATTTGGCTACGGAACCCTAAAAAGGAATACAGGTGACACTAATCTTCATTCAAACTATTTGAAAGATAGAAGATGTGAGACTTTACTTCAAGCAAACTTCTTAAAAAAAATTGAATTCATTATTCAAATCGCACTCAAACACATAAAACGCTTAAAACATCACTAATATTTCTCATTAATTTTCGGTATTTAATACATACATACATTTAAGAAATTAAAACAAAACTTTTCCATTTTCAAGCTATAAGATTGAATATTTGTATTATTGAAATATCGCTTTTGTTATTTATGGTAGTCACATTAAAAAGTATGTAGGCAACATTGTTTTAAATTATTTGTCTTCCATTTGGTACACTGTAAGATTAATTTCTTTCCAACTTTTGTTAGCCTCTAGGCGTCGAGACTTGCTTGTTAAAACTCACGAATAACTAGAGGCGCTAATGCATAACTAAAAATATTTTGCCAATTTAAAGATGCTAGAGACATAATTATATTTTAAATATGATTAATCTTCGGAGAGGTTGGTCACCTCACCAACACAAAAATATATTATTTTACAGCTATATTATTTTGAGGAGCTCAATGACGCAGTGGTTAATGCGCTCGGTCCGCGATCGCTGAAGTTAAACCACTTTCGCAAAGGCCAGGCATCGGATGGGTGACCAAAAATGTATCATTTCAAGCTCCTTGCTTCGGAAGGCACGTTACGCCTTTGGTCCCGGCTGGATAAGCAGTCGTTAACAACCACCAATCCACTGGGCGCGCGTGGTAGTTTATGGCTCGTTTTTCCTATTCAACCATAGGAAAGCTCGTGCCCCAGCAGTGGGGACATAAAATGAGCTGATAATGATGATCATGTGAATTTTTTTTATATAAAAATATCTACGTTAGCACATCTGGTACCCATTTCAATTTCCACAATTTACAGTACTGGTAAAAGTCAAAAACTGTTTAATTAAAACAAAGTTGAAGTATAGTTTTTGATCAATAAAGATTTATAAATATATTTTTAGCTTTTATTTACTGTGCAGTACAGTCACCGAGTCAAATACGCGACGAACGAGGCAACGAGCGAACGGCACAAAAGGTTTGACGAACGAAATCTTTTAATAAACAAAAATGAAATGAGAGACAGAAGCGTCGCGTCACCTTTATACCAAAAATTATGAAAGCTCTATATTTAAAAAAAAAACGTGACTTTTCATTTAAATTTCGAATTTGGCTCTGCGTTAACTTGACCTGTTTTTATCTTTTTTTCAGTAAAAAGATAGAAAGAAAACGTATCTATTTGATTGATTTTTAATAACAAAACAGTACATAAGACAAAAAATTGAATCACTGGTAGCTAGGTGCTCAGTCTGATAACGCTGTGTACAACTTTTATCGGAATTCATTTCTAATGTAAAACGTATAGGTATATATATACTTATAATTAGAAATACTTCATATGAATTATGAAAGTTTGAAGTCCACATACAATAATTGTGAAAAATTTATAGATTCAATATTGAATAATCATGCTCATAAAATACATTAAAAAAACAAAACTATCTAAACTTCAATCATAAAAAGAGTTTAAAGCATACATAGCTTATTTTCTGTTACTGGCCGCTTGGACGCCTAATTAGAAACAATTTAGAAAAGCATGCACGGCACATTCCATTTTTGAAAATGAAAATCGGGTATCGTTACAATCCTTGCATCGTTACGACTAACATAGGCTAGTAAAAATTTAGAAATTCAACCTTTATGTGGGTAAAATAGGGGATGAAATTTTGTATGATGAAAATTCGTCATTATTGGAGTTAGAGACTAGAACTTGATGTTTAGCGTGATATTTGTAGAGGTTAATTTTTGTTTCTTCTTCTATAAAAATGTTTACAAGTTGAATTACGCATGACATATTTTATTAAAAAACTTATCACTAAAAGGTACAAAATAAAAATAAATAATTTTAAAATTTTAAAAACACGCCTGCCATGACAAAAAGGCAAATAAAAAAACAAAAAGAGAACCTTATAAATAAGGAAGTATTCCGCAAAGCGGTCCCCCGACTGCGATGAAAATTTCAGTTTTATTAATCTAACAGTTTTGATTTTTTTTATACATAGTCAGTGAGTGAATGAGTGACATTTCACATTTATAAATACAGATAAATAAATACATCATCATCAGACATCTTGTTTTTTGCCTTTTAGTTCTTTTTTTGCCTTTTTTGTTATGGCAGTCGTATTTTTTAATTTTTTTATTATTTTTGATAATTAAAAGAGAAAAGTGTCGGTTCGGTTCCTGTTGTAAACACTAGTGCCAAAACGTAAATGTATTATGTATTGGGAACTATATTTTCTATCACCAAAATTTATATTTGTCATCAAGTTGTATCACCTAATAAATAGATCTATCGCCACGAAATATTTTCGTTCTCAGATAAACAAAAATTGTTCCCAGGTATGAATTATCAAATTAATGTTAATATATGTGTAAAATAAGAGATCGATAACCAATAAAATTATATTGCATTACATGAATATAAACTTCGTTCTTATAATAACAGTTTTGTTAATTAATAGGTTTATGTTTGGTTAGGTTTAGGTTAGGTTAGATTATGAAAGACACGACGCACGAGCCGAGTGAGCGAAGCGAGCGTGCCGCGGCAGCGGCCGGCGAAGTGCCAGAAAGCCAATCTTTCAAATTGGGAAGTTTGCAACATTTATTTGGTACTAGACCTTATATCTCAGGATTTTAGGTGATTTATTGTGGAACTGATTTTGCATTGTTTGGTGACTACATTTTGGTGACAGATCTACTATTTTGAGGACAAACCCTATTATTTAAGAAACACAAAACTAATTAAATTGGTGATAGCTTAAATGATACCCTTATGTATTTCTGTAAATAAGACAAAGATAAACGATATTATTATTATTATTTGCCGTCTCGATCAAAGAAGGAAAAGAGCTTTTTTTCCTCTAGCAGTGCCTTCTCTATCTGTGGTTTATATGACAAACTTTCACAAATTTAACCTTTATAAACAGACGCTTTCATTCGTTAATGAAATGAATTATCGCCAAATTATCTACCATTTGATTGCGGTTTGTGGCGGGCGTTCATCATTACAGACATTTTGTTCTATCTGTTAATCGAATTTCAATAAGTATATTCTATCTACTAATGAACAGAGTATGAGCTTCCAATAGTTATTCCGTGTTTTGACTCTAAGTATTTATATAAAATGATGAACGCGAAATGAGGGCTGCTTAAAACGGAACGTAGGCAGGAGGGGACGGAGGGGAGGAGAGGGGCAAGTAGTCTAGAAAAAAAGGGAATTTGGAAGAAGGGCTGAAAAAGAACATCGTTTGGTAAGACACCCGTGAGTGAGTCAAAGTAGTGTTAAATTCTCTTTGAGTGAGTCATGGGAGCCATATCGGTGAGTGTTTCACATTGTTTCGAACATACGCTAAACTGTCAATGAAAGGCGGCCAGTTCGAATAATAGGTTGCCGGTTTTTTTTTTTTTTTTTTGAGAGAGTTTGCTGATTGCCTCAGACGGCATTTTCAGCTTCACCGGGCTTTTTTGGGGGCGGCGAGGAACGTAAAGGGTCCCTCAAGCCGTGTGAAACGAATCACCTTTGGAGGTTTTCTAGAGGGAACGGCATCGCGCACTAGTGCGCGTCCCCGTGCCCTACTAGATTCTCCGAAGGGTTCGGATCGGATCGGAAGGTTGCCGGTGGTCTGGGATGGCTGTAAGGGGCGGAGTTGGAGGCCATTCTGGGGACAAGAAGTCCCCCTGTAACACATCAAGAAGATGGTGTGACCGTAGTTAAGCTAGAATAAAGATTTGGCTAACATTTCATCTCAGTCTTATAGTTTTGTTACAAAGTTTTCTATCACGTAGGTACGCACCACACATAAACTCTAATTAATCACACATTCATACATACTACCGAACTAGGCAAAGAATTTTCGCATATGGGACTTTGCGACCAATGATAACACTAACTTACAGCTATACAGGTCGACTTTTTTATCACCATCCTAATCTTCTGAGATGACTTCCGTGATAAAAACGAACAACTCTTTCTATTGGACCAAATCCCTAACTCGAAAAAAAAATCAGCTGTTCCATACATTTTGGTCGAATGAATATTGATGTTATGTATGGAACAGCTGATTTTTATTTCGAGTTAGGATGTTGGTCCAATAGTAAAAGTTGTTCTTTTGTATCACGGGAGTTACCTCAGAAGGTTTGGATGGTGGTAAAAAAGTCGACCTGTATATACATACAGCCAACACGCTTATATGCTAATATCCTAACATGAAATAAACACTAACCGCCATATTCATAAAATATATGGAAGCATAACTTAGTTAATCATTGTTTTGTCTCTTTTTCTCAAATTCAAAATGACATTAGTGTGACGTTGACAGAACAATATTTAACAAAATAATGCTTAACTCCTTGAGCGTCGATCGACCACCAGGTGGCCGATAACAATTAAAATTCTATTGTGTCTGGTATTCGCGCGCTCGAGGTCATAAATAGTTTTTATGAATATGAGGGTAAATACATAACAAATTATCTTTAGTAACTAAGATAAATAAAATGTTTAAATAATTTTTAACGCAAATTTTGTTGCAAACAAATTACAAAAACACAAATGTTGAAAAAATTTCCACGAGCAGGATTTGAACCTGCACCCTTCTGACATACCGGGTCAGGTGCTCTTCCGATTGAGCTATCTTGATTCTAACCAGCCCGCCGAAATTATTCAACACTATTTACTTTTTACTTTGAAAGCCAAAGGCGCTTATTCAATGTCAGGTTCAAATCCTGCTCGTGGAAATTTTTTCAACATTTGTGTTTAACTAAGATAAATGTTGTATTTCCTTAGTGGGATAGATATAGGATCTATAAATATATCCGCATCCTGAACTTTGTAAGAAAGGTGTAAAGGGAAGATATCAAAGTCAAAGTTTACATGACTTGAATGAACAAAACGCAGAATATATTTTCCAAGCTTATATATACTCCGTTTATGAGGAAGGTCCGAATAAGCAGAATAATAAACTGAATACATTTTATATGTACAAAATTTGTAAATGGTATCTTAATGCCTAAATTAGGTTTGACTCAGTAGGTACTGAAGGTACCTGTAGAGTAAAACCACCAAAGTGTACGCATTGCCAAAAAGTTATTTATATAAAAAAAAATATTTTGCCTATTGGCAAACACACATTCATGGGATTAATAAATACTATGTACCATATTGACACCATGTACACGTTATGTCACAGGCAAGTAGTATGTAACATTTAATATTCTTCAATTAGTAGCACTGCGGTACTCTTTGGTAGTGCGTGCTCTTCGGTACCGGTACTGTAGGTACCTGAATAAATACAAAAACGCAGACGCAGGTGACGCACAGTGCAGATTTTGCGGGGCAGCCCCCCAATTCTGCTATTTGTTTTGATCTGAAACGAATCTGGAACGCTATAGTTTCAACGTTTATTATTCTGCTAACTACGAAACTATAGAGTTAATTTCGTAGTTAGCAGAATACGAGTCCACTATACCTAGTTTCAACATTTTCGTGTTCTGCCATCTACTAAACAATAGAGTTGATTTCGTAGTTAGCAGAATAGCGAAAACGTTGAAACTATAGCGTTTCAGATCCGTTTCAGATCAAAATAAACAGCAGAATTGGGGGGCAGGGCAGTTGGGGCAGAAAAGCCGCGAACGCATGCTGCGACGCAGATAAGTGACACAGCACGGACACGTGAGTCGTCAATGTCAATGTCAGAGTCTGATAATGTGAGTTGTTACTACTTCACAGTTTTCCAAGCATATAAAAACTAAAGTGATTATCTGAAAAAACGTTCTACTAATGGATCATTTGTACTATCGAGAGAGTTTTGTTAATTGTGCTGTCGTTATTACAAAATTATAATAACATGGTTAAAAAAAACGTGCGTCGACACGCACGCGTCGCGCAGAAATCTGTGACGGCACTACAATGAAGCGCAGGGCAGGGCAGACACATGCCTTCGTCGCACGTGCCTGCGCGTACGCAGCGTACGCAGCTCTCGGGAACATCTACGCATTACAAAATCTGCTCCTGCGCTGCGCGGAGCTGCGCTGCGCGGAGCTGCGTCGCCATACGCGCGAGCGCACAGCCCCCCAATTCTGCTATTTATTTTGATCTGAAACGAATCTGGAACGCTATAGTTTTAACGTTTATTATTCTGCAAACTAAAAAACTGAGTTAATTTCGTAGTTAGCAAAATACGAGTACGCTATAGTTTCAAAATTTTCCTATTCTTTTAACTATTAAACTATTGAGTTGATTTCGTAGTTAGCAGAATAGCGAAAACGTTGAAACTATAGCGTTTCAGATCCGTTTTTAGATCAAAATAAATAGCAGAATTGGGGGGCAGACGACATCAGCGACAACCACCGTCATTTGAATAGGAAAATGTGAGATGTGAGCCCGCGCCCGCGTATATAGGCTACTCCAATTTAGTGTAAGCTTATTCAAGTGTAAACTATAGTGTTTGTTAATAAAAGTATTTCATAAGAACTGTTTTAATGTTTTTATGATTGATTTTATCTTTAATTTCAATGAGTAAATGTTTATAAACAGGAGATATAAGACAATCTTATAATGTGTTACTTACCTCAAATTCCGAATAAAGGATCGATTTTCTCTGTCACACGTATCTGTAACAATAACAAAATATTTATAGATGAATAACATTGTAGTCTGGGCCTAGTAGTTAAACTATAAGCCTCATTACCAGAAGTTCCGGGTTCGATTGCCAGCGGGGGACATATTAATTCCGCCATCTTATCTAATTCGCTTCCTCCATCTTTTCTAAACCTGTCGCCATAATAACAATGTTTTAAAGAAAACATTTATTTAAGGCGAAAGGTAAGGCACACTAGCGCCGCTAATGGGTTTAATTTGATAACTGCTAAACTTGATTTTTTTTCAAACATTGCGGACCTTCCGACACTAGGCAAACATCTATTATTTAATAATTGTGCACTACTTTTAGGTTTGTTTTTGTATTCATTCGCTAACACCAACAGTGGCCATTGTTTGTGAATAAATGCGATAGCCCGTTTTGTGAATAAACCACGCAACAAAAAGTAGTGCACAATTATTAAATAAATACTATGGATGCTTTCCTGTTGTCGGACGGTACGCAATGTTTAAAAAAAGATCCGGTCTGTTAGTAATTGTCAAATTATCACTTGGTGGCGCTAGTGTGCCTTACCCTTCACAGAATTATTGCGTGTATTTTTTAACGTGTGCTTTCCATAGTGGATTTTAAATCGCATGCAATAATTTAGTCGAATTAAAGTTTTTATAATCTTCTTCTTTCCATGTTTGTTATTTCTGAGTATCCGATATTATGGCACAGCTGCATGCGCCATGGAAAGAATGGTGAGAATCCCGTTAATAATTAATTACTTTAATGCAAGTGACCATATTTGTTTAAATAATTATAATATACATATTTTTTTACTTTTTATTTTCAAGTGTTAATGCTACACTTAAGCTGAATTAAATATTTATATAAAATACAGTGAAAAAATTAAACGCCTACCTGACCCAGCCAGGAATAAAACCTGGGTCTTCCGCAATCCGGGCGGCTGCACTGACCGTTATGCTACCGGGAAGGCTGACGTAAGCGCTGAATTTTGTCACTGCTTTTTGGTTTTCGAGGTTCGATTCCTGGCTGGGTCGGGTGGGCGTTTAATTTTTTCACTGTATTTTATATAAATATTTAATTATAATACTTTCTTTCTATTTAGATTTCTGTATTTTTCTGAGCACTGTGTGTTTCCAACTTGGTTAGAAAACAGAACTTCGAAGTTCGTATCGGATATAAAAGCTCTTAAACTTAACTCATAATTAATTAAGTTAACATTATCTTAATTAACCTCCTTTACAGAAAAGTGAGTGCAACACTGATCAGCTGATTTCCCCATTTTACGCTGCATACAAACTTTGCACTAATGAATTCTGTCAGACATAACTTTCCGGAAGTTTCCGCAGCGCCTTTCCCAATCCCTCCATATTCATCGGAGCCGTTAGCAAAGTGCCTTTGATTATCACTTCAAGTAGACTTGTAACAGGCTTGTGAAACGTATCAAGTTACAGGTGTTTGCAGTTTAAGCCTGCAACATACATGGATCCCATCCTAAAAACTATTGTAGCAGAAAATGTAGGAGCTTCAGACGCAACAGCTTTAAATCATCTGGCGCAAGTTACCGCCCACGGTAAGTCAGGCAGTATTTATTGTAGTTTTTTAACAATGGCGCAGTGGTTAACGCGCCCGGTCTGCGAGTGCTGAGGTTAAGCAACTTTCGCAAAGGCCGGTCATCGGATGGGCGACCAAAAATTTATCATCTCGAGCTCCTCCGTGCTTCGGAAGGCACGTAAAGCCGTTGGTCCCGGCTGCATTAGCAGTCATTGACAACCACCAATCCACACAGGGCCCGCGTGGTGGTTTATGGCCCGTTCTCCCTATCCATCCATAGGGAAGGCTCGTGTCCCAGCAGTGAGGACATAAAATGAGCTGATGATGATGATGAATGACATTATATTTTTTACAACATATTAACTAAAATATACACGAAACGACACTGAGGCTATAAGAAAAGTGAGACATGTGCGTACCTTTAGCAGTTTGTATCTGTGGGTTGGTCATCGACCCAAGCTAGCAGATATGCATACACTCAAAGTTCATACTTCTTTCTTTGAGAAAATAAGTAAAGTCTGGCTTTGGAATCATGCTCTATGATTCATAGAAAGCGAAGTGAAAGCTGAATTAAGTATGCTTGAAGCACGCAGTACCAACTCTTATCAACTTTAAAGTTTACAAACACATTGAGAGCAGTTTTGTATACAAACTTCGAAACTCTAAAAGCCGATTTTAATTAAATTTTCTATTGAAATGAATTAACTTTTTTTTATTTTTTTTTATTAAGATTTACTAACATTTGAATACATTATTTATGAAACAAACAATAATGCTACGGCTTATACCTAAAAGCATCAAAGAATTATAGGAAAATACCACATACTATGTAAAAAATTAAAACACTTAATTTAATTTAGACTTAACTTAATTAAATTTAATTTAATTGAATGTAGTATAAACTGAATAAATGATTTTGAAATTCGAATTTTGAATTTAAAATCCCTTTATTGTAATTAAAAATCCTGCTTAAAATTGTCATCTGGAGCGTATCTTCAACGCTTTATGGTACAAGTGCCAACTTCGCTATTACACAACTACACGAAACGCTAAAAATTCTGTTCCTAACCAAATTTGCTGCTGGAAATGTTGTTTTATTCCTTAAAATTCCGGTGTTGGAGAGTTACCAAGTATTGCAATATAGTAACAGTAGGGTTGACACATGCATGAAGACATCAAAATATACTAGTAGTTATTAATTTACTAACATAGCTCTAAAGTTCCATTGTTACTAACCAATAAGAGTATTTGATACTTGAATAAAAATTAAATTAATAATTAATTAAACCAGCCTTCCCGGTAGCATAATGGTCAGTGCAGCCGCCCAGATTGCGGAAGACCCAGGTTCGATTCCTGGCTGGGTCGGGTGGGCGGGTTTTTTTACTGTATTTTATATAAATATTTAATTCAGCTTAAGTGTAGCAATTAACACTTAAAAAATAAAAGTAAAAATGTAATAATTAATATCTTTATGTGCTTCGGTACATTTTGTTATTTCATAAATACTTTTTTCAAACCAATTAGCCAATTCTAGTGTAAGTTTCCGTTCCAAGTTTAATAAAAAACAAGAGATATAAATAGAGTTAGTAAATCAAGACAAAATAAGGCTTTTTAAAATGAACATAGACACTAACAATATAACTTTTTAAACTATCATATTCTTGTGTGCTCATATTCGCCGAAATTAATGTTCCAACTGTCCAAATGCCCAACTTGTTGTCATTGAATAGGGCTCCTATGGCTTACAGAGTAAGAGAAGATAGTGTTGATTAATTTCGGCGAGTTGGATAGAGCCACGATATCATAGTTAGTAGTGCATCTGACCCTAGCATGTCATGGGGTGCGGGTTCGGACCACACACGTGGAGCCTTTTCAACACTTTGTCTTTTTTCAAATTTAAATAAGACAAATAAATAAATAAATATATATATTTATATATGTTATTAGTTGATACAATTTCCGAGCAATGCAGTTGGCAGCCCTGCGTATTAACAAGTATCTTTGTAAGTAGAGCGAGCAACTCGCGAGATATTCCCAGCTTCATCAGGCGAATTGTCTTAAGCAAAATAACTTGTTTGAACGGTGGGTTTGCTTGTATTTGTTATTATCAGTAGACTAACAGCCGAAATTAATAACCTATCCTCAGCAAGAGAGAGAGATAGGCCTACTAGAGATTTGTTGCTTAGTTATTTCTGTTATTTATCGGAAAATAACAGCGGTTGCTTGGCAACTAAACTAAGATAGGCCTATCAAGAGATAGGCCTGGTAGAGGGCTAGATCTGGTAAGAACCAGAGATAGGTTTTTAATTTCGGCGGTTAGTCGGTACCGTCTTTTCTTTTTGTAAAGAATATAAAGTGTATGTTCGAGTAAACTCGCTCCCGGAAGGATTTTTTAAATTGTAATGTCTCATTCATGACTCTTCCACAGAGTCCTGCAATAATAAAATTATATTTGCTTCTTTAAAATAAACAAAGCTAGATATTTTTTAAACAAACAAAACACAAAACGTTAAATTTTAAACTGAAATAACACTTGAAAAAGATCGGTACTCGATATCCCTTTTTAGGGTTCCGTAGTCAACAAGGAACCCTTATAGTTTCTCCATGTCTGTCTGTCTGTCCGTCCCCAGCCTAGCTCATAGACTGTTAGTACTAGAAAGCTGTAAATTAGCATGGATATATTAATCACGCCGACAAAGTGATGAAGTAAAATTTTGAAAAATATTTTTTTTTAGGTTACCTCTCCTACACGTGAAGTGGGGATATAATTTTTTTATCTGGTCTACCCCATAGCGTGGGGTGTCAATGGATAGCAATTTCAAAAATATTGCGGGTTTGTGGACACAGTTTTTTGATTGAAGCATCCGTTTGTGAATTATTAATCTTTAAAGTGCAAAATTTAGTAGAGTCAAGTGTCCCCCCCCTCTGCCAGCGAAATGGTTGTTTTTGGATACGTGAAAAAAAGAAAACTATCACAGCTAAGTAGGCTTTACAAGTTTACGAGTAACAGTGGACCAACTTATAAAATGTACTTGGCGAAGTACAAACTCCTCATTGGGAACTACATAACGTTGTCAGGTGTGTGAAGCCGGTAGAATCTGCATTTAAGTATATGAGTCATCGTTAAATAAATGTTCATAATAGCTCTCTTCTCAGAGTCCGCATTATTAAGATGGGATACGGAACCCTACACTGCGCGTGGCCCGACACGCACTTGGCCGAAAGAGAAATGATATACCCCCAACCCCTCAGTAAAGATTTACTAAGTCCTCGGGCGGACTTCTTGAAAGAATTTGAAAAGTGACGTTGCACTGTTTTGTTTCATTTGCCAACACTCATGCACACTCATGAACACTTAACGGTTAATAATCCACCATTATTTCACATTAATATTCGACATAACACAAATTTTAGAAAAAAAAACAAAACCGCAGACATGACTCTTCACTTTCCCACCAAGAAGTCCGTCTGTACTTATTTTAAAGTTTTCTGGAATATTTTTTTTAATAGTGGGAGTTTACTATGATCTCTTAAAGCAGTATTGCCAGTTGTGAAAACGAGACGCATTGTATACCACTTAGATCACCCAAGCGAATGTCACCCCGGCGAATGTCACCCCGGTGAATATCACCCGAGTTATTCCAATTATATCGCCTCACTACATATTAAGTAAGTGAGTATTTAAGTAACTTTTATTTCACACCACAATCAACATACAAAATATTTTACAAAAATATAAAAGTGGTAAGTATAATTTACAGATTGTGGCGGGCCGATACCTGAACTGAGGAGACTTCCTACTCCTGTAAATACGTAGGTATCGGCCCTCCATCCCAAACAATGGTCAGGAAAGTAGGTACCTACCTATGAATAATCGTTACAATCGTTTCTTTTAAGGGGGTGCAGCGCGGACGCAAAACTTTCTTTATGATATCGAGCGGCGCGTGGCAGTGGTGTGACAACGGCGCACGACTACGAATACGCACGCACACTAATATCTGTACAGAGTAGGCTGGTGCTTTAATTAGAGCAATGTTTACTTTCGTAAAATCATAGGCGTTTGGGTAAAAAATAAGAAAAGTCTTAATATTTTCATATTCATATTTTTTAATTGAAAAATAAGACAACAGTGGCCTGCGGAATATCAATACAAACATTTAGATGTCGGATCATTTGTGCTATATTTACAAAGTTTCTGAAGAAATAAGTTTTTAGATATCATTACTTTACGTATTGTTTATGCAGTTTCTGGGTATTTGTTTCAAATTCCAAGACAACCATGGCCTTGTGAAAGTATCAAGCTAACCTACACTAGTCCTTTTAATGTATATGACCTATTCAGCGCCTAGTACCAGTGACTTAAAAACACGTACATTTTCGAAATTCCGCGCGGCACCCCCTTAAGGAAGACGATAATGCCACAATAAATGTACAGAAGTAATTTGACATTCATGTTTTTATTTAATTTATAGTATCTTTCACAATGTCACTCTTTAATAAAATTATACATACCTACACTGACCGACGGACTTCGTTCGTAAAGCGGTACGCCGCTTTGACAGTTTCCATGACAACAAAACAAACCAATCATTCGTTCACTTAAGAACACCCGTATCCCATGATGGACTCCTATAGCAGCGCCACCTACCGGGTCCAATTGTAAAGCTAAACCATTCTCGAATCTAACTTGAACAGACACAAACATTTTCATCCAAATCGGTCCGGCCGTTTAGAAGGAGTTCAATTTCATACACACGCACAGAAGATTTATATATATAAAGATTATGTAAGGCTACTTTTGTGAAGAAAAGTAAATATATTTTGACTGGCCGCCCGCCCGGCGCTTATTGAAATAAACTTGATTTAAGATATCATATTTTTAATAAAATACATTTTATATGCTATAAAAGGATACTTCAATATTTAAAAACTTATTATATACGGTTTTTTTACTGAATCCCGCTTTCGACGAAAGAATCCCGCTTTTTTCACTTAAAAACTTTCAAAATCCTGACTTAAAAAATATATCTGGCAAAGCTGATATAAGCCGCTACACGCGGCCCCTTAGCTCAGCAGTGAATCGTTTATAGGCTGATAGTGATGAAGATGATGGTGATCATGATGACGATTTAAACGAAAGCATATCAGTGCAAACGTAAGAGTATCAAAAAGAAAAGAATGTTCGCATTCCTTTAACCCTTTAACCAAATGTAAAGCGATTTGTATTTATTTTCACAAAGTGAAAAACATTGCGCATTTACCAACCATATATTTTAATTTTATGCTTTTTTTAAGACGATTATCTTATCTTATCTTAGGGCCTGCTGAGGTTTCCCTCTTGCAGTAGCACTTCGACCCATCGGGATCTTTTGTGCAACCCCGTCCTTTCACTCTTCTTCCTCTGTAAAGATAGATGCCATAAGTTTGGCCACGTCCTTAAGAGCGAAGAGCCTGAAGTCCTCCGGTCTCGGATAAGCCGACCCCAGGAGTCCCATTCTTTTCCTAGCCAGAGAGTCGCATTCACACAGTAGGTGCTGCATTGACTCCGTTTCCTCTCCACATGCCCTACACAAGTTATTTGTTGATAGGTGCATTCTGTGGAGCATTTGTTTTGTGGCATAGTGCCCTGTCAAGGCACCGATGGTTAGTCGGGCCTGCCTTCTACTGCCTCCGCATATGAACTTACTCCGTCCTAAGGCGTTTTCACCTAGGAAGGATTTGGAGTGTTTCATAACCGGCTGCTCTTTCCATTCGATGCCGTGCCTGTTTTTGATGTAATCTTTTAAGGCCTTGTTGATGGTATTTGGTGCAAGTGCCACGAACGGCTCAGGACCAATAAGCTGGGTCTCTGAGCCCTCCCTGGCAAGTGCATCCGCCATCTCGTTGCCGTGGATTCCCATATGTCCTGGGACCCAGATCAATCGCACCTTGTTATGTCCACCTAGCTTGTTTAGAGCTTTGGTGGTTTCTAGAACAAGGCTAGAGTCGATTCGGGGCGATATGAGCGATTTGAGCGCTGATTGGCTGTCACTCAGGATGAATATATTGCACTTTTTCATAGCTAACTCTATATTCTGCTTTGCACATAGGAGAATTGCGAAAGTTTCAGCTTGGTAAACAGTGGCAAATTTTCCCATGCTTTGACTATGCTTGAAGTCGTTGTTATAGACGCCTGCCCCTGTACCCGACTTCATTTTTGATCCGTCGGTATACCAGATTAGGCTGTCTTCATCCGGAGACGGTGGCCCTCGTTTCCATTCGTCCCTGGTTGGAACATAAACTTTAAATTTCTTTTCGAACATGAATATGGGGGATATTTTATCGCACCCCATTTCCATGATCCTGTCAGGAATGTCACTTGTTTCCCATTTTGTGTGTCTAGTCAGAGGTTTAGATGCGTCCCACAGTCCGGCCACCTTTAGTCTATGCAACGCTTTCTTTGCCTCTGTTTCTATTACGATGTGCAGGGGTGGAAGGTCTGTGAGGACCTCCAGCGCTGCCGTTGGAGTGGTTCTAAAGGCACCAGTGACCGCCAAACAAGCTGTTCTCTGAAGTTTGCTAAGAGCATTCTTACAGATTTTCAGCCTGGTTCTGGGCCACCAGACGATGCTGCCATATGTGAGGATCGGTCTCACCATCGTCATGTAGATCCACCTAATGATTTTGGGGTTGAGTCCCCACGTCTTGCCATAGGTAGACCGACACATGCCAAAGATTCTGTAAGCCTTGGCTACGGTCGTGTCCACATGCTGTTTCCAAGTAAGTTCTCTATCCAGCGTTAAGCCTAGATATTTCACTTCCTTGGACCAAGAGATCTGGGTACCATAAAGTGTTAGGTTACCCAGACCCGTAGTGTTCCTCATTCTTGTAAAGGGGATGGCTGTTGTTTTCCCCGGGTTTACAGAGAGGTGATGGGCATTGCACCATTCCTCCAGCAAACCCAAGGCACATTGCATTAGCCCCGATACCGTTGAGGGAAATTTCCCACTGACTGAGATGACCAGGTCATCCGCATAACCAACCGTATGGAATGGTCCTTTATTCAGCCTTACTACGATTGAATCAACCACAAGGCTCCACAGAAGGGGCGAGAGAACCCCTCCTTGCGGGCATCCTCTGGTTGTTCGTGCAAGTAGACTGTCACCTAGCAATTCAGAGTTGATAATTCTACCCTTTAGCATGCATTCGATCAAATTACAGATCGGTAGTGGCACACCATGGTTCTTGGCTGCAACCTTGATGGATTCAAAGGTAGTGCGATCAAATGCACCTTCGATATCTACGAAAGTGCAGATGCAAATCTCTTTGTTTTCCAGCGCAAATTCTGCTCGACTCACCACATGATGAAGAGCAGTTTCTGTTGACTTCCCTGCCTGATATGCACATTGAAGTCCATGGAGTGGGAATCTTTTCAGTGGTCCCGCTCTGATATATTTGTCTACCATTTTCTCTAGGGTCTTCAGGAGAAAGGATTGTAGACTTATAGGCCTAAAGGCTTTGGGTTCTTCGTAATCTGATTTTCCCGTTTTGGGTATGAAGATTACCTTAACACGCCTCCATGTTCTGGGAATGTGTCCAAAGGCTATGCATGCTTTATACAGCCTGCAGAGATGGGGTCCCAGGATGGAGGCGCCCTGTTGTAGTAGAATAGGATAAATGTTGTCAGGCCCTGGTGCCTTAAACGGTTGGAAACTCCCCAGCGCCCATTTGACTTTACATTCATCTACTACCCTTTTCGCTATTATCCAGTCATATTTGGAGGTTTTTCCTTGCTGTTCCCTCCAGCTGATTGGATCATGATCGTCTTTGATGACTTCTGATCCAGGGAAATGAGTGTCGAACATAACCTTCAACGTCTCACTCCCTGATTCTGTGCGTACTCCATTTTCCTTCTTTAACGTGGTTAATGGAATCGCCTTTGTTGTAGAGATAGCCTTGGTTAGTCGCATTGCTTCCGGAACAGATTGTATCTGGTCGCAATGTTTCCTCCAGGCAGATCTCTTTGCCTTACGGACCGCACTACTGTACCGCGTTAAGGCCTCCCTGTAGTCGCTAAAGTCGTTCCTCGCTTTTGCTTCGTTGAACGCCTGTCGTGTGGCTCGTCTAATTCGAGCCAGTTCCGGGTTCCACCATGGTACCCTCCTTGCCACTGATTTCGTCTCTGGGCAGTTATTTTGCCAGGCCGTCCTCAGTGCTTCTGTAATTCTGTCAGCTTCAAACTCTATGTCCAAGGCTGAGTTAAGTTTACAGCTAGGACCATCCAGCTCCATTCTGAGGTCCTTTTTGAAGCCCTCCCAGTTAGTGTTCCTGGGGTTCCTCCTATGCACAGTTTCTATGGTTTCGTCTAGTCTGTACCTAAAGCATATGTAGTTATGATCAGAAAGAGAGACCTCATCCGACACATGCCAGTTTGTGATGTTCTTTACCGCTCTGTTGTTAGCAATAGTTACGTCGATCACCTGTGCCCTGCGGGCGTTGACAAAAGTAGGCTTGCTACCTTTATTAAGTAATTGCATGGGTGAACTTACCAGATATTCCAGAAGTTTCTCCCCCCTTTCATTGGTGTCTGAGCTGCCCCAGACGACATGATGAGCATTCGCGTCGCAGCCGATGATGACATCTACGTTTTCTCGGCTGCCGTAGTTTACCAGTTCCCGTATCTGTGGTGATACTGGGTCTGCCTTCTCGTAAGGGAGGTAAGCTGACGATAAGATTACCGTTTGCTTAGTCCCCCCCTCCCCTGTGTGGATCCTGACAGCTGTCAGATCCCTGTAACAGAACTTGATTAAAGGCATTGCATGTAGGTCATTTCTGACATAGATGCAAGTCCTCATGTCATTAGTGGAACAGTTATAAAATAGAGTGCCAGGAGTTCCACCTAAGCCTCTTATTAGTCCCCCATAAAGATAGGGTTCCTGAATTAGGGCAATATCAAATTTATTCATTTTAAGCTCGCGTGCCAGAAGGGCAGGCGCGGCCTTGCAGTGGTGCAAATTAATTTGTACGCACCTTAGTCCCGCCATTTCTGCCTTTTAGTGGCCGTCCTCCGAGCAGTGCTCCCCATCCGTGTTCGCCTGTGCGCCCAACGGAGAGGACCCTCCTAGGAGTAGCTCGCTTAGGGCGAGCTCTTCCAAAACGTCTTCGGATCTTGGGGAGGAGATCCCACCACATTCCATTGGTGTCATCTCCTCCCCAACATCCTCTGCAGCAGCAACTGGAGCACCCAGTTCTGGCTGCACTTCTGCCACTAGTACGCTTTGGGAGCACTCACCCCGAGTCACTCCTGCCACGCTCGCACCTTCACCATCGCCTTGGGCATCAACAGGCTCGTCCGTAAGCTTCTCCTCTAGAAACTTAAAGACGCTCCTGTCGACGCCCGTGTTAAGGCAATAGCCCCTCGCCTTGATGAATGCTGCAGAGGCACCATCCATCAGTATGACCCTCCGTACTGTCAGACCCTCGACCTTAGTGTCGACGATCTTCCAGCCCGAGGTTTTCAAACCGGGATGACACCTCTGCATCATTCTCAAGACCCTACTTGTGTCAAGGCGGCTGATGTTTCGGGACTTCCATGCCATCTTTACTGGCTTTGGAAGGTCCTTGGCATCAACCACCCTGAGCAACACGCCTTCGACGGTAAGGCCGTCCTGTGCTCGAAGCCACTTCGCCGAGCCATTCCCTTCACATGTGAAGAGGATGGCTCCCGACGAAATGCTTCCCATATTAACTATTGGGAGAGGGTCAGGTGTGGCCTCCAGCAGGTCCCAAATGGTTCCTTGGATGGCAACATAATGACTCTCTCCCAGCATAGTTGCCGGATAGTCATCAGCAATGATAGCCATCTTAAAGGCACTCACTGCTCCCGCGTAAGACCCGTGAGTCTTGACGCGTTTAGCATCAAGCGCCGCCTGGCTCTCATTGCTGATCTCCCTCTGCCGCTTAGATCGTTCCACCACAGCCTGCTCATCTTCGGCTTGCTGCTTGATCAGCTTCGCCCTACGCCTGCGGTGGCCCGATCTGTGACCTGGCGCCTTGCCCTCGCTCACCTTTCCTACATCAGACCGAGGACCAGCAGGTAGGATCCCATCAGGACCCAGTACCTGCAGCCCTGATGGTCCGGCGGTGACAACGGGATGGTTTCCATCAGGACCCCGCTCCCGTGGCCCCACCTTTCCACGGCCCTCCATAGGGGATTGCTGGGCTGGTCCTCCACCATGCAACGACCTTCCACCTGCTTGGTCCCCTCGCACAGAGGTCGACGGGTTTGGCCCCCTAAGGTTCCCAAACCCACCTGACCCCGGCATGGAGCCCGACTGCAGGGAATGTCGTGCCGGAGCACCGGGCGCCACGCCCTTCCCTCCACGGTTTCTACCCCGTCCGCTAGGCAGATTCGGTCCCCGAAGGTGTCCGTCTCCACTTTGCTTCGGGGTAGTCCCCGCCTTTAACGCGCCTGCACCCGTAGGGGCGCGGCGCGCTTTCGTCCCTTGCGGGACCTTAGTTTCGCCGCACAAAGCGGCACCAAATCGTGGCAAATTTTTTGCCCCCCCCAAATACAAGGGGCAGCCTGAGCCCGAAGGCCCAGGGAGGGGTTCTCCGGCTCCGCCGGTACCCTCCTGGGGTAAATTAGTTTCGGAAAATGTGCCATTATTTGTTTTTGTGTTAACAATTTTGGAGTCGAGGTTGTCATCCCTCCAGGACAGGGGTAGGAGATAAGGAATGTGGTAAGGAGTGAAATTATGTGGATGGGATCATGGGAAAAAGGGTAGGGTATTGGCCCGCCGTGCAGGATATCACTGGCGGGTTAGCCCTTCACTCTTAGCTACTGAGGTCACAAGGTAGATAGTGAGTATGCGATGCCTTGCTTTATGACCACAGCATTGCCCAGGGCGGACGACCCACCGCAGGGTGGGTTCGCCGCCTGTCAGTACAGATGGTCGACATGACAAGCGGCGACGAGGACGTGCGTGATAGGACTTGACGGCAGACGCATATAGCTCAACATCGCAAACTTGAGCTACACATCAAACCGCCCAACCGACCCAACCGATGATTGACGATTGATAAGACGATTGATGATGATAAGACGATTACTCTTCCTTGACAACTTTGATAGGAAAAAGATGAGGTAAGCCGTTATAGCTATTAAATAATATGAAATAAGGAGTTTCTAAGAAAAGTCAGTAAAGAAAATGAGGAAAATGGTTATTATTTTTATTTTGCCTCTACGAAGAAGTGCTTTTCCTTTAACATACCGTAAGACGAAGTGATGATAGGATTCAATATGGAAGCGGACATTTAATTAGAACTTGTTTTGATTAAACTTTAGCTTTGGTCACAAGTCAAACTGAGAATTCGAAACTCACAAGAAACAACGAAGTATTTCTTTTATTTCATTCTTTGTTTTACTCATATAATAATAAAAGTACCCAGCGCCTGGCAATACTGGTAGATATCACCATACCTCATGATGAGAACCTTGTGAAAGCCGAGAAGGACAAGCTCAGTAAGTACCTTGACTTGGCTCACGAGGTTACCGCCATGTGGGATGTGGATTCAACCATTATTGTACCGATAGTCGTTTCGGCAAACGGTCTGATAGCGAAGAGCCTCGATCAACAACTAGAGAGGCTCTCGCTGAAAGGTTGGGTCAAGGGTCAGATGCAAAAGCAGTACTCCTTGACACGGCACGGCAGCCCTGAACAACAATATTCATTCGAGCAAAATGTATGGAACAGCTGAATTTTATTTTCGAATTAGGGAGTTGGTCCAATAGTAAGAGTTGTTCGTTTGTAACACGGGATTCATCTCAGAAGTTTTGGACGGTGATAAAAAAGTCAACCTGTATATCAATTTATCTATATATTAATACGTGAAGCAAAAACTTTGTACCCGTTTTTACGAAAATTACGCGGACGGAGGAGTATGAAATTTCGCACCCTTTTATATAGAAAAGGTTATCAGAATGTAAATAATTTTTTTTAATTATGCATAAAAAATACATTAAATCAAAAAAAAAACAACATTACACACACTACTATGTATTTGACACACACGTATTGTTGGTCGTTAATGCGGCCGACATCTGTCAATGCCAATCCAAACTCACATTCTATCTTTTTAATTTTTATCATTTATTATTTTATAGCCTTATCATTACCTAACATCAGGGTGCCAAGTGCGAGTTTCATTCGCCATTCGATTACCTTAACGAAAACGAAAATTAGTATGGTAGCGCCTCCTAGCGACATACGAGAAGAGTTCAAATTTTGCCATAAAAATTTTCGTTTTCGTAAACGTAATCGAATGAATACTTACGGATAGTAAACAAATTCAAATTTCAAATTTAAATTTAAATTCAAAATCGTTTTATTCAGTTCAGGCTACAAGTAGCTCTTCTGAATGTCACTATGCCATCGGTTCGTAAGTCTACTACTTTCCATTACAAATAAACACAGAACATACTTATAGAAGACAACCACAACATGTAAAAAAAAATAATAACAAAAAAAAAAATTTGGTTTAACAAATTTCAATTTCCACAATGTCATACAGTACCACTACAGTACTCTAGTAAAAGTAAAAAATTGTAACAGACAAACAAAGTCAAACTATAGTGAATAATACTAAAAATAAGATAAGTATGCAAGAGCAGACCAGCCTCCACAGGCGGCACCCGTTCACGAGTATGACATATGAATCGGCTATCGCTTCGCTCAACAATATTTTAGGGAACGTAACGACCCGTCGCAAACTCACATTAGGCACTCGAGTGGGAAGGCCAGTGCTTACCTACTCGTAAGAAATTTTAAAATTGTTTAATATTTTATTTAATAGTTTATACTGTTTAAATCACTGTATTTTCCACGTAAATTTCCCTGATTCTCTGTAAAATATATTATCTGAAATACAAATAACTTACCTACGTATGTCTCGTATCTGATTTGGCAGCCCTGCCTTAACAAGGACCGTTGGAAGTGGAACGGCGGTCTGCAACGCAACTTCATCAAGTAGGTCATACGAACAGGCTATGACAATTTAATAAGGACGTAGTGGACGTTACAGTCAAGTAAGAATTAAACTATATTGCTGGACGAAATAAAACCTGTTTTACTATAAAAAAGTTATTGTAACTTACGAACCTAGGCCACCATGTGACAATTTAATAAGGACGCAGTGGATGTTACAGTCAAGTGAGAATTAAACTCTATTGCAGGACGAAATAAAAGCTTTTTTACAAGCTTTTATTTAACTTGTATGTATGTTTGATACTTAGTTATATTTTCCTACTCGCGTTTAATTCTACATATAATTTATACGACCTACACCTCAGTCTCCATGTGACTTCGGAAACTGTAAACTTTTGTTCGGGTGGAATCTTGCAACTCAATTTTGAAGCAGATATCTTCAACAATGCATCGTTAATTGTGTGACGTCATTCTAAATCCAAGATAGCGGCACACCCAAGATGGCGGACTAATTATTTTTAATGCATTCCTACAATATGGGTATCAAATGAAAGGGCTTGCTGAGAATAACTCGAAAGATAAAGTGACGTCACTCTAAATCCAATATGGCGGACTAATTTTTTGAGACTTGTCCAGCGATAACTAAAAAGTAAAAAATAAATTAAAAGTAAAAAGACTAGGCTAAGCTACTGTCTTTGGAGTCAGAGCAATGGATGTGATGTTGCCTAATATTGATTTATTTATTTATTCTATAAAAATCACACGGTCCCAGATGTATAGACACGTATAAAGTTTTGGTCACTTACTACAGCAATAATACCGCCGGATCGGATGTGTGACTGGTTAGTCAATAAATCAAAAGTTTCTCACTTTTCTCACTTTTTAGCAACTATCAAAACTATTTGAAAAAAGACAAAGTGTGAAAAACAAATCCACGAGTGATATTCGAACCCATTGGGTGCGGGTTCAAAGCCCGTTCGTTGATTTTTTTCAACACTTTGTCTTTTTTTAAATTGTAATTTGTTCGCAACAATATTTGCGTAAAATTATACTATATGTAAATAATCATGTCAAAACTATGTTTTTCAATAAAAATTGTATGGTCACTATTTTGTTCCGCAAATTGAGTGTTTATTAATAACTTTTTAGGTAACAGAAATTCACGCTTATGTCATATATGATAGATTAATGTTTTAAAGTACTGTTACGTGATTTTATAATGTTCAGGAATTAATTATAGTTGTTCTCAACATCCCTATTGTAACTGTTTCTAATTATTTTATATTTAACTAACTGTCCCGGCGGACTTCGTATCGCTTTGACAGTTTCTATGTCAACAATACACACAAATCGTATGTAGTAATGTAATGACTAATGTTTCCTAACCGGAGCCTGCTTATCAGCGCCTCCTTCCAGTGCCTCACCTTCACGCTTATTAAATAATCAATTCGACAAGCTTTAGTTGCAAATATTAAAATTACAACATTGTAGTAATCAGTTGCCAAAAGCCATAAATTAAACTAGGCCTTGACAACGTGTCATTCATATTTTTACGACCCTCTATGTGTTTCGCAGTAAGATAAGAACACTAGTATAAAAGGGTATCACCTCGCTTCCAGCATCATTCTGTCAGTAGCCGTTGTTTAAGTAGTTACGTAGTCTATTAAGATTCAAATATTGTTAAAGAAATATAATCCTATTTAAGTCAGATTGACATTTTTATTTAAAAAACCGTGTTGTCCTCAAGTACCTACTCCTCGCCCAGCTCACCACGATCCGCGTTTACTATGTTTCACAGCTAGGAACACTTTGTATTGGAAAATTAAACAAAAAATTGGGGTGGATCACCCTTATCACTTAGGGGTATAAAAATAGATTACGACCGATTGTCAGACCTACCGAATATACGTATATAAAATTTCATAAAAATCGATCCAGCCGTTTCGCAGGAGTATGGCAACTAATAATGTGACACGAGAATTTTATATAATTAAGATGTGCGTTACGGTGTTGCAATAAAAGCTGACAATATAAACCGTGTTAAGCAAATATTCATAAAAATAAATAAATGTTAATATAACTAACATTCAGGAGATAGAGAGCTCGATGGCGCAGTGGTTAACGCGCCCGGTCTGCGAGTGCTGAGGTTAAGCAACTTTCGCAAAGGTCGGTCATCGGATGGGTGAACAAAAATTAACCATCTCGAGCTCCTCCGTGCTTCGGAAGGCACGTAAAAGCCGTTGGTCCCGGCTGCATTAGCAGTCGTTAACAACCGCCAACCCGCACTGGGCCCGCGTGGTGGTTTATGGCCCGTTCTCCCTATCCATCCATAGGGAAGGCTCGTGCCTCAGCAATGGGGACATAAAATGAGCTGATGATGATGATGATGATAACATTCAAGTACCATAGATAACAAAATATTATGCTCAATTAATTTTAAATTAATTAATGGAATTAGACGTAACTTTGCGGATGGCGCACAAAAAAGCAATTGAAATAAAATGTAGTGTTAGTGCCGAAACACATAACCGCGTTACGACTTCGCACCGCAAAAATAAGCGGTGCGCCAGGTTAGTATTTAAACTAGTAGTAGGTAGTAGTAGGTTTACCTTATTTTACGTTTGATAGGCAAACACTAGACAGGCGCCACCGGTTTTGGAGGTGCGACGTCGCAACGCGGTTGTGTTTCGGCCCTAACTTCCGCTAAATTACCCTTTTATCAAGCTTGGAAGCAGCATATAATTTCTATTGGTGTCCGAATCGTCAGTGAAAAAAATAATAAAATTAAAAAATGTCAATTCGGACACTGTGTCCGAATATAATGTGTCCGAAACGTCACCTAGCCCATGCACCGCCCTCCCGTCCGCAAAAAAAGTATGCACATGCAGAAGAATCTATGATTGTAAGCGAACATACACTGCACACCAACACCGACACCCGACACGTGTTTCGCCCCTCCACGGGGCATCCTCAGGAGCTGTTGACTTTAAAAATCGTAATGAAACTACAATGTGTAGGTACATTGAAATTATATTACTTTACAGTTCCACTCGCGTTTATTTTACACATTAATTTTATTTAAATAGATATTTATATTTTTTGAATATATTACATTTTATATAGATTGAGAATTGAGTATTTTTCTATTTTCAAGCCAAAGTAGCCGAACCCGGATGATTTCTAAACGCAAGAATCACTCAATTGTTCAAGTTCTATCGCAGCTTCAATAGAGGTGTAAGTAAACCTCCTGTGTTACTAGTTTCTCCGAGGTGCTTGAGCATATCGAGACGAGATCGGAAATAGCGTATCGTTGCTCAAGGGCCTATAAGTATTGCTCGTCACCTTAGCTTCAGAGATAAACAGAACGAGAGCACGTCGATAAAGACGTTCTCCCCTTTCAAAACGCTTGTAGATGCTGCTATTTGAATCCTGAAGTGTATTTGTGTCACAAATTTCAATTTATATCAAAGGTAAGTTATATTGAAGTTCAATGATATGAGATCAATGCTTAGGAAAAAGTGTTACACCCGTATTTATAAACAAGCCATTACTTAACAATTACTTTGTTCTTAGAAATGTCACTAAGATCTACTTTCATTTTATATACAAGTAATGTTTAAATTAGAATAGAAGTTTTCTTATTCTGTTAAATAAAAGTATTATTGTAATTATCAAATTCATCTATTTTATACTATTTTAGACATAACACATATATTAGACATAATAATGGGTTTCTCTGCGAGATCGAATCAGAAATGAGGAGATCCGCAGAAGAACAAAGGTAACCGACATAGCCCGATGAGTTACTAAGCTCAAGTGGCAGTGGGCAGGGCACATTGCTCGCAGGACTGATGGCCGCTGGGCTGGAACAGTCCTCGAGTGGCGACCGCGTCCCGGAAAGCGCAGTGTGGGCAGGCCTCCAACAAGGTGGACCGACGATCTGGTGAAGGTCGCGGGAAGCCGCTGGATGCGAGCAGCACAAAACCGGTCGTTGTGGAGATCCTTGGGGGAGGCCTTTGTCCAGCAGTGGACGTCTTTTGGCTGCGATGATGATGATGATGAGACATAATACAAACTGTCACACGGAATATAACCTCAATTCGAACTTGTCACAAGCTTGTCATTATGAATTCTTTGAGTAACCTAACTAGATTGCTTGAGTAAAGATATTGGTGACTATTGCTTGGCTAAGAATTCTAGCTTTTGGCGTTTCTAACTTCATCGTTTTACTAAAGAATATGAAATTTCACTTAAGCAATTACTTTGCTTCAGTATGAGCTTTTACTCGTTAATAAATACGGGGGTAACAAACAGAGTAAAGCGCAATGAACTTATCTAATTCTAATTATTTATGATACCTTACACCTTGTGCTCAAATGATCTCGATGGAACGAAGTGCTACTGAAAAAATGAAACGAACATGTTAAGATTTTGGTAACATGGGGAATATACTTTTGTACAGAAAAGTCTAGAAAAAGATAAGAATAAATAAAAACACAAATGTTGAAAAAATTTCCACGAGCAGGATTTGAACCTGCACCCTTCTGACATTCCGGGTCAGGTGCTCTTCCAATTGAGCTATCGTGGTTCTAACCAGTCCGCCGAAATTATTCAACACTTTTTACTTTGTAAGCCAAAGGCGCCCATTCAATGTCAACAACTACCGTCATTAACATCCGATCATAATATTTTTACAAATATTAAAGATCAGTTAAGAAATAAGCAAGCTATTTTATAAAATGTTCAAAATAATTTTTAACGCAAATTTTGTTGCGAACAAATTACAAAAACACAAATTCCCTATGGATGGATAGGGAGAACGGGCCATAAACCACCACGCAGGCCCAATGCGGATTGGTGGTTGTTAACGACTGCTAATGCAGCCGGGACCTTTACGTGCCTTCCGAAGCACGGAGGAGCTCAAGATGATTAATTTTTTGGACACCCATCCGATGACCGGCCTTTGCGAAAGTTGCTTAACCCCAGCACTCGCAGACCGGGCGCGTTAACCATTGCGCCAACGAGCTCCTCCAGACAGATATACTTTACTTAAAATTCATTTTTGTCCACAAAAATTAAAACAAAAAAGGGCCAAATAAAAAAATAAGTTGGAAAGAGAAACACAGTGAACCATGAAACATAAAACAGCTACTTTAAGCAAAAAATATATATTATATTGAAAAGAGTACGATATTACATTCACGAGCATTAAACATGTAAACACTTTTGACTAGTTTTGACCCTTATTCCATTGTATTAAGATACATTGTTGACATGTTAGTGCTCTGGCTGTACGTGATAGAGGGAAAAACTAATAGAACGGAGTATATTTATTGGTATTCCAATGATAAATCTCCCAATTCACCTTCACACATTAGTTTCCTTATACCTGCAGACAGTATGGCGCCTAATATGATCCTACCCACGAAAACACGTGAAATAATATTTACTAGAACTTAGTTTTACTTAGTATCAAATCTTTATCTTTATAAAAATCTTCTGTGCGTGTGTATGTTATTGAACTCCTTCTAAACGGCTGGACTTGGATTTGGATGAAATTTTCTGTGTGTGTTCAAGTAGTCTCTTACCGCCTCTGTGGTCTAGTAGTTAAGACCACTGCTTAGACCCAGAGGTCCCGGGTTCGATTCCCAGCGGATCTTTCCCAGATTCTTTGTGTTCTCGGTTTGGTTGGTGGTAGGACTTGTTTGTCCGCCTGGCTAGCTACCACCATCTTATCTAAATATGTCGCCATAACATCAATGTTTGTAGCATTGTTGTGTTCCGACAGCTCTAGAGATAAGATAGCCAGTGCCTCACTAGTTGAGGATCCCGGGTGAAGTGCGCTTCCACCAAATGGCCTTATCATCACTTAACATCAGGTGAGATCAAGGCACTGTGCTTACCCGTAAATATAAAAAAAAAAAAGATTCGAGAATGGTTTAAATTTACAATTGGACCCGGTAGATGGCGCTGCTATAGGGTTCCATCATGGGATACGTGTGTTCTTAAGCGGACGAATGATTTGTTAGTTTTGTTGTCATGGAAACGTTAACTGTCAAAGCGGTACGAACTCCGCCGGTCAGTTGGTAGTATATAAATTGCCTAATTAAACTTTTTCAATATCTTGTATATTTAGTGATAACTTTCATAATCATCATCATCATCATTTCAGCCCGGAGATACCCGGATATATAGTAAGTAGTCTTACTGAGTTTAGGCCTCCTTTCGTATCTGCCACTCACCTCTGTCCCAAGCCATACGCATCCACAACTTTCCTGCTACCCTGGTAATGTCGTAAATCCACGTTGATAACTTTAGAAAGACTTAATTAAAAATGTGTCGGTTTGTTCGTGTAGTTTTTTTTTTATATTAACATCATCATCATAATATATTATTAAATAAAAATTTTTTATTGTTTTTGAATTATTCCATTCACAATGCTTTATATAGTAACAAGAAAAAATTTTACAAAAAAAAATATACCAGCCTTAGGTAGCTCGAGTGGGAATCGAACCCACGATCTTTGGATAACCGACCCAATGCTCTGACCGCTGAGCTACCGAGGCCTCTGTACTATTGCTATGCAATATTTGTGGTCATAACCAACCTGTCCTTACATAATAACAGTCCGTTCAATTATAGCCACATACTTGCGTATCACATTTTATAAAATAAACCCAGATACTCCTTTTTTAGGGTTCCGTAGCCAAATGGCAAAAAACGGAACCCTTATGGATTCGTCTTGTCTGTCTGTTTGTCTGTCTGTCTGTCTGTCCGTCCGTATGTCACAGCCACTTTTTTCGAAACTATAAGAACTATACTGTTGAAACTTGGTAAGTAGATGAATTCTGTGAACCGCATTAAGATTTTCACACAAAAATAGAAAAAAAACAATAAATTTTGGGGGTTCCCCATACTTAGAACTGAAACTCAAAAATATTTTTTTCATATCATCATCATCATCATCATCATCAGCTCATTTTTATGTCCCCACTGCTGGGGCACGAGCCTTCCCTATGGATGGATAGGGAGAACGGGCCATAAACCACCACGCGGGCCCAGTGCGGATTGGTGGTTGTTAACGACTGCTAATGCAGCCGGGACCAACGGCTTTACGTGCCTTCCGAAGCACGGAGGAGCTCGAGATGATAAATTTTTGGTCACCCATCCGATGACCGGCCTTTGCGAAAGTTGCTTAACCTCAGCACTCGCAGACCGGGCGCGTTAACCACTGCGCCATCGAGCTCCTCATATTTTTTCATATACGTGTGGGGTATCTATGGATAGGTCTTCAAAAATGATATTGAGGTTTCTTATATCATTTTTTTTCTAAACTGAACAGTTTACGCGAGAGACACTTCCAAAGTGGTAAAATGTGTGCCCCCCCCCCATCCCCCCCCTGTAACTTCTAAAATGAGAGAATGATAAAACTAAAAAAAATATATGATGTACATTACCATGCAAACTTCCACCGAAAATTGGTTTGAACGAGATCTAGTAAGTAGTTTTTTTTTAATACGTCATAAAGTACGGAACCCTTCGTGCACGAGTCCGACTCGCACTTGGCCGGTTTTTTTTTAAGTCGGTTAAAAAGCGTATGTATCCAATGAGCAAAGATAGGAAATAAACCCACGCGGGGCGTCGCCCAACCCTTTCGCAATAGGTGTACAAAATGTTCGGGTTTTTTGTTAATTAAATTCTGTTTAAAAATGCCTTTAACGAGCCCAAAGTACCTATGGGCGGAATTAGGCGAGCCCAATATTTTTTGCGGATTTTAATAAAACTGGTAAAGTGGGTATTTTTGTGTGGCCATTATCGGTCCGGCATTTTGTTGATTGTTTTCCCCTGGCGTTATTATTGGAGTTTAGTCTATATTGATATTCGCATGACGAAGAATTTTTGGATGTAGTTAATATGAAATGAGTATAAGTTAAAATGGTTATATTATGCTATGGTTTGTATCCCAATTAGTCATATATGTAACTAGCTGACCCGGCGGACTTCATACCGCTTTGACAGTTTCCATCATTGAGTTAAATGTATATCAATGGTTCCCATGACAACAAAACAAACAAATCGTTTTGTATTGGAAAATTAAATTGTCGTTTTTGGTACATATATTTTTTTTTTATATAGTCTATGTTACTCAGCGCTAATGTAGCATTGTAATGGTGAAAGAATTTTTTAAATCGGTCCAGTAGTTTTTGAGATTGTTCGTTTTTTATACATACATACATATGTACAAAAATACAAAGGTTTCCTCTTTATAATATTAGTATAGATAAGTCGTAACAACAATATCGTATGTTCCGACAGTTTGACGTAAGACATCAAAAACACAAATTGTTGAAAAAATTTCCACGAGCAGGATTTGAACCTGCACCCTTCTGACATACTGGGTCAGGTGCTTTCCCAATTGAGCTATCGTGGTTCTCACCAGCCCGCCGAAATTATTCAACACTATTTACTTTTTACTTTGAAAGCCAAAGGCGCCCATTCAATGTCAACAACTACCGTCACTAACATCCGATCATAATATTTTTACAAATACAAAGTAGGCAAGCTATTTATAAAATGTTGTTATATAATTTTTAACGCTTGTTGTTCGTTGCGTTAAAAATTATATAAAAACATTCTATGCCAAATTACACACGACTAAATGTAGCAGAATCGAAGCATTGAGTGACGATAAGATCGAAGGTTACACTTGAAAACCTCTACTACTGAGAAACTGTAAATGAAAATAAAAATATTACCTCTAACTGCAAGAAGCCAACACTAACATTGTTATTATGACGATAGATTTTACGATTATTTACATATAATTTTACGCAAATATAGTTACGAACAAATTACAATTTGAAAAAAGACAGACAAAAGAAGACGCACCCCATGACATGCCGAGTCAACACAATATCTTTATTTAGATAAATTTAACTTAAATAACCAGGCGGACTTAAAGCAAACCCGTCCATAAACTTAACTGTATATAATTATATAATTATACTCTCTGAGTATCGAACCCAAGACCTCAAGGTCTGATACCAATAATAACTAGACTACATAGTAGTTCAGTTCTATTTAATTACCTACATGCTGCGAAAGAATCTATTTATAAAAATGTCTAAATATTTAATACGAGGAAATCTGCGGGCAAAAGCTAATCTATACTTACTAATATATAGTATTATAAAGAGGAAACCTTTGTATTTTTGTATGTATGTATGTTTGTATGTATGTATGTTTGCAACGAATAAACTCAAAAACGATTGGACCGATTAAAAAAATTCTTTCACCATTAGAATGCTACATTAGCGCTGTGTAACATAGGCTATATTAAAAATATACTAAACACGACAATTTAATTTTCCAATACAAAATGATTTGTTTGTTTTGTTGTCATGGAAACCATTGATATAATTATATTTAACTCAATGATGGAAACTGTCGAAGTGGTACGAAGTCCGCCGGGTCAGCCAGTATTTTATAAGTAAATACTTATTACGTCACATATCATCACCAGCTTATTTCATGTCCCACTGCTGGGGATCGAGCCTTCCCTATGGAGGGAAACACCACAGAGAGAACGGGCCATATACCACCACGCAGGCCCAGTGCGCATTGGTGTTTACTAACGACTGCTAAAGCTTGGGGGTTAAAGTTACTCGCGTCCGTAGGTTAACCCTTGAGACCCTACACGAGACCCCTGGGTGGTGCTAAATGAGTGACACTGTCTGAGTGGTAGAGCCACGCTGCGTTGCAACACGAAATGGGCCGGCTCGCTCGGCGTAATACCACCCTCTCACAGAATATCGGCGTGAAACAATAGCACTCATTGCTGTTGTGTTTCGTCTGGTGAGTGAAAGTACCTGAGGCCCATCTCTCACCCCTCCCCCCTCCCAATTCCTACTTCCTCCTCAAGATCCAACTCCTTCCTCAAGCCTGGCAACGCATCTGCGATTACTTTGATTTTGCGGGTGTCCATGGGCGGCAGCGATTACTTTCCATTCAGGTGACCCGCCTGCTCGTTTGCCTTTTAATATTTAAAAAAAAGCAGCGGGGACCAACGGCTTTACGTGCCTTCCGAAGCGCGGAGGAGTGTTCGAGATAATCAATTTTTGGTTACTTATCCGGTGACCAGCCTTTGCGAAAGTTGCTCAACTTTAGCAGTCGCAGACCGGGCGCGTTAACCACTGCGCCATCGAGCGCCATGTTACTAACTTACAAACTAATATTATAAATGCGAAAGTGTAATAGTGTGCGTAAACTATTCTACCGATCCTCATGAAATTTTGTACACATATTCTCAATAATATAATCAAACACATAGAATACTTATTATTAAAAAAGTGAGTTTGTTTGTTTGTTTGTTTGATACACTTTCATCACGCGTAAACTATTTAACGATTTGTTTGTTTTGTTGTAATAGAAACCATGGTATTATTATATGGGTGTTATTTAAACGGTTAGCAATGTATTCGTATTTTTGTTACCAAAAAATTTATTCGCTTAGCTAAAACAGCTAGTTGGGCAGCAACTTATGGTCAGCAAATATTTCTAAATCGGTCTGCAACTTATATCATTCTGAACAGCAGTCTTATGCCGCTCCCTCTTCCGTGACAAAAACTTTAACTTAACCTAACCAACAGTAAGGATTTCTTATGCTGACCGATTGTATAATTCTTCTGACCAAACAATAATTTTGCGTTACAACTATTTATTTTGTAATACAAATAAATTATTTCCCACATTATATTACCGTGTAGAAACTGTCAAAGCGGTACAAAGTCCGCCGGGTCAGTTAATATTAAATAAATGAATACTCTAGTTTTCTTTCCGTTTTTTAGATTCACTAAAGCGCGGCTAATCGTATGAAGTTCAACACAATAGCTAATCTGTCTTCGGGATTAAGTTTAAGTAGTTCTTTTGTACAGCACTTTTGTACTAAGCATAGCGTTAATCAATCACGGTGTACCTACATACTGCTTAACTTTGCGAGCTTAACGGTCAAGCGGATAATCGTGTAGATACTTTTAGATTACATAACACAAAAGAAAAGAATTTTCTTTGTAATGGATAGCTAATAATTACAATTGCGTCTATTTTTTTTTCTTTATTACTTACAAGTAGGCTCACCTTTTTATCTTACCTGATCCAATCCGATCCGAACCCCTCGGGGAATCTAGTAGGAAACGGAGATACGTACTGGTGCTTGATGCTAATCCCCTTTAGAAAACTACTAACGGTGTTCCGTTTCACCGGCTTGAGGAACCCTTTCAGTTTCTTGCCACCCCCATAAAAGTCCGATGACGATGAAAATGCTGTCTGAGGCAATCAGCAAACTCTCTCCGAAAAACTTTCCTGATGTTAACAGATAATAAGGCTGAAGGTGGAAGCGCACTTCACCTGGAAGCCTCAACTATTGGCTATGTTATCTCTAGCTGCCCGAACATCACAAATGCTACAAACATTGACGTTATGACGACATAGTGAGCTAAAATGGTGGTAGCTGGCCAGGTGAACGAACCAACCACCAAGTCGGTGCAATCATGTCGCCCCGCTTAAAATCGAACCCGGAACCTCTGGATTTAAGACCAGTGGTTTTAACCATTAGACCAAAAAAAATATGTACTTTTTTGGACTTACGTGTTTTTTTATAAAAAACCCGGAAAGTCGCAGTATCCGTGTCTGTCACCTTTCTGGCCAACTACAAGTACTAACATCAAACGCTCGCAACGTTAGATGACAAAATAAGAATCACCTCTTGGCCTCAATCTGGTTATAAAGTTCAAGATGAGATCAAGGGAGCTCACAAAAGATACTACCACCTGTAACTTAAATAGGTAGGTACCTATATACACACATAGTTACTTATTTTTACCATTGAAAATGGTTATGAGATGCAAATCGCCTGAGACGTATTTTTGGCCATAGCTCCGAGGATTTTGGGAAAATCGAGATGAAAATAGTATCAAGAGTTGAGGAATTTATCGAGACACGTGTGAGCGTTTGAATTATGAAAATCTGCTGGAAACTTTTTTTTAAATTTTGAAAAATGTAAAAACAATTGGGTTTTTTAGGGGGTGTTTATATAATAAATTGTAAATATATATAAATAAATTAAATTAAAATTATATATAAATAAATTAAAAAAACGGTCCTAGGGTATTAGTTTAGCTACAAAATGGCGAAAAAATTCGTCTCATCTGGTGTTAAATGAAGATAAGGCCGAAGGTTGAGGCGCATCTACTGAGACGCTGGCTATCTTATCTGCCGGAACAAAACAATGCTACAAACATTGATGTTATAGCGACATATTTAGATAAGATGGTGATAGCTAGCCAGGCGGGCCAAACAAGCCCTACCACCAACCAAACCGAGTACACAAACATGCAGGTACCCCCCGCTGGGAACCGAACCGGTGATCTCTGGGTCTAAGCCGGTGGTCTTAACCTCTAGACCACAGATGCGATTAAATGTCTCCAAAATCCCCCGTCTAGCATAACTCCACATCAACTAAAAGCCTAATTGCGCTGTAGACGGAACGAGATCCTTCATGGTGCTCATCCAACAAAGGAATTACTCATAGCTTTGTGGCTCTATGCTTGGAGGCTGGCCAAATACCTACTCAAATAAACAATATAACAAATGTACTGCCATCAAAAAATATTATAATATTGTTGGGGACGCGTAAGTACGTAATCTAGACTAATCTCTGGGACGAAAAACTTCCGTCATACAGCAAAATTGCTATTGACGTGGCGTAGCGGGGTTCCCCTCCTATCAATATGAACATTATTTGTTCCGGGAACCACTTAAACAGAAGTCGTTTTGTTTATCTTCTCATAATCGTGCCACGCAATTCATAAGGCTTTGTAAGACAATAATAAGACAAGCAAATTATGTTTTCAATCTTTAATATAATATTATGCTTACTACTTTGCTGGCTCAACGACCTGATGTGGATCTTGGCTTCCGAGATTAAATTACGCCATTTCGTTCAGGCTCGTGCCAGTTCCGACTTAACGTGCTTTCCGTAGCACGGAGGAGCTCGAGATGACAATTTTTTGGTAACCAATGAACGCCGTCTTTTCAAATGTTACCCGGCCCCTCCATACAGCTTCTCAGAGCAGTTAGTGTCTTCAATACCTATATATACCTATTATCAGCTTATTTTATATCCCCACTGCTGGGGCACGAAACTTCCCTATGGATGGATAGGGAGAACGGCCTATAAACCACCACGCGGGCGGGCTCAGTGCGGATTGGTGGTTGTTAACGACTGCTATTATATTCGAGTAAATTAATATTAAGAGCGTATCTAGGGCAATCGGTTGGCGTCGCTTAGTAGGCCGTCTGAGATATCGTTCGTTGGAAGGATGAAGTAGCCAACGACCTGAAGTACATCAATGTTCCTGAATGTCGTCAACCGCGTCTACCATCACTGCATCCGAAATGTAACTCCATTTGATGTGCTTTTTTAAGTGTAGACAGAATAGGCAGATTCCATGCAATATAAAATCTCCATCGCCTTATAACACGGAATTCCGTGCAAATGTATCAATTTTCAGACGCCATTGGCCCGAGGTGCGTCAATGGTCTAAATCAGTGGTTCCCAGCTGGTGGTCCGCGGATCACAGATGGTCCGTGAGAGCATCGGTGATGGTCCGCAGGACAGAACATAAAATAATTTTGAAAAAGGCAGTACAATGTTATTTTTAATTCCTGCACTATCGCCTACGCTGTCTATTTGCTAATTCCTAGGTCCCAGGGTGGAAAATGAAATGTTTCGCATCAGCATTTTTGTTAGCATGAATTAATGTGTAAAGATAAACTGTCACTACTGAACTTACGCTACAAATACTTTTAAAGTTTTGAATAAAGATTAAACTTTCTTTTTAAGTACCTACAGTTTATGTGGTTCCTGCTAACAAATAAATTAGGAAAAGGGTCTATGGTCGGGGAAAGGTTAGGAATCACTGATCTAAATAAACAGTTTTTTTTTGACGCGCGACATACCGGTGCTCCCCGTGTGGTGCCGGGGGTAAAGAATTGCACCATCCCATCTCTTCCCGTGGGTGTCGTAGAAGGCGACTATGGGACCATTCCAGAGGATGGGCAGCAGCGTCTCTCTGTGATTATTCTCACCTTACTGCGATCGCCAACCCGCCTGCCAAGCGTGGCGATTATGGCAAATTCCCCTCAAAATGATTTATCCTTGAGGGAGGCTTTTGTCCAGCAGTGGACGTCTTTTTGGCTGAGATGATGATGATGATACCGGTGCTGTCCAACCCATGAAGCTGTTATATCTACAGCTTCATGGTTCAACCCGCGATATTCTATCAACACCATCTACTCTCACTTTGTAAGCCAAAGAAGCCTTATTTCATGTCAACAAAGCTACGTCATCATCTGCGATCTTTACATTTCCAATGCCGCTTGTGGAAATTTCTTTTAACCCCTTTTTACCATTACGGGTTGCGTAATTCACTCGCAAGAAAATTTGTCTAAAATATATAGTTACCTATCTACTACCCTCACAGTCGAAAGAACACTTTTGCAAGTATTTAACAATCGATAAAGACGTGATTCCTTTACCGTTATTGAGACTGGCGGATTTTTTTAAGTAAAACCTTATCTTGTAATTAAATAATGCTCAAGTGTTGGCAGATTGGACAGAATCCTACCGCCAAGCAAAATCCAAAAATCTCCATCGCTTTATAACACGCAACTCCGTTCGAATTGTACACAATTGGGTACACCCAGTATCAATTTTCAGACGCCATTGCCCCGAGAAGCGTCATTGGTCTTAATAAACGACCGCCCCTTTTCGATTCATGGAACGAGCTTCAATAGAATCGAAAACTCATGAAGCGATTACAATTTTCACAATTGATTCCCATGCCAAATATTGGGATACGTGTTTGCGGAAACTTTTTTATAGTAATTTGAAAAAAGAAACAGTGTTGAAAAATTCCACGATCGGGATTCAAACCCTTTGAAATGCCGGGTAAGTGCATTGCCAACTAGGCTATCGTGGCTCTATCCAAATCGCCGAAATTAATCAACACTATCTACTCATAATCTGTAAGCCAAAGGAGCCCTATTCAATGTCGACAACTACGTCATCAACATCCGATCTTAACATTTTTACAAATATTAAATAAAGATCAGTTTAGAATTAGGCAAGCTACTCGTATATTTATTTAAGATTATGGTTATTTATAATTTTATGCAAATTTTGTTGAGAACAAATTACAATTTGAAAAAGGACAAAACACTTTTTTCAACACTGTCTTTTTTCAAATTTGTAATTTGTTTGCAAAAAAATTTGCGTAAAATTATAAATAACCAATCATACTTATAGTAATTTTATTTTGTTTAATTTATTTTTTAGGAAGACCAACAGCTAATTATGCATGAATAAACAGTTAAATCGCTACGAAAAGCTAATTTCAGGTCCGCACATATTAAAATGGTATACAAACAAAATACACATAAAGCTATCTCATCATCATCAGCTCATTTTTATGTCCCCACTGCTGGGGCACGAGCCTTCGCTATGGATGGATAGAGAGAACGGGCCATAAACCACCACGCGGGCCCAGTGCGGATTGGTGGTTGTTAACGACGTCTAATGCAGTCAGGACCAACAGCTTAACGTGCCTTCCGAAGCACAGAGGAGCTCGAGATGATAAATCTTTAGTCGTTAACTACTGCGCCATCGAGCTCCTCTCTAAAACTTCCTAAATGCTTGTAAAATAAAAAAATATATAAAATAATCAGCTAATAAAGCTTTAACAAGTTAAACTTAAAATAACATCACTATCAACTACAAGTCATATGCTATCGTATCCCGCCAAAATTAATCAACATTATGTAATTTCAAATTGTAATTTGTTCGAAACAAAATTTGCGTAAAATTATATAATAACTCTAATTATAACATCACTGATCAAAGAACGTCTGGCAGACGGCGCCTGAGTCTAGCTGCTTCGATAGATCAAAAAAAACGATACTATACTAGTGGACCCGGCGGACTTCGTACCGCTTTGACAGTTTCCATTCATTCCCGTAGGAATATCGGGATAAAACTATCCTATGTGTTAATCCAGGTTATAAACTATCTGTATGCCGAATTTTATCCAAATCCATCCATTCGTTGCAGCGTGAAGAAGCAACAAATATACACATACACACAAACTTTCGCATTTATTAGTGTGATAATAAATGCAGTAAATACTCTCATACTGCTCATGTAATTATCAGTACCTGGATGACTGAGCTTTGCTTGTAATTTTTTTTATAATGTTTTCTAAAAATTAAACCTAGTAGATTTATCGCCCCCGAAACCCCCTGCATATTAAATTTCATGAAAATCGTTGGAGCCGTTTCCGAGATTCAGAGTATATATATATTAAAGGTATTAGATTACCATCAATCTATAAACTTCCCACCGCTGGGCTCAATCCCCACTTTAACAAATTAAACAGTTTATGGTAACACTACCTACCCCATCATTTAAGATTAAGAGCGCTTTCACATATAAGCGTTTTAGCCGCACGACTGCAGCGCTGCATAGCGAATCCCTACATATTACAGCGGCTGTGGCATGGTAATACTATTTTTTTATTTTATTGAATGAATGAATGAATCGTTTATTTTCTCTGCACAATAATAAATAGGTCTTAATTATTCTACGACTTAGTGTTAATTGTAGTTTTAGGTTTATGATTTTAGTTTAACACCTATATCGTTGTGAGACTTGTGCCTGAAGAGGTTTGAAGAAAACTGTAGTACAGGTCACCATACTATTACCGTGGCTGTGGCGCGGCTAAGTCACGACGCCACCGGCGCTAGCGACAGCCGCGCTTTACAGTCACGCTGGAGACGCGCGTTGAACGTGGGGGTGACTAGCTCATTTCCTCTCATTCCCAATATGGATTCCAACGGAGACACACTGACACACTGATCGCACGCGGCTTCGCGGCGTATCCGCCACCACAAGCTCTGTCGCGCTACTTAAATATGTATAGATACCCTGTCGTGCTACTGCAACGCGACTTTGAAGCGCTGCAGCCGCGCGATTAAAACGCCTAATTACATACCATCTCAGCCAAAAAGACGTCCACTGCTGGACAAAGGCCTCCCTCAAGGAAAAATCATTTTGAGGGGAATGTGCCATAATCGCCACGCTTGGCAGGCGGGTTGGCGATCGCAGTAAGGTGAGAATAATCACAGAGAGACGCTGCTGCCCATCCTCTGGATTGGTCCCATAATCGCCTTCTACGACACCCACGGGAAGAGATGGGGTGGTGCAATTCTTTACCCCCGGCACCACACGGGACAAATTACATACAAACGCGCGAAAAACAATATCCTTCCTTTGCAGTCGGGTAAAAAATTATATATTGGGAGAGGACCTCTTCTGGTAGAAAGTATACAGTACAATGACTACTATAACTAAGATTTTAGTAATTCTAAGACAAGTAAGTAAAGTAAACAGCCTATAACTGTCCCACTGCTGGGCAAAGGCCTCCATCATTGAAATCAAGACATCACTAAAATTGATGGGTAATGGCTTAATCACCACGCTTGCCAAATGCGGGTTGGGGATCACAAACCCGGGCTATGCAACGAAAAATCTGAAATACATTTTGCCAATACTTTTTAAACAGATTGTGTGCACGGAGGAGCATTTAAATTTATATAATTAAAATTTATATGGAGATAGAGTCCCGAAATATAAAGGACGATACGTCAAGACGTCCCCCAAATCCAACAGTGAATCACACTAATATTATCAATGAAAAAGTTGGTGTGTATGTGTGTATATTTGTTGCTTCATCACGCTGCAATGGATGGATGGATTTAGATGCAATTCGGCATACAGATAATTTATAACCTGGATTAACACATAGGATAGTTTTTATTCTGATATTCCCACGGGAACGGGAATCACGCGGGTGAAACTGCGGGCGGCCGCTAGTGATATATATCTAAATCAAAAGATCTTTCTTATAGTAAAATTACCATTTTTACTATAACGATCTCTCATAAGCGCTGGGTTTCCCGGAAAAAAACGTGTGTATAGTACTCTTGATGCTTAGGCATAGTATCAAAATATATGAAATCAATGTATAAGTAAACACTAATAAATAATGTATATCATGTATGTAGCGAAAAAGAGAAAAAAATATTGTGGTTTGCATTATCGTCATGTTTATTTACGTATACTAAATAAGCCCAAATATAGACTGAGTAATGAACATTCGACCAATTAAAATGGCGGTAAAAGAACAAAGAATAAATTATATTTATTTGTGTAAATAATGCGGAAAAGAAAACATTCGGACCAACGTAATCGCGGCACAACGTCTTGTTAGAATTTAAATAATCTGGCATTCGAGGAAAAAACGGACAATTTAAATTCTGTCATCTGTAAAATTATGGGAATTGTGTTTTCGGGGAAACAAGAGATAAGTTACATAAAGTTATGTCGGGAAAATCATATTTGCAGTAAGGGATTTGTAATAAATAGTAGTTATTTGCGTTATTGCATTTTGTTTGTTAGAATCTCAGCAATTTCTACAATTCTAAGATTTACTTCACGTCTTAGTCGACCTTGTTGACCGGATTCAAGACATTTATCCCTAGCCCATCTAAGTCGCAAGTGCCTTCTACATCTTCCCCTGGTTCCAGTCTTGACTCTACGGCAAGAGAAATGGCCAAGCTACGACAGCAAATCAAGACTTTGACCATGCAAGACTGACGAAGACATCATTCCCACAGTAGTCATGGTGTCTGATCATCCAGCAGATCCCAGTCCTCATAAGAAGATAACCTACCTATTACTTTCAGTATTGCATGTAGTTTGTAAGAATCTAAATTTTAGGGTTTAAGATCTAGTAGAAATTACTGAGTTAGAATCACAGTAATTTCTAAGTAAGAATCCCAATAATTAAACTGATTTAGAATCTCAGTTATTACGAAATAAGAATCTTAGTAGTTAGTATCTATACTCAATGCAAACAACACTTCTTTGCCGACTAAAGTTGTACGTAATTTTCTAATAAATACCTTCTGGTATTTTAATTACTCGAATGTGGTATGATAGCCAATACAACAGCACTGTTACTATTATTAATTTATCAATTAACACGTCCACTGCGCTATGAGGTCATAATGACCCGTTAACAAAGTTAATACTCCGGTTAGTGTAGAAGGCAAACTTTGTGTGCACAATAATGTTCATTTACATTTTAAGTACAAACAAGAAATTGAAAGAAATAAAACATGGTAACGAAAACAAGTACCAAGGCGCTACTTCTTTCAGACCAAAATGTCTTTTAGTGGCTCACAAAAGGAAAGTACACAAAGAATGATGAACAAATTGTGCACTTCAGAATACATTCATATATGTAGAATAACACAAACAGACACTAGAGAACTAATGTACCTAAGATACAATTACATAATACTAGCGGTCGTCCAGTGGTTGAAATTCGACCGTAATTTTGTTAAGGCTGCACGGATGTATCCGAAGCAATGAAAAATTAAAAAAGATAGAATGTGAGTTTGGATTAGCATTGACAGATTTCGGCCGCTCCTCTTCCATTTTTGAAATTTTTGAAAAGAGTATATATACGTGTGTGTCAAATACGTGGTAGTGTGTGTAATGTTTGTTTTAATGTATTTTTTATGCACAATTAAAAAAATATTAACATTCGGATAACCTTCTCTATATAAACTATAAGTGTGCGAAATTTCATACGCCTCCGTCCGCGTAATTTTCGTAAAAAGGGGTACAAAGTTTTTGCTTCACGTATTAATATATAGATATATCACCATTACTGTGACAATAAAGGTCTATGGATAAAAATTTGCAAATGACGACACCACAATCCCCCAAAAATATTTTAAATCGGGTAAAAATTGACACAGAAATTTTACAGTTTCTAGTGTGGTAGTCATAAGTGCAGGAGTATGTACATATTAAATTTCATTTAGACTACAGGTAAAAATTAGGACAAAACTCCTCCATATTGAGAGAGAGAGAGAGAGAGAGAAAACCATATACAGACACAAATACAACACTCGAAACACATACAATACAAATACAATCAAAACAAAAGAGACAGAAAAAATTTAAAACACAAGCGTTGGCAGAAAGACTAAAACTCCTTAGCCCTTTCCATTGGGTATGAATAAATAAACAAAAATAAAAATAACAACTGTCAATTCGTGGAAAATTTATATATTGAGAGATAGAAATATATTTGTTTAGCATCATGACCAGAAGCAGTCGTAAAAGCGATAGGATTCGCAAAATCATGGAACTAAATGCTTAACTGCCCGTAAAGCAGCTTTATAAATCGTTTCGCCCGCCTAGTTAACCCCACCCACACGTTATCAGTTAAACGATCATGACCGTTAATGTCTTCGAAATAGAGTTCTTATTATCCTTTACTCGTCAATGTCTTTTTGTGAACTAGTTTTTTTTACTGATTGGCTGTAATGACCGACTTTTTTTATTAAGAGTACCTAAGATTGATTTAGTAAATTCACAACTACGATGACTTTATTGTCCTTACTGCAATGGAGAAACTCTTTTTTTGTGAAGAGTTTTCTGATGGCCTCAGGTGTTCTCAGCGTCACCGAATTTTTTAGGGAGCGGCGAGAAACTTAAAGGGTTCCTCAAGTCATGTATTATCTGAGGGGTTCAGTTCGGATCGGGTTCCCCACGAATTCTCAGCTACTTAGGCTTTGGCTATCTTATCTCTAGCTACCGGAATACAATAGAACTACAATCATTGATATTATGGCGACATACATCCTTTTCCTTAATTCTTGTCTTCATCATAAAAGAAATCTCAAAATTTTAATCTACTAGGACTAAGGGTTTAGGCTAGCATCGATGAGTCACTCAGAATATTATTTTTACGTAGTGGGACCAGTGTTGGCACCGTAACCCAAACCAACAAACAACAACATGGTTATCAATTTGTGGTATTCATCTGCAAAGATGAATCTGCATGTCCATCGGTTGCAAATACCTTTGGATAGATGGTACTAATGTGGCTCTAAAGCATTTCAAAAATCAAAAAGCAGAGACAAAATTCAGCGCTTACGTCAGCCTTCCCGGTAGCATAACGGTCAGTGCAGCCGCCCGGATTGTGGAAGACCCAGGTTCGATTCCTGGCTGGGTCGGGTGGGCGTCTAATTTTTTCACTGTATTTTATATAAATATTTAATTCAGCTTAAAATTAACACTTAAAAATAAAAGTAAAAACAACATGGAATTTCATTGAAATTTTTGATGACGTAGTTGTCGACATTGAATAAAGTCAAAGTCAAAGTCAAAACTTTTTATTAAAAACTTACGAAAACTGCTTTTGAATCGTCCAATCATTTTTTACCTACTACCCATTCAGGACGTCTATTTTTAGCTGTGGAGAAGAATGGGCGCAAGAAACTCCACAGCTTTAATAGAAGTAACGACATTTACAAAAAAAAAAGTATGCCGTTACCAAATCATACAATATTTAATTTAATACATTTACAATTGAAAACTTTCAAGAGCCCGGAACTACAAATAATGCTTCATCATCATCATCAGCTCATTTAATGTCCCCACTGCTGGGGCACGAGCCTTCCCTATGGATGGATAGGGAAAACGGGCCATAAACCACCACGCGGGCCCAATGCGGATTGGTGATTGTTAACGACTGCTAATGCAGCCGGGACCAACGGCTTTACGTGCCTTCCAAAGCACGGAGGAGCTCGAGATGATAAATTTTTGGTCACCCATCCGATGACCGGCCTCTGTGTAAGTTGCTTAACCTCAGCACTCGCAGACCGGGCGCGTTAACTAACGCGCCAACGAGCTCCTGAAATAAAGCTTACCTCTATACATTTACTTAACATTAAATAAAGGCTCCTTTGGTTGACAAAATAAAGGTAAATAGTGTTGATTCGGCGGGTTTGACAGAGCCACGTTAGCATAGTTGGTAGTGCACCTGACCCGGCATGCCATGGGGTGCGGGTTCGATTATCATTCGTGGACATTTTTACAACACGTTTTTTTTTAAATTGGACTGCTTCAGTTTCTGACCCCTATTTTTAATGGTTAAGGGGGTGCAGCGCGGACGCAAAACTGCGAGTTTCAAGTTTTTTTATGATAGCGAGCGAGCGGCGCGTGGCAGTGGTATGACAACGGCGCATGACTACGAATACGCACGCACACTAATATCTGTACAGAGTAGGCTGGTGATTTAATTAGAGCAATGTTTACTTTCGTCAAATCATAGGCGTTTGGGTAAAAAATAATAAAAGTCTTAATATTTTCATACTCATATTTTTTAATTAAAAAGTAAGACAACAGTGACCTGCGAAATATCAATACAACCATTTTGATGTCGGATCATTGTTTCATTTGTGCTATAAGTATTTACAAAGTTTCTAAAGAAATAAGTTTTTAGATATCATTGCTTTTACGTATTGTTTCTGCAGTTTCTGGGTATTTGTTTCAAATTCCAAGACAACCATGACCTTGTCAAAGGATCAAGCTAACCTACACTAGTCCTTTTAATGTATTTGACCTATTCAGCGCCTAGTACCAGTGACTTAAAAACACGTAAATTTTCGAAATTCCGCGCTGCACCCCCTTAAAGGAAAAAGTGTCGGTCACTAGTTCCTGTCGAATACGATACGATACTACCCCCAATGTCTCTGAAAACGTGTTGTCCACAGTACAAGGCTAACAAGTAACGTCACCAATTAGCGACGTTGCTGATACAAAGCGGCGCCGGTGGTTTCGGCTATTCAATAGATTTAATTTAGATTAGCACGGATTGAAGATGTGCTTGGGAGCACAAATACCCACCGATATCTATTGTGTGGAGTTACTGACTGAGAATCCACTGAGAATTTAGGCAACGAAAACAAAACATATGATGGTAAGTTTGATGACGTAATAACGTCGGACTTGAAGTAAATAAACCACATTTTCACAAAAACCTCCACCTGGAAACTGGTGGACGCGCACTTCATCCCGAATCCTCAACAGTTCCTCAGCTTACCTTACTGTAACTGTTAACTGTCGGCACACAACAGTGCTACTAACTATGCTTATAACCGCCTCTTTGGTCTAGTGGTTAAGACCACTGGTTTAGACCCAGAGGTCCCGGGTTCGATTCCCAGCGGGGGGTACATGTTTGTGTACTCGGTTTGGTTGGTGGTAGGACTTGTTTGTCCGCCTGGCTAGCTACCACCATCTTATCTAAATATGTCGCCATTGTTGTGTTCCGGCAGCAAGAGATAAGATAGTCAGTGCCTCACTAGTTGAGGATCCCGGGTGAAGTGCGATTCCATCATTGGCCTTATCATCACTTAACATAAGGTGAGATCAAGGCACTGTGCTGACCTGCAAATATTTATAAAAAAAACTTTGATGTTATGGGGATATACATCAATACGATGGTGGTAGCTAGCGTATTTAGAACTAGTACCAAACAGAGTAGAACCATGTTGGCAATCGAACCACTTCTGGCTCAGATACTGTTATTCTTCACCACTTGACTGCAATGCAATAAAACGATAATGTTCGTAAATTTAAAAACAAAAGCCGCTATGTTCCGTCAGCTAGAGATAAGAGAGCCAGTGCCTCACTAGTTGAGGATCCCGGGTGAAGTGCGCTTCCATTATTGACCTTATCATCACTTAACATCAGGTGAGATCAAGGCACTGTGCTTACCCGTAAAATATTATTAAAAAAATACCCTTCATAAAATTCGAAGTTTTTTTATATTTTTATTTTTAACTGTTAATTACTACACTTAAGCTGAATTAAATATTTTTATCGAAGTTTTTTTAGCCAGAAACTCCTCGTCGAATTATACTCGTGCATGGTGTTCTCAATATCTACTTTCGTAAAGTATTTCCTGAATACACTCTGAACGCCTTCAAAACGAAATTATAAAATGGTATCTCCTGAGTGAGCTCGCTCCAGCTTGCACATCTATCAGCGCGTACAGTCTGGCACGATAATGACTTTAAGCTTCCGAGTTTTAAACGACTAAGTTTCACAGTTACAACTCTGTCGAAATGTCTATGTATAGAAAAGTATGCCTAGAATCTTATACTAGGTACTCTTATCGTGACCAATAATGTATCATCTGGAGCTTCTCCTTGTTTCAGAAGACACTTTAAGCCGTTGGTCCCGGCTGCATTAGCAGTCGTTAACAGCCACCAATCCGCACTGGGCCCGCGTGGTGGTTCGTGGCTCATTCAGGGAGAATCCATCCATCTATAGGGAAGGCTCGTGCCCCAGCAGTGGGAACATAGAAGTGAGCTGGTGATAGTGATAATTATTTTTTTATTAATGAAACTGATTATATATAGTTTTATTATTTATTAATAAAATTTTATTTTAAATATTTTTTTTAAAGACAAGGAAAATTACTCTTCCTGTAGGAAAAAACAGATTATTAGCCTGTGAATGACCACGCCCCGCCAAAAGTCCTTCATTCAAGATTAAGTTAATTTAATGATTTAGTTAATTAATTAAGAAATTTATAATATATTTAATACAAAACTCTGACTGAGATCAGTTAATTTTGTGATGAAAATATCATAAGAAATTATTGGGTATCGTTATTATTTTATAAAAATAAAGTCCATTATTTTGTTTCAGTTTAAGCTTTAGTTGACTTTCAACTATTTCACTAGATACGTTTTGGGATTTTTGGGCTTTTTAGGCTTTTAAAGAATCCCTATTTAAAGTTTCGTAAAGTCACAATTTATAAAATAATGTCAACATAAATTGTGCACTTCACTATGAATGGAAAACTCAGGTCTTAAATTAAGATTTATCGCTATACCTACATAAAACATCCCATCATGCTGTCAGCAGATTGACGTTGATAGAGACAGAATGCTTTGGACACGATTGAAATGGAAGCCACATTTAAAATTGTGGTGCTAATGTACTCCTAAGTTGATAAACAGTAATATGTTGCGTACCATATGAAATCACTGTTACTGAGTAAATACTTTTTTCAACTTTATTTTTTCTTTGATGTTCTTTTGTTTTAATGACATTCTTGTCGTTATGCTGCGTTCTTATTACATTTCTTACGAGTACCTAAACACTAACACCCGTATTTATAAACAAGTCATTACTTAGCAATTACTTTCTTCTTAGAAATGTCACTAAGATCTAATTTCATTTTATATACAAGTAACGTTTAAATTAGAATAGAAGTTTTCTTATTCAATTAAATAAAAGTATTATTTTTGTTATCAAATTCATCAATTTTATATAATTTTAGACATAGCACAAACTGTCACACGGAATATAACCTCAATTTTAGCTTGTCACAAGCTTGTCACTATGAATTCTTTGAGAAACCTAACTAGATTGCTTGAGTAAAGATATTGGTGACTATTGCTTTACTAGAATTCTAGCTTTTGGCGTTTCTAACTTCATTGGTTTACTAAAGAATATGAAATTTTACTTAAGAAATTACTTTGCTTCAGTATGAGCTTTTACTTGTTTATAAATACGGGGCTCAATGGCGCAGTAGTTAACGCGCCCGGTCTGCGAGTGCTGAGGTTAAGCAACTTCGCAAAGGCCGGTCATCGGATGGATGACCAAAAATTTATCATCTCGAGCTCCTCCGTGCTTCGGAAGGCACGTTAAGCCGTTGGTCCCGGCTGCATTAGCAGTCGCTAACAACCACCAACGCGCACTGGGCCCGCGTGGCGGTTTATGACCCGTTCTCCATATCCATCCATAGGAAAGGCTCGTGCCCCAGCAGTGGGGACATAAAATGAACTGACGATGAAATATGGGGGTAAGACTTGGCCTTTATTATGATTGATGATTATAGCACTATAGGTCCGAAGGCCGTTTTTAAGACTGAAAGATGGAAGCACACTTCATCCAGAATCCTTATCCAATCAGGTACTGGCATTATTTTATCTAGCTGTCGGTATGTTTTCATGATTTTCAATTATATCTTTCAACTTTTACTCTCCTCTTTTCTTCTTAACAGTTTACTACTAAGTTTACGCCTTCGTTACAGCATCTATATTTGAGAATCCCGTGCAAACCATTTGTAAGAACACTTCACTGCGTCTCTAGCCCGTATCGCGAACCGAATTCGTTTAAAACGTTTCCCCAACAATATAGCTGGTAATTTTTCTCTGTACGGTTAGGTACACGCTACAATTCAGACCATTAGGCACTTTTTGTCAGTTCACACTACGGATTTATGCGGTTTTATTACATGTTTATGGGTCGTAAACTGCGGGTGGCAGTTTGGCGCGAGGACGCTAGATGACGCTATATATTGGTCTATATAGCAAGAGCGGCGGGAGCTTTTGTCGCTTATTAGTTATTGTTATTTGGCAACTTTCGGTATGGTATTTTGTAGCCTACGTGTATATGAGTGTAGTGATACACTCGATCTGTGATTGCTGATAAGCAACCATTGCAAAGGCCAGGCAGTCTCTCAATAGTTGAACATTCCATTCATATCGTGAAATTTACTAAAAAGAATGAATAACAACCCAAAAAAGTTAAAATATTAATTCTATAACGCAACGACACATTAAAATGTACTTGATCCCGAGACATTTTTGATATGTGTACATATTTAAAGGGTTTAAATGTATTGTGTTTCAATAAAATTCCATAATGGAACGTGACACTGATTCGTGAAAGTATCCCGGCAGCGATCCTTTGACAAAAAATAAAGCGATAAAATTTTTTTATGCTATGGTTTGTGCGAGCAGTACCCATTTAGGTATATAAAGATCGGAATTTGACTCGTTGTTCTGTAATTAATTATGTTGTGAGTACGATAAGGAGGAGCTCGATGGCGCAGTGGTTATCGCGCCCGGTCTACGAGTGCTGAGGTTAAGCAACTTTTGCAAAGGCCGGTCATCGGATGGGTGACCAAAAATTTATCATCACGAGCTCCTCCGTGCTTCGGAAGGCACGGTAAGCCGTTGGTCCCGGCTGCATTAGCAGTCGTTAACAACCACCAATCCGCACTGGGTCCGCGTGGTGGTTTATGGCCCATTCTCCCTATCCATCCATAGGGAAGGCACGTGCCCCAGCAGTGGGGACATACAATGAGCCCGTTTCGCTTTGCGAAAATAATGGATCAATGAATGCTAAATAAAATAATGATTAGGTTTACCAACATCATATTATTATATAGCCTATCACTTGCACAATCTCATGTTCTTACTACATACAAATTTTCATCAAGATAGATCGAGTCGTTCTTGAGTTATAAGAGGACACACAGACAGACAGACAAACATATATATAGATAAGATATTATGATAAGTTAAATAAACTTTATTGTATCTACACCAAAACCTACCTTTACCTTTATTTATTACATTAAAAACTTCAATGAAACTGTCTAAGCGCCCACCTCCAAAAAAAATATAATAATAGGTAATAAAAATAATCATTTACAAATAAATATTTTTTTTACTTTAATTACGCCTTTGTGTGATCATGTGTCTACGGGTGAATGTGTACATACATACATGAATGAAAGCTAATTTTTAAAACTAATATGTCTAGAAACATCTATCCTAACTGCTATCTAATATATCGTAACTTTAAGTCGCTTTTTAACTGTTATTTAAGTAAATCATCACCTTCATCACCAGCTCATTTTACGTCCCCTCTGCTGGGGCACGAGCCTTACCTATAGATGAATAGGAAGAACAGGCGGTGCGGTGGTTGTTAAAGACTGCTAATGCAGCCGGGACCAACGGCTTTTCGTGCCTTTCGAAGCACGGAGGAGCTCAAGATGATAAAGTTTTAGTCCCCATCCGATGACCGGCCTTTGTGAAAGTTACTTAAACTTGGCGCGATAACCATTGCGCCATCAGGCTCTTCCTATTTAAGTTAATAATACATAATAACGAAACTTTCTTTTATAAATGATTGATATGCAAAAATGAAGAGAAAAATAAACAAACTGGTAGACATTCGCTACGAAAGAATATTTTTAAAACTTCTTCACGATCCTAGTAGGTACTATGCACGCAAAGAAAATATATCTGATGCCTTTTAACTTAAAACGTCTGCAATTTCTAATGAAAAGCTAGCGAGATTGAAATTGAAACATCTTAAAAGATTTAAAGTTATTTAATAAACGGGGAATACTCCTTCGTCAGCAACAGTATTTGAATCATGAGCTCGTGTTTACAAAACTATTCCTTAATAAACTTGTATTTAAAGAGAAGATACGCTTGAAAAGATGGAAGATACTTAAACCTTAATGGGTACCAGTAAAGTATATATTTGTTTTTCAATTCATCATTGGAAACGCTTTATTTTTCATCTCACTTGATGGTAATCAGTGATGATAATATCGAAGCTGGAAGGCAGCTTATTCTATCCGGACATTTCAACTATAGAGGTTATCTCTAAACTATGTTATCTCTAACTGTTGGAACACAACAACACTACCTACTACCACCTCCGTAGTCGAGTGGCTCGCACGCTGGTTTCTGGTGATGCCATATCCGAGGTCCCGAGAAAAACGAACTTTTACTATATTTTCTTGGGTCCGGGTGTGGACCGTCGTTGCTCTTGATTTCCATAACACAAGTGCATAAGCTACTGTTTTTGGACTCAGAGCAATGTATGCGATGTTGTATAATATTAACTAACATTGTTGTTTCGGCGACTGACTCAGGTAGAATTAAGTAGCTCTAGATAAGTAAAGTTAGCTACTATCGCTATCGTATGTAAGTCGGTCAACAACATAATGTCAGTGGCATAGTTGTGTTTCAACAGTTAAGTGATAGGATAGCCAGTTATAGTGATGTAGTCCATCGACATACTCGTATAGGCTGTAAAAAATACATTTCTTTTTATATTTTAATTTGCGACGTCGTCCACGTGGAGTTGAGATTTTTAAAAGAAACACTTTTTTTAAATAAAGTATAGCCTATGATACCGGCAAGGAATGTAGCATTCTACTGTGAAAGAATTTTTGGAATTGGATCAGTAGTTCCAGAGATTACCCTCCACAAACAAACAAACAAACAAACAAACAATCAAAGTCACAAACTTTACCTCTTTATAATAGTATAGATATATATATACTCCCGGACTCCTAAACCGAGCCACCTAGCATAATGAGTTTGTATCGTCCATAACATTAAAAAATGTATCATCATCATCATCATCGGCCTATCTTAGTCCACTGCTGAAAAATAAAATAAAAAGTATGAATAACCAAAAACAGAACAACAGCACGGACTTCTGGCGGGAAAGTGAAGAGTCATGTCTGCGGTTTTGTTTTATTTTCTAAAATTTGTGTTATGTCGAATATTAATGTGAAATAATGGTGGATTATTAACCGTTAAGTGTTCGTGAGTGTGCATGAGTGTTGGCAAATGAAACGAAACAGTGCAACGTCACTTTTCAAATTCTCTCAAGAAGTCCGCCCGAGGACTTAGTAAAGCCCCACATCTTTACTGAGATACTCGAGGGGTTGGGTGGTATATCATTTCTCATTTCTATTATCATTCATTATCATCAAACAAAAAAGAAATATTGCTAATTTATATATTACTTGTTAGAAAAATTACTTTGACACTGGCTAAATGTGCTAATCGCACGAAGCCATCAACAAAATGAAAAAAAAAAAAAAAAAAAAAAACAACAGCACATGAGCTGTTTTCTGTTTTCTGTTAAAGTGCTTTACTTCGATTGTCTGTACAATGGTATGGCGGTTGAGAATAGGGTTGAAAAATGACACAACAGGTAACGAAGACGGTGATTGGTGGCCGTATGTATCGCGTGATGGCGGTGGCCATCCATTGGCTGCGGTCTGTATAGCGTCATTGTTCGTGGGGTTGCTCTTATTAAATAATCGGCTCGAACATGAGCCTAATGTTGAATAAGGCAGCTACAAAACTGCATAAAAACTTTTTGGTCATTCATACATTTTTTTAAAGTTATAGACGATACAAACTCTATTATGCTAGGTGTCTCGGTTTAGGAGTCCTGGAGTGATAGGTCGCGGGCGCGGGAAGCTGCCGGATGCGAGCAGCACAAAACCGGTCGCTGTGGAGATGGCCTTTGTCCAGCAGTTGACGACTTTTGGCTAAAATGATAATATATTTTTTATTCCCTCATAATAAACACTTGGCCTTCACCCCACCTGATGTAAAAGTGATGATAAGGTGATGGAAGGCCACTTAACTCGGAATTTTTAATAACTGAGTAACTTGCTAAGTTATCTTTTTTTTATATACCTAAGTATAATACAGGTCAGCACACTGCTTTCATCTCCCCTGGTGTTAAGTGATGATAAGGCCAATGGTGGAAGCGCACTTCAACCGGAATCCTCAACTACTGAGGCACTGGCTATCTTATCTCTAGCTGCCGGAACACAACAATGCTACCAACATTGTTGTTATGGCGACATTTTTAGATAAGATGGTGGTAACTAAGCGTAGTAACAAGTGGGAATTAAACCCGGGATCTTTGGGTTTGAGACCGCTGGTTTTAACCACTAAACCACAGAGGCAAATGAATGTAAATAACAGTAGCTATTCAAATAATAATAATAAATAATAATAAATGTTTCCTACAATCACACCAATTATCTAGTCCCAAGAAAAGCTTCCTTAAGAAACTCGTTATGGTTAACTAGACAACGGATAAACATACTTAATATACTTAAATACATACTTATTATACATAGGAAACACCCAGACCCGAAACAACATAGAAAAAAAGGTGTTTCTAAATTGATCCGACCGGGGATCGAACCCGGGACCTCAGAGATAGCGACACCATGAAAACCGGTGTGCAAGCCACTCGACCAAGGAGGTCATCATCAATATTTACGTCATCACTCATTAGATCTAATACAGACCACTTTAGATAATCCAAATATCACCTTTCTGTTATGATTGAAATTATTGTGGGTAACAATGTTATCAATATGAAATTGGAATCATTATTATCGAATCGAAATCGAATTGAATACGATTCACAATAATGAAACACCGCAAGGGATAGAAAAAGGTATTTTATAAGCTGTACTGCTTAATATTAGGTTGATATAATATGGTATATATAAGTAGTCTGATAATTTAGTTAGTCTCTAGATAGTTACTGTTTGTTACTCAAAGCATGCTGACGTCAGTAGTTGTAAATCAAGTAAATTTTACTATAGATGTTATCAATTGGTAATCCAAATAAATTAAAACATATGTACGAGTATATGTTTATTGGTTACGATCACGCAAGTTAAGCAACTTATGCTATGTCAAATCATTGGATGGGTTACCAAATTGAAACTGGGTCTTCAGTACAAAGTCACATTTAGCCGTTAGTCCCGGCTGTTGTCATAAGATGACAGTTGTTATAACCCACAAACTCACAATGGGGGACGGGGGTTTCCACGCAATGGGGGACCCATTACGTAGGAAGGCCAAGCAGTGGGACTTGGTGCAATGGCTAATGTCTATAACGATTCTCATTGAGGCCAATTCTATATAAATAAATCCTTTATTGTACATTGAAATTACAGTCTAAATTGCACATTAATCACCAGCTTATTTTATGCCCCCACTGCTGGGGCACGAGCCTTCCATAAGGAAGGGAAGGTTTTCTAGAGGGAACGGCATCCCCGTGCCCTACTAGATTCTCCGAGGGGTCCTATTCGGATCGAGGAGTAGTTATACCTGCGGGACCTTCTGGATATTCCCATATTGAAGAAGGCGAAGTGGTTTTTAAGCATTGACTTAAGGAACATTAAGTCTCTCGCTGCCTCTTAAATCCGGTTACTTTCTATCAGCAATTCTTCTCTAAAAATAATTATTTTTGGACTTAATTTTTAAATCCCCTGTTTCAGACATCGACATTATTTTCTTTACTCTATATTATTTTTAGACCCTCAGTTTGTATGTCGAAGTTTCTCTTCTACCTAAATATATATACCTTCCTACTCTATAAATAACTCCCCTCGAACAAGGTAGCCGATGAATAATGTCTGTGAAATTGACTTCACACCGAAAGAAATAATGGATTCGTGCTTTCTAGTCATGTGTGAAATTCCATGGTCTCACCAGCAACGTGAAATATCGGTATTCGATAGAAACGACTCGATGTTTATGGTAACTAGTATTTGAAGATTTCGCTCAGTTAGCCCCTTTCCTCTAAATGGCATTTTTTATGTCACTGATCTGGCTTTCGTGCTTCGGAAGGTCAGCTGCATCAGCAGTCGTTAACAACCACCGCACCGCACTGGGCCCGCGTGGTGGTTTATGGCGCGTTCTTCCTGCGGTGTTTTCATCCATAGAGAAAGCTCGTCCACTAATGGAGACCTATATTGAGCTGGTGATAATAATGTTCTGACTCACTTTTCCCTTATATCTAAATAAGTAAAATAAAAAAATTGCAAACATGGTTACTTAAATTATTAGTAGACAATAACGTAAAAATGTCCCTCGAGAAGAATTTAAAAAAAACTAGCTGACCCGGCGGACTTCGTACCGCTTTGTCAGTTTCTATGACAACACAACAAACGAATCGTTAAATATTTACGCGCGAAAGCGAATCAAACAAACAAACAAAAAATAAACTCCCATTTTTAATAAAAAGTATTCTATATTCTTCCCAATACCTTTGAGAATATGTGTACAAAGTTTCATGATGATTGGTTGAGTATTTTCTGCGTAAAAGCGTAACAAACAAACTCACATTCACATTTATAATATTACTAGTGGATTTCGTACCGCTTTGACAGTTACCTTTCATTCCCGTGGGAATATCGGGATAAAAACTATCCTATGTGTTAATCCAGGTTATCAGCTATCTGTATGTCGAATTTTATTCAAAGCCATCCATTGCTGCAGCGCGCCGAGTGAAGAAGCAGCAAATATACACACATACACAAACTTTCGCATCGCACTTATATTATAATATAAGATATAATTGCATCGACCAGCGCCTAATAAAGTACATACATAACTCAGAGGAGTTATGTATGTAAGAAATAACATATTTTAAATTAATTAATTTACTATTAATTGATCGCAGTTTATTACATACCAGATTTCTTTTTTTTTAATATAGCCTATGTTACTCAGCGCTAATGTAGCATTCTAATGGTGAAAGAATTACGCAAACACTACACATTAAACAATTTTTTAACAAATCTATTCGATATGGTTTTACATATTAAGTATTTGATTTTATTGTTATTTTACGGGTAAGCACAGTGCTTTGATCCCACCTGATGTTAAGTGATGATAAGGTCAATGATGGAAGCGCACTTCACCCGGTATCTTCAACTAGTAAGGCACTGGCTATCTGTCTCTAGCTGCCGGAACACAACAATGCTACAAACATTGATGTTATAGCGAAATATTTAGATGATGATGATGATTAAGATGGTGATGGCTAGCCAGGCGGACAAACAAGCCCTACCACCAACCAAACCGAACACACAAACATGTACCCCCCGCTGGGAATCGAACCCGGGACCTCTGGATCTAAGCCGGTGGTCTTAACCACTAGACCACAGAGGCGGTTATTTTAATGTTTTGAATATTATAGTGTCCGTGGTCGCAGGGAGACTAACCTTGTTTCATTTCAACAGGTTCTAAGCCGCTATCCAATCGGATTCTAGCCAAAATCCTAGCAAAGGCAAAACTTTCCGATAAAAAGCTTTCGAGTGTGGTATATTTGTCACTGTCACATATATGGATTTAGAATAAGACAAAGCATACAGTCGTTCAAAAATAAAGCAACTAAAAGCCAGTCGAGCGCGGAGTTTTAAAAGTAAAGTGAGCATGGTTTTGAAAAAACAAAGCAAAAGCCATTTGTGCTGGTAGCGACGCGACTAGTTATCTAGTTGGTAGCGCATTTCGTTAAATATCAAGTCTAATAACTCAGTAGCGTCTCAGTAGTGTGTCGGTAGACTGATTTTGACATTGGGACTATCGGAAAATATGATTATGTTTCTACGAATACTTATCTATACTAATATTATAAAGAGGAAACCTCTGTATTTTTGTATATATGTATGTATGTATGTATTATGTATGTATGTATGTTTGTATGTATGTATGTTTGCAACGAATAAACTCAAAAACCACTGGACCGATTTAAAAAATTCTTTCACCATTAGAATGCTACATTAGCGCTGAGTACCATAGGCTATAAGTATTAAAAAAACGACAATTTAATTTTCCAATACAAAATGATTTGTTTGTTTTGTTGTCATGGAAACCATTGATATATATTTAACTCAATGATGGAAACTGTCAACGCGGTACGAAGTTCACCAGGTCAGGTAGTAGTTTATATAAAGAAGGATTGCAGAATGATCTTTTTTTTTTTTAATTATGCATAAAATATTTATGCAATATTTAAAAAAAAACTACTATTACGAACTATTATTACGAATAAACACAAGTCGTTCACGACTTGCCAACTTATTAAAGGAAAAGCTAAACTTATTAAAGGTAAATATCATTAGATAATAAGAGTTAGACAACAAAACATGTCACGACATTTCAACATTAAGGTTTTAATTTTTTATATTAAAAAGCCCATCCATGCGAGCTAGAATTAGTAAAAAGTGTCTAACACCAAACAACGTAATAAAGATCACTCTGTATAAGGGATCTTAAGGGATCATTTTCCAAAAATCCTGAAACACTTCATAATTTCTAACCAGGCCAAATAAAGGGGGTGCCGCGCGGAATTTCGAAAATTTACGTGTTTTTAAGTCACTGGTGCTAGGTGCTGAATAGGTCATATACATTAAAAGAACTAGTGTAGGTTAGCTTGATCCTTTCACAAGGCCATGGTTGTCTTGGAATTTGAAACAAATACCCAGAAATTGCATAAACAATACGTAAAAATAATGATATATAAAACTTATTTCTTCAGAAACTTTGTAAATATAGCACAAATGAAACCATGATCCGGCATCAAAATGTTTGTATTGAAATTCCGCAGGCCATTGTTGTTTTATTTTTCAATAAAAAAATATGAATATGAAAATATTAAGAAATTTATTATTTTTTACCCAAACGCCTATGATTTTACGAAAGTAAACATTGCTCTAATTAAATCACCAGCTTACTCTGTACAGATATTAGTGTGCGTGCGTATTTGTAGTGGTGCGCCGTTGCCACTCCACTGCCACGTGCCGCTCGCTCGCGATAGCGAGCGAGCGGCGTTCTTTATGATAATAAAGAAACTTGAAACTCGCAGTTTTGCGTCCGCGCTGCACCCCCCAGATTGCCATACAAACTTTCCACCCTTATTTCACCCCTCTAGGGAAGATTTTTCGAAAAATGAAAAAACACGTCATTCTTTATTTTTATCGAAATATCTATAGACTAATTAAATTATTCATTTTTATATTTTATATCATCATTTTATATAATACTTTAAAAATAACAATTTACCCAAAGAAAACCTTCTGCCCTTTTTTACTCTTCTAAAGGAAAATAAACAAAATTCCTGAAACACGTCATTCTTTATTTCTTTTCAAAAAGCCAAATACCAATTTTCATATATTTTACTTCAAAACCGACGGACTTTCATACAAACTTTTACCCCCTATTTGACCTCTTTAGGGTATGATTTCCGTAAAATCCTTTCTTAGTGGCTGGTTACGTCACTCAATTAACCTACCGTCCAAATTTCATCTAATTAGCTGTTTCGGCTCAGCGATGATCAGTCAGGACAAGTCATTATATGTATATGTCCTCGCGCGCCCTGTGAACGCACGGTCGTACACAAGGTGGCCCGCTAATTATACCTACAGCGCGGGACGGGATATAGATACAACAATGAGAACAAACTTAATTGAACCATTCAATGTGTAATGTAAGCCTCGTGATGCGTAAGGAGCACTAATTGTGCGACTTGTCACCAATTACTTAAGCTACTGTAATGTTGGGCGGTGATGAAATTACTCGAATTCCAATTTAGCACCTTGATATATGATATGATTTATTTTAGAACTATTCTAACTAGTGGTCACCCAGTGGTCGAAATTCGACCGTTATTTTATTAAGGCTGCACGGATTGTATCCTAAGCAATGAAAAATTAAAAAAGATAGAATGTTAGTTTGGATTGGCATTGACAGATGTCGGCCGCATTAAATACTAACAAAACGTGTGTCAAATACATGGTAGTGTTGTTTTTGTTGATTTAATGTATTTTTTATGCATAATTTAAAAAAAATTATAACATTCGGATAACCTTCTCTATATAAACTATAATTGTGCGAAATTTCATTAACTTCCGTCCGCGCAATTTTCGTAAAAACGGGTACAAAGTTTTTGCTTCACGTATTAATATATAGATGTTGATGTTGCGGGGAGCGTCCTATTTAGGTATTTAGAAGTAAAACTGCGCGCCAGTATTGCCCACCCAAAAACAGTGCTGCCAGCATCGACGGCGCTGACCATCCCAAGCAACTGTTGATTCGTTGAGCGTGAAAGGAATGGAATAAGGAAAGGATGTGTGTGACGCAGTGCCCATGCTTTATTGCAGTGGGAATAATATGAATATTGAAATATTACTATGGCCAAAACAAATATATTATATGGCCTGACATTCAAGTTCAAATTAAACTTCGGCGTAGCAGCTGGGCTTAGGTTCTAACAATAAAATGTATACATAGAAATAAGCAGCCTCTCAGCATATGTTGCAGCTTCAAGAAACTGCAACGCTGATTTTCAGAGGAGCCTGTGTGTATGTATGTGTTTTGTTGTTATTATAAATAATGGTTTAATTAATAATAGATAATACACAATCGTGTATAGTTTAGCAGTAGCTTGATTATGTACATTTTTCTATAGTCGTATCCTAAGTTAAAAATCTACTTATCAACCGACACACTATTAAGTCGTTATTGAGTTAGCAGTATTGGTGCACTGAACTCCCCATGTGTTCGTCCAGACACTGAGTAAGGCGGACGATTTTTGAACCGGTGGGTGACTAATTTATCATGCTATGATATCAGTTACCTACGTGTGCTTCTTTTTTTCTTATTCAAGGTCACTAGTAACTTATTTTTGTCATCGAAATTTCTCGAACGATTTTTATCATAACAATCAAATTTCAAATAATGCAAATAAAATATATTTCATAGCGTGTATTTCATAGTTTTGAGGAGCTCGATGGCGCAGTGGTTAACGAGCCCGGGCTTCGAGTGCTGAGGTTAAGCAACTTTCGCAAAGGCCGGTCATCGGATGGGTAGCCAAAAATTTATCATCTCGAGCACTTCCGTGCTACGAAAGGCACATCGGTCCGGACTGCATTAGCACTCCTTAACAACCACCAATCCGCACTGGGCCCGTGTGGTGGTTTACGGCCCGTTCCCTTTATCCATCCATGGGGACGGCTTGTGCCCCAGCAGTGGGGACATAAAATGAGCTGATAATGAAGATGATAGTGTGTTTGTGTCACTTTTAATTTTGAGATCAAATCGCCCCTCAGCAATGTCACCTTTATACAATGATGATTAATTCAATCCCATCTCGTTGACATTCAAATGAGATGAGACATAAAATAAGCAATTCAATTTGTAATGCAACGCTCGTTATACGCAGTGCCCACTAATTGTGCGACTTGCCACCAATTATTTACAGTGCTGTTGGGCGGTGACGAAATTACCCTTTTAATTGTATAGCATTGTTTCGAATTCCAATTTAACACCTTGATAAATGATTTATCTTTTAACTACACCAATATTAAGAGAGAGGAGCTCGATGGCGCAGTGGTTATCGCGCCCGGTCTGCTGAGGTTAAGCAACTTTCGCAAAGGCCGGTCATCCGATGGGTGATCAAGAATTTATAATCTCGAGCTCCTCCGTGCTTCGGAAGGCACGTTAAGCCTATGGTCCCGGCTGCTTTGGCAGTCGTTAACAACCAACCCGCACTGGGCCCGCGTGGTGGTTTTGGCCCGTTCTCCCTATCCATCTTTAGGGAAGGCTCGTATCACTTTTAATTTTGAGATCACATCTCCCCTCAGCAATGTGACCTTTATACAATGATATTTAATTCAACGCCATTTCGTTGACATTTAAATGTGATTAGACATAAAATGAGCAGTTCAATTGGTAATGCAATGCTCGTTATACGCAATGCCCACTAATTGTGCGACTTGCCACTAATTATTTAAGGTACTGTTGGGCGGTGACGAAATTACCCTTTTAATTGTTTCGAATTCCAATTTAACACCTTGATAAATGATTTATTCGTTATGTCCTTGCCACACATTGAGCCTAGCAGTGAGACAGTATAAATTCGTATTACTATAATGTATTGAGTGAGTTTTTTTTTACCTTTAGTTGCCAAAGTAATTTTTCTTACAAGTAATACATAAAATAAACAATATTTTATTCCTGTATGATGATGAATGCGCAGTAAATTCATGGCTAGAAAATTATCGCTACCAAAATAATTATTTTTACGAATACCCAACATTGGCTACCTGATGCAGAAAACTGCTAGAAGACTGATAAAGAATAAGCGAATAATGCGTTGCTTAGTTGTAATTATATGTGCAATTTCTATCGGCGATAATCTATAAAACATGGAGCTTTTTATTTATATATAGTTTTTATTTTGTCTTTAATTAAGTTATGTTTCTTTTGCTTTATTCTTTCTTTAATATAGTAAGATAAGTGATTTTTATGTGTTATATTTTGTAGTCCTATTAAAATGTTGTAAACCTAAGTATTCCTAAGATAATAAAAATAAAATAAAGTAACATTTTTATAGAAAGACCGAAAGTCAAATCTTATTACTAGACTTATTACTAAAATCTTATTACTAATAGAAATGAGAATTGAGAAATTATATACCCCCCAAACCCTTTATACCCCGAGTATCTCAGTATAGATGTGGGTTTTTACTAAGTCCTCGGGCGGACTTCTTGAGAGAATTTGAAAAGTGACGTTGCATGTTTTGTTTCATTTGCCAAAACTCATGCACACTCACGAACACTTAGCGGTTAATAATCCACCATTACTCGTATTTCACATAAAATAAAACAAAACCGCAGACATGACTCTTCTCTTTCCCACCAAGAAGTCCCTATTGAGTGAGTTTCTCATCGTATTTGTTGTTTGAAGTAAAATCACGTTGTGTTCATAAATCACTTCTGTGGCTAGTGGTTAAGGCCACCGATGTCAGACCCAGAGGTCCCGGGTTCGATTCCCAGCAGGGCTGTATGTTTGTATTCTCGGTTTGGTACTTCGGTTGGTGACAGGGCTTGTTTATCTGCCTGGCTAGCTTGTCTTAATTTGTCGCCTAACATTAGTAGGGCATTGTTGTGTTCCGGCAGCTAGAGATAAGACAAGTGCTTCAGTAGTCAAGGATTTTGGATGAAGTGCGCTTCCATCACTTAACATCAGGTGAGAAGAGGCCAATAAAGTTTAAATACTTAAAAAAAAATTCTGTGAAAAAATTAAATGCATATCCGACCCAGCCAGGAATCGAACCTGGGTCTTCCGCAATCCAGGCGGCTGCACTGACCATTATGCTACTGAGAAGGCTGACGTAAGCATTGAATTTTTTTACTGCTTTGATTTTTTACTGCTTTTTAGCGGCAGCAGTGCCATCTATCCAACGGTTTTGGTAACCGATGACTATGTAGATGAAATACCACAAATTTGATAACACAACGCTATAGTCAATTTTACTTTTTATTTTTAATTGCTAATTGCTACACTTATGCTAAATTAAATATTTACAAAATATTTATAAATACAGAGAAAAAATTGTATGCCAAATGTTTACCCAAAAGTAATTAAAAAAAAATTTAAGTGAACAAATCACAAGAAGTGAAAAGACGTTTTTGCGTCACTTTTTTTTAAATCTATTGTTACTAATATTATAAAGCTGAAGAGTTTGCTTGTTTGTTTGAACGCGCCAATCTCAAGAACTACTGGTTTGAATTGAAAAATTATTTTTGTGTTGAATAGTCCATTTATTGAGGAAGGCTATAGGCTATATTTAAAAAAAAACAATATTATTTTATATCTCAAAATGTTTAAAAATAAAAGAACACCCGTGCGAAGCCGGGACGGGCTGCTAGTATTTATTATATTAGTAGGCAAATGACTCCGCTTCACCTGATGTTAAGCCGAAGTAGAGTCCAGATGCTCCACAGCTTGAGGAGCAGGATTGTGCCTCACAGCCGTCCTCACATAGCCGACCCGCTAGTTCCTTCTTCTAACCTCTTTTAAAGGCAACTTTCAGGCTTCATATAACAGGTGGGACTTGGGTAAATGTTATAACCTTTTGTAATAAACTTCCACAAAATATTGTTGAAATGCCCTTACATTTTAAAGCACATGTCAAAAAGACTCTAATGAGTAAAGGTTACTATAAAGTGAAAGATAATGTTAATGACAAAAATGTATGGATATAGTTGTACATACATAATAGTGCAAATTAATGTTATGAATGTGATATAATTAATGGGTTTTTTTTAATAAACTTGTATTGGAACACTTCAGGAGAAAGAAACAGTCCTTGCCGAGTTTCTTGCGGCTTCTTCTCGGTACAAGGTCTCCACCGTAGGATTTACGAAGTTATGGCTTTGAATTGACGTTAAAAAAAGACTTGTAAAAGTTCATTATATGTCGCCATAACATCAATGTTTGTAGCATTGTTGTGTTCCGGCAGCTAGATATAAGATAGACAGTGCCTCACTAGTTGAGGATCCCGGGTGAAGTGCGCTTCCACCAAATGGCCTTATCATCACTTAACATCAGGTGAGATCAAGGCACTGTGCTTACCCGTAAATATATATTAAAAAAAAAATTATGAATATAAAAAAAAATTGAATTTGAATTTTTTTGAAGGTTTTTTTATAGCAAATGTGTAGATGTATGCATAATTTGAAATACACCTGGTATTCCTGAAGTTTATAATTGTAAATTGATTGTAATACTGTATGATTTGGTAACGCCATATACTTTTTTTTGTTTTTTTAAATGTCGTTACTTTTATAAGTAAAAGCTGTGCAGTTTTTTGCGCCCATTCTTCTCCACAGCTAAAAAACAGACGTCCTGAATGGGTAGTAGGTAAAAAATGTTTAGGCGATCCAAAAGTATTTATTTTAAGTTTATTTTAAGAAAAAAAATTACTTTACATTTTTTCAGTTTTATGTAGAGCGAAATTGTTAATAAGGTCTATTGTAATTTTCTAGTACAATTTTATTACCAAGTTGGGGTTCGCAGAGACAGTTTAATTTATTTTATCGCTGTTCTTTATTGTATTCCACAAAGGGCAACATTGGGCCTTCAGCTCACCTGAATCTTAAGTCGGTTAAAATAAATAGTAATTGGCTGTTACAATAGTTGTATGTAAAAGCGAAGGATATATCAAAAAGAAGTAACATACATCCAAATAAATTAATGCTTAGAGTATTTCCGAAAACAAGGCGATTCCAAAGGAATGCTCCAACGATGGCTATCACAATATTTAATAAAATACCAGACTGAATTAAACAACTGCCTCTATGTACATTTAAAACTGCATTACGTAAGTGGTTGATTGAGAACACCTTTTATACCATTGATGAGTTCGTGAGACACGATAACTGAATAAATCGATTTACAATTTTTATTTGTCATATTAAAGTATAAATATAATATTAGTTTTAATTATTATGAAAAAAAAATGAAATTGGATAGGTTTTATATAATTAGTCGAAATATATGTGTAGTATAGTATAGTATTGTTAGTCTCGTCTTGCTTACTAGCTAGGGTTTGCTGGAAAATATATCTTCTAGAGATAAGCTCACCTTTATATATGTCCTGCATAACGTACCTATGCTTTACTGTAATGTTTTGTGCTAAAAGGTTTAATAATTTTAAATCGGAAATGTTTTAAATTACATAATCTTTCATAAGACTTACAACAATACTTAATAGTCTCAACAAGAATTAACATTTTCTACAACTTCAGTATACATTTAAGATCTAACCACAATTCACTTCAATTATATAATTATACAGTGAGAATATAATGTGTACATTTGTATATAACCAAATTATATATTTAAATTATTTTTTTATTAATATATGGTAGAATTAGTACTGCAGATTTCCTTTCCACACCACAGCTAGGGTTGGCTGGAAGAGATCTGTTTTAGAGATAAACTCACCTTTGTTTATGTCCTTTATTACGTGGATTTCAATGTGTGTTTTATATGTAGGTGCAAGGATTATCAGAAAGGTTGCCTGGAAGAGATCACTCTTAATGATAAGACCGCCCTTTATACGTGTAATTTTTTGTAAATGTCTTTTGGTGTACAATAAAGCGTATTTATCTTATTTTATTTTATTATGTGGAACTAACTTCACTATCTATCTTTCATCTCAATAGAAAGAAAGAAGAAAGAAGTTAAATAAAAGCTTGTAGAAATAGAATGCTAGTATCTTAATTGTGACATTAATAGGACTGTGTAAACATTGTCAAAATCAACCTACATACAAGTGGGGACGTTTTCAAATAGGAGAATTGATAACTGAAGGCCAAGTTAGATTTCCACTTAAGAATATAAGATGGCCATTATCTTTAACTCGGACTACTCGTGTTAAAAATAAGATTACTAAGTAAAAGCTTACTTTGGCTTAGTAATCTTATCTCTAATAGTAGTAGTTGTAGAAAGATAATGGTAAAAGATAAAGCAATCTTTAATGCTGCACATTTCTGTGAAAAAAGCACGTCAGTTCGTTGTTTCATTCAACATGATAAAAGAATCACATATTGTTTTCAAAAGCTTACGCGAACACTACACATTTAAATGAAACAACTTTTACGGATCTACTCGCGTTTATTTAACACATTACGTTTGTTACAAGCTACTAACTAATTATGAGACGACCAACACCTCAGTCTCCCTGTGACCACGGACCCTGCAATGGGTTCTAAACGTAAGGATAAACATTAAAAATAATGTGTAAAATAAACGCTAATAGATCCGTAAAAGTTGTTTCATTTAAATGATAAAAGAAGGAAGATGAATACACATCCCCATTTAGGAATTAGTGAAGATTTTGGTAATATTTAAAATAAATATTTTTTAAGGAAAAACGAAAAGGGAAAAGAGCTTATATGAAACAAATTAAAGACATGGCCATCGTCGTGTCTTATAAAGTAGTAAAAGTATTGGTTTAGGATAGACGTTTTTAACGCAGTAAGGGAAAAAATGCTTTTGCTGAATTTCTTGCCGGTTTTTCTCAGTACAAGGTCTCCCGCCTTGTCTAGACTTACGAATCGATGGCATAGTGACATTCATAAGAGCTGATTTGTAGCCTTAACTGCATAAATGATTTTTAATGTAGAATTTTGAATTTTACATATTATTATACTTATGACTGGAAAAGAGTGTGGCCCTTGTTGAAGAAGAATAAAAAGCATGAAAATCTGCGAAATATTTTAAATTTTACTTCCGCTCGCTTCCAGTTTCTTTTTGCAAGCGCCGCTCGTTCCTATATGAAATGCTACTACTTCCTGATACCCATTTTTAACTAGTATCGTTTTGTTTATTATATTTTTCATTATTTTCAAACCTTAATATGAAATATTTGTAGTAGACCTAGTAGTGGAACGATTACTATTTCTAAATTCTTAGTTAGTTTAAGTTTTGACATCGAAATTGTTATTAATTGTTATTATCTTTCTATTTATTTGTTTTGACATCAAAATTGTATTGTGATTTGTTTTATTTGGTTTGTTATACAAAACGACTTGCGATAAATTTGTAATTATTTCTTGTGTGGGTCTATGTTGTAAATGAATTTATTATTATTCTCTTTATTTATTTTCTTTCTTTAAACTAGATTTTTACAATATTTTAATATAAAAACAATAAAACATTATAAAAACCTAATCCTAGAGTACCCCCAGAAGCGGGGCAGGGCCCAAGCTACCGGTGGTCAGGGCTGCAGTGAGTGATTATTATTATTATTATTTTATAACGCAAAACATTCACCTATTAACCATTGCAATACCAGACAGTAATTCGTAAACTTCATTGCTGACACGATATACAAAGAATTTGTAAGAACATACAAAAGTTTTACATCCACCTAAGTTAAAACTTAAGTTAACACTTCTTTAAAGCTACAAAAAAAATATTAAAAACTTACCAAACTCCTAAACTATCACACAATCACTAACACATCAACCACTAATACAATCTAACCACTAAACCGGCACTTATACCGTCACTAACACCAAATAGTCCACTAATGGTAAATGTAATTGCAACTTTTCCGAACGTCTACGAATACCGTAGCAGTCGTAACGGCGGGCGGCGGCGGCGCTACGTCGCACGGCTACGGATACCAAACTGCGACTGTGCGTAGCGCAGTCCGCCCTCTGTCGGTTTATGTCACAGCGTCAGGATAAAAAAAGTATTCGGTAGGATAACTTGGTAATGTAGCTTCTAAGCTATTTGATATTTTAAAAAACTATACTCTTAGGGCCTTACAAATAAACAGAGAGTAAGCTACGAATAGTTATTACGTGTTTTGTCTTTTCTATTCTAATTTAAAATGAAGTTTACGTGACGGAAACAAAACGTGGAATATCTATTTCAAACTTATACTCTGTTAATTTGTATGGGAATTATGATGTAAGATTTTACCATTATTTGTTTAAGCAGCAAAGAAAGCTGATTGATGTTTGTGCATGACCGGATCCATCTGTTTATTAGATGGTCCCGCAGAATACCAGCGTCGTGGCATACTGTGCCTCAGCTTAAGCTGAGCAGAGGCCTTTCTAGATTTGTTTTTTAAGTGCCTTGTTTTTGTATGTTGTTGTATTTGTGCCAAATAAAATTTTATTCATACATTCATTTAAAACTTATAGGTAACTTATTCTTTAAGCTTATTCTTTGTCAGCCTGATTGTGGTCGTCATAACAACTATGTTAGTAAAATTGTTGTGTTCCTACAGTTAGGCATAAGATGACCAGTTCAGTATGTACCAACATTGTTTTAATTTTCAAACATTTTACTATTTGTACAGACCCTTGCTAAAAGAGTGTGTTGCTGGTGTAGCATTTGGGGTAAATAAATGTGGAGGTACATGTTTTTTTGGTGGTCACTTATGTAACTAAAACTATTTGACCAATTCCAATGTGGTATCTTACAACCATTCGGTAATAGTTAATTGGATAGTCTATGATAAATAGTTTTCTTTTAACTTTCTGAATGCTCCAGAATAAAAATCTTTTAGAAAAAAAAATCAAACATGAAACTAAAATGCGCCTCATTTTGTAGACACCATAATTATATTAAAGTCTCGTGACGTTGAAAATGCCGTCTGAGGCAACAGTGTCCAAAAAAACTATAATTTTTAAGTTTAATATACTCGAAACGGGTATTTGGAAAAGAAAACATCCTATATGCGATTCTAATGAGGAATTCGAACATTATCTTGGCAAATGGGTGAAATGCTAATGGAGACATTTACTATACATAAGTAAGAGCTCAATACGCTTTCGATAACTCAAAGTTTGCTTCTAGGCAAAGAGAAACTTATAAGCCGGCAAGACTCCCTATAAATCGACAATAAAATATAGCATAATATGTTTTGGAGTGCAGTAACCAGTCATTTCCATTTGCCATCCAGACGGCTGGGAAACTACAACTAAACTGAGAGAGTTTTGAAAGTTTCGCAAAGGCCGGTCATCGGATATGTGACCAAAAATTTATCATCTTGAGCTCCTCCGTGCTTCGGAAGGCAAGTTAAGCCATTGGTTCCGACTCCATTAGCAGTCGTTAACAACCACCAATCCGATGGTTTAGGGCCCGTTCTCCGTGTAATGTTTCCATTCATAGGAAATGCTCGTGCCCCAGCAGTGGTGACATAAAATGAGCTGATGAAGAGAAGAGTAGGAAAGTTAGAAAGAAGGAACGTCTAAATCACAAAAAAAGGTTATTGTCCCTATATACCTATCCCTATTTAAACATGTAGGATAGATAGACAATAACGGACTCTTTGGTCTTCCTAGCCGACTGAATGTCAAGACACGTACAAATATAAATAAGGATACCTCAGAACAATTACCAGGAGACTGACATTTGACAGGCAGAATAACAAATATCTACTAAGTCTGTGCAGGATAAAAAGTGTCAACTACGAGTAAACTAAATAATAATACTACATAAATGTAAGTTTTATACTTAAATTTGTTTTTAATCATTATACATTGCGCCATTGAGCTCCTCCTTCCCACGTTATTTTAGGAAGTTGTCCTTCCTTCAATCCACCGCAATTAACACAAATAAATGCATTTATCTCCTGAGCTGAAAAGATGCTATACTCTCTTAGTTTCCACTATTCACCATAGTGTGGGAAATACGCGTTTTTTTTTTGTAGCCGCAAATAATTTCTTGGCTCGAGACTTAGCTTGATTTAATGCATAGGAGATTTATTGCTTCGGATAAGCCGGTGAAGATTGTAAATTTCTAATATTTTAGCTTTTAAATGTGCGACGGGTAGTTTAGACAGGGCTTCCCCTATCTATGATAAATTCTTAAATGTAAAATAAAATTTATTTTCTTTGGTAGAATTACGAACTCTCTATTACTACTTTTCGTCTTTAAAAAACCTATTGATATAAAACATTTTTTTTTCTTAAAAAGTATGATATAACATAGTTGCACCAAACAAGCCATATGTGCATAACCCTATGGTTGACTGGTAGATAATGCCTCAGAAATTCAATCAGCAATGAAATGTACGTTGCCAAAGTTTTAATAAATACATAAAAAAACCTTTATTTCTATGATCCACTTTGAAATAAATAAATGAAAAATGAATAATAAAGAAACCTGGTTGCGCCAGTTGGTGACTTTTAAATTTGCCGCGCAAAAATAGTTTTTGCTATCGTAATGTTTTCCTATTTGATAAAAGTAGTCTGATTGGTTCTTTACTAGCTTCCTTTACCCATCTCCCTCCAATACATATCTTTCTCGCGCACAAGAGCGAGACGTACAATACAGAACGCAGCATGCCAACGAGCTCGCTGCGGCTGCAATCGTGAATTAGTGCAACGACAGAGTATTGAAAAGATGGCCGCCCGCACTTAGAGGAGATCTCCATTTTTGGTCGTTTGATAGCTATTGTCGCGTTACGAGTGTTAAAACCTGTGAGAGACCACGCTCTGGTGGTCCAGATCTGTGTTCCAGCGAAGTTCATCCACCGACCACCAACCTGGTGCCGATGGATGAATTCAGACTGCTCGCCCGCCTGCTGCACACGTGGTGCCTACCTACTGCCGCTTGCTGATCAAGGTATTCCCTCCTTTTTTTCCATCGAACTGTTTACCCATTGCTCTTGTCGCCATCCCTCGCAGTTGGAAACATCGCCAGGCCTAGTATAACGCCAATAAAAAATACAGTCCACTATAAATTATAGTATTGCCCGCGCCACCATTTGTGTTTCGAATCGAGCCGGATTTGAACTATGTAGTTGTAGAATCGCATTTCTAGTATTTATTCAGTGGGAATAAACGCACCGTACCTAAATACCTGGCTATTTTAGTAGTTGAACCCGCAAGCTAGGCATTTTAGATTTAGACTTAGGTTTCCTTGACTGTCACTAACTAGGTACCTAACGCTTTTGTCAAACGCAACTATCGTGTTCGTTTGTTTATGTAGCCAACGTTGGTACCTATTTAAATATAAATAGTATGTAATAACTCGCATCTTTTAATTCATTGTTTTTGCACTCAAATTGTGATATACCTAACTAGTAACTACCTTACTGTTTTAGATATTTATCGCTTACTGTTACGTTGTAAAGGACAGAGACAAATAGTGAATTGTAACTGTTTAATTGGATTCATAGTTTCGATCGCACCGCACAGTAATAATTCGCAATAATGATTCGTAATAGTTTGTTAATAATAATCATCGGATGGGTGACCAAAAATGTATCAACACGAGCTCCTCCGGGCTTCGGAAGGCACGTAAAGCCATTGGTCCCGGCTGCATTAGCAGTCGTTAACAACCACCAATCCGCACTGAGCCCCCGTGGTGGTTTACGGCCCGTTCACCCTATCCATCCATAGGGAATGCTCGTGCTCCAGCAGTGGGGACATAAATTGATGATGATGACCCCTGACAGTTTATTTGAAACTTAATTTGTGAACTTTGTTGCGCTGTACCGAATACCTGCACCATACAAAATTACTTAATTACTTATAACGAGTTTAACGACGACTTCAATTTGAATTCGTGGAAACGGAACAACTTCGAAATGGCTGGCCACTGGGGTAAAGATGCGATCGAAATGGTAGAAGGTAGAATCTTGTCAAGTTATAAAGATACTTTTTGCAGTTAATTATTTTAAAAATTCTTGACTGTAATAGCTGTATATTAATTTATGCAATAATAATTCTCATTATCGTTACCGTGATCGAATGTTGAATTCCGCCCAACCCTCTAAATGCTACTACACATTTACAGAATACACTAAACATGTACACTCACGTATGCCCAAGACACCGTACTCGTAGAACAAGGGTACGACGAGCCGGTTCACACACGGTTGCTCTATATCAGGTACGGACATGTACCTGGGCGCTTCTCCCCTCACACCACGGCCCGGTCAACCCGAGCCGAGGTCCTAGCCTTTAGAGGCTCCTTCGGGATCCGATCCCGATCTGATCCGACCCCTCGAAGAATCTAGCAGGGTACGAAAACGCACTAGTGTGTGATGCCGTTCCCTCTAAAAAACCTCTGACGGTGCTTCGTTTCACACGGTGTTCGCGCCAGAAACGCGACGGTCTTATTCGCTCGTTCACTCAATCACTCATCAACAGAAAGATGCTGCACAAGTAAATAAAGTTCGCACTAGCTACTCAGAAGTCGTCTACCCCAAAGGTTATCGGTTCTGCGACTTATCTCGGTATATAGTATAGTATATAGTCGATTCACAGACATTTCACACACCGTTTAACAATGAATATAATTATGACAAATAAAGGACAAACAACTACGTTTCTTAGAATCTGTGAAAAAGAAGATGTTATTCTGTGTTCCAGATAGGTTTAATCAAGCGAGAAGAGTGGCCTTAGGATTTATCTTAGATTAGAACCTCTTTTGTAACGTGAAGATAAGTTTCGATTCATTTGATGGTGCCTGTAGATATGGTAGAACACATCAAGCATATTTCAAATCACGTTCCTGATTTTTCAAATTTAAAAAGTCTTTCTCCCAAAAAGAGGTAGACAAAACAGTGCATCAAAATCACCAATTTTGAGTAAGCTCGCGGTTAGTGACCTCGACGCCACATAGTATATATATATATATATCTAGATAGTATAATCAAAGTAGGGCTCCGAGGTAGAATAGATAATCAGTGATAGGTTGTTAGCCGATCCCTTGTCCCTTACTCGGCTCTTACGACATGCACGGGAAGTTTGACAGCTGATACATTCTTTTCACGTCCCAGACCAGCATGGGACTGGACATCCATTGTTATTTATTTATTTATATATTAATACGCAAAAACTTTGTCCCCCTTTTTTACGAAAATTGCGCGGACGGAGGCGTATGAAATTTCGCACACTTATAGTTTATGTAGAGACGGATTGCAGAATCTTAATATATTTTTTTTATTATGCATAAAAAATACATTAAATCAATAAAACAAACATTACACACACTACTATTTGACACACACGCATATATACTCTTTTCAAAAATTTCAAAAATGGAAAAGGAGCGGCCGAAATCTGTCAATGCCAATCCAAACTCACATTCTATCTTTTTTAATTTTTCATTGCTTAGGATACAATCCGTGCAGCCTTAATAAAATTACAGTCGAATTTCGACCACTGGGCGACTACTAGTGTTACTAAAACGTCTACATAGTAATATATTTACCGTTCGTGACTGTACTCGCGTTTAAAGATTTAAATCTCACCTGTCTTAGGCCGAGCAACGAAAGCTTTCATCGCCATTTAGTTTAATGGCACTGTCTGTGGAATATAAAAAGAAACAATGCTGAAAAATTGAAAACATCTCTCGTCTTTAGTGCGTGCCAAAATCCGGTTAACTCCTCAGAGTATATCAGAAAGCTACAAAAGAGAATATAACATGGTAGAAAAGTAAATGAAATGTTAGCAAGAAAACAGTGTGTTTTGTATACAGAATCGCAAATGAGGATTCAGTGTGGCTTTATTCATAAGGTAGGGTGGTGACCCCAGTAATCGACTGGAACCAGTGATCAACATTTCTTACTTTAATCGTTAAAATAAGGGGTCAGTATCTGATTTGAGGAGCTCAATGGCGCAGTGGTTATGCAACTTTCGCAAAGACCGGTCATCGGATGGGTGACCAAAAATGTATCATCTCGAGCTCGTCCGTGCTTCAGAAGGCACGTAAAACCGTTGGTCCCGGCTGCATTGGCAGTCGTTAACAACCACCAATCCGCACTGGGCCTGCGTGGTGGTTTATGGCCCGTTCTCCCTATCTATCCATAGGGAAGGCTCGTGCCCCAGCAGTGGGGACATAAAATGAGCTGATGATGATGATGATGATCTGATTTAAGTCTTTATTTAGCAACAATTGAATACAGACCACCATCTAAAATTTCAATTAAAATTTATGTTATTTTTCGGTGATGAAAATTGTGTCGAACACTGGGATTAAAGTGTCGAACACTGGTGCCAATACCCTAATGTTGTATGTGTGTGAGTGTTAGGGTGTGTGTGTGGGGGTGTGTGTGTGTGTGTGTGTGTGTGTGGGGGGGGGGTGTGTTTGTGTGTGTGTGGGTGTGTGTGTGTGTGTGTGTGTGTGTGTGTGTGTGCGAGTGCGTGTGTGTGCGTGTGCGTGTGCATGTTTATCCACTTCTTCTATCTCCTTTGTGGGTTGTTATGAAATAACCGTTAAACCAAAGTTTGTTTTGAGAAAATCAGAAGTTTAAATTACCTATGTGAAACTGATTACACATATTTCAGTAAAGTAAAGTAAATCTAGTCTTTATCTGTATAACTGTAGGTCTAAAATAAACGTACCTAATACCTTGTTAAGCATAAGTGGCAATAAAATAGAACGTAAAGCAATTTAACGAGAATTTGACACTGCCTTTCATAGAGCATTTCTTTTAAAACTCCGGTGACGTTGGAAATTACGCTTCAGGCAATCAGCAAATCCTCTCCAATCTATTATCTAGATAACATCCAAATTGCGATGCCCTACAGCGTCTAAAACAAACTCAATATTTATAATAACACTATTGATAACATAATGGAATGCAACAAAGATAAGTAAGTAATTAAAGTAAACAGCCTATAGCTGTCCCACTGCTGGGCAAAGGCCTCCATCATTGAAATCAAGTCATCGCTACAATTGATGGGTAATGGTTTAATCAGCACGCTTGCCAAATGTGGGTGACCACAAACCCGGGCTATGCATCAAAAAATCCGAAACACTTTGCCCGACCTGGGAATTGAACTCGGGACCTTCGGGTATCGGTAACGTGACCATACGTCCCGTTTTGAACGGGACCGTCCCTTTTTGCGGTTCTTCGACTCGGTGTCCCCGAAAAAAGTTACGAGACGCAAAGTTGTGCCGTTTTCCAAAATCTTAATGTTTCGACGGAAATTGACGACGTTGGGTTGGACACTTTCACTCCAACAATGTTAAACATGAAAACTTTTGTATTTTAAATTAATATATTTTATGTCTGCCTGGCACAAATGCACCAGTAGAAAGAGTATTTTCTTAGATGAACAAATTGTGGACATCTGATACAACACAGTTACAGGTTCGGGCGTTCGCGCGAAATTTCGAAAATTTACGTGTTTTTAAGTCACTGGTGCTAGGCGCTGAATAGGTCATATACATTAAAAGAACTAGTGTACGTTGGCTTGATCCTAGCGTAATACCACCCTCTCACAGAATATCAGCGTGAAACAATGACACTCCCTGTTGTTGTGTTTCGTCCGGTGAGTGGAAATACCGGAGGCCCATCTCTCACCCTTACCCCCTCCCAATCCTACTTCCTCCTCAAGATCCAACTCCTTCCTCAAGGCCAGCAACGCATCTGCGATTACTTTGGTTATCAGGTGACTATAATAGAAATGAGAAGTGAGAAATGATATACCCCCCAACCCTTCGAGTATCTCAGTAAAGATGTGGGGCTTTACTAAGTCCTCGGGCGGACTTCTTGAGAGAATTTGAAAAGTGACGTTGTACTGTTTTGTTCCATTTGCCAACACTCATGCACACTCACGAACACTTAACGGTTAATAATCCACCATCATTTCACATTATTACTCGATATAGCACAAATTTTGGAAAATAAAACAAAACCGCATTCATGACTCTTCACTTTCCCGCCAAGAAGTCCGCTGGGACTGTTCCGAGTTCCGATCCAATCCGAACCCCTCGGAGAATCTAGTAGGGCACGGGGACACGCACTAGTACGTGATACCGTTCCCTCTAGAAAACCTGTGAAGGTGATTCGTTTCACGCGGCTTGAGGAACCCTTTAAGTTTCTCGCCGCTCCCAAAAAAGCCCAGTGAAGCTGAAAATGCCGCTTGAGGATCAGCAAACACTTTTTTTTAATGTTCCGAGCTGTTCCGAGATCCGTATATGTATAAAGCTTATTATCTGCAGCCTCCTTATTTTGTGCTCAGTCCCCAAAGAGCATTGTTGAAAGAATGTATCATCCAGCAGATTGTATCCCGAAATCGATTTACTTTTGAATGCAAATAATCGAGATAGCTCTATCTTTGTTTGTTGTTCACTCGATTCTTGCACAATACCGATTGAGCGTGGTGGTTATAGATATTTTGTTTTCAATTTTCTGTTAAATCTGATATATTTGGTGTTATTTAATCTTCTTACTGGGTTTACTACTGAAGGATAAAACTTTAATTGACTAACAAAAAATAAATAGATTATTTAGTAACGTTTGTATATGTATAAGGTTTAAAAAATAAAGGGGGTGTCGCGCGGAATTTCGAAAATTTACGTGTTTTGAAGTCACTGGTGCTAGGCGCTGAATAGGTCATATACATTAAAAGGACTAAGGTAGGTTAGCTTGATCCTTCCACAAGGCCATGGTTGTCTTGGTATTTGAAACAAATACCCAGAAACAGCATAAACAATACGTAAAAGTAATGATATCTAAAAACTTATTTCTTCAGAAACTTTGTAAACATAGCACAAATGAAATAATGATCCGACATCAAAATGTTTGTATTGATATTCCGCAGGCCACTGTTGTCTTATGTTTCAATTAAAAAATATGAATATGAAAAGACTTTTCTTATTTTTTACCCAAGCGCCTATGATTTTACGAAAGTAAACATTGCTCTAATTAAATCACCAGCCTACTCTGTACATATATTAGTGTGCGTGCGTATTCGTAGTCGTGCGCCGTTGTCACACCACTGCCACGCGCCACTCGCTTGCTACTTATCATATCATTGAAACTCGCAGTTTTGCGTCCACGCTGCACCCCCTGTAAAATTAAGTCGTCTTATGTTGGATGCAAAGATCAACTTAGGATCGCTGAGTCTGCGGAGTAAGTAAGTAAGTAAATAACAAAGTGTGTAAGTACTGGTAAGTAAGGTAGTGGCAGCTTTCATCCTTTCCTATGGATGGAAAGGGAGAACGGGCCATAAACCACCACGCAGGCCCGATGCGGATTGGTGATTGTTAACGACTGCTAATGCAGCCTTCCGAAGCACGGAGAAGCTCGAGATGATAAATTTTTGGTCACCCATCCGATGACCGACCTTTGCGAAAGTTGCTTAACCTCAGCACTCGTAGACCGGGCGCGTTAACCACTGCGCCATCGAGCTCCTCTTTCATGAGTAACACAGGAAAAACCAAGCAGCCATTTTAGAAGATATATTTTTGGATGGCAATCTAACTAAAAATGCGGCTATGGTAGTGAGAGCATAGACCGTCTCACGGTGGGGCCGGAGTAGCGATTCTTTGGTCAATATTATTTAACGCGTTTAAACGGACATGTTGAGTATATAAAGCGTATTTAAAACAAAACACGTCACCTAAATCTTTCTGGGATAATTCTTTTCATAGTAAATATGTTATTAATATATTGGTTGGGTATCCAATTTTCGTGTACCTAAATATTTAAAGAAAAAAATAAAAACGATTATCTAGTACAGACTTTTATTACTTATATGAAAATATATTGAGTTTTATTACATATTGGCACGGCAAAAGCAATTCGATGACCTCTTTAGAAAGATTCAATTTATATTTTCTTACAACTTTAGCACTACTTATAATTGGATCTGAAGAGATGAGAAACATGTTATAGATATCATGAATAGTATTTATACTCGAATTCTTACGAGCATTGTTTTCTATAATTCTCTTAAAATCCTTATTACGTCCCACCAGTGCTTCTTCGCTAAGGTGGCCAATGGGCATGATAGCGCTACTATAGACGGTCCATGTATTAAGACCTTATGAATCATGGTAGGCATATTATACCAGGGATCATCATCATCATCATCATCAGCCTATAAACGTCCCACTGCTGGGCACAGGCCTCCCACATGATCAGTAGCACGTGGGGGTATACCAGGGATACAAAAGAATAAATAAACGAGCGGTTTCAGTGCAGTAACTTTTATATACCTGTATATTTATTTCGTGACCACATGCTATTGTTCTTAAAATTATACTGAAATAACGGGGGTTAATAAGGACTTAATAAATCGTTATTAAGTTCTTATTAACCCCCGTTATTTCAGCTGACTGCTCCGGATTGGAAAAAAAAATTCTTGCAAGAAACATATTTTTATGGCGATATGGCAAAGTCCACCTCTCTTTGAATTTCATGAAAAATATGCTTTATGTATTTTTCAATGTAGGTAAATCTGATTCAAAACAGTTGGTCTCATTTATAATAATTTCTTCTAATTTTGACATCTTTGTCTCGAATTTTTTTTGTGGTATAAAAAAAAATTTCACATAGTTCTTTTCTTGTGATTGTATACGTCATTTCTAAAAAACAAAAAATCATGTCACGAAATGGATCAATAATGATTTATTAATAAGTTTGTAAGAAATTTTCCTGATACAATCTAATAGGTACTAACCCAAACGAATGGAAACTTATTTAACGTACTTAGTGCAAAGTTCGCGGGCGTAAATCAAGCTAATTTTTATAAAGTACCGCATTTATACCCAACTTTTTTTCTCAATTCCATATAATACAATAACATAGTAATCTAAAAGCATTAACAAAACCACGGTATTAATGCGGTAGCTTGAAAGAGTAAGATTTTAAAAAACAAAATTAAATATTCTAACCATACATTTTTCGTTCGACATTATAAAACAAATAAACCATAATAATCGATAAACGCATATGTAGTTAAATCTACATACCTGTAGGAATATCCTAATGGATATTCCTAGAGGTAAAAAAAAAAAAAATTTATAAAGAAATTCTTGCAATTTCCTGAGAAATGATTTTTTGAAATAACTTGTTGAATCAAACGCGCACCGGCAAAAACGAACGAAACAATAAAATGCAATAATTGACAGTTTTTTTATTTGATAACCATAATACCCTCTACATTCTTATGACTTTAAATCAGTCTTTCCCAACGTGGGCGATAACGCCCCCTTGTGGGCGCTGTAGGCCTAAAGGGGGGCGGTAAGAGACCCAGAAAAAAAGGGGGCGTTGTGTAGGGCTTTGGGGTCGATTTATAATTTCATCTACCTAGCTAGGAAGATTCTTAGACACCGACTGAGCTCTCGACTCTCGACTACATATTGTGAACATCAACTAATATTAATTAAGATATAGCTCAAACTCGGTTCGATATAATAGACCGCGGGCAATCATGTTTTAACAAGTTTTTGTTAAATAATCCGATTTGTACATTCCTGTATCAATCGGCTGGTTTTATAATACTTGTTCTTGCTTGTCGAGTACGATTGGGCGTCGAATGAGATAAACGAGTTTATGCACGTCTGTCTTATTCCTGTTGGTGCGTGCTGCTTATGCAATCTTATATAAACGACGTAAATTTATTTTATTTTTATTTGTGGTTTCGCGCTTAATAGATAAGTAGTACTTGATTTCAACACTTACGTATTTCTCAAAACAAAACAATGTCGGAAGTAAAAAAGAAGCGACGGCAATACTCTGCGGAATATATTAAATTCGGATTTATTGAAAATCCCACAAACCCGTCGTCACCTTTGTGTCTTCTATGTCTAAAAACATTTTCGAACGAAGCAATGAAGACTTCAAGACTGCAAGATCATTTGAATAAAATGCATCCAGATAAGAAAGACAAGAATGTAGCATATTTTCAAGACCTAGAGAAAAAGCATAATACTCAGCCAAGTGTATCAAAACTATTTTCGGCGGCTGCTAAGCAAGATGACGATGGACTTCGAGCTTCGTACAATATCTCTTTGTTAATTGCTCAAAAAGGCAAACCACACAACATCGGAGAAGAGTTAATTTTGCCAGCAATAAAGGAAGTAATAACTACTGTGCTTCATAAACCGGCCGCAAATATTATCCGAAAAATTCCTTTGAGTAATAATTCTGTGCAAAGACGAATTGATGAAATGGCTGAAAACATTGAAGAATCATTGTGCAATCATCTGAGGACTAGTCAATTCTCAATTCAGATCGATGAGTCCACTTTACCAACTAATGAAGCGTTGTTGCTATCTTACGTGAGGTTTATTAAAGATGAGAAAATACGTGAAGAACTATTGTTTGCCAGAAATTTGGAGACAGATATAAAATGCGAAACCATATTCAATACATTGGAAAAGTTTTGTGAAGAGAAAGAGATTCCTTTGAAAAATATTATATCAGTTGCTACGGATGGCGCTCCGGCTATGACAGGGCGCCATAAAGGCTTCATAGCGTACTTAAAGAATAAAATTCCAGATGTCCTTGCTATACATTGCGTTATTCATAGACAACATTTGGTTGCTAGAAACTTAAGTGAACGACTATTTCAATCACTGCAATATGTCATCAAAGCAGTCAATAAAATCCGTAGCAGCTCTTTGAATGATAGATTATTTCATCAGCTTTGTGTTACTAATGACGAAGATTTCAACCGTTTGTTGCTTCATACTGAAGTTCGTTGGCTGTCAAGAGGCAATTGTCTGATTTGATTTTACAACCTGTTTGACTCTGTGATAGAGTTCTTGGAAACTAAAGATACAGAACTGCGCAACAAGCTCATAACATCAAAGAATGATATAGCTTACATGACAGACCTGTATAAATTGTTCAACGACATGAACCTCCAAGTGCAAGGCGATGAACTAAATTTAATTAAAACAAAAAATGTCGTTGCTGCTTTCGCAGCCAAACTGCTTCTGCACAAAAAGAATATGGGCAGACGTGAGTTTCACAATTTTCCGAATTTATCAGTATCCTGCAGTAACGACGACTTGTTTGCCTACTGCCAACATTTGGAAAACCTCCACATTGACTTCACCGAACGATACCAGGACATTTTAAACTTGGAAATACCAGACTGGGTGTTGGATCCGTTTTCAAATGTCAACACAGCAATGTCACCTCAGCTTTAAGAAGAACTTATAGAATTGACAACAAACGAAGAAATAAAAATCAAGTTTAAAAATGGATATCAAGAATTTTGGCTACAAAAACCGATCCCGCAATTGTACCCTGGATTGTGGTTAATTGTTCAACGATTCTTGATAGCATTCCCATCGTGCTGTGGCAACGCTGCTTACTAAAAAGAGAAATCGTTTGCGTGTTACCGAACGTGGCGACTTGCGGCTGTTTTTGAGTAAATTGGAACCTGATATCAACAAACTTATTGAACAGCATCAGATTCAACCTTCACATTAGTTTTTATATAAGAATTGATTATGTTTGATTTATTTTCAATAAAAGATACTCTGTCCGAATACTATAAAGTTGCGTTTCAATAATCTTCTATCTAAATATATAAAAGAAGAAAGTGACTGACTGACTGACTGACCATCAACGCACAGCCCAAACGGCTGAAGCTACAATCATGAAACTTGGCACGTAGGTTCCTTTGGTAGTGTAGATGAGCACTAAGAATTTTTGGAACGGATTTTTGGAAATTCTAATTTTAAGGGGGTTAAAAGGGGGGTGAAAGTTTGTATGAAAATCCGTCAGTTTTGAAGTAATGATCTTATAATTTTGTGTTTGGACTGAAGATTAAAAAATAAATTACACGTGTCTCAGCGATTTTGATTATTACATCCCCATGAGAGTGAAAAGGGGGATGAAGTCATGGGAATAATGAAATCGTCTAGAGACTTGAAATTTTGCACATATATGCTTTATATTGTGCAGGCATCTACTAAGAAAGGATTTTTGTGAATGCCACCCCTAAGGGGGTGAAATAAGGGATGAAAGTTTGTATAAAAGTCGGTCAGTTTTGAGTTAGTATCTTCGAATTTTGGGTTTGGGCTGAAGATTAACGCAAATTAAGGTTTTTTGGGAATTCTGTCCTTGGGGAAGGATCATGCGGGATGAAATGTTGTGTTACTAAGAAAGGATTTTTGTGAATGCCACCCCTAAGGGGGTGAAATAAGGGATGAAAGTTTGTATAAAAGTCGGTCAGTTTTGAGTTAGTATCTTCGAATTTTGGGTTTGGGCTGAAGATTAACGCAAATTAAGGTTTTTTGGGAATTCTGTCCTTGGGGAAGGATCATGCGGGATGAAATGTTGTGTAAAAAAGTCTTTACAAAGGCAAAATTATTAAAAATACTTTTGTCTTTACAGTCTGTTGGTAAGTATAAAATGGCTCAACGCATAGATATAGGAATTAAATAGGGACGGGATAGGGATAGACCTAACTTATCAATGTTAAACATTGACGTGTAACAATTTTACCGAAATAATTTTCATTTTATATCGTTTTAATTTCATTTTCTGATAAGTACATAAGGGGTCATTTTCTGGTAAGTATAAGTCTCTCCTAAGAAACGCACGTTCACATTACATTATTTTTATCATCATCATTTTCTACTTTTTCTCTACATACTGTTAAAATAATGTTAAGGAAAAGCATGTAGTCCACGCGTGCGAAGCCGCGGGCAAAAGCTAGTCAGTTATAAGTACTTAGCGGTTTTTAAGTATGTTTAAAAAGGAGGGCGTTAAAAAATAATTTATTCTTAAAGTGGGCACTAGACAAAAAAAGGTTGGGAACCCCTGCTTTAAATGAACGTACCAACACTTCATCTTGCTTGAGACAGTATATTGTTAAGGTACCCTCGAATACCCTTTTTGGCCATGCCTCCTTTAGTACAGAATCCACCGTGCGTCTTGGTGAACCATTAGTAGAGACGCCTGTATAGTCAAGAGCTAATGCTCGTAAACAATGTGACTCTTAATACAAAGGAAGAAGAGTCAAAATTGTATACATGTTATGCTCGTAACTGTACATCAATCTATCCAAAAATATCTTCAATAAAAGTTTTAACAGCCGATCACGTACTGGGTACGGGTGTGTGGGATCGTCTGAGGACGCTGATCACGTCCTCTGTACGGCATTGACTTTCTTAGCGTTTGTTTTAAAATGACGTCCGTGGTACGTGATTTACGTGTAACTCCGGTGTAATGAATAAAAACAAATATATAGATGTATTACAAATAGTTTTTATTTTATAAATCTTACAATATCGGCAAAAATTGCCGGCGTACCAGGAAAGGCGCGTTTTAATAGTCTGCTGTTAAGCGGCCTCCCGCTCTTTTTTCCCGTCAACGCTTGATATTTTGTTCTTTATGAACAAAATATGAATATTATTAGAGCATAAAGTGAAAGTCAAAGTTAAAATCAAAAATTTTTATTCAAATAAACTTACGAAAAGTGCTTTTGAATCGTACATATATTTTTTACCTACTACCCATTCAGGACGTCTATTTTTTAACTGTGGAGAAGAATGGGCGTAAGAAACTCCACAGCTTTAATAGAAGTAACGACATTTACAAAAAAAGTATGGTGTTACCAAATCTTACAATAGTTACAATTAAAAACTTTCAAGAGCCAGGAATTACAAATAATGTTTACCTCTATACATTTACTTAATATTACACTTTATTCTAAAAAAAACGTACTTGGGCACTATGTATGTACTGATTCAAAACTATAGAATGACTCTTTATTAATACCACATACAGTGTGCGAGAATTGGAGGAACGTCAGTTCCATAGAAACAACAATACCCAATAAAACAGTCCAATTACTCAATAATTCTTTGTCACTTCGAAAACAGAGCTGTGTACCTACATACATAGAACGTCTCATTGAGTTTATACTTCGATACATCAAGCGTGTCCAATTTTAGTAAACAACTAATTGCTTTTTGTTTTTTATTCCTTTTCTCAGCTTTCTATCAATCATTTAGCGTGAGAGAGAGAGGGGTGCTAGACATCGCTGCGGCTAGCGTGTGTTTATAACAATCGTGAAAACTAAGCAACACTCCCAATGGGGTGTTCTCAGATGGCAGACAAAATTGTTTTAGGTTACAAGTTCTAGTTTTCATTACGACTGCCTAGTGAAAGAAGCCCACTCACTTCTCAGTACCCATCCAGGTACTTCGCCAGTTCCACATTCCTACGCGGCTGGCTTAGCCGGAGACATTGCATCTAGCGGGTGCCTCTATTAGTTATCCAGACTAGTGCCGGAGATGTTGGAAGCCTACTCAATGAAAACCACCGAGCAGAACAACCTATGGACAACTCACGTGCCCCGCAAATCTTTTCGCATCGAGCCCCACCGAGGCCGCTATTCGGACCCGCTCGCTGCACACGAGATGGAAGACTGGCCAGACCTCAACCAGACAAACGAACATTCCCACCTCTACAGCTAACCACACAGCCACCACGAGTTGGGTTGGACCCAGCAGTGAAACATTAATTGATTGATAATATATTTTAGTGGCACCAGAGTTTGCCACAGTAAAAAGAATATTTAAACATTGGGTACTTATGTGTATCGGCTGCCTAAGGCAGGAAATGCCAGTACAGCGACCTGGAACTCCAGTGTAATAGGAACTATGGGGACTTACTTGGTACTATGGGGAAACTCGAGCAGACGTTGATGGCCTTGCGACAATACGATTGTCGTGGGGATGGAGCTGAGCTGGCAGAAGTCTCTTCTTCTTCTTCTAGATACTATTTATTTACAACTGTAGCACGTATTAGTACGCGCACACGCACTTTAAGAAGGGGGTTTCACCCACGCAATTAAATATTTGAGCCGAATGCACTATCAAAGCGGTTAAGTACCGGCCGGTAGGCTATCGAAGAAGATAGTCCAGAAGGTTTGAGCGGAGAGCTTAGCGGATCGGAACTCAAGTCTTTACGCGTCACGGGTCGAGCAAATCACACCTCCGCGCGCCGTCGGCTTGTGTGGCGTATCTTTAATCTTTTGAATTGGGTGAACGAGCGAATGAGTCCGTCGCGTTTCTGGCGCGAACAGTATGTTTCGCCGTAAATAATAATATACAGAATTATGAGATTTAGATCAAGCAAGTGGTCTGTATTAAATTATGCTAAGTCAAAAATCTGTTTGTGATCCCTTTTTTCAATTACTAAATAGGTAAATGATAAACGTGTCGATCACTGTAAATAGCCTATAACTGTCCCACTACTGGGCAAAGGCTATCATTGAAATCAAGTCATTACTACAATTGATGGGTATTGGCTTCATCACCACGCTTGCCAAATGTGGGTTGGTGATGGTGGTGGTGGTGGTATGCATCGGAAAAATCCGAAACACACTTTGCATGACCTGGGAATTGAAGCCGGGACCTTCGGGTTTCGGGCCGAGCGCTCTGCCACTAGGCCACTGAGGCATCGATCACTGGTTCATGTTGAATACCACTACTCTAATTAATTTCGATAGGTTTCTTTTGTTTCTTTCGCACCATGAACATGATTGCGAAGACTGTAATCTCATTTTAGACTTAATAGACTTAAGAATATTGTGCTTATCCATTTGCTCATCTTAAACCTTATCTGCCTGCTTATAAGGCAAGGTTTGAGTTGTAGCGGTGCGGTAGTAAGACAGTATAATTATTTAAAACTTAAGTGTTGTAACTCAAATCTCTTCAAGAAATCATCATCGTTAAAGCTTACTTACATAACTCAGTTGGTAGGAGAGAAACCCCGCAAAGAATAGAAAATGATGAAATTTTATCTAATTAAAACTACATTAAGACGGTTTTTTAACGGTGCCTACTTCGGAGCAAGGACCAAATTAACGAACAACATATTTTAAATTCTAAGGAGCTCGATGGCGCAGTAGTTAACGCGCCCGGTCTGCGAGTGTTGAGGTTAAGCAACTTTCGCAAGGGCCGGTCGAGCTCGAGGCTCGAGCTCCTCCGTGCTTTGGAAAGCACGTAAAGCCGTTGGTCCCGGCTGCAATAGCAGTCATTAACAACCACCAATTCACACTGAGCCCGCGTGGTGGTTTATGGCCCATTCTCCCTATCCATCCATAGGGGACATAAAATGAACTGATGATGATATTTTAAATAATAAACTAAGAAATAAGCACAGCTAAGAACACAGACAGAGACTTCGGCAAAGGGCTACTGACAAGCCCACAAGAAGTCACGCTACATGCAGGCCGTCCAACACCTACTAGGCCGTTCTGATATTAATAACGAATGTGTTCATCATTATTATCTACTGCTGGATAAAAACCTCTCCCAAGGATTTCTACAACGACCAGTTTTGTGCTGCTCGCATCCAGCGGCTACTCCTGACCTTCAGCAGATGTAGCGTCGCTTAATTGCACTTGTCAGCAGTCCTTTGCCATAGAAGCCTCTCTGTGTTCTTAGCAAGACTTATTACTTAGTCAACGCTTGAAATGTGTTGTTGTATAAATTGGATTATTCTTTTTCAAATATTACTAGCTGACCGGCGGACTTCGTACCGCTTTGACAGTTTCCATGACAACAAAACAAACAAAACGTTGACAGTTTCCATGACAACAAAACAAACCAATCATTCGTCCGCTTAAGAACACTCGTATCCAATGATGGACCCTTTAGCAGCGCCACCTACCGGGTCCAATCCTACCGGGTCCAATCCATCCGGGTTCAATTACCGGGTAAATCTAAACTATTCTCGAATCCACTGTTGTGTGTCATGTGTTCAACACAGAAAATGTCATCCAAAACGGTCCAGCCGTTAAAGAGGAGTTCATTAACATACACACGCACAGAAGATTTATTTATATAAAAATTATTATTATACAGTTGACTGAAGTTCTGGTGAAGGTGGAAGCCGCTGGATGCGAGCTGGCGGCAGCAGCATGCGGTGGAGACCTTTGTCCAGCAGTGGACGTCCTTTGGCTGAGATGATGATGATGATAATAATGATAATGATGTTGTGTACAATAGCGCTATATAAATATATTCTATAAAAGATGGTTAAATCTCCAACATAGTGTAGCTTCAAATTCAAATTCAAATTCGTTTATTGCTATCATAAATTGCATTACATTTGTACAAAGATGGTAGGTGGGTACGTACATAAAGTATATATATGACGCCATGCAAGGGCATAGCAATTTAGAAGAACTCTAATTACTTGTGTTAAATAAATATGAAATTAAACATTTTGAACAAAACTAAACAAATTTTAAATAAACTTTAACATGAAACATAAAAAGATATTAAAAAGATATTAGGAGAGATGTTGAAGTGTATATATAGGAATTATTTATTATTATCTTTGTCATTGAAGAACTCTTGCATATTATATAGCACTTATTAATCAGGTATTCCTTTAATGTTTTGATAAATAGTTTTGGGCTAGTTTGATTTTTTATATAATTGGGTAGATGGTTGTGTATTTTTATTAACATTGGGGGCTGGATGAAACTAATTTTAATTTAGTAAATGATGTTTTAAGTTTATTTAAATTTCTATTAATTCTCTTATTATTATTTTTTACTGGTGCATTCTAATGAGCTCACATTACTGACATGAACTCATATAAGCAGAAAGGCTCCCTAGATTGACTAACAGGACTGATATTATCATGTTAAAAGCGCATTAACAATAATCTTAATTAAAAAAAGACAAGAAGCACAAAACAATTCAAGCAACAACATATTAAAACGTAGACTACTTAAGTAATACGCCTTGCTAAGAACACAGTGGTATTAGTGCCTCTGTCTAGTGAGACAGAGGCTTCTATGGCAAAGGACTGCTTACAAGTGCGCAGTAAGCCACGCTACATGCAGACCGCAGCCGACACCTACTAGGCCGTCGTGATATTCAAAGGGATTTGCAACATTCCCACTAATTGGTTCGCTAATGATAGTGTGTTCAGAATGGAGCCCTCAATGGAAACAATTACGGTGTAACGTTTGTTTAATGCTTAACTCAAAGTTTTCTGTAACTTCACTTATATGTAAGTATAGAGCTAAGTATGTGAAGTTTAATTTGTTGTGCAAAGCTATTATTAGTAATTTCGCTGTTTGCGTAAATACTGTCTTGCTTACTGACAACGGTCTCCATCATTAAAATAAAGCCATCGCTGTAATTGATAAATGAGAGTCGTCAGACGGGCCTATGGTACAAACCAAGGTAGGAACGAGTATGTATCTAAAAACTACACAAACACACTTTGCATGACTTGTGACACCAGAACCTTAGAATAACGGGCCGATGACTTTGCCTTACAACCAATGAGGCGTCTTTATCAGTAACAGAGTAAAATCACAAATAAGCCTAGGTACCTATTTAATACCTATATTACAGAAAACTACATAATATAAAGAATGTCCACTAGCCTAGTGATCGAAATTTGATTGCAATTCACCAAAAACCTATAATTTTTTTTTTTATAATTCGATAGGCTTGCATTTGACTACTATCTCACCTGATGGTAAGTGATGATGTAGCCTACGATGTAACATGCTTGCCTAGAAGGTACCGATGCACTTGTGATTTGAAGACCTCAATATTATATTTGATAGGAAACACAGACTGAGGCAAGGAGTTCCACAGCTTTGCGGTACGTAAGAAAAACGTGGACGCAAAACGCTTCGTACGTATGCACGAGTAGAACAAGCTAGCTGGACAAAAACAACATCACCCAATTCAGAAACCATTAATGAGGGTAATTAGTATATTAGTTGGTGATTACACTGGTAGGTAATGATTTGTCGTAAATAATAATTTTATTTTGTAATGAGGGTAAGTATATAAAACAATTGCATTATTTGCATGAATTTAGTTGCATTTTAGCTTCGATTGCGATAAGTCTCACAAGTATATTTTATTAATTTTGGTTAAGTGCTGTGATGGATCCTGTTACTAAAAGTAAGTACTATTTTAAATACTATTATATTTTGATCTTTTTTACCTGTAACCTAGAAAAATATATCGTTATGTTACAAAGTTAAGAAAAAAAATCTTCAATTTCGAATTCATTGGAGTATAAGTAAAAATCCCCTCTTCTCCCCGACCTGAATATTTTTTAGGAAGTAGCTATAACCTCATTGATAACGATGGACTTTATTTTTCTTGCCCCTTTTTTGCCCAACATATATTTATTAATTTTTTTCTAGGTCACACTTTCAACGTGCCGAAAATCGCTTGTTTTGAAGAATGGCTCAAAAATATGTATATTCATTAATTAATTGGGTCATTAAGATTATTTTTGTACGTTATTAGGTCTAAGTATTTTAATTTGTAATTGTTTGTGCATGTTAGTTTAGTTATTGTTAATTCTTCCCATAAATATATATTTTTTCCATACAAATATTTTTTTATTTCTTGGTGTATCCAAATTTTGAAGATTTAACTATAAATGACATAATATCTCAACTAGATAGACCTATTAGAAGCTTAATATTAGAGAAAATAATTTTGTCCAGCTGGCATGTTCCGAGCGAAACACTGTGGTATGGGTGGAATCTCTAGCGTGTAACTATGGCGTCGTGCGGTTTGTCTGGTTGTCCTGTGATAGAAAGGTGATGGAGGAATCAAATTGAACAATTCCATTGTACACTCTCCGAAGTAAATCCGATGAAAATACGAAAGACTTGCGACCTGGCGCCGATTTTCTAAGGTCTGCAGCTTGGCGTGAAACAGTTCGTCATCGTCAATGAGCCTTCTGGCTCTCCTGTCAATCGATTCCAGTGCTCCAAGTTGGTATTTAGCGGAAAGTAACGTAAAACATTTCATAAGTTTTCTTTAGTAACTCGTTTCGTTTTCCATATAACCTTAAACTATAGGTACCTTCCAAATCTCACACTCCTCGCACGATTCCAAAGAGATTTAATATAGTAGGTAAATGTCTTTGCACGATTCTCATAATTCTAATAATTATATTCTCAACAACATAATAATTGTACCCACGTACGCAAACAAATTATCTGAATCTAAAAAACAACATACAACTATTTAATGTTTTCAATTACAAAATAATTCGATTTAAATATTAATTTACGAACAACAGTGCTGCATGCACTGACCACCATTTTGCAATTACATCTTAATCACACCACGCTACTGCACACTAGATGGCGTTGCACAAAACGCGTCCCAACAATTGGATTCCGCCCGGTCCGTTTATGAGCAGCGGTGGGCTTTATGGTCTGCAATAATTTATGGTTTGCAGTTAATTGCTCAGAGGGAAATATTATTCTGTTGATGTGGCTGCGTCGATATGATCATGGAGTCTGGCTAGTGCGTATGTAGGTATGTAGACATGTCATTAGAAATTAATAGTCTGGATAAAATCACATATTCACAATCTTTAATATTTGAAATAAGGATGAGTAACAATGGTCATAATGAAGACGCGAAGCAATCGTATAAATAAATGCAGAGTAAGTAGATACTGTTGATTAATTAATTAATGTGCACCTGTCCCGGCATGTCATGGGGTGCGCGTTCGAATCCCACTCGTGGAAATTTTTTAACACTTTGTCTTTTTTCTTTTTTTCACATTGTAATTTGTTCGTAACAATATTTGCGTAAAATTATCTATCCATACATATAAAGCTAAAGAGGGTTGAAAGTCTGTACATGGAAGATATTCGATAAAAAGTTGGCTGGGGATACCTCGTAGAATCGATAACAGAACACGTCCCAACAGTTTTTAGAATTTTTGTCCGTTTGTCTGTTTATTTGACCGCGCATCACGTGAAAATGGCTGAACGGATTTGGATGAAACTTTGCACATAGACAGACCATGATCCGGACTAGAATATAGGATACTTTTAATCCCGGTAACAAGTTCCTGTGGGATAGTGTAGTCTTCGTGAACGAAGTCGCGGGTGACAACTAGTAAATAAATCATCATCATTCATCAGCTCATTTTATGTCCCCACTGCAGGGGCACGAGCCTTCCCTATGGATGGATAGGGAGAACGGGCCATAAGCCACCACGAGGGCCCAATGCGGATTGGTGGTTGTTAACGACTGCTAATGCAACCGGGACCAACAGCTTTACGTGCCTTCCGAAGCACGGAGGAGTAAATAAATATAGTAACAAAAATAACCCTACACAATCATTAACCAGAAAAGAGCAGCGGCTATCTTGTCTCTCTCGAAATACAACGTTATGGTTAAAGAATTAGGTAATAGTGATGGTAACTAATTAGGGTTAAGTATTTAAAACAGTGACAATATCACCATTTTTTTTGGAGAGAGTTTGCTTATTGCCTCAAATGGCATTTTCAGCTTCACCGGGCTTTTTTGGGGGCGGCGAGAAGCTTAAAGGGTTCCTCAAGCCGTGTGAAACGAATCACCTTCGGAGGTGTTCTAGAGGGAACGGCATCACGCACTAATGCCTGTCCCCTTGCCCTACTAGATTCTCCGAGGGGTTCGGATCGGATCGGGGAGCGGTACAACCCGAGGGTGCCCCTAAAGGGTCGGACCTCGGCTCGGGTTTGCCGGGCCGTGGGAGAAGGGCCCAGGTACATGTCTGTACCTGGTATAGAGCGCGTGTGAACCGGCTCGTCATACCCTTGTTCTACGAGTACGGTGTCTTGGGCCTAAACTAGTGTGTATGTTTAGTATATTCTGTAAATGTGTAGTGGCATTTAGAGGATCGGGCTGGGGGACGTTCGCAACTGTTATGGGATCATCCCCGCTACACACGACTTTAAAGTTTATACTGACACCCCCCACCAACCGTTAGATCATAAACTAAGCTTGCGGAAGCACTGTTATGGGATCGACGGGATCATCAAGGACGTGTTTAGAACGTTTAGATGTGTACCGAATTGTTGGTGGAAGGCCTTCAACTATAGTTGGCGGCCGCCACAACAAGCGGGTTAGGGTGGTGGACAATATCACCAACTAAACTGAGTAGGTAGGTACACACGGCGGCAGTTCACCCTACCTGTCAAATTTCTACAATCAATTTTGAACTTAAATTTTGGTTATAAGGATCAATATTAATTGTCGTGGTCGAACCCGGGGCCTCTGGATTTGTGTTAATATCCACAATTTCTTGTAGATCCCTTGTACCGGTAGCCACCCTTACTTTATTATAAAGTATTGTACGTTATTTCGGGTAATTGTACTGTATAATACGCGAAAATACTTAATTTCACATATTTTATTTTTCTAGGATTCTTTTTACATTAACACGCAAAAAAGTTACTGTGCAGCTATTTATCTGTGATAATTATTCGTTGACAACTGCTAAAAGCAATGAGAAGTATGTTTTTAAGCGAAGTAAATAATCGTACTTTATTTTTACACAATAAACTTTTTTTTCTGCCTATTTAATAACCAATGCACTTTATTTGCACAAAACAAGGTGGCAACCGTATTTGTACGTCACGAGCATTAACATATTTACACTTTTGACAAATTTTGACTCTTATACCATTGTATTATGAGTTACATTGTTACATAGCCTTCAAGAACAAGTTACTATAACACAGATCCAATATCTTGAAGTAGATTTGTGGATTTGAAATTAAAATTAAATCGACTACCTACACTCCATTCCAGCAATACATTTCATGTAAATCTTATCGTGAAAAAACAGGGAAGTAAAAATAGTACCTTTTCTAGTCGAGTGAATCTTGAGGGCCTATGTATATCCCGAGGTTAATCTAGCGTAAATTTACCTAGTGCTCAGTGGCCCTACCGCGTGTCTTCACTAACTCGCTAAAGACAGTGTTTACTAAACACTGCGCAAATTACAAATGCTTCAATTTTGTCTATTTATTTATTTATTTATTGCACTTATGTATACAGTATCACTTTCATATAGAAACGTCAACAATTGGCCATATTCTGACAATAGGAATGTTGACAAGAACAATAATTAATTTCAGAATATTAAACGAACAATAAATAAAAACACGTAACATTTCTTTAAAACATTAGACAACCTTTTGATGTGTAACTTCTTTCCGCTCGCTTTCTATATTAGCAATTTGTGGGAGTGATTTCGTGAAATGGGACGGAAGTATGTGTAACAGTGTAACAGGAAGTCGGGGAAACGCGTAAGCGCGCGCCATTTTGTAAATTTAAAATCTAAATATAAATTTAAAATGAACATGACATATTATTATTATATGTGACATATTGTGTCACTTGATTATCAAAGGTCATTTTGATATGTCAAATGTCCTACAATGAGTATTTACTGCATTTATTTTATAGTTTTAAAATGATGAAATACCTGACCCATTTTTTCAGACTATAATGTTAAAATTGCTTATTACTAAGGTGAGATGTCAAATGTTACACATCATATGCGACTACTGTAAGGGCAAATTGCTCGCAGGACTGAAAGCCGCTGGGGCGAAACAGTCCTCGAGTGGCAACCGCGTATCGGAAAGCACAGTGTGGTCAGGCCTCCAACAAGGTAGACCCACGATCTGGTGAAGACCGCGGGATGTCGCTGGATGCGAGCAGCACAAAACCGGTTGGGGGAGGCCTTTGTCCAGCAGTGGACGTCTTTTGGCTGAGATGATGATGATGATGATAACCACTTGATCTGATAGTGCGTATTTCTTTCGCCATTCGATTACATTTATGAAAACAAAATTGATCGAAAAAAGTATGGCATCGAAGTAGCGCCCTCTGGCGACATACGAGAAGAGTTAAAATTTTACCATACAAATTGTCGTATCCGTTAGCGTGATCGAATGGAATGAAACTCGCCCTAGGCACCTGTGACCCATCTTTGCACTAACAACACTCTAAAGTCTAAAGACTTAATCAGTGCTAAAAGAGACTAGCGTCAGTATCGTGTGAGAACCCATGGTAGGGCCTACGCGGGAAAGAATAAATCACACTTGAATCACGGGGGTTTATAAGGTGAATTGCTCACTCAGTTGTTAGATGGAGATGTGAGACAATGCTATGCGTTTTGTATTGTTAGAGCAGGGAGGGCGATTTTTGAATCTCGCCGGTGGTGATCTTGAAATTAAAAGTGATATGAAATACTTACACTATGAAATACAGTATAAATAACCCTCCGTACTTCGGAAGGCATTTAAATTAGGTGCGTTGGTTCCGGCTGAGGCAATCGCCTCTGACGACATTTTCAGCTTCACGGGGCTTTATTCATAGTAGAGACCACGTATCGGCAAACATAGTGTAGGGCACCCTCAGACTAGGTGGAGCGACGATCTCCGCAAGGTGGCTGGCAAGAGCTGAATGAGAGTAGCCGCGGATCGTGCTCAGTGGCGTGCACCTGGAGAGGCCTATGTCCAGCAGTGGACTAGTTTAGGCTGATGATGATGATCTTTTTTTTATTTTTAAGGCAGAAGCGTATCTATTGACAAATAAAACATGTCCAGAATCAATTTCTCCTCCGAGGATAGTCAAAATTCTCAAAAAAAAAAAATTATAGTAAAAATAAAAATATGCAAAATATCACACATAAATTTTACTAAATGTATGTTAATAAACATTACTTATTTCAAATCATAGAACCACTAATCTGTAAGACCTACCTATGTAACTACTTACATTGGCGTATATAGGGGGGGGGGGCCGGGTGGGCCGGGCCCACCCCAGAATTGACTGGTGCCCACCCCAGGATGTTGGGCTGGAGAAATATCTTCACACAAAAACCATTTCAATCAAATACATAGTCTACAAGCGATTTCCATTAGTTACTTTTAAGTCACAAAAACAATTAAATTCACAAATACACAACGTACTAAGCTTGAGTACATTTGAATTTCGCGCCACAACGCAAAGCGGCAAGCGGGCGCCGCCGCTCCGTACGCCATTACTCTTCTCATAGAAAATGTATAGTCCGGTCAATAAGTTGAAAAACGTGAAAAATAGACATATAGCTCCTAAAAATATGAGCAATAGCTCATTGGATTCGGAATGACGTCTAGAAAAATGCAGTATGAGGATTTTACTGCACGTAAAAAATTGCAATTGTTATTAACAAAACAAGATAAAAAAGGTATTTCGTTTTTTATTAATATCTCAAAAACTATTAATAATTACGATATTTTGAAATTTTCGAAAAGAAAGTTCCAGCTCACGGAACTCTACCTCTATTATTAATAATTTAGGAATCCACGCAGCCATTACGGCGTGGGTGCACTGCTGATAAAGACAGCGTAAGTACCATATAGAATATATTTTTTTAAGGTAACAAATATGAATTTAAAATTTTTCAAAAAGTTATGCAATTGTTAATTTGCTAATCTTTTTCCAATCTCCGTTGTCATAAATGACAGTTTAAATAATAAACCTAATATTTTTTGACTCAGTCGAGCCTTTCTTATACATATAATATACTTAACAAAATCACGAGTTAATTAAAATGAAAAGTCCAAGAAATGTTATACAATTTTTTTAAAACAAATGTTATATTATTGCTGTTTTCGAATCCAACAATAGCATTAAGTAACGTTGGAAATTTTTTGTTTACATCATTTGTTGAGCAATTTTTTATAAACAAATAGACAAGTTTGATATTTAAAAACAAAACAATTTGTTGTCTTGGCAAAATATATATATTTTTTAATTTTCTTTAATTTTTTTTAAATTGTTTATAATCGTTTTATTACATTTAGATTGTTTAAATAATTAGTTAAGGAATAGTTTCAAAAATCATAATTGGCATTTCTCCACAGGTTAATTAATGTTTTTTTGTCAATACGTTCATTATTTGTTAACTTAACAATTTTTATAAACAAATTCTAACTACCGTTATATATTTTTTCTAGAGCTAAAAAAATAACCAAAACAGCAATATACTTATATCAAAATACTTATTATTTTTAGTATTTAAATATATATATAATTTTTGATTTATTATTTGATACCATAATTTATTAAAAATTTTAAATTCATATTTGTTACTATAAAACAAATATTTTATGTGGTACCTACGCTGTCTTTAGCGGCAGTGCACCCATGCCGTAATGGCTGCGCGGATTCTTATTTTCAGCGTTTAATTAAAATTATTAATAATAGAGGTAGAGTTCCGGGAGCTATAACTTTTTTTGCGGAAGTTTCGGATCTTTATTCAAAATATCGTAATTATTAATAGTTTTTGAGATATTACCAAAAAAAACTAAATACCTTTTTTTATCTTATTTTGTTAATAACAATTTGCAATTTTTTACGTGCAGTAAAATCCTCATACTGCATTTTTCTAGAGGTCATTCTGAATCCAATGAGCTATTGCTCATATTTTTAGGAGCTTTATACCTATTTTTCACGTTTTTTTAACTTGTTCACCGGGCTAATAAGTACGTCAAGGAAAACGTCACGCCGGAAAAAGTTTTAAATATTCTTGTAGAGAAAAACGTAAATTGAAGTTGGTTTAGTTAATTAACATTATATTACTCAATCGAAATAAAGACGATTCACAAAACTTTAAAAAAATGTTTAGGTAATGATGATCGAAATATTATAATAATAATAATTTCTTAAGATGTTAGTTTAAATAAAGAGAATAATAATAACACAACTTTCTCACTAATTATTCAGCCTCAAACTAAGCGTAGCGTTCGTTTCGGCTTCATTGGCCATCGCATCTTAGGGGCCAGGCCCCCCCTGGAAAATGACCCTAGATACGCCAATGACTACTTAAAAAATATGATTGTACAGTAAATAGAGTTTTTTCAAACTTAATAGAAAAGAACATTTGTAAAAACTACTTGTAGTTAAAAAAACACAAATGTTAAAAAAAATTCCACAAGCAGGTTTGAACCTGCTGTTAGAATTACGATAGCTCAATTGGGAGAGCACCTGACCCGGTATGTCAGAAGGGTGCAGGTTCAAATCCTGCTCCTGGAAATTTTTTCAACATTTTTGTGTTTTTGTAATTTGTTTCGCAACAAAATTTGCGTTAAATTATTTAGGTAATCATTTTACTTGTAGTTGTAGAGCAAAAATTATCGCGGTATAAGCCTACTCAGTGTCGTCGGCAAACTGTATGCAAAGATATTGATTGAAAGAGTGACGGAAGAAACTGATGAGAAATTATGGGATGTTCAGGCAGGATTTCGAAAGGGAATGGGATGTACAGATCAGGTCTTTTCCTTGCGGTGCATAGCTGAAAAATCTTTGGCTAAAAACCAAAAAGTCTATTGCGCATTCGTGGATTTGGAAAAGGCCTATGATAGAGTGGTGAGGAATGAATTGTGGTCATCACTATCTGTGTATGGGGTGAACAGTATGTTGATACGAGCACTAAAATCCTTATACAAGGATTCTAGTGCTTGTGTCAGGATAAACGGGGCGTATACTGAATTGTTTAGCATCGAAAAAGGTGTTAGACAAGGATGTGTAGCGTCACCGTGTCTGTTTAACCTATTCATGGATAGTTGCTTGCATGACTTGAAAGAAAGTGAACAGGGTTTAAGAATGAATGATTTGCTAGTCAAATGTTTGCTCTATGCCGATGATCAAGTCTTACTTGCATCGTCGGCAGAAGAGTTGCAGGAGATGGTAAATATTATGCATGAAGCGTTGAACAAGAAAGAAATGAAAGTGAATGTAAGTAAGACGAAAGCAATGGTTTTTGAAAAGGAGGATAGCATGACAGAGTGTAACATTCTGATAGGAGGTGAAAAAGTAGAGCAAGTGAAAGAGTTTGTGTATTTGGGATCAATGGTTACAGCAGATGGAAGGTGTGATAGTGATATTGCAAGGAGAGTAAATGCCGGTAACATGGTGAATGGAGCGTTGCACGCCTTCATGAACAGTCAGAAGGTATCCGATAAGGCCCGACTGGCTGTACATGGAGGGGTGTTGGTTCCAACACTGATGTATGGCAGTGAAAGTTGGGTATGGCAGAGGAAGCATGAAAGCAAAGTAAATGCAGTAGAAATGAGAGCGTTAAGGAGTATGATTGGAGTCAAGCTAAGTGACAGGATAAAGAATAGTGTGATTAGGGAACGTTGTGGTGTAAAAGAAGATATAGTGACTAGGGTTGAAAAAGGAATGCTTAAATGGTTCGGACATGTTGAGAGGATGAAGGAAAGCAGGCTGACTAAAAGTATATATAGGGCGAGTATGGATGGAAATGTTGGTAGGGGAAGGCCTCGACGCAAGTACCTGGATCAAATCGGGGAAGTCCTTAAAAAAGGTCAGGTCAAGAGTACCCTAAACCGACGAGCGTGTATGAAGAGACTAATGAATGTGGATGAAGCGAAAGAAGTCTGTAAGGATCGCAGCAAGTGGAAAGAGGTGGTCTCTGCCTACCCCTCCGGGAAAAAGGCGTGATGTATGTATGTATGTATGTATGTAGTTATAAAATTTTATTTTTTTGATAATCTCTTCCAAGGAGACGCACATTCACAAGAGATATAACGTGTGTATTTCTAGAAAATTCTAATGTCCAAGGGAGCTATTTTGATCCGGTAACAATAATTCTCACTCAAATTTCAATCTCAAAGAAGTTAATGTACCTAGTTAATATTGTAAATACAGAAAAAAATACACAAACATTGTTTTAAAGATAACATAGTCAGTCATCTTAAACTTTTGCACCATTAACATAAATAAACAAGTTACGTTTATCAAATTCGAGATGATAATGGCACATTTACGTATTTATCGATTAAGGTGAAGTTCCCACTTTAAAATTGTAGAGAATCATTTAGATTTCTATTATTTTCAGTCTCAAAAATACATTGTTCTATCTAAGTACTTTCATTGTGAATGTAAAAAAAAAAAGAAAAAACATTGGAAAGTTTATACCTGTATTTAATAAGAACCTTTGAAGGGTTGAAAAAAAACAAAATTCAATTGAACTCCGAATGTCACTACGCCATCGGCAGGCTTATAACCGTAAAAGCAACCAGTTGTTAATTGCAACGCGACTGCTCTACTTAGATCCACCGCAGACATGCTACTTTAGCATCAGCGATCGGCGATTCAGTCGCTTTTTAGAAGCTGAATGCAGCGACCACACATTCCACACCGCACACTTAAAAACGCCAAACGCGGCGATTGAGTCGCTTTTCGGAAGCTCGACACCGCTTCTATACGTTACACTCCGCACACATTCGGTACCCGGTTGCATCGAGTTGCCGATCCAGCATCGGAGCAGTCGCTAAAACGCGCGATTCCGATACTGCGTCCGAACCGAACGCATGAAGTCGCGAAATCGCGATGCTGCATCGATAGCGGTTGCACCAACGCCGTGTGGACGCCGGCCCGACGCTAACGCTCGATAGACGCCAGAATGTCACGATTTTACTGCGATCGAACGCAGAGAGTCGCCAAAACGTGATTCAAGGTCGATACAGTCGCAAATTTGCCGATCGCTGATGCTAAAAGTAGCGTGTCTGCGATGGCGCTTAGTTGCGGTTGATAAATTGGCATTAAGTACACAAATTGCTCAATGATCGCTCGCTTAGTGCATTTGCGATTAAATTTATGTAATACATTTTTTACATACATTGTCCGTGATACTAATTTATCAACCGCAACCAGAGCTCGATGGTGCAGTGGTTAACGCGCCCGGTCCGCGAGTGCTGAGGTTAAGCAACTTTCGCAAAGGCCGGTCATCGGATAGGTGACCAAACATATATCATCTCGAGCTCCTCCGTGCTTCCCGACTTGGTCCCGACTGCATTAGTATTTGCAGTTGTAAACAACCACCAAACCGCACTGGGCCCGCGTGGTGGTTTATGGCCCGTTCTCCCTATCCATCCATGGGGAAGGTTCGTGCCCCAGCAGTGGGGACATAAAATGAGCTAATGATGATGAACTAGAGCAGTCGCGTTGCAATTGTACAATTAACAACTGGTTGCTTTTTTCGGTAATAAGTAACGCCCCGTAGGAGTAAGTGGGTTAAATGTATTTTAGAATATATGTAATTGGTGTAATAATGTTGGCAGAATAAAATAAAATAAACCGTCATAATGGTTTGTTATAATAATAATAATGTACTTACTTTTTTAAATATTTTTCGCTGTTTATATAAATTAGGTAGGTACCTTTTTTTATTAATAGTAAACTATTTTTTAAACTAATGTCGCACCTACGTTTATTTGGTTCTTAGTTTATTTTCTTGTAAATGATTTTTAACAGCGTCCTATTCACCATACAGTTCATAATACCAGATATTAAAAAAAAATGTGCAATAATGTTTATCTTCAGCTTAAATTGTTTACAAGAATATGTCCTTGCACTTTTATTTAACGAACACAGATATTAAAGTTATCTCCAACTGAGACAGTGTTGTGAAGAGTGTCTTAGTTATTACAAAGTGTATTATTATTTATCTAAAAAATATTTTAATAGAATTATTATTGCAAGCAATTACAACAAGGATTTACCAAATGATTCGTTTAAAACTTTTTTGTGCTGTTTTACTTTTCACTAACTTCGTTACGGTATCAACTTACGACTTTTACCAAGGAAATGACTTTGGAGCTAGAATGTCTTATAAACAAGTCAAAAAACAGGGATTGTTATTTTTCAAAAGGTATGAAACAGTAAATTTTGTTTACCCAGAAGGGACAAAAATAACAGGAATTGCTTGTGTTGATCTATCGCCAAGTATGAAGGGCGTTGCGACTGTGAAAGAAGGTGGAATTAATAATAATAAGGTATTAATAGAATTCGAAAGTGAAAGAAGTGCAGGATTAAAATATTCAGTGGAAATTTATACTTCGTCGTTAAAAAAAATATTACTGAACGCCACTCGGAGTTACTGAATAGCAATATGTATTTCCGCAAACAGCTATAATATTTAGAATAGAATAGAATAGAATATAGAATAGAATAGAATAGAATATCATTTATAATGTTTTCTACACTCCATTTCTGTGATATTTTCTATCTAATTTACATCTCAAAAATGTTTTATTATGAAGTTGAGTTGAAATAATGCACATTTAAATTCAAATTGGTGAACGCGACCATAACACTGTTCTTTGAGTAAAATTTCAACCAATCAGACAAGCCTGTGTACAGCCATTTTTACAGCTGTCAAGTTAAACGTCAAAAGCAGAGAAACAAGTTTTCGTATCATTTAACATTTCACTTTTTTCTCATTATAATTGAAAATTTTATTTGAAAATGTCGGAAAATGAGTACCACGATGCGTAAGAAGACTCAAGTATCGTTCGTAATACGCGATGAAGAGGAGAGGCGCCATAAAAATGGCGTTAGTTCACTGCAGCTTGACCCTATTCAGGGGAGGCTGTATTCCGCCGGCCGTGATGGGATTATACGTGTTTGGAACACAGCTACCGGTGTCCAAGACAGGTATATCCAAAGTATGGAACACCACACAGATTGGGTGAACGACATTGTGTTGTGTTGTGGTGGGAAAAACCTTATAAGTGCATCCTCCGATACTACTGTCAAGGTATGGAACGCACCCAAAGGATTCTGTATGTCCACCTTACGTACTCACAAAGATTACGTGCGAACGCTGGCATACGCTAAAGACAAAGAACAAGTTGCCAGCGCAGGCCTAGACCGCGCTATTTTCCTTTGGGATGTCAATACTCTGACTGCACTCACAGCTAGCAATAATACTGTTACAACATCTAGTCTAGTTGGTAATAAAGAATCGATTTACAGCTTAGCTATGAACCCACCAGGCACCATCCTAGTAAGTGGTTCTACTGAGAAAGTCCTCAGGGTTTGGGACCCACGAAACTGTTCACGTCTGATGAAACTAAAAGGGCATGCGGATAACGTTAAAGCTCTAGTAGTGAGCCAAGATGGTTCTCAATGTGTGTCTGGCAGTTCAGATGGAACAATAAAATTGTGGTCGCTGTCACAGCAAAGGTGCATATCAACTATTCATGTTCATTCTGAAGCAGTTTGGGCACTGTTAGCAACCGAGAACTTCACTCATATAATATCTGGTGGACGAGACCGACTAGTCATTATCACAGAGCTACGGAATCCAGATAACTTTATGATTGTTTGTGAGGAGACTGCACCAATACTAAAGCTGTGTTTCACAGCAGATCAGCAAGGTGTCTGGGTTTCAACGTCTGAATCCGATATTAGGTGCTGGAAATTGCCACCGCGCAACTCCTTAAGCTCAGATACGTATAGTCAGAACAATTACAATACAAACAATGTATATCAAACACAACCTACTCATCACATACCTGGTGGTCCTGCTATTAAACACTACACAGTATTAAATGATAAAAGACACATACTGACCAAAGACACAGTCAACAGTGTAGCTTTATATGATGTTTTAAAAGCTTGCAAAGTTGAAGATTTAGGTGAAGTTGACTATGACGAAGAAGTAAAGAAACGGTTCAAAATGATTTACGTACCAAATTGGTTTAATGTAGATTTGAAGACGGGTATGCTGACGATACACTTAGGGCAGGATGAGACTGATTGTTTGTGCGCATGGGTTAGTGCTAAAGAGGCTGGATTGACTACGGAGAATGATCAGAAGGTTAATTTCGGGGCTTTGCTACTTCAAGCGTTGCTAGAACATTGGAATCACCCGAATAGGGTTAACGAAGCGGGCATGAAAGTGATTGGTAATAATTTCTTTAGTGTGCCCTTACATACACCTTTGATCTTCAGCGAAGTTGGTGGCAGGACGTTGTATAGACTACAGGTATTTATTTTAACCCTTTTTTATAAATGTAAGATAGGCAATAGTTATTCAGTGACCAATTTTAGTTATCTCCCCAGTCCCAGTTCTGGTTTTAAAATGCCAATCTGTAACAATCTGTGTTATGCTGATCAGAGGTGGTTTCGTCGTTATTTGTTAATCTATCTACTAGACTGTTATTCTACTAAAGTTTTAATCTACATCTATAACTGACTAAAGACTGATTTAAAATTAAATTAAATAAATAATAAATAGCCTTTATTGTTTCCATATCCTACCAATACAATTTTCTTAATTTACAAATTGTGTAAGTGCTGATTAGTAATAACTTATTTACAGTTGTTAGTATGATTAGTATTTAAAAAAAAAATTAACTAAAATGTAATTTATTTATATACTTCAACCAGCCTATAGCTACTAGGTATAGGCAGGTAATTAATATAATAATATTTAATTTGAAATTATTATTTGTTTGCTTACTCACATACATAGGTTCCCCCTATAGTAAAGCAACTGTAATAACATAGGCAATTTTATTTAAAACTAGCATTTTACAAAATAGCAAAATCTGTGTCCTCATACCAGTTCTCATAATTTTTTTAGGTTGGTGACGCTGGTGGTGAGAATGAGGGCAACCTATTGGTGGAAACAGTGCCATCGTGGGTGGTAGAAGTGGCAATAGAGATGTCTGCACCCAATCTAAACAAGCTGCCTTTCTATTTGTTACCGCACTCCAGCTGCCAGAGCAAACAAGATCGACAGAAAAAGGTACAAAATTTTTTTTTGAGAGCTGGCAACATCTTTGCCCTATAGTTTAGCACACTCAATGTCTAAAGGCCAAGCAGTCTTTTAGTGTTGGCAATCGGCGATTTATTTGCTATTCAGTAGCTGCTTTTTTTTGAAGAATGCCATGTTAAAACAGCTCACCGAACATATAAACTCATATCGCCTTTTCGACTTTCGATGAAGCGACTTACTGCTACTCTCTGCACAGTTTGATTGCGCTAAATTTAAAAAATTTCATACTATGATCGTACGCAGATGCGCAGTCGCAAAATGACCGTTCGCCGATGCTTAAAATATATGTGTGCTATGGCCCTATGCTATGTTTAGAAGGCTTAGGAATATCTTTCAAATTTCAACTAATATCAAAGAAAATACGGATCTAATGACAAAAGCAGTACGTTCAACTACATAAGCAAATTACGCTAATACACGTCACTAGATGTGATTATACATAAGTAAAATATACAAGGTGTTTTGTAATGCTATAATAGTCCCGAATATAGCAGATAGGGTCCCGTGAATAAATCCCCGAACAATTGTGAACATGTTTTTTACAAAGGAAAATTGTAATGTGACAACCCTAGATCCAGTCAATGCATTGTTCTTTGTCGTCATTCGCCAACCTCATATGACGATATTAATTATCTATATATTAATACGTGAAGCAAAAACTTTGTACCCGTTTTTACGAAAATTGCGCGGACGGAGGAGTATGAAATTTCGCACACTAGTTTAAATAGAGAAGGTTATCCGAATGTTAATGTTTATCTTCTACTACTTAGGACCTTCCTTATATAATAAAATCAATGCTGAAATCCCTATTTACAATCTCACTTCCTTTGAATGTAAAAAGGGTGTTCGCTCTATTCTTCTCAGTAAAAATTACGACCAAACGGAACATTATTTATACACATACACTTAATTAACTAATACATTCTTGTGTAACATATATTATCTTATTATTATATTATATACACATATACACACACACGTTCGAGTTCACACACACACACACAACACACACACACACACACACGTGTGCACGTTTTTAGAGTAATTGTTAAGAGTAACCTCTTTTCGCTCTTCAGCTGCTCTCTTACGCACTTGTTATTACCATTTTTATTTTATTTTTTTCTATTTTTCGTATTCTTTTGTTTTAGAAGACTCCTTATCAGGTTTCTTTAATTAAAGTGTTTAACTTTCAACTACTTTAACTTTATAGGTTAACTTTTTTCTACTTTCTGTTCATTACCGAGGTGGTGGGGGCCTGATGACCTGTACTACTGATATATTAATATCAATCACAGGCGTCAGTCTCACACAAACTATTATATAATGTGCATTGTTTAAAAGTTATCATGAACTGTATACATGTGTTTGTGGAGAGAAAATAAAGTTATTATTATTATTATTATTATTATTTTTAAATTATGCATAAAAATGCATTAAATCAACAAAAAGAACGTTACACACACTACCATGTATTTGACACACACGTATTGTCTTTAATGCGGCCGACATCTGTCAATGCCAATCCAAACTCACATTCTATCTTTTTAAATTTTTAATTGCTTAGGATACAATCCGTGCAGCCTTAATAAAATTACGGTCGAATTTCGACCACTGGGCGACCACTAGTCTAAATAAATAAGCAAACAAAACAATCCACTTCCAGGACCGTTTAGTAGCAAACGACTTCATCCAATGTCGCAAAGTCGCTGAACACGTGGTAGAGAAGATAGTGGGTGGCGGCGACGCTAACGGCGCGAGCGCGGGCAGCGGGAAGGGCAGCGCCAACGAGGACAGCGGCAACGACGCGCCCGAGGAGCGGGTGGAGCTGCTGTGCTGCGACCAGGTAAGCTTATACCGAGCTAACCTCATTCAGGTAGGCTACTCTTGACGCAAACTCAATCTCAATACAATTCCAATGCGATTAATATGTATCGATATTGGGATAAGTTTCGCAATTTCGGACCGCCCCATCTCGATAATAATTTGTTCACTCAATTTCCACGCAATTTAATTCGAATGTAGCGCTCTTATCGCTTTTAAGAGTGCCATTTGATTTTTTTAGATTTGTGATTGGAAATTGATTATTGCAATTGTGTTTCAAGAGTAACCCACCAGACCTGGGGCTCTACCCTTAAAGTCTAAGTCGCGCAGAAACCGTCTATGGAACACGGCAAAGAAGATAGTAGGTGATGGATGCTAGCTGGAACGTTGAGGATCAGCAACAGCTGTAGCTTGTTAGCCGTTCACATCTGGACTCCTCTATTGAACGTAGTAAATTAGATAGTGGGATGTTGTGCTGCGATCAGGTAGTATAGTTAGTAAAACGTTTACAGTGTTGATAGACCTGGTCTACTGAATCAGGAAAACATGAAGATGTACATAAAATATTAGTAGGTGATGGAGACGCAAGTGCGGACAGGTGCAACAAAGCGCCTAAGGAGATCTTGGAGCTGCGATTAGGTCAGTTACTCGCTAAGATACTTGGGCATGACGGCTGGTCTATCGAACACAATGGTAGATAAGATAGTGGGTGGTGGGGACGCCAGCGGCGTGAGTGCGGGCAGCGGCAACGACTCGCCCGAGGAGCGGGTGTAGCTGCTGTGCTGCAAACAGATAAACTTATAGATAAGTAATTAGTTCACTATTTATAGTTAGGCCCGAGGCTAGGCTTAAGGCTGGACCTCATTCTTTACGGAGCATTTGTGTTTGTTGTCGCTCAGAAACTGGTACAACAACTAATAGCAAGGTGGTTGACGGCCTAGCTTGCTGATAAACTAACTGGGTATAGTGATCTAAGGTTACGATTTTGACAATGTAGTTCTGATTTTGTATTTTACTAGCACGACGTTAAGGCTCAAACTACGGCCTCATGTCACTCTTGTCACGCGACATATACACTACCTAGAATAAGTTCATGTCATAGAATGTTTAAATAATTTTAACGCAAATTTTGTTGCGATACAAATTACAAAAACACAAATGCTGAAAAAATTTCCACGAGCAGGATTTGAACCTGCACCCTTCTGACATACCGGGTCAGGTGCTCTCCCAATTGAGCTATCGTGGTTCTAACCAGAACGAAATTATTCAACACTATTTACTTTTTACTTTGAAAGCCAAAGGCGCCCATTCAATGTCAACAACTACCGTCATTAACATCCGATCTTAATATTTTTACAAATACTAAAGATCAGTGATCAGTTTTTTATTTCTTTTCATGTCATATATTCAGTCAGTCATAGACTATGGTCTGTTTAACACATGCTAGTCACATAGAGAAGAAGAGGTGGTAGAGATGCTAGCGGGCAGCTGCAACAAAGCGCCTAAGGAGATCTTTGAGCTGCGATTATGTCAGTTAATCGCTTAGACACTTGGTCAAGACGGCTGGTCTATTAAAGACTTTGTAGAGAAGATAGTTGGCTGTTATGCTGCAATCAGGTAAGTATACTTTTATGGGTGGCTAGAAACTACTTGTAGCTTGTTAATCGCTTATAGCACTTATGCTCGTCTATATAGCACGTGGTAGAGAAGATAGCGCGCTTCTGTCCTGTGATCAGGTAAGCTTACTTTTAAGATAACCGGACTCTTAGGAGCGGCCTGAAACTAGATACCTCAAAAACACAAATGTTGAAAAAATTTCCACGAGCAGGATTTAAACCTGTACCCTTCTGACATACCTTTTACATATTTACCTTTTACATACAAATTTTTTTAACATTTGTGTTTTTGTAATTTGTTTCGCAACAAAATTTGCGTTAAAATTATTTAAACATTTTAGATACCTCAAGTCGTAAAGATCAAACATCTTATGCCACCCGCATCACGTGACGATTTCACCGTCTTCCACTAGATTCTCCGAGGCGATCGGATCGAAATCGAAAGCGGAACAACCCGAGAGGGCGCCTTTAGAACTAGTGTCTCTGGTTGACCGAATCGTATTGTAAATTAAATTATTATCAAAATTAAGTAAATTCGTTATTATTACCAAAAATCCAACATGTGGTAGTTTATGATTATTTATATATAATTTTACGCAAATATTGTTGCGAACAAATTACAATTTGAAAAAAGGCAAAGTGTTGAAAAAATTCCGCGAGCGGGATTCGAACCCGCACCCCATGACATGCCGGGTCAGGTGCACTGTCTTTTTTCAAACTGTGGTTTAAATGAAACAACTTTTACGAATCCACTCACGTTTATTTTACACATTACTTTTTAATGTTTATCCTGACGTTTAGAACCCATTGCAGGGTCCGTGGTCACAGGGAGACTGAGGTGTTGGTCGTCTCATAATTAGTTAGTAGCTTGTATACCCTCATTTAAATTTAATCAGGTGCGTTCCGTTTTACGCGAAAAGAGCTAGCAGTATCTTTTTGTCTGGCAGTATGGTGTTGGTGCTGGGATTTAATATTTTGTATGATGAGATTCCAGGCTGGTGGTAGATTCCAACCATCTTCTCTATTAAAATTAGGATGTTTTTTAATTTCAATAGCTTCGCGTATCATCCTAGGGATGAATCGTTGTTCTCTAGCAAGTATTTGTGGTTTATGATATCTATTATATTTATTATTATATATTTATTATTTATGAGACCAACACGGTGTTGGCAACACCACAGTCTCCCTGTGACCCTGCAATGCAAAGGGTTCGAAACGTCAGGATAAACATTAAAAAGTAATGTGTGATATAAACGCGAGTAGATCCGTAAAAATTGTTTCATTTAAATGTGTAGTGTTCGCGTAAACTTTAGAAAACAATATGTGGTAGTTTGTTTTTTTCTAACACTTTCCTTTCAATTTCAGGTGCTCGACCCCAATATGGACCTACGAACGGTCCGCCATTTCATCTGGAAGTCAACTGTAGAGTTTACACTACACTATCGAGTGTTGAAACAATAAAAGCGCATACTTGTATACGTCACAATTGAAAGGGTATTTCGCTATCCGATGTCTGATTGTGTGATGTTAATATACTGCAGTCAGTAGTGTAAGCACCTTAAGTGGTCACAAATATAGATAATTTAAAGAAAACGAACCTTACTGTCATATGATTGAAGAATGTTTTTTGACTAGCACTGAACGTTTTTGACAAAACAAATTCAGACAAAAATAGACTTTAAACTTAAACCTATACCGCTGTAAAATAAGCCATATGGGTTTAACATTATAGTCTATTTTTGGCTAAAATAAATAGGTATGTAAAACTGCAATTTTACATACTTATACTTAATCTAGGCATTTACGGCATTTAAGAAAAACGACTATAATGTCACGATTAAATAATGTTTTTGATCAGCGCGTTATGAATATTTTTGATTTAGGCAATAATAGACTTTAAAGTTAACCATATATAGCTTATTTTAATTATATGTGAAGATTTATTGTGGAAGAGTTATTATTTAAGTGGCAGTGGGCAGGGCACATTGCTCGCAGGACTGATGGCCGCTGGGGCATAACAGTTCTCGAGTGGCGACCGCGTACCGAAAAGCGCAGTGTGGGCAGGCCTCCAACAAGGTGGACCGACGATCTGGTGAAGGTCGCGAGAAGCCGCTGGATGCGAGCAGCACAAAACCGGTCGTTGTGGAGATCCTTGGGAGAGGCCTTTGTCCAGCAGTGAACGTCTTTTGGCTGAGATGATGATGAAGAAAATTTACTTAACTGTCAGACAAATAAAGAATGTTTTTGACCAGTGATTTGGGATAAAAGACTCTAAAGTTTACTGGATTTGACTTATTTCACTTGAATGTGACGATATTTTTGACCACTTAATATATTGTTAAGAAACTTCAACAAATGCAAGTCAATCGTAACGATTCGCAGGCATGCCAATATCGATGCGACTTTATTGTAATAAAAATAAGATTCACAATAACATCAACACGACTTTTGAGGTTATACCCAGTGTTAATATATTTGGTCATAGACTGTAAAATTGTTTTTTATTACTTTTATAAGATTATTGTCAGGTTGAACGCAAACTCAATCTCAATACAATTCCAATGCGATTAATATGTATCGATATTGGGATAAGTTTCGCAATTTCCGAACGCCCCATCTCGATAATAATTTGTTCACTCAATTTCCACGCAATTTAATTCCAATGTTATTATCGCTTTTAAGAGTGACATTTGACATTTTTTAGATTTGTGATTGCAAATTGATTAAGGGGGTGCAGCGCAGAATAGGTCATATACATTAAAAGGACCAGTGTAGGTTAGCTTGATCCTTTCACAAGGGCATGGTTGTCTTGGAATTTGAAACAAATACCCAGAACCTGCATTAACAATACGCAAAAGTAGATATATAAGATATATAAAAACCTATTTCTTCAGAAACTTTGTAAATACAGCACAAATGAAACAATGGTCCGACATCAAAATGTTTGTATTGATATTCCGCAGGGCACTGTTGTCGTATTTTTCAATTAAAAAATATGGATATGAAAATATTAAGACTTATAATTTTTTACCCAAACGCCTATTTTTTACGAAAGTAAACGTTGCTCTAATTAAATCACCAGCCTACTCTGTACAGATATTAATGTGCGTGCGTATTCTTGTCGTGCGCCGTTGTCACACCACTGCCACGCGCCGCTCGCTCGCTATCATAAACAAACTTGAAACTTGCAGTTTTGCGTCCGCGCTGCACCCCCTTGTGTTTTAAGAGTAACCCTACAGATGTGAGATGACTTTTTCAATGCAAGTTTATGTGTGTGAAAATAGATTGTATGTTTATAATAGTCGCTCAGTTAAAATTATAACAGCCATTGTCTTCTAGTTGTACTGTGCAGTCAAGAGCAAAAATATGTAAACAAACAGTTGATAACAGCAATAATAATTAATTCCAGAAAATTAAACGTTTAAATGAAAGAAATGCCTCGGTGGCTGAGTGGCAGAGCGCTCGGCCCGATACCTAAAGATCCCGGGTTCAATTCCCAGGTCGGGCAAAAGTTTGTTTTCGAATTTTTCGATGCCTGGGTCTGTGATCACCAACCCGCATTTGGCAAGCGTGGTGATTAAGCCAATACCCATTAATTGTAGTGCCCAGCAGTGGGATAGTTATAGGCTGTTTACTAATTGAAATCACGTATCAGTTCTTTAAATCATTAACCAATTTTTTTTTGCCCTATGCATGGATTTCTGTAACTTAAAAAGTTACTAATAAACACTTCATTGACGGGACAAAATAGTGACATCATAGTTTCTGTTTCTATACAATTTCTATTGACAAAACGTTTTGACAGTTGTTAAAAAGTTTATCTATTGACTAACACGCCAACTACTCAATTGTAACTCTTAATACAACAGAATAAGAGTCAAAGTTTGTACATATAATAATATGTGTTCGTGACTGTTCTCGTATTTTTTGTAAAGATTGTTGTCTTTTTTGGAGAGAGCTTGCTGTTGGTCGCCTGTGACTTTTACAGTGTTTTGTGGGCGGCGAGAAACTAAAAAGTTCCTCAAGCCGTGTAATCGAAACAACCTTAGAGGGTTCCTGAAGGGGATGTCGTCACGCAAGCGTGTATCCGGCCTTTACTATATTCTTTTTACAGTCCGAGACGCGTCTGAAAGTGTTTATACGTAACCCTTCGATCAACAATACACTAGATAACGCCTCACGAACTAAAACAAATCTCAAATATGGCACTGGCTGACTTTACTATAAATGGAGAAAAACTATCCTAAGTTTTGATAATTTCAACCTAATTTATACTTTTTTTTGTAAGGAATAAAGCACAGTTTTAATTATTAAGACATTCAGTTACGATCTTACGTCGAAAACGACAGAAAGAGATAAGAAATTTAAATAAACACTTGTGTATTTAAAAATATATACAAAGACCCTTTACATCCAAATTCGACCTTATTACATAAAAATAAAACAGCAAATGGCAGACACGAAATGTTACTTACTTCATTTCGAATTTTTGCATTTTTGACTTTACTTGCTCCGAACAGAGTATTATGGAGTCGCACTTAGTAATTTAATTTTTTGTTTTAAGGAAGTTATTTTTAATAAGGAATTAGGTTATTTTATTTTATGGCTTATGCATTTGACTGCAAAATTGTATACAAAAAGCAATTTATTATACTTTGCATACATTTATGTAATAGTAGATTCAGTACAAATTAACTGATATTGAACTATACCTACCTTGAGCATGGTTGGAAAACATGCTTAAATGAAAGAATCCTGATGAGAAATTGTAATGTAAACAACAATATAATCACAATCAAATTGTTTTATTTATGTAACAATAATAAATAAAATAAATTATTTGAGGTGGTTTTCATATAAAGAACAATAAACCAAATTCAAATTCAAATTTAAATTATTAAATTTGGGGATAGCCGTTTTCCTCAATCGACGTCTTTGTGCATTCCCCATAATATCGGATTTTTTGAAATGTATTGAGCAAATTACAGAATTTTTTTTAGGTCTAAAAAAATCCTCCTGTCTCTCTTCCGCTACTATGGAAATTCATTTTGCACATTGAAATGGGTCGCCAGGAAATCTAGAAATAAAAAATATAATTGAGAAGTACCTATCTATAATTTTTTTTAAACTACTCCATAGATTCACTGTCCCAGAGCAACTATACGTTGGCCAAACATTAGCAAATGTTGGCGCGTGGGTTGGTTGTAAAAATTAAAGATTGTTATTTCATAAAAACAGTTAGGTATTTTATTATTTATGTTATGAAAAAGCATTTACTTACCGAAAGTATGATATTCCTTCCGATATATTTTTATTTCGATAGTTATTTTTACAGTTTTTGAATACACACTGATGCATTGTGGTACGTTATCATGTTGGCGCAGTCAACAGCGAACTAAATAGAAATAAGACCCCACTTTGAATGTGAGGCGTTATTCGCTCGGCCGTTTTTGACACCCTGACCGGTTATCTAGTGTATTGTTGATCGAAGACGTAACCTTAGGCATATCTTCTTATAAACGACGTTTATAAAATCATTGCTTAAAATAAAAAGTTTTACTTTGTTTAAAAATGTCGGAGTTCTAATATAGTAATAACTAAACCAAGCTGGGTGTATTCATGCTATGCGAATATTGTAAAAGTATGCATATAAAAATAAATTCGATCTCTTTCTCTTGATACTTACAGATTAAACTGAGTACTATGTAATGACATAAACAAAAGTACTTATGACTACTTTAATACTAACCATTTTGTAATACGAAATGGACTTAAATTATTCCCCAATATAATTTTTACTCTACCATGTGTCACTGTCACTTATATGAAATTAGTAAGAGACGGAACATTTAGAGTTTTTAGTCGGGTGATTTAAAGTTGAGGCGCAAATGGCCGTTCCAAAGCGTTTTATTACTGTAATAAAAAGTTGTTGATAAAATAGATTATTTAGTATTTAGTGTATTAAACAAAGATTATTTTTCCTTTTAATTAATATAATATTGGTGTAATTATATGCATGTGCTTGGGGAGATCGGACAAATGAGTTGTCTAACACCTTACAGTTGATATTTAGTTTCTCGTCATACGATTATTTATAGTCTATATTTTATCTATGTCAATGTGCTTAATTGTTTAATGGAAAATTTTCTATCGATTGATATTGCAACTATACGTTATATTCATTAATATGTCCTCTTAATGTATATGATATGGCAATAAATATCTATACTGACAGACATACTTATAAAAAGCATAATGGCATGCATTTCAGCTGTTCAAATTTGCTCTAAGCATGCTAGTTTTGGGCAAACTTCTAAAAATCTACAACTCAAGATATTTCGCGTTCAAAACAATTTTCCTACCCATGCTAGATAAAGTATAAATAAAATAGTAACTACTCTGTAATAGCATGCTTCTATGCTAGCCATGAGCGAGTATGTCTGTCAGTTAAAGAGTTTTGAGAAAAAAGTTTTGTTTTCATTGATTTTTTATTGTTGTCAGAGTGCTTATTGCGAGATCTATTTGCTATTCGAACACGTTAACAAATTCTAGTTTTATATAATTATGTATTACAAGAGGAGCTCGATGGCGCAGTGGTTAACGCGTCCGGTCTGCGAGTGCTGTGGTTAAGCAACTTTCGCAAAGGCCGGTCAATGGATGGGTGACCAACTCGACTTTATCATCTCGAGCTTCTCCGTGCTTCGGAAGGCACGTAAAGCCGGGAGCAACGGCTTTATAACGGCTGCATTAGCAGTCGTTTACAACCACTAATCCGCCGCGTGGTGGTTTATGGGCCATAGGGAAGGCTCGTGACCCAGCAGTGGGGACATAAAATGAGCTGATGATGATGATGATCCAGATATGCAATAGCGTACAGTCTTATCGCATACCACTACTGGTTACTATCGTAGGGTTAAACAATTCCATCCTTATTTTAAATTGTACTTTTTGCATTCGTTGTTTTCAAAACTTACTGATGCGCCAATGTATGCAGTGATTTATGACTACTCTCTAATTTGATTGAATTAGTTTCCTTAATAATTATCTATTATACATATAGACATTGTTATAATTTATCTGATTTGTGCTTGTATAGCGTGATCTTATCGAATTATAAATAAATAGGTATCGTTAAAGTATTTCTGTTCTTTTATTATATTAATTATTAAATAAGTAATCGTTCCTCTTGTGTTTGTTGGTCGCTGCTGAAGGCCAATGTGGTTGGTATGGTGATTAGCATAGCTGTGGATTCGGTAATTCCGAACCAATGGAATATCATTGAGACATAAAAACTGTGGGTTTAATTTAGATTATTTACATGTCTCAATAATCTAAGGGCTTCAGCGACGGCAACGCTTGATATCTTTGAAGTTGTAAGTTTCTGTGGGCTGCTGCTACCGCTTTGATAGCCTATTATCATGTAAGCAAAGAAAATGTCAGTAAAGTGGATTTCAAGTTTACATTAACTATGTGTAAACTATCATGGTCAATTGCATTATTTCGTAAACAACTATGCCGAAATATCGGATTCTCACAATTAAGAAACTCCAAACATGGTAAGAATATTTTACATAAACATTGAATAGATGAGGAACCATCCCACTACACACGACTTTAAAGTTTATACTGACACCCCCCGCCAACCGTTATGTCATAAAGTAGGTGTCAGACATCCTTGCGCAAGCACAAGGGACCATCTGCGTCAGGCAGGGTCATAACGCCAGATCAGGACCTTTCATCATCATTATCATTAACGTAGGTATATATACGTTATTCGTTATTAGCCGACTAAGTGAAGTAAATATTACCCTTTTTTCGTCTTATTTTACTGTGTCATGTTAAAATAAAATCACTAAAATAAAAAAAAATCACTAATAATAATAAATCATCTAACATATGTTATCGAAGTAGATTTTGTAAATCTGCCTTAATACGAAATGATTATAAAAAAGTTTTTAATGTGACAAATACATACTAATATAGGTACTGAATAAATAACTAATCTAGCGAGCTGATTAACTTCTTTAAATGAAGTTCAATCCTACGATTGAACTTCATATAAAGAAGTTAATCAGTTTGAGTACCCCTTACTCTAGCCATTATATCTACATATAATGGCTAGAGTAATATATGTAGATATGTAGATATAATGGCTAGAGTAAGGGGTACTCAAAATTATTCTAATAAGCAAGCTGAGGCTTATTTCAAAACATGGCAAACTGCGTGTGTGGCGAAATGCATGTGTGACAAACACCGTTTGTGTCGAACTACGTATTGTGACCTATTGCGTAAGTGACAAAACATTCCTTATTCAGAGGATAAAACGCGTTTTTGACATCCAGGGTCGAAGCCGCGCATTCTTCATCCGGTAGGTACTTTTAAGAGCGAGTTGCCCCGTGGACATGTATAATCCACTATATAATATCCAGATAGGTTACCGGAGCAGTAAGCTCGCTAATTTCTCGTTGCACTAAAGTTGCACAAGAGTTACAACTCGCAGTTTCCACTGCTCGGGTCCACCTCGGAACCAGCGGGGCAGTTAAAAAAGCTGTAGAGGCTGCAGTCAAGTGCATTATGATTGGGATGCCTTGTAAACCCGTGGTAGGAAGGATGGCTCACGCTGGTTGTTGGCACCTAATAATAAGCCCCCTTGATTTTTCAGATCTTCACGTATATATGCAGGTGTATTGTATGTACTACAAATTACTTTTATTTGATAATGATGATTATTTATCACCATGACATCGTTCATGATCTCGTTGATAACTAGTATTATATAGACTAAATTCCTTTGCTTTTTCTAATTATGGTAATAAAAAACAAAACTAAACGTCAATGTCAAAATAAGAAATAACCTCTGAGCTGAGCATTTTTTTTATGTTATTTCTTCAAAATATCACAGAAACATGAGCGGGCGACTGTTTATTCGCTCATTTTATTATAATCTAACTCGAACTGTACAATTAAAAAATAGTATCCCGTCGTGTAACAGGATATATCTTGGGGTTTACATCAATTACTTTTCTACAGAGGCAGAAAGCAAATTTGTGGAGAAAAAACATTGTAATGTCGGTACTATAGGGCACGTAGATCACGGGAAGACCACCCTGACCGCTGCTATAACTAAAATCTTAGCTAACGACGGCCTGGCTCAGTATGTACCCTACGAAGAAATCGATAAAGCTCCTGAAGAGAAAGCTAGAGGTAAGTGCCTACAAATATGTTCTCTTTTCAAATATTTCAATATCTTTAATAAATAAATCTAACCTGAAGCAAAGTATTATAGTCAGGTACTAGTTTAGGCTACAGAACCATTTTCTGCACAATGCACCATATAAGACAGTATAAATAGACAGTATAGCTCTTCCGTGCTTCAAATGGCACATTAAGCCCGGTTTTTGTTGTAAGATGGCAGTTCTCTCAAAAGCAAACTCGAAACTCAAAAGCAAACCACATTGGTCCTATGTGTTGGGTATAGGCAAATCTCTTTGATGGTGATTTTGTTTGCATCGGATGCTTTGAGCCTAATAGAAGGATGTTTACTTATAAAGATGATAATGATATTATTATTATTATAAAGTAAGTAATCAATATTAAAGTTTTATCCTAAACATTTCAGGTATAACAATAAATGCCGCTCACGTTGGCTACAGCACGAAGTTAAGACACTATGCCCACACAGACTGCCCAGGACATGCAGACTATGTACGTAACATGATCTCCGGTGCATCGCAAATGGACGCAGCAATTTTAGTTGTGGCAGCTAATGACGGTTGCATGCCACAGACAAGAGAGCATTTGTTGCTGGCTAAACAAGTTGGAATAAAACATATATTGGTTTATATAAATAAGGCTGATATTGTGGATAATGAGGTAAAGTAAATGCTTAATAGTCGGTCTTTTAAAGAATTACTGCTGTAATGATGATAGCTGGTCAAATTGGAAGAGGAGTTTGTTTTAAAAAGTAGTTAACTCATGATTTAGTTATATGTATTACATAAAATTAATATAAATCTTTGATTTCAGCTTTTAGAATTAGTGGAAATAGAAATCAGAGAATTATTATCAGACTTTGGTTATGATGGCAACACTGTGCCTGTAATATATGGTTCTGCACTGAAAAGCTTGAATCTTGATGAGTCTGAATTTGGTTGGTAAATATATTTTATACATTACTAGCTTTTTTCGCGGCTTTGCTCACGTGGGCTACACGACTTGTGTTTATTCGTAATAAAAGCGAAACTTATTAAACTTATTATAAGTAATAAGGGTTAGGCAACTAAACATGTTACGTCATTTAAACATTAAAATTTTCATTTTTTATCATTAAAAATCTCATGCATGCGAGCTAGAATTAGTAAAAGTGCCTAAAACAAAACAAGGTAATAAAGGTCACTGTATAGTTAATATGGTCCCTTTTGAAACCTCTTGTACAAATTCCCCAACTTAAAATGATCCCTTATCATTTTCCAAAAATCCTGAAACAATACAAATAGCAAAATTTAAGGAATAACAGATTTCCATACAAATTTTCCATACTTCTTTCACCCCTCTAGGCGTGGTTTTTCGAAAAATGCAAAAACACGTCATTCTTTATTTTTAATGTAATATCTATATGTAGATCGATTAAATTAATCATTTTTATAATTATTACTTTAAAAATAATGATTTCCCCAAAAAATCATTCTTCCCTTTTTTACTCATTTAAAGGAAAATAAACAAAATTCCTGAGACACGTCATTCTTTATTTCTCTTCAAAAAGCCAAATACCAATTGTCATGTATTTACTTTTAAACTGACGGACTTTCATACAAACCCCCTTTTTGACCTCCTTAGGATATGATTTCCGTAAAATCCCATCTTAGTGGCTAGTTATGTCACTCAATTAACCTACAGTCCAAATTTAATCTAATTAGCTTCAGCGGTTTCGGCTCAGCGATGATGAATCAGTTAGGACAAGTCATTTTTATGTATATAGCCCCTTGTGTGTCGAGCGACCGGCCGCCGGCCGATAACAATTAAAATTCTATTGTGTCTGGTATTCACGCAGACGAGCTCATAGATTTGACTTCACCTGATATCATGTGACACCTAGACTGAAGATAAAGCGCACTTTAGAGATTCCACAGACAACGGATTTACTTGTCCATCAAAATAGGTTGCTTACAACCTCAACAACTAACGCACACAAGGGGTTGAAAGTAACAAAGCAAAAAAACAAAAGTCTGCACTCTCCCCGCTGTCTGAGGCAATCGGCAAACTCTCTCAGAAAAAACTTTGCCTTACCCAGTATCCTTAATCACTGAAGAACTGGCTACTTTACTTAACAGAATACTACTGACATTCTTGTTATGGCAACTAGAATAAAACGGTTGTAGCTAGCCAGGCAGACAAAAAACACCTAATAACTATAGTTACCACTAACCAAACAGAGTGACAATATGTTGGTATAAAAATCAAAACCCTTTGTTGACCTTCAAAGTTAATCACTACATTAACTCATTGACTGCCTCAAAACACTTCATCATTCAAGGATAGAATTGTCAAAGTTCAACTGTACAGCAGCTTCGTGCGTAATATCATAGAATATTGCAGTCTGGAGTCCGCATTACCCTACTCACTCCTTAAAAATAACAATAGAACGGCTTCAAAAAAGATTTGTGTCTAGCCTGGCCTATTCTTGTGGAATTTACAAGAAAACACGTTCTTACAACAAAAGGTTGCAGTATTTTGGTTTATTGTCCCTGTTCAAACTTTTAAAACATAAAATAGATTGTCCCTCTCTGTCTGTCTGTCTCTCTCTCGCTGTCTGTCTGTCTGTCTGTCTTCTTCAACTATTTAAATTTCGTGCTCCTGTGAGATACCCTCGACACCCAATTCTGCCTCTGTGTCCCCCCCATAGGAAATCAACATTAGGAATGAACTCGCCGGTACCGAGGTTGTGTAGGCTCCTAAACGAGCAGTCATCTCTTATAGATAGTCACTCGGATTCATTTGCCAAGCTTAAATCATTGTTGTCGCAGAAGTGGCTGCACAATTATTAGTGATTTTTTATTTGTGTTTAATTTAACCCCATTAATACCTAGTTTTTATTTTTTATTTTATTAAATCGTACTAGTCTATATGTACTTAAATGTTTCTATTGCATGAGGTGTTTACCTTTAAGTGTTTGCAACATTATGTTACTTAGTTTGTAAGAATATATAAGAATATTTATGTTAGCAAATGTTGGTAAGCCTATAAATAAAAATAAATAAAAAAAACCAGACAATAGAAAATTTATTGTTTGTCGATCACCAGTGACCACCACGGCGATTAAAGACTTAAAGATGTTATTGCTGTATTTTTTTAATATCTTACTGATCAGCACTTGACCTTCATACCACCTGATATTAAGTGATGATAAGGCCAAAAGTAGAAGCGCACCTCACCCGAAATCCAACTACTGAGGCACTGGCTATCTTATCCCTAGCTGCCGGAACACAACAATGCTACAAACATTGATGTTATAGCGACATATTTAGATAAGATGGTGGTAGCTAGTCAAGCGGACAAACAATCCCTACCACCAACCAAACTGAGTACACAACATGTACCCCCCGCTGGGAATCGAAGCCAGGGTCTCTGGGTCTAAACCACTAGACCACAGAGGTGGTTAAAAATATCAGATAGATTTTTCTTAAATTACACAATATACTTACTTTTCAGGTATGCCATCTATAAGAAAACTGTTAGATACCTTGGATGATTACGTACCTCCCATAGTGAGAGATTTGCAGTCGCCATTCCTAATGCCCATAGACAATGCTTTCACGGTACCAGGGAGAGGGACGGTTGTCATCGGCACCATAAAGAGAGGAACCATGAAGAAGAATGCTGAGGCTGACCTGATGGGTTTTGGTTATAACATTAAAACTACTCTGTCTGATATTCAGATTTTCAAAAAAAGTGTTAGTGAGGTAAATTTGAGCACTTTATTTCAAGACAGCGCAGTCATTAGCCAATCTTTCTATACAAAAAATATGCACTTGGCCTCTCCTGATAAGGCCAATGGTGGAAGCGCACTTCACCCGGGATCCTCAACTTCTTATCTCTAGCTGCCGGAACACAACAATGCTACAAACATTGATGTTAAGGCGACATATTTAGATAAGATGGTGTTAGCTAGCAAGGCGGACAACAAGGACTACTACCAACCAAACCGAGTACACAAAAATTTACTCCCCACTGGGAATTGAACCCAGGACCTCTGGGTCTGAGGCTAGTGGCGTAACCACTAGACTCGGTTATACCCAGTTCTAGAAATAGGACCCTGTACACTTCTGCAACGCTGAATCTAAATGAAATCAAACTTCAATTAAGGGTCATGTTACTTGCCGGTGCAGCGGTAAGCGCAAGAGGGGTATAAATAATTATATAATAATAGAATATCGAAATTTAAAATACCTATGTGTAAAATATCGATGTTCAAAATATCGAAAATTAAAATAACGAAAGTTTATATTATTGTCGATTGGTTAGATGACCTACGTCCAATATATCGAAAATCTAATTGTCTACAAAAGTGACATCGAAAGACCAAAATAACTAAGTACAGAGTATCTTATGTCTCAAACATCGATATTTATTTATAATGTTAAGTTAAGTAGAACACGTTTAAATATAATTTTACATGGACGAAAACCTTTGCTAAGGTTAGCTTAACTATCATTTTGATTTGATTGTTTTGGCATAATTTCCCTTATAAAATCTTAGGTTAGGTTAAATTAGTTTAGAACTGTGAACAAAACAAGGATAGAAATGACTAGATTATATATAAAAAAATATAAAAGCAAGGGAGAACATGGGAATTTCCAATTCCAATCTACCAACATTTTTTCCACTTATACTACCTACATAATTTTTTTTCGATATTTTTTTTTTTTAAAGTAAATGTTGACATTTTGAACTTAGGGTATAATGACTATCGATATTTTAATCACTCGGTGTTTCAATCTTAGACATTTTAAGCTTAGGTATAACAATTTTCGATATTTCGATACAATCGATATTTTAATTTTCGTTATTTTGAACATCGATATTTTAAACGTAGGTATTTTAATATGTACCCCGCAAGAGCCTTTTTTACGTCTCTTGTAGAACTCTATTTTGTTGACCTTTGAAGAAAGAGTTAGGTCATTGCTCTGATTGTAATTACAGGCGTTAGCCGGCGACAATGTAGGTGTTCTACTGAGAGGAATGAAAATCAAAGCTGTCGAAACGGGAATGTTACTCTGCGCTGCAAAGAGCTGCGTATTAAGCAACCATTATAAAGCAAAGATATATTTCTTGACGAGGAGTGAGGGTGGCAGGAAAAAACCTGTGTTCTCGAGGTATTCGCAACAGATGTTTAGCGGCACATGGAATATCGCTTGCAGAATTGATTTGGGTAAGCGTTTATTTTATGAAATTACAAACGTCAGAACTTTATAATGCCATACCATACTATGGAATGGCTCATTCACATAATATTAGATTCTCAAAATAGCAGATTCTCAATATAGCTCAAGAAAAAAATCATTAAATTATTTTGCTAATTTTATTAATTACTTACTTATATATTATAAATATATAAATTATATTATTATTATATTTATTCTTGATATTAGTTACTTTGTTAATTGTGCAAAAATATTATTTTATTTAGAATTCCTGTATTTTCTGCATTAAGTATAGTCATATGGTCCCCATTCACGGGCACTCCACTCTACCACTCAAAAAATCATATTGGCTCCTATTTACTGACACTCCACTCCAAATTTAATCATAATAACTACCCAAGTAGTTATTATGATTAAATTTGGAGATTGCGTGGCAGCGCTCAAAGCGTTGGATTTAAAAACATTTCAAAATTCATCTCTAATTTGGAGTGTTGGACTGGCGCGTATGAAGTGCCCGTGAATTTCCTTCTTCCTTCGGCCTTCACACTGAAAAAAGATTCGCGTATCCGTCAATTATGTATTCGATGTGATATCAGGGTGCCTAGTAGTTTTGTTTACTATCCATATTCATTCGATTACGTTTACGAAAACGCAAATTAGTATGGCATTGAAGCAGCGCCTCCTGTCGACATACGAGAAGAGTTAAAATTTTGCCATACAATATATCGTTTTCGAAAATTTATACTAGGCGCTCAGTACCTACGTCCTATGAACTCTTCAGGAACAATTTCTTAAGTTTCTCATTATTACAGATCCATCTATGCAAATGATGATGCCTGGTGATCACGGTGAAGTATACCTTACCTTGCTGGAAGGTATGGTGATGACTCAAGGCCAACCGTTCACCATACGGGAGAACAACGTTACCGTAGCCACGGGCATAATCACCGCTACGTTGCCCTCAATAGAAGTGCCCAAAGGAAAGTTAGGGAAACTCGTTATGACGTACGATAGTTGAAATTGTATTGTAAATAGTGTTGTATAGATTTTTTTAAATAAATTATTTATAAGTAGTTATAAATTAAGTGTTTTTTTTTAAGTACCTATCTACACTTGCGCTGTCATGCAAAAACGCCTTTGAACAAAACAAATGAAAACAGCACAGATCAGAATCAAACTATTACAAACTGTTTCCTTAGTAGGTTTTGAACTTTATATCTATGCCATATAATTAAAAATGTATTGAAGAAATTTGAGTTTTTACCTAGTCTGATATAAAGACGTCTGTACAAGAATTTACACTTCACCATTGAACAGTTTTACGAAAAAGATATTAGCAATATAGCATAGGTATTGTAATCTAACCTAAAACTAATGATAATAATATATAATAACTAGTGATTATACATCACGGCCGTTGGAGGTCGATAATTTGGGTAATAAATACATATTAACAATACAATGCGAATTGACAAAGTTTGTAGAAGCTTACCCAATACTTGATAAGTCAGCTGAAACTGTTGCTAGGGTTTTTACTGAAAATTTTATTTTACGATATGGTACTCCCAGGGTTATTGCGACTGACTGTGGAACGGAATTTATTAATTCCACGTTAGAAACAGTATGTAAATTGCTAAATATTGATAAGTTAAATTCAACACCCTATCATCATGAGAGTATAGTTTCGCTAGAAAACTGGCACAAACATCTCGGATGTTACTTGAGAATACAAACACAGAATCAGTCGGCAAATTGGAGTACCTGGATACCATATTGGTGCTTTGCTTATAATAATTCTGTAAATACTAGTACCAAATACTCCCCTTATGAACTAGTTTTTGGGAAAACATGTAACGTACCTAGTAATTTAGTTAGTAAAGTTGATCCCTTATATGTATACGACAATTATCCATCGGAGTTAAAATTTAGATTGCAAAAAGCTCATAATGATGCCAGGAACAACTTATTAATATCAAAACAAAGTAGAAAAACTAATTATGATTTAGATTGTAAGGAAGTACACTACAAAAAAGGTGATCTACTCTTGTATAAGAATGAAAATTATAATAAATTGAATGACTTGTATTTAGGTCCATTTGAAGTTTTAGAAGAGCTAGGTACTAATGTAAAAATATTAAAGAATAATAAAGAATATATAGTTCATAAGAATAGGACTAAGATATTTAGAAAATAAGAGTTTACTTTTCAGGGAAGGGATGCCTAGCCTTTTCAGGGGAGGTGTGATATAGTGAATTACACTATCAGCACGTACTCAATAGTACGTGATAATTAAGGTCTTCCTGATTGACAAGGCGTCCTTCCTCTAGTCACGTATAAATGTGATGTTAATTAGTATTTAAGATGATACACTAGAGGATAAAGATTTATTCATTAAACGCAAGACATTGTTTCATTTCGGTTCTCCGTCTCAACACCATTACATCCTATACGGATCAAGCCACTTAAACACAAATGTTGAAAAAAAATCCACGAGCAGGATTTGAACCCTTCTGACATGACCGACTGGTTCTAACCAGCCCGCCGAAATTATTCAACACTTTTTACTTTGAAAGCCAAAGGCGCCCATTCAATGTCAACAACTACCGTCACTAAAATCCGATCATAATATTTTTACATTTGTGTTTTTGTAATTTGTTCGCAACAAAAATTTGCGTTAAAATTTATTTAAACATTTATCAAGTTACTTATCAATTGTTTCAACAGCCTGCCCGATAAACTCAAATAATAATAGTTTTTACTTACTGAACAGCCGGCAACAGCCATTTTAAGTCCAGCTATCGAAGAAAATTTATGGAAAATAAAACTACAAAACTTTTTTATTCATTATATATTTTTTGTCAGAAGGTAATTAATACAGTGCCAAAACAGTAACAAAACATTAGTAAGAAAAAATCATGTTGCACCTAGCATGTACTACTAATATTCAGTTAAACAATATACCCTATATGGTTCGATAGGACAACATTTAACACTTACGTTTCACAACATTTGAACAAGACAGTTGGCATAACTATTTTTTTTAAATATAATTTGTGAACTAGATTCATAACACCGATACGCCTAATGGATATTGTATTCGCTACGATATCTAGTTTGGGCGGTTATGTGCTGTTCTAGTATACCATCGTCGGACTATTCTCTTTGCAAAATTCTGATGATGCTTTTAATTCTTTGGCTGGCTGGTGTAATACTTTTGGCTTTCAATCTTATAGCAATACTATAAGGTTCAAATTATGTTGACATCTACTTTGCCCTAAAGCTAAGTGTTTAATATAGCGACTGTTTTATCGACCGTCGTCGGTATATAAAATTTTGTGAAGTATAAACAAATAAATATGAAATGTTCAAATATTTCGAGCTCAAGCTCTAAAGTTTAATCATTGTAGACTAAAAAAAGCATAATAGTAGTAAAAAAAATATTACTATAGAGACAGACTATGGCCGCAGTCGCTTTGTCTCTTTCTAAAGACTGGTCATTTTTGCGAGAGTTTAGACCATCTCTGTCTATAGTACAATCCGACTTAATAATATAGTGTTTGGGACAGAACGAGTTCTTAAAAGTTAAAGCGTTTTCATTTTGCACATGATATAGGTAACAATTTTTTTAAGTCTTTTAAATACAATTCTCATCAACTCAAAATTTATTGAATTTGATAGCCACTATACGAATTGCAAATGGCGTCTCATGTTAACATAAAACAAAAATACAAATTAGCTCTTAAATCATCGCGGTAGAGTTCAATTTCAAACAACTAATTTCTAAAGCATCACTATCAGATATAAAAGGGGTAATCAAAGGCTTTATCCGCACATAACCACCCGCACTGTAATACTGCAAGGAGCCGAACGCACTTACTAGTCACCGGTGACAAAGTTACCCTTCCAATAATAACCTGCTCTAAATCAGTCTGCCACAATATAGCTGGTACGCGCCGTGTATTACTAAAATAAAGGTTTAGTTATAATATATCGCCTTGGAACGAAGCGGTATTGCCACGGTACGAGACGTGTCCATTTTATCTATGAAATTCTATTTTTGTTTTTAAACTTTACGTTAAGTGTACGTGTGTAAGTCGCCAAGGACCTACATTACAGTCCTGGAAACCAGCGACTGGCAAGAGATCTCGCAAAACAGGGAGCAGTGGCGTCACTTCGGGTTGCTGAGCCATCGGAGTAGTAAGTAGGTGTGTAGTATACACATTCAAATACTTTATACGGATCTACTCGCATTTATTTATATATTAATTTATCCCGACATTTGGAGACCTAGACACCACGTGTGACATGACGAAAATGGTTCAAATCGTCAGAATAAATAATATTAAAAAATAAACCCTAAAGTGTTAATTTCAATGGAATTATATCGACATAATCTAATATTATGTAAAAAAAAATAGAGTGATAATTTCAATAAAATTTTATTAATGTTATTGTCACATTATTTCAAAATGACATAGAACAAAGTAGTAGTATGTTATTGTTTTTGTTAGATAGTCTCTTAGCAGTGACATTTGAATGAGGAAAGCCGAAGACCGGGCTCAGTGGCATACATTCGAAAAGTCCTATCCATCAGTGGATTGACACGGACTGATTATGACGAAGATGATGATATAGAGTTTCATATAAAGAATTGATCACAGTCGTACTGAAGCGATACCGATCAGATGCCATGCAATATACTAGTACAAACTTCAACCTTGAACATTAACCACAATACTTGTATACATTGAACTAACACGGAGAGACAGAAGACATAATCATGTCAAAATATTAATTATCATATACTTTATTATTTATCAATATTTATTTTTCTTTGTTTTCATACTTTTTTTTTGTTACGTAATCCATCTATGTAAAATGCTATAGGTACCGTCAGCGTGTGAAACGAACTACACTTACAATATACGTCCTTGGTCCAATGCAGAGCTGACTTGGCATCTTATGAAATACTATTATAGCTTCGTTAAACACTTTTTGGGCTTTTAATAAAATTTATTTAATGTTGTACCCGCTATTTTCGATATTGCACATCTCTACATCCACTCCGACTAATGTAATCATTTAAAAAATTTAGAAGTTTAAAATCTGGTACAAAGTTTAAAACAGCAATGTGTTTAAAAATATATGTTTTATAGATATTTTTTTATTGACATTAGCGGAACGGAGTCTGTTTTTGGATACGGTCAGCATAAAAACTATCAAAACAATGGTGATTTAAAAATATCTAAGCATTTAAGTAAAATAAATCTTAAAACGTTAGATTTGAGGGTGTTTTTTGTTTGAATCAATAAGATTGACAGTGTTGTTCAAAAAACATACCGTGTCGTTGTCAAAACATCTGTTAGTTGCTAAATGTATACTTTAAAATATTATAAGAACAAGTCATCGCAATGTACTGACGTTTTTTAAGTGTAGGTACAACTTATTAGTATGTTGAGACTTTTTATAAAAAAGTTTTGATAAGTAAATTAATAGAAATAGTGAGAATGTTAAAAAGAAAACACAAGCATTTATTTTTTTAATTGTCTCAATTTGTATGTATATTTATGACAAATAAACTTTTATTCCTTTTTTTTATAATTCGATAGGCTTGCATTTGACTACTATCTCACCTGATTTTAAGTGATGACGTAGCCTACGACATAACATGCTTGCCTAGAAGGTACCATTCATTCATATAGCAGTTTTTGTTTTGACAACGACGATATTTTAATTCCATACGAATAAGGTTTATTTTTCTTTGAATTTATAGATATATTCTATCTCGATGGTGTTGCGATCATTTGGTATGCTGACAGCACAAGAAAAAAGAAAACTCGTCTGTTATATAAAACATAAGATGAATATATGCAATACTATGACAATAGTACCTACCGTAATAACAAACGTACTATTGAAATGCAACTTTCAAATCATGATTATATTAGAACGAATATACAATAAGACAATAAAAAAGTATACAGAGTTGTATTGACTTTCGTTTACACAACTAGATTTCCTCAACTTAACAAAGAGTATTACTTATCTAAAAAGTTTTTAATGCAAAGGAGAATATGCATGATTTTTAATAATTAATTAAATATTTATAATAGCTGCTTACGACAGTAAATAGGAATAAAAACAATAGATACAGTCAGCAAGGATAGTAATAGTAGATAAGTACTTTGTCGATGAACGATGCATTTGACAAGCGTTTGACAGTTGGAAATGTAGTAACTTATTCTGACAGTACGAAGGTAACAATTTTCGTTGCCGACCGTACTTATATACGAATACTAATTAAATTAGCGATTGAACACATTATTGCAAAGGCGCTAGGTATAACAAAGAATAATATTTTAAAAATAACTTAATCCAAGACTAATAAATAAATATATTTGCGAGAAAGAGTTCTTATCAAATAAGGTTCATTAGGCAGGTTCATTACATAATATAACGTGAGGAAATCTAGCTATATAGATTTAAAAACAATAAACTTTCGAACATCGAGACGTGCATTATCAAAACACACTCAAACCAGCACACCATGATACAATATTTTTGCAAAACCGTTACCACGGAATTAAGTTTTAATAAGCTCATAAAATTCGATATTCACCACAGACAGTACAATTTGTTTTTTTTTTTACTTTTTCTTTAAGTATCTTATAAACTTCTAAGTAAGTATTCTTTTAAACGGACAGATCCAAAGTTATATATGAGATAGGACTAGCGATTTTTTCCATTTCAACCATCTATTCAAGTGAATTGCATAAACACTTTGCGCCTACAAAGCCTTGCTAAAAACAACAAATAATCATAACAAGAAACAATGATATAATAAAAAAAAACAGAATGCAGCTTAAAACATAATATGTCAATAACGGGCATTTTACAGTGGCAGTGTCGCAATAAGTTAGACATGAAAATGCTAGGTATACAAAATAGAGAAAAAGCGTCAACTTTTTTCACAGTTTCTGTATTATTAAAACAATTACGAAATTAATCAATAACATACTTCATAATACCTATTTCGAAACTTATTAGTTATTCGGCCGACCAAATACTGAATTCGTTTATGGCAAACATACAAATACAACTGTTGCAATGTCAAAACATCTTGCCTTAAACACTGATAAACGTTTCATAAACGCTTTAAAACCGGAACACTAGTCAGTACTAGTGTATTATTCGGCTCGGTATACCATTCTGGGCAATTAAGCTCCACTAAATCATATTCAAAATTGTAGATTTAATCGCCAAATATGTTAGCACGAGCGGAAAGTTACAAAAACGGCACGGAAGGTAAATGTAGTGAGATTTCAAACTAGCGTCATTGGAAACAAAACTAAAAAAAAACATAATCCTCATTTTATCCCATTACATTTGCCGAGTAGCGTAAACAACACACTGTCACTTAAATGTCACTTAAAACTTAAATGATAAACGTAGAAAATACATTATTGGTGTCGGCATACAGCGTAGTATAGCACCCCATTAAAACTAACTATTCGATATTACGTATGCGCCCTATACAACGTATTGGAGGAGTGTAGCGTCAATTCCTTGCCGTGTCGTCACAGAAGGGTTATGGAACAAACATTGAGAGCCCCGCGACCCGGCGCACCGAGGCCACCGCAAAACTAGTGCACCCAGTGACACAGTACGTCTAAAGTATGTAAAAATTAATTTACCAACACTTACCAACTATAAAAATATTTTAGAAATTCTCACTTACATTTAAGAGGAACTGGCAAAATAAATCCTGTATACCCATTATCATCGACTCACCATTTTATTCAAATACAAAAACCAGATTTGGTCCACACGTATAAAAATTCATGATGCCATTCCTTACATATTGGACAGAAGTATCAACGGCGAGCGAGTAGCAAAATATTAGTTACACTATTCACACTAAACGATGGCCCAAAATATATAGAATCCGCCAAATACCGAATAGCAATAAGAAAGAAATTCCGTCGTAACTTTAAGGCGAAGCCTCGTACAAGCAATGTTAAAACTTAATTATCTAATAGAGTAAGTTAACAAACTGGTGGTAGGTCCACGGTAGTGGCGTATCACAAAGTTTCACATACAAAACAGGACTGACCACAGTTATTGTCCACGCTAAATACACTATAAACACTAACGTTTGCAACTAATATTAAACATCCCATTGCATCTCACCGTCTACTCTTTAGTATTAAAACACAGTGAGTTTATACAGAGTAGAGTTTTGTGCACTCGATGAGACATTGCAGTGGGTGAGCTAACAAGTTCCGACTTTCTAACCATCACCGCGCGTCCCTGCTCGAAGGACCGACACATATATTATGCTAATAAGTTACAATTTGTTCTAGACGAGGATCCTTAAAACCATGCAAGGTTAAACACGTAACTATTAGATTCGTAACTATAAGCATTAGGATTGTATCCACCTAAACTAACGGCTCCGACATCGATCTATACACAACTAGCATCATTTAAAATAGATAAAAAACCAACTACGTTAGACAATTTTGCGGGAGCGACTATTATAAACAGTGAATTGTGAATTAACGTCTGCTGCGACGCTGGTCGACGTCGTCGATGCCACCATTATAAATATTCATCCGTAAAATTATTATCAAATTCGATAAAGCTCTAATATTGATCCACATTCATATAAAATAACGTGATCAAACCATTTTTTTTACTCGTTATACATTAATCGAGTCTGCTACAAGTGATAATTAAAACCGCTTCAATGACTTCCGAAACAACTTAACCAGTCTTGCCAGTGATTGAGACTCCTAACGATTTCTAACAAGAAACAACTATCAGAATAACCCTAGCGTAGTAGTGTCACACATATTTTGTACATACAGGATTTTAAGAGCAAAAATATAGGGATATAACAACGCAGCTTCAAAAGTTAGGCCCGCAAAGTTTGGCCATACAACTAACAGGCCACAGGGCACCAAGTACGAAAATATTCTGTAAACGTCGTGCTCTATATATTCACTATAATCTCAAACCTCTAAAACATTGACTATAAGTTATAAAAACGAAATAAAATAATTAACAATCGCTATATATGAAAAGTTACATCATGCTTATTTTATCTAACTACAAAATTCTAGCGTTCGTAAAGTTCTCTTAGGTAATGATGCGTTTCTTGTCACAAGATTATTGTCAAAATAAATGGAAAAAATTTAAAAATTAAAACTGGAGTGTTCAAATAGTTATTGAAACTTTGGTCATGAAAATTATTAACGGTTTTCAAATTTTCAAACCGTAAAACAAAAATTAAGACAATAATCTGGCAACACTTATTGACCATAACGACGGCGCTACGCCAAAAAGACTCAATAGAAAACGTTTTATTTTACGAATTTTTAAAATCGACGCGAGTCTAACTCGCTATCAGCGCCACCAAACACCCACTGACTATTTTACTTAATTTCCAATCGTGGTATTTAATTTTTATACAAGTCATTTTATTTATTTTGCTAGCACCTTTTTTGCATCGCGCGCGCATGCAGAATATGACGGGGCCACACATGCGCTTGGAAAACGCACGCGCTCGAAACGTTTTATTAAATAAAAAGAAAAAAAACATATTAATTGTTCCGCAAATAGTTTGCGTGCGTGTGAATTGTTCGCGAACACGTATAAATGTACGTTTGCGTGCACGTAACTCGAATAGTATGCCTTTTCGATTTGAAGACAGAATACAAAACTAAGGTAAAGTAATTTACTATAGTGTTGTGTTAACAAATTTGTGGTAGGTATTTCATCTGCAAAGAGGAATCTGCATAGCCATCGGTTGCCACAACCTTTGGATAGATGGCACTGTGCCGCTATAAGCACTCAAAAATTAAAAAGCAATGACAAAATTCAGCGCTAAGTCAGCCTTCCCGGTAGCATAGCGGTCAGTGCAGCCGCCCGTATTGCGGAAGACCTAGGTTCGATTCCTGACTGGGTAAAATAGAAATATTTAAAACTAAGGTCTTCATCGTGATCTCTTATCTATATTTAAATATTTCTTACAAGTTTTATAGGTCCAGAAGTTTCTAGTCTTGAACTGTTTTTTTTAACCGTTGGTAGGTACTCGTAGAATCAATTGGCTATTCGAAAATGCATGTCAAAGTCAGCTTACATACTTTTAACAACAACATACTTTTAAAAACATTTTTTTATCTTTTATTATACTCGTATGAATTCATTGTATAAAACATTAATAAGAGATCATGAGAATATAAGGTACGCTGTTAAGGACACAGCAAGTTGTGCTTCACCATAATATTAAGAAAATAACTTATATTTTTTTATACTACTTCGAAATTAAACTACGACGGCGCGTGCGTTTGTGCGCAGGCAGAGACGCCAATAGACAGTGGGCGGGTCTAAAAGAGTCGCGAGGACGTATCACTGATAAAACGTTTAGGATTTTTTTAGAATCATTCACTTACACTAAAATACTCCACAGTAAGCGTTCATTATATTGGCTTTAAATTAAGTACTGAATAGTTTTGGTATAATAGAAAAGTTTTCACGTATTTAGGACTAAGTAAGGGACAATTCGTTACAATTATAATTAGGTTATATCACACATATATTCTTATAAAGATATGCTGTTACAAGCGTTGGTCACATAGAAATACAGAAAACTTTTTTTTTTGTTTTATTATATTAGCTATCTTAAGACAAGAGCTAAAAAATAACTTAAACATTAAATGTAGCATTTTGATCATCAAAAAAGTTGAGTAAGCCTGGAAATAGCTCTTGGGGTTAAAATGCTTAGAGGAGGAAGCTTACACTATGTGAAATTCCAAATGTAGTAGGTATGGACGGAAGGAACGATATTTTTGAGCTAACTCAAAGGGCATTCATGAGCCAGCATTCTTTCACAGACTGGGACGTTGACTTTTAAACTAATTCTACGTTTAACTCCATAATTCACAGCCATCAAACATTAAAGCTGATACACTTTCGTATATCTCTGTTTGTCGTAGGCCAATAACTTCCACATTTAAGTTAAATTTAATATAAATTAAAAATTAAATTCTATGTATTTTACTAACAGTGAATATTCTTTTAAGCATAAACACAAAGTCACTTTCCAAGTATCAACATTTCGCAGCCATCATTCGATAGTTGGTTATTCGTCGATGTGCGAAAGATAATAATATTTTTATTCTTTCAATATATTCATTTCACAGAATAAATAAACAACGTCCCAATCTCCCAGATCTAGTTTAAAAGAAGCTAGTTGTGGCACTTTCGACAGAAAATTCACCATTCTCTTAACAATAGCGTAACCTAATTTTGCAGGTTAAAGAACAAGCAAGCATTTCCTAATTCATAGCCTTTCTATTTTTGATTTCATCATAACGGTATTCAAACTTCGTATATAAATTATGAGTAAATAAATCTATCTGACAAATCAAAACTAAATAAATAAAAAAATTAACAACCTATCACGTGCGCTGTATTGAAAATACGATATACATATACTAACAATATTTTTAAGTCTTACTAACAAATATGGATGAATAATCTGAAATAAACGATTTATTATTATTATTATTATATACTATATATAAACAATTTCATCCCACTTCTTAGAATTTATTTCAGTCACACAGGGTGTTTTTCTATTCTCAGATAAAAGTTAAGCGTATAATACGGCCATTTTAGGGAAAGCGTATTGTCTTGTCTTTTCTAGGTATATTACAATTAAAATTTTCTTTTGGTTGGGTAATACGATATAATTTAGTAAAATTTTTAAGCGAGTATAGAAAAGTAGACGATTAATATTATTATGTTTACTTATACACATTATGATCGTGTGATCAGTGTCCAAATGTCATTATGTTGTTCCATTCTTAAAATAAAACAAGTTTGCCCAAATAATAGGGGGTTGATTTGCGACCTATATAGGATCTAATATGGACTTACTATACTAAATCTGTCAGTTTATTTATTTAGTTGATTGCACTCCTTTGTATGAAAGGATTTTCGGAGTATTTCGGCCTATGGATCTTGGAAATAATTGTTGTTTTATAAATGGAGCAACATATTGTAACTTAAAAATTGATTAAAAAATCACTTTGTATATTTTTCACTATATTATATACGAACATTTGACTAAGAATATTGCAATATAATTGTGCATTGTTTTAAATAATTCCAATAAACTATTTCACGCCATCAATACAGCACACGCAAAATAATAATTTAATCAACGAATTGATTTCAAATCAAAATATAACTTTTTTCACTGTACGTTTCAAATTCATTTTTCAATTTTATCACTTAAAAAATACGATTTATATAATACATAAAAAAAAATAAAAAAAAATGTTTCCGCGAAAAAATAAGTGTCTATGTAAAGTGTCTGTAAGACAGAGATTTTGAGGTAATAGTTACAAGATATGGCAACTTCAGGGCTTTACTGGAAAAGGAACACCACATCCTAAAAACTACAGTTAAAGTTGGAGCTATCGGAACTTTTTTTAACAGTTACAAGAGGAAGATGCTAACACTTACTTAGACGTTTAGTACCTAGTTTCGTTTTGCGATTGTAAACGATGGAAGTTACTAAAATTTAATGGAGTAGTTAGTATGAATATGTGAGTCACTAAATTTACCCTTTGACCACAATACTAAAAACATCGGTTATAGCTCGCGCCTATTCCAGCAAAATTGTACACATCCCATCTAGGAAAATACTATAAATATACTTTCTAAATATTAACATCCATCTACCCACTTTAAGGACGAAAAACTCATTGCATCATCTGAGTCAGATTTCAATCAACAAGATGAAAAATAATAATAATAATATAACTAATTACTAAAATTTGCTAAGAATAAGAACTTCATTATTGTGCTATAAACATTTTTGTAAGAACGAATGATAAATATATATATTCGTATCATCATATTAGCCTATGGCATTATACAAATAAACGTCATGACATCAACAGACCTGATTTAACTTTTTATTCTGGCCAAATTATGACGAGTACATACGAGTAAATTAAATTAAATCTTATGACCTTGAAATAGGACTGAAATTCAACATGCTGTTGCTCAGATCAATCTAGCTACTAAAACGTTAGGGCCCACTATAAATTTGACTACACGCTAAATTCGTATGCTAAGTGCAAATAGATTGTACTAATATATTTTTTGAACTTATCAAAATGGAAGCATTTATTACGCGTGGGGCTAGTTTGGAGCTAACATCTAGGACGTTGAAACGAACGAAGACTAATAATTTTGTTACTTTAGCTTTACTTTAGCTTGGTCAAATATTTGTCTAATTTTTAACAATGAAAAACTTCCATTATTACGTATTTTCAATCAACAACCTCTAACTGTCCAAATACAACAATACCTCAATCTTTGTTACTATAAATTATATAGGAAAATGCATCAAGTGTTAATAAGTCAAACAATAAACCAGCCATTATAAAACCTATAAAAAAAAACATCAACATAAACAACTTCAATTTTGTACGAATTGCACGAACTTCATGTTATAAAATGCATGCACATCTCAATACAAAAGGCACTACCACCCACCGAGTACTAAAAATATAACATTACGACTCTCGTCAAGCCGTTAAAGACTATGAAGGTTTCATAACACGGAACCATGTTACAAAAAAAACCATAATAAATCAAACATTTATCTCTTAAAACTAACATGAACTTAGGATGGAAGATTTACGCTAACATTGTTTTGGTTTTAAACTGCAGTTATATTTGTGCACCATTCGAGGATAGACAAACTATTTGTTTTAATATTAACGTGTTATTAAATTATTTATAAAATACTAGAAGCAGTTTTATAAGGGTCCAATTACTTTGGGGACGACTTCAATCAAGTTAGTACTTCACTACTGAGCATTCCCATTTCATGCGAAAAATGTGACTAAAAATATAATAATAAAACTAATCTATCAGATGTGAGGAACTGACTATCCAATAGTCCTACATTTGGCCGTAGAAATTTCGCTAAAGAACACAAATGCGGCTCGAATCGTAACGACTCGCTGATAAGGTTCAAAATCGCACGCTGCACATATTTAAAATTAAGAATTGACGAAAACTAGCCGTTCAATCTAACGAAGCGATTCACCCTTTATCAATCGTTTAATCAATTCCTTTAACCAACCCTCTAACGATCGCTTAACTACCTATTTACTATACAAAATTCATTGAAACTATATTCAATCTGAATAAATAAAAAAAGAGGTACACTTATCGCTAGTAGTTTATAACTTCATTTTATATAGTTTTATGTTATTATTTGCACGAAACGTGATATATTAAAATAGTGTCAACTAGTCATAGAAACATCACATTGTTAAAAACTTCCCGTATAAAGATGGTGTGAGCGAAACATTTATTAGTAACGTTTTGGTTGTTAATCAGTCGATATTAAAACGTAGCATTGTGTATTATTGAATAATCCAATTAGGATTGCAATGACTAGAAGCTGCATTTTAAACTTTTATTTCACATTTCAACCGCAGATTAAAAATCCATACATACAGAATATTTATATATCTGGACAAATTTAAAACAATAAATAGCTACTTTTTCTGGAAACATTATAAAGGCGTTCAAAGTTCAGCATGGATTTTAACCTGTTGTCATTATTTTCTATCACATCCAGTGATACATACATATCCCTGTATTTTCATTAAGTTTGCATTTAGCGTTTGGAAATATTCATTTAGACATAACTTAAACATTTAACTAGTTATTTATTAATACATATATAATTATAGATATTCATAACATCGAGACGAAACCGTAATAAATATATCGCTGTGACTACTTCAAAAGCGTCAATCGTGCAGACACATATCATAACTGAGTCAAAAAATATATCACGTGATTTTTTTTTATACCAGAGACATCTATTGGGAAAATCGCTTACTATCTACCATTTAACACAATATATACTTTCGACACTTTACAAGTCATATTGTTTTTCCAATAAGAGTCACAATCTGTCAAAAGTATATTATATACTTTAGATTTAGAGTGAACACGACGAAACCAGTCATCGAAGATAGTTCGATACATTGATTTCCATAATAGACGCCCTGTTTCGAGCATCGATATCGTCATTTCGCTCACACCCATCAACCAATTTGGCAAGTACTAGTCGCTAGCTATGGCCGTCGCATAGACGGACAGACTTAATACTTTATTACATAAATCCAGCCAAGCACGATTATTTTTTACGCAGGATACCGGCATACGAACTAACCTAAACACATCTAGTCAGAATAACATCATATTTATATTATATATTATAATAATCGTGGTCTCAGTTTTACCTGTGTAAGTATTTTACGAATACACTTTTTATAATCCTGATGAGTTACGTAAATGCATGGTAGTTTATTCTAAAAAGTGTAGTACGTAGCATTATTTTTAAATAGTTTTTTATCGATGATATGATATATAGGATTGCAACGACCCCAAATTCTAAAGCTACGGTCTTAAAATCGGTAATGTTGGGTTGGGTGTGGAAATATTTTTTGTTTTATATTTTATTTTTATTAAATTTTGACACAGAGATAACGAAGACCCCATTGACTAAATTCCTATTTAAATACGCCTAAGAAACTAATTCAAGAATAATTATTTAAAAAATAATTTTATTAGATTCAATATAAGTAATTATTTTTGTCATTAGCATCTATTAGGTTCAAATAATTCAAAATAGGAATTTAGATTAGATTAGGGCATCGACAATAAGGCTCGCTTACACACCAATATTTATTAACCATAAGGTCGTAAATATCTAAACGTTAAAATAAGAATATGATATGAATCACTCTTCAGCTAAAAGCTTTATAAAACTATCCCCACACCAACATCACCTGGAAACAGTAGAATAAAAGCCACCGACCTATATTGTTATAAAATTTTAACTGTTAATAAATGTTATATAATCATCCAATCAGGACTCCGAAATGCATAGGCTAAATAACTTGACCCTAATCGAATTACAACTTTAGCGAGGGAGCCATAAAGTGTATACTCGCTTATTCAGTATTGACAATATTGGCATTTCTTTAAATAGTACTTATAAATTAATAGCTACAGCAAAATTGAGAACATTGAATATAGACACGTAAAGACAGTTCGGTTAAAAGCCAGCTATTGAAATGCGCGCAGCAAGTATTTCGACTTTGCCAATTTTCTATCTAAACACCGTGAATACAGGGCCCATTTTAGAATGGAAACCTTGGAAAGCTTTAAAATTAGGAAATATTACTAGATTGGACTTGAATTCAAAGGAATTACAACATATACGGAATACCAGCTGATAACTATAAGCTATTTTACATATTTAGAAGTTAATATATTTAGCCACAATAGTCTAATTGTTTTCTTTCAGTCACCAAGTCGGCTTACTAGATTCTTGCAAATTTAGTAATTATAACAAGCATCAAGGTCTATATCGATTATTTATACTATTTGTTAATTGTTTTTTTTTGGATTCACAAAGCTATATTGATTAAGAAACTGAAAATAGCACTTATAAAAGATGGCTTACAATTATGACAGGTGCCTCAAGTGCTATTTTTAGATTCGTTAGACATCGACCAACAATATTGATTTATATATTTTACTAAATTAGTTATTTGTGATAAAAGTTTTAATGCCTAAATTACATTTCCTAATTGTCTCACTTTCGGTTCTAACATTCAGTTGATAAAACGGCATTTATTTAGTTTCCTAATTCTAAACATTTAGTAAATAGGTAAGTAGTAGTGTTAATTACAGGACACCTTATAGACCTTCAAAGGTTCCAACTTTGCAAATGATTTAGTTGATAAACTCCGTGGCTAAGTAATGGTACAAGTGTCTGTTACAAGGGAACCATTGATCTCAATTAAGGAACCTACGAGAGAGATAACTGACGAACCGTTGGTCGTAATTTAGGTATCTACTTTTTTATGGCAATTTCGTAAAGACTTTCCAAGGTTCCCACGTTTAGTTAATAGGCCCCGTGGCTAAGTAATGGTACGGTTCTCTAACACAGAGGAATCGTTAGTCGTAATTTAGTTTCCTACTTACGTAAAGACTTTCCAAGGTTCCCACGTTTAGTTAATAGGCCCCGTGGCTAAGTAATAGCACATTTATCTAACACAGAGAAACCGTTAGTCGTAATTTAGGTTCCTACTTTTATATGTCAATTTCGTATAGACTATCCAAGGTTCCCACTTTTCTAACAGTTTAGTTAATAGTCCCCGAGGCTAGGTAATGGTAAGGTTATCTAACACAGGGGACCTAAGTTGAGAAATTGCTAATTTAGGTACCTACTTTTATTTGACAATTCCGTATAGACTTTCCAAGGTTCCCACTTGCCCAACGGTTTAGTTAATAGGCCCCGTGGCTAAGTAACGGTACAGTAATCTAACACAGAGGAACCGTTAGTCGTAATTTAGGTTCTTACTTTTATATGACAAATTCGTATAGACTTTCCAAGGTTCCGAACTTCCGAACGATCTAGTTAATAGGCCCCGTGGCTAAGTAATGATACGGGTGTCGATTATGCATGAACCGATTGTCGTATCTCTGGTTCTTTGCGTAGAAATCGTTGCGGTTGTTGACCTTCCTATTATAGTTGGTGGTTCTTCGTTGGTTGTTCTTTTCCTGAGGTTTGTCAACCTGCTTGTTGTTGTTAGGTTTCTCAGTTTTGGCTTCCGGTCTTGCTGGTTCGGTGGCGGGTTTCTCCTGCTAAAAGTGTATAGAACAAGTTTATTTTATTTTTTTATACGTAGCACGGCAAATGACTCCATTTCACCTGGTGTTAAGTGAATATGGAATCCAGATGCGACGACAACTGGTGCAGCGTGAAAACAACGCAGCATCCCTCACTCTGCCGGCCCACAAGGTGCCTCTTCACGCCTCGTTTGAAGGACCCCATATCATAGGAAGGAGGGAAAGCGTGTGCTGGCAAACTATTCCATGTTTTGGAAGTGCGACAAAAAAATTAGTCACCAAATTTCTTTATGCGCGATGGAATATTTGAGACAGTGAAGCGGTGACTCTGGATATAACATAAGACTCCTCTTCTTCTCCACAGCTAAAAAAGACGTCTTAAAAGTAGGTAAAAAATGTTTGGACGATTTAAAAGTACTTATTTTTAAGTTTATTTGAATATATAAAAATGACTGAAAAAAATTGACAAATGCAGATGGCACGTCAATCTTAAGTATTCAAAAGGAGTTTCACCCGAGTACTTTCCGTAATAACACGTGTTGTGAGACTCCATTTTAATTTTTAACTACCATTTAATTGTACCCTTACCACAAATACTAAACGCGAAGCCATTAATCAAGATAATTAATTAATTATGTATTCAAAAAGAAATCTTATCGAAAAAAATTTAGTCTTAGATATTCAGAAGTTCCTCGAATGTCTAAAATCTATCTATTAACTATTGCGATTACAAGTGAAGTAATTTTCACAGTTTCTAGCCATTAGACTGATGACCGAATTTCCCCCGTGCATAGGAAAGCACGTTAAGCTGTTTGTCTGGTTGTTAAAACCCCCATTTTTCTAACCTTGTGATTTTTTGATCTTTGCATATGCTTTTTCCATGTTTTTAAGCTGATGATATTTCTATCTATCACCTATTTCTTACCTCTTTAGCCTCGCTCTGTAGAGGTATGGAAGTACTCTGTGCAGAGCAACTTGCCGAAGTCTCTTGTACCGGCTTCGGAGGCGTTACTTGTACTGAGGACTGAGATGGGATCTCGCTCTGTAACACAGTAAAACAATAAATAAATCGAGGTTGTGGTTGGCGAACTAGTATTGAACAAAGAAACTTGCCGGATGAGAAGTAAGAATTGGCCTTAAATGCTTGCATAAAAAGTGCCCAGAGAGGCCCAGATTATGGCGCTTCTCATGATTAGGTGAAGCTATATGGGAATCCATGGCAATAAGATGGCTGATGCATTTGCCAGAGAAGGCTAGGAGTCTTATCTTATTGGCTCTGAGCCGTTTGTAGTACTTGCACCAAGTAGCATCAACAAGGCCTCCGAAGATTCGCCCGTGTACAACACCGCCGTGTTGTACACGGGCGACCGCTCTTTCAACCGCTCCGGACTGGGGGCGGTGGTATACGTGACCGGGTGTTATACTTCAGCAACTGTTTCCGCAGTCGCTGCAGACTGGGGGTGATGCTATACATGGGCGGGTGTTATACTTCAGTAACTGTTTCCGCAGCCGCTGCAGACTGGGGGTGATGCTATACATGGGCGGGTGTTATACTTCAGTAACTGTTTCCGCAGCCGCTGCAGACTGGGGGTGATGCTATACATGGGCGGGTGTTATACTTCAGTAACTGTTTCCGCAGCCGCTGCAGACTGGGGGTGATGCTATACATGGGCGGGTGTTATACTTCAGTAACTGTTTCCGCAGCCGCTGCAGACTGGGGGTGATGCTATACATGGGCGGGTGTTATACTTCAGTAACTGTTTCCGCAGCCGCTGCAGACTGGGGGTGATGCTATACATGGGCGGGTGTTATACACGGGCAGTCAGTTACTCTACCGCTGTAGGCTAAGAGCGGTGATATAAGCGGGCGGTGCAATGTAACTGCCTGGGCGGTCTGTCTCTGGTGCTGTAGGCTGGTTTATGTGCTATAAGTAAGCGAGTGTTATTCATGATGGTTGCTGATTTATCCACTGTAATCTGTAAGTAATTCTATAGGAAAACTAGCTGACCGGCGGACTTTGTACCGCTTTGACAGTTTCCATGACAACAAAACAAACAAATCATTCTTCCGCTTAAGAACACCCGTATCCCATGATGGACTCCTATAGTAGCGCTACCTACCGGGTCCAATTGTAAATCTAATCCATTCTCGAATCCACTTGAAAACACACAGAAAATTTCATCCAAATCGGTCCAGCCGTTTAGAAGGAGTTCAATAACGTACACACGCACACAAGATTTATATACTTACAGCGTGTTAGTTAACACGAGGAACATATTTAATCCTATGGTAGTTTATGCCTGGGTAAACATAAACAAATAAAAAAATACGGCACAGACTGCCCGCGGCGGGGATGAAGGCGTCGCCTCGCGGGGCGCGTGCGGTGTGCAAAGAAAAATTTGACCTTTCGGTGGCGCTCCGCCGGCGCAGTCAGTCGGCAAATATTTGATCTTTTCCCGCGCTTAGTGTATACACTAAATTATTTATTAGGATTATGCAAAAAAATAAGAATATATTTTTTTTAATGAATCGGATCGGGAATCGAATACCTAAAGTCCTGCCTTAATATGTCACTTGGTTTAACTAACAAGCTGTATATAAAGATATATCTCACCGTGCAGGGAGGCGTGGGCGGCGGCGCTAAGGCCACGGTGAGCGTGAGGTCGCACCACATGGCGCAGCGCGCGCGGCGGGCGGAAGCTCCTAGTTGTTTCACCGCCTCCGCTAACTGCAGGATGGCTGTATGAACATTATTATTATTATTATTATTAGCCCTCGCTGTCCCACTGCTGGGCAAAGGCCTCCCTCCATTTCTTCCACCCATTGCGGTCCCTTGCTATTTGACTCCAATCCTGATTAAATATGTATGAACATATATATTTATTTATTTATTTGTTATGTATGAACATACATAACAAATATTTATAATAGTTAGTTTTCATAAATACATTGTTTATTTGCTTTATAATGACATCTAATACCGTTATAAATTACCGTTTTGCGATCAGGCGCAAACGTATCTCCTCACTACTACGCAGAGTGCGTGGTAGCAGTAACAGCATTCTGAAGGCATTATCAGATAAATATGATTGCCCAATACAATCGTTTTTTATAAAATATGTTATTGGGGCAGTTAAATAGCTTTTAAGGTACCTACGATTTTATTTAATATTATTTTAATTTTAATTTTTATTATTTATTTAATTACTAACATAGTTTAAGTGCCCATTGTTACTAATCATAATTGGATCTATTGTTATCTTTAATAAATGAATTATTATTATTATTATTATAAAGAGGACTGCGTCAGTAACCACGACCTTTCGCAATCCAGCCAGTTTTTACCAAGACTGATTGATTTTCCTGATAAATATGTCAAATGTTACTTTTAAATATTTATCAAATCGATTACCGCCCGGCCACGACCTCTGACCCGAAAAAACCCGTAGACTGACTCGGCAATCAAAGTCAAATATTTTTTATTTAAATAACTTTAGAAAAGTGCTTTTGAATAGTCCAAACGTTTTTTTACCTACTACCCATTCAGGACGTCAGTCATATCATAGTCATATATTTTTTTAAAGAGTGCTGATTGCCACAGGCAACCTTTTCAGAGTTTTCAGCGTCGTTTAGAAAGAACACAATAAATTAAAAATATTTTCGTTAGTACAACACGCAAAAAACTAGAAACTTATTCACCACGTCGCAAGACGCTCGCGCTCTTAGTTGAGAGCATAAGATGAAACATGTAATTCATTATTTTCAATTGTTATATTGAACTTAGCAAATTGCATTTTGCAAGATGATGATGATGATGATGATGATGATGATGATGATGATGATGTGTTATTGTTATGAACAGTACTCACGGTCCTGCCGCATGTACCGCGCGGCGTGTGGAGCCAGTTCCCTTCGTCGAGCCGCTTGAACCGCGCCTACTGCACTGCGCCAACAAAGCATAGCGCTTTCTACTTCGCTGTGGGGTGCTCTGTGAAACAAATATATTTGTTTATTTTATTTAAAAGCCTTTATTTATAGAGATTTTTTTTTAAATAATATACCAATATTTTTGTAAATTTCTATGCTCAAGGGAAATACGAAGATAGATAGTAAAAATTATTTTAACTGAATTTATGCAATTTTAAGTCCGATCAAAACTTTCAAATCGAAAATAGCCAGAAGTTGAAAGAACTTTAATGGATTGGAGAAAAAAATTCAGGGAGGTATAATTAATAATCTATTTAGTGCCTTAAATGTTTTTATATTTTATTAAAATTGAAGTTTTAGGCATATCTTTGAATACCGTAAAAAAAATTGTATCGATACTTCTGTCAAACGAAGATACCGGTAATTAAAAATACAGGTATGCTTGGTATCGTTACCTGGGTGGCACTTTTACCATTAAATTAAATAACTGCTCTACGCAGATTGGTTGGTTGATTGATTGATTGATAACGAAAAAAGTAACGATACTTTTCTAGATAACGTTACCTGCATTACCGGTACCAAAATAACCTTAATAGAAATAACGTTACTTACTGGTACTTGTAGTAGAAATTAGTAACGGTATCAGTCTTGGTTTAAGGTTCAAAAAAAATTTATGTATTTCAACATTATGTTCAACCTATTATGTAATTATACATGAAAAAAATCCTTGGATTTGATTTAGCCCAGAAGTAATACGAAATTGACTAAATTAAAAACCAATCGTAAACACTCTTAGGCCTTTAGCCAATAGCGAGACGAAATAGGCTAAATTAAAATCCAGAAATAAACTAATAAAACGTAGAAACTCACATCTCAGCCAGACTCTTGACATCCTCCCGCCACGTGCTCGTGTCAAAAGTCGCCGGGTCGACGCCATTCTCTTTCTCCTTCTCACTTGCGACGTTCTCCTGTCCCCGTTTGAGGACAGTGATTTTGGGGTCTTCAGACTTGACCGGCTTCTTGTTTTGTGCGACGCAAACGCTTGCTCGTAGCGTTTCCATTTTGCCCATAAGCGTTAATACCTGCAAAAATAAATATTTATTATGAATATCATTATATTTGTCATAACTCAAAACATTAAGTGTTCCAAAAGGGGCTAGTACGGAGAAGCTAAAATTTATTTGAAAGAATAATGTCATTATTTTTTAAGATAAGTAAAATGATTGACCTTGGACTGTATAAGGAATACTAACAGGGTGGAAAATAAGACCACTAAAAGTATTCTTGTTTTTAAATAGGTGACGAATGTAAAATGGTTGATCTTGTACTGTATGGGCAATACTAATAGGGTTGAAAATAAAGAAAACACTTGCGTTTATTTACACGCAAATGTATGTATAAACCTTTTTTACATAACTTTTTGCTTTTACTCTCTAGTCTCACCTTTGTGTGTCAGCATATAGAGTGGTAGATGTAAGAGGACTCCACCCGGCTCGGGTACGCTAGCACCAGTAACTCCTATGTGATTTTAAACGTGTATAATAAACCTATTTTTTAATATAACTATTTTTAACTTTAGTTTTCTACTCTTATCTTAGTCCCCTTAGCCTGTCCAGCTACCTTGATATGACCATTTTTTTATTTTACTCTCTAATCTCACCTTAGTATGTTCCCTCAGCATGTCCACAGTGAGCCGGTCCACCCGGGTAGGGCAAGGCGGCAGCCGGGGCACGGGTATCGAGTTCGAGGACGAAACCGCTCGACCCGGGTAAGCGAGCGCCAGTCTCGCCTCCGTACGTTTCCTCTCTCGCTCCAACTGCCGCCATTGTTCATAGCAAGCGTCGAGGCGGGCGTGGAGTATGCCGGATGATGTAGCCGCACCTCTGTGGAGGTTATGTTATGTTTCTGTTGTTTTTTTTTAAATTTTCTTTTAGTTGTACTTTTAGTAGTTAACACCTCGGTGGCCAAGTAGCGAAGCGCTCGGCCCGATACTCGAAGGCCTCGGGATTAATTCCCAGATCAGATCACTTGATTTCAATGATGTGGGCCTCTTCCCTGCAGACTAGTGGCCTTATGGCTAAACGCTCAGTCATATAACCAGAGGTCCTGGGTTCAATTCTCAGGGCAGTGTGGTGTTTTTCGGATTTTTCGATGCATCATAGCCCGGGTTTGTGATCACCAACCCGCATTTGGCAAGCGTGGTGATTAAGTCATTACCCATCAATTGTAGTGATGACTTGATTTCAATGATGGAGGCCTTTGCCCAACAGTGGGACAGTTATAGGTTATTTACTTACTTTTACTTTTTTTTAGCTTCGTGCAGTTAGCACATTTAGCAAGTGTCAAAGTAATTCTTCTTACAAGTTATATAAATAAATAAACATACATTATTCTTCAGATGATAATGAATGATAATAGCTTTACTAATACCACAAAATAACAAATAGTACTACCGTACAGAAGACTCACTCTCTAACAAAAGTCAAGTTTAGGTATAAAAAATTGCCTACTCTTACAACTTTCACGCGAAATTGAAAGTTATCGTGTGACCCGAGCGTTCATATTCAACGCTGACTCGATATCGATTTGACGTCAGGAGCGCAGGGTTCTCACTCATGGATATATTTAAGTTACTGCCATACGCCTGCCCGGTAGGCGCGCCGGCCGAACGTACCTAAACTGCGTAGTGACATCCCCCTGCTAATAAATACCTCACGCCGGAATTCTTGAGAGAATTTAAAAAGTGATGTTGCACTGTTTTGTTTCATTTGCCAACACTTATACACGCTCACATACACTTAAAGGTTAATAATCCACCATTATTTCACATTAATATTTGGCATAACACAAATTTTAGAAAATAAAACAAAACTGCAGACATGACTCTTCACTTTCCCGCCAAGAAGTCCTTCTGTTGTTTATGTAATGGGTAAATATGCAGTGAACGGAATAATGGGGGCAATTTTTTTTATTTTTTTTGTATATATTTTATGGTAAGCACAATGCCTCGATCTCACCTAATGTTAAGTAATGATAAGGCCAATGATGGAAGCGCACTTCCCCCAGGATCCTGAACTAATGAGGCACTGGCTATCTTATCTCTAGCTGCCGGAACACAACAATGCTACAAACATTGATGTTATGGCGACATATTTAGATAAGATGGTGGTAGCTAGCCGGGCGAACAAATAAGCCCTAAAAAATAGCTTTATCTCACGTTGCCGACAATACAGGACTAAGAGCAGTTAAAACCACCAAAGTATCGTTAGTTTATTTTTATCGAATCCCGGATCCCCGGAATTAGTTTTACTTTTTAGTACTGTAGTAACCGAGACTCCTTGCTCGGGCATACTGACTGGCAGCCGCCGTGGCCTGAGTTCAAACGGTGTAGAAGAAAAAGAGATGGAAGAAAAAAGATGAACATCGCGGAATCGGTGACGGGCCGCGACGTCGATTGATTGTTATTATTTTAATGTTGAAACAATATAATATTTTGAGCTTTGGAAGCCTTATTATTGAATAAACCCCCGGTACCTCAAGTAACGACCCAGTGGGGTGTTACAGTACACATGAAATTACTAATGCTGTTATATAAAATGGTCCCATATTCCCAATTATTCCGTATTTTCATATTTTTTTTGAACTGACACAGCAAGCCGCAAGTTACATTTTAGTTATGAGACATCCTCAGTCTCCTTGTGACGACGGACGGACTCTGCAAAGTGTTCGAAACTTAGGAAAAAAATTATTTTTTAAATAATATTTAAATGCGAGTAAAAACATATAAGTATTTCATTTTGTGTAAACAACCTACCAATATCTTATCAACCAAGTATATATTTTAGTAAGTTTATTTTACATAACAAATCTTTATGTATAGCCGTTACAATGTTATGTGTCTCGAAAGAGCTCTTCACCGACATTAAATATTAAACGAGATCAATATTTAAAAGTTAAATGAGAAGATTGTTGCCACAATAAGAATTCAGAGAAGTGTGATGTAATGCAATAAGATCGGGCTACTTGTAAATTTGACCTAGTTTCAGAAGGAACAAACAGCATACAATCATGGTAATGTTACCGAATTTGATTTGAAGTTAATAATCAAACCCGTCTCGGCTTGAGGAACCCTTTAAGTTTCTCGCCGCCCCCAAAAAGTTTGGTGACGGTGAAAAGGCCGTATGAGGCCGTCAGCAAAACTCTCCAAAAAATAACTAATTTGTGTAATCTTTACAGAATATATTCTTTTTGATTTTACCGTTTATGGGCTCCCTCTATCAGACTATTTGTCTGGAAGAAATCGCTTTAAAGCGATGATGACTGCCAAATTAAATTATTTTATTGTCTATGTTGAATAAAAGTATTACTTATCTAATAAAATGTTAATTTTATTTTATTAACCAAATACATTCAATAGCGTAAATATTAATTAAATTAAGACTTTTATGATATTTAATAGATTTTCATTCGTTTTTTTATCCGATAATGCATTCCATTTTTTTTTAATTTTGCAGTGATAATAAACCATATTTACACGAACAGGATTTGAACCAGTACCTTCTGACAATCCGGGCTAACCCTTAATTAGGCTTTTGAAGCTGAATCCAACCACTGCCATTTAAGTCAACACTACTATATTTGTAAGCTAAAGCACAAAATAAGGAGGACCCAGAAGATAAGCTTTCATACTGCGCTCAAGCGAAGTCACACATAGACTTCATGCACGGACACGGATCTCGGGAACAGCTCGGAACGGTTCGAGCGCTGCTGTTGCGTGATTCCGCGCACGTGAGAAGTTGTCTATGTGTGCTTTGCTCGAGCGTATTTCTATGCTTGCCTTCTGCGAGAGGAGCTCGATGGCGCAGTGGTTAACGCGCCCGGTCTGCGAGTGCTGAGGTTAAGCATCTTTCGCAAAGGCCAGTCATGTGTGACCAAATATGTATCATCTCGAGCTCCTCCGTGCTTCGGAAGGCACTTAAAGCCGTTGGGTCCCGCCTGCATTAGCAGTCGTTAACAACCACCAATCCGCACTGGGCCCGCGTGGTGGTTAATGGCCCGTTCTCCCTATCCATCCATAAGGAAGGCTCGTGCACCAGCAGTGGGGACATAAAATGAGCTGATGATGATGATTGCCTCCTGCAGTCTCCTTATTTTGTGGCCAAAGTGAGCCTTATACAATATCAACAACTACGTCATCGACATGAATGTGATGTTAAAATTTTTACAAATACCAAGGATCAGTTAAAAAGCATGCGTAATTAATGTTAGAGGAAAATTTTATTGCAAACAAATTATAATTCAGAAATAGACAGGACTCCTGACCTTTGGACCCTGGATTGCTATGTGAGGATTCAAAATCCGCTCGTGGATATGTTGTTATCAACTTTTCTGAATTATAATTTGAATGCTATAAAATTTATTTAAGTGCATTATTTATGATTAATGATGATTATTATACACTATGAAATTCACGACTAAAAATAATTTACAACATGTAATTTAGTAAAAGTACACCCTGAAATAGTTTGTTTAAAATCGGCCACTGAATAGATTTTAGGCATTTTATAGATAGATATCTTAATCTTTCCTAGTAAAATAAAATTTATTGATATTACAGCCACTCTTTCGATATTAAAACGTAAAGTAAGTATCTATTTTTATTTTTAAAAGCCTTATTGCCATATTAACGTTTTAATTTAGTTTGTTACGACACAAGCGACTGTTAAGTAGATTACTTAATTCAAATTTATTAGTAAATTAAACATATATTAAAATTGGTATCAAATTAGGTGGTAATAACAGCTCCACGTTTTGTCGCGTCGTGAAGTTTTGGTAAGTATAGTCTACCTTTTTAAGATACCTTTATTTATAAAATGTTCAAATAATTTTTAACGCAAATTTTGTTGCAAACAAATTACAAAAACACAAATGTTGAAAAAATTTCCACGAGCAGGATTTGAACCTGCACCCTTCTGACATACCGGGTCAGGTGCTCTTCCAATTGAGCTATCGTGGTTCTAACCAGCCCGCCGAAATTATTCAACACTTTTTACTTTGAAAGCCAAAGGCGCCCATTCAATGTCAACAACTACCGTCACTAACATCCGATCATAAAAGTTGCAGGTTCAAATCCTGCTCGTGGAAATTTTTTCAAAATATTTGGTTTTTTTTTACCTACTTATTTGTTACTTGTTGTAGAAATAATGACAAATATAAATTTAAAATGAACACTATCTACAGTCAAATGAGTCCGCAACACTCACCTCATGTTCCTCATGGCGTAGAAAGGCGCTAGCAATGGCAACTCCAACATAGGGGACGGCAGTACTGGCGGAGGCACGGGCGGACTTGGTCCTAGCAACGCGCCGAGCCCTATAACATATATAATATAATTAAAATAAATATACATATTATAATATAATAAAATTATTAGATGTTACACATAGAATAACATACTAGTTGTTTAGTAATATGTGAATAATTACGAAACATAGCCATGCAACGATGTACTAGATTCCCATGAGCGCTTGAAAAATGGTTGGCGACTTTGGGGCCATGTAGCCACAATGACATTTGTGGCGATGACAGTAAATATTAAGGGGGTGCAGCGCGGAATTTGAAAATTTACGTGTTTTTAAGTCACTGGTGCTAGGCGCTGAATAGGTCTTATACATTAAAAAGACTAGTGTAGGTTAGCTTGATCCTTTCACAAGGTCGTGGTTGTCTTGGAATTTGAAACAAATACCCAGAAACTGCATAAACAATACGTAAAATAATGATATCTAAAAACTTATTTCTTTAGACACTTTGTAAATATAGCACAAATGAAACAATGATCCGGCATCAAAATGTTTGTATTGATATTCCGCAGGTCACTGTTGTCTTATTTTTCAATTAAAAAACATGAATATGAAAATATTAAGACTTTTATTATTTTTTACCCAAACGCCTATGATTTTACGAAAGTAAACATTGCTCTAATTAAATCACCAGCCTACTCTGTACAGATATTAGTGTGCGTGCGTATTCGTAGTCGTGCGCCGTTGTCACACCACTGCCTCGCGCCGCTCGCTCGCTATCATAAAGAAACTTGAAACTCGCAGTTTTGGGTCCGCGCTGCACCCCTTTAAGTACAAATATTTTGTAACTTTAATTGTATTTTTATATTTAAGATTTAAGGTTCACAGTAAGCTGAATCAGCTTTATCACTGCTTGATCACGATCAAAACAACGTCAGGTTTCTAGAGGGTATGGCATCACGCAAGCGTGCTCCCGAACTCCGATTCCGCATCTCCGAACTTCCGATTCTCCGAGTAGTTTGGATAGGATTGGGATGGCCTTTACAGGGTTACAATGGTAGTGTACGTCATAAGCAGATGTGTGTCTAAATCAGAGTTTATACCCTAACTATCCTAACTAATAGTAACTTAACTTAGCGAAAGTGAGTTAGTTTATTTGTTACGCTTTCACGCGTATACTATTCAACCGATCATCATGAAATGTTGAACATATATTCGCAAGAGCATAATCAAAGACTTATTATTAAAAAAGTGAGTTTGTTTGTGTGATACCCTTTTACGCGGAAACTATTTGACAATTTGTTTTTTGTTGTCATAGAAACTGTCAAATAAGCGGTACGAAGTCCGCCGGGTCAGCTAGTAAATAAATAAAAATTGTGTAACTTACCAAGGTTAAACGGAGTATTTTCATGTAGAAACGAGACGTCCACATTCAATTGGTTGGGCGGTGGTCGATTCCTCATCAGCATGCTCATTTGCCTCGCTAACTCCTGGTTCTGACGCATCAACGCCTGGTTATTACTACCCATAGGGTTCTCAAAGTTCTGCCTCTGCTCATTCAAACCGTTCGCCGGGAAGTTTTCTCGCGGCAAAACCACATTCATATCACGCCTTTGCATAAACTCATTCTGGTGGAACCCATTCGGTTTAAAGTTCATCGTATTCGCACCAGAAATCGGCGTCGACTGATTGGGAAACTCGAAGTTCTGTCCCATTGGACTCCGTTCGCTCATCTGCGACATCATATCGTAAAAGTTTTCACCGGAATAGTTTTTAGGTGGCATTTGTGGGTAACTCCTGCTGTAGAACATTTTGTCTTGCATTTTATTGAAGTCCTCATTCTGATAGTGACTGTTCTCATGTAGTTTAAAGTCCATATTGTTCTGCATAGGATTCTCTTCCCGCGGTCGGTCTAAAGAGAGATTGAGATGGTTCAAATAACTTAGCAGATCACCTTCTTGGTTATTCTCTTTGAAACCGTTGGGGAATCTTTGAGCGTTAGCAAACGGATTCTCATAGTTATTATAGTTCATATCCAAATTAAGACTGTTGGGCCTGTTAAAGTTATTCATCGGATACATATTCGATTCCGGTAAAGAGTTTCTCTGGTTTGGTTCAAAGAAATTGTAATACTTGTCGTCGTATTTCGGACTCGAGAATTGGGCGCCGCCAATCTCTTGAGCCGCCAGCCTGAGCAAGTTGAGCTGTTCCGGCGTGACGTCAGATCCGGCGTCGGTTGCGTCAATGCCGAGCAGCGAGTTGACATCGCTGTCTGGGTAATTGACGAAGTTCGTGCCGGCGTAACCGTTTGGCATGAAGTTGTAGCCATTCTGTTCGGTTTGTGGGTAGCTGTACAAATTGTTCGGATAGTTGAACGGTGGTGGGTAGGTATTAGCATCGCTTTTGGGGTACTGGGTGGGTGTGGGTAGACCGCTTACGGTTTTTTCCGGCAATGGGATAGAGCTGAAAAAGAAAAAGTGTACTATAGAGTAACTTTCATCTCAGTTGATGATAAGGCTGTAGGTAAAAGCGCACTACATCCGGAATCGTCGACTACTGATCCAGTTTTATCTTATCTCTTACTGTCAGAATACAGTATTGCTACTAACATTTGTTATGTTGAACATATTTAGATATTGTAACTTGAACAATTATCACCAAATAAATCAAATATCAACAAATAAACCCCCTTTGGTAATCAAACCCGGGACCTATGAGTCTGAGACTAGTGGTCTTAACTACTAGACTACAGAGCCAGTTACAAAGATTTATATCTGCTATAAGCTATAGGAAGTTAAAATATTTATTTACCTGCTCCCTTCTGAGGGTCCAGTCTCATCAAGAATCTTGGTGATGAGATCCCGGACCATAGAGTTTTCTTCCATAATGCGTTCCGACTGCAAGCAAAAGCAAATTTTATAATTGAAATTATATAAATGGATACAAACATAGTGAATTGACAGATAAGAGGGAAAATATGTGTCTATCTGATTGTAGTAAACAATATTTTATTATTTATTTCATTTTATTTTATTTATTTAATAAAAGCACAGAAGGCAATTCTCAAAAAAAACCCTGGCCCCCCACAAACGAAAAGTATATCATTATTTGAGTAGGTAATATTATTATTAGTAATAACTTGTTTTCAAAATCAACAACAAAATTTGTATTCGTCCAGTAAGCTTAATTGTTTGGAAGAGATCTCTATAAATAAGTCCAGCTAAGTACCTATATATTTTTTGTTTCAGTAGAATTTCCAGCAGTAAACTAATATAAGCTGATGATGATGACACTGATGATGAAGATGATTACTATATATGTTGTGTTTATCAAACGCATTAAAATAATTTTTATAATTTAGGTAATATTCATATACCTATTACCTAAAATATTAAATCTACAAATAATAGATTTTTATAACAACAATAATAGACAATATACATTTTAAAAATAATGTTATCTTTCATTTATAAGATTTATCTCAGGGCTCAGTTTATCTATATCTCCTTGACTTTTAAACTAACATACAAGCAAGTGCAACATAACAGCAATGCAGTTAGATTGGCAGTTCAATGCCATCAAATTGAATGTATGTACAAGCCGTAGAACCTTGGAAGTTACACTCCAACTTTAAATATTTTTTGTTTATTTTTAATTTTGTAGTACTTTGAATGGTTAAGTAATTGTATACCTACTTGTAAATAAATAATCAATAAAGTAAACAAGCATAATCAACAAAAATTGGAATCAATGCATAGCATGCTAATTAATCACCTGTATTATTATTACTAGGTGTGCTTTATAGAAAAAAGTCACTTCAGTCTCTACTTCTGAATGATACAGTTTTCTAAGGGATCTTTCTTATAAGATTTAAGTTAAAATATTATTGAATGTATCAACATCCTTACCAATAATTGGCTAGCTTAAATGTAAAGCTATTGATACCATTGGGCTCAGTATTTAATAGATTCATTTATATTCTTATATAGATATGATTCACACATTAGTCGACAAAGTTTTTATTAACAACAAATATGGACATGACATTTCAAAGTTTACTTTCATACAATGTTGATAATGATGAAGAGTAAAGTTACGCTTGTTTCACAATTAACGAGGAAACACAGTCCAATTTTTTTATATCATAATTCATTCATTCATCAACCTCTTAACTTCTATTAGATTTGATGACTATCATTAATAATAGTTTTAGAGACTTGGTTCCTGGTATTATGATAATACATTTTAGAGATTTTAAGACTTGTGAGTAGCCAGTGAGATAAATAGATAGATAATACTTTTACTGCAACCATACAAAAAATTACACTGAACGTTTGAACACAAGCAAAATAACTTATAATGATACAACGGTTTTATCACTTTAAGGTGATCTCTTCCAAACAACCAGTTGAATGGAGAGAGCCAATAAACGGTTAGTGTGACAAACAATTGACGTGAAAAGAAAAAGACACAGAAAAAGGTGTTAGGTTTGATTGTTGTACCTATGGTGTGCTTTATACCTATATCACAGCATGTCGGCAGGTTTACTATGTACTTTGCATCTGCAAATTTAAAACCCATCAAGGGTTTACACAAACAACTGCTAACTTAAGACAACAACCCAGACCAGCTCAATGTGCTTTTAGAATCAGATCACCCATCCTGTGACTCAGCATTGTGGATGTTGCTTAACTTGCCAGATCACAACACAAAAGCACAAACTGTTGCTGATATAGGTCCTCTATAAAGGTACAGCCTTTACATTAATAAAATTCACGAGTTCAGTAGCCCAAATGATACAAGATTTACTAAGAACTATGCAACAAACACTTTGACTTTGACTTTAACTTTAACTTTTACACATTGTCACATTATAAAAGTTTAATGTATGAGCCAAATGTAAAGATTGTGTCTATGTCACTGCTTTTAAAATCCTGAATAATTATTTTCTGATAATATGACAACATAATGCTCAAACCCACCAACCTGAATTGTTATGGTAAATTGTAACATAACCAACTGGCCCAATTACTATTGATAATAATTTAAATCTTAAAAAATAACTATGCTTTAGCAACAATTACTTCAAAACTTCCTTAGGTTCTTAAATTCTCAGCAGATTATAGATCTCAATTGGAATAACAACACACAACCATATTGCAAAATGTTGATTCGGCATCTATTTGTCTTTTCTAGTTTAGATTTCAAAAACATTTGTGTGCATTTCTTTCATGTTTTTATAATATGGGTCAGTCTGTGTGATTAAAATGTAAATAATCAATATCAAGTTCTTCAATACGGGTCATTGACAACCAAACAATATTTTTTTTAAATTTAAGAAGTAAATGAGAACAATTATAGATTTATTGCACATTACACCTGATTATGTGTACTTGTATACAAATAATGTCTATAATGAATCATTATTCAAGTGGAGTGCAGAACCTGCACAACAATAACATTATTCTATTATGTGACAGGGCATAGTTCACCATTGATAACTGTACAATTCCATTATTACGTCTGAGCCTAGTCCATGTAACGAAGGACATCTAAATAAACAATAGTGCTTAGAGAAAGTAGGAACAACCTTTAGCATATTGTTTGTCACTACATTACCTAATAAGATTCCATTAATATTCTGTTACTTGGTAGCAATATTATATGGCGTTGTGTAATAATATCTGATTCCTTCGTTACCTTGTTTCTGTCCTCTAACGTGCAAACTACATAATTCTAAAAATATTGTGTGCATTCTTCAGATGTCATCATTAAACTCGAGCAGAAAAAATCTCACAAACACTACACAGGTTTATCACTGTAACTTCTTTAGCGTTTTTCTTACACATTGTAAAGTCCGTCGATGTTAATAACAAACTTTTTGATGTTACAACGTAAGTAATATTTTTTTTCCCGGATTTTAGGTGAGATTGACAGGTCACGACATTTACTACACCCATGAAAAAGACACAAGTTCACAACCAGTTCGCTACTTACCTGATCTGGTTCATTTTCGACGGTTTTGTACGCATTACCTATGTGACATATATCACTGAAGGCCATTTAAAATAAAAGTTATTCCTTGCCACGATACATACGGGCTTTTGGTGCTAAGCCATTTTTTGGATGACCTACATGTGTTTATGTATAGACTTGTACGTCCTACCTACCTACCTACACAACTACATTGGCGACAGTGTTGCTGTACTCACTGTCGAAGTTTGTCTTACAAATCTATTGATAAAATTAAATTATTTATCCAACTTACGTTTAGATGAATAAGTTATTTAGGTTTAATACACCAACTTATATTTTGGTGCTTAATAAAATTTTATTTTGTGAATTTCCCGCGCTTTGCAATTAAATTTTTCTTCTTCTTCTTCTTTTTTTATTTATGGCATTTTAATTAAATTTTTAATAACTTTACTTTTTAATTCATACTTTTTTTAATTATCTATCATTAAATTTTTTATAAGTAGGTGGGTAAGTAAATGCGGTAAAAGCAGCTAGGTTGTTATAAAGTTCTAATTTTAAAGTTTTACTATACAGCCACCACAAATTAAAACATTGTTTGATAATGTTGTTTCATAGTGTGATGATCACTATCATAATCACAGATTATATTCACCTATATTTCTTTGTAAAATAAAAAAATGTGATTGATAAATTCGTACATATGGATTTATCAATCACTATTCACTTATTTTGTATAGGTACTGATCTATCAATATGAAGATGGCACTAAATGATAATGATGATTCACTTAGTCTTTTACCTTTCTTATTTTCTCGAAATTAAAAATAATATTCAGTAGGTACCTGTTTCGTCTTGTGTACTATTATTTATTCTGTGCTTGTGGCTAGATTATTGAAACTATGAATACCTACCTACGAGCAAAAGTAATTTTAATTTACATGGTTGACATAGCAGCTGGCTAGATACGTATGGTGGATATTTTTGTCATTGATTTATATTTTATATTCTATATTTTATATTAGAACTTTGTTTACTTTGCTTATTTTAATTAACTAAAAAACTACGCATTTTTTGAAATAAATAAAAAAGGTTGTGTAGAGGCACCTTAAGCACTCTTTCATTAATACTGGACCATAGATTATAAACACAGCAACACAGCACATTTTGTCAAATAGTTGTCAATGTGTTGATGTAAAACCATCAATAGATGGCGGATAAAACTCGTTCATAAGCTTCTGTCACTTGATGCTAGATGGCGCTAACTACTATATTCTGTCGTATACATTGGATAGATGGCGTATTTAATTTGTTCATGAGCTTCCGTCATAGGTCGCTAGATGGCTCTAACAACAAAAATAGTTTTAGAGCGTGCTTGCGTTACAGTGTGGAATTTTGCCTCAATCGCGGACACGTATATTTTATCGCTTCATTTTAAAGACCAAGCGGAGTACTACAACTTTTCGGAAGCTACCATTACTTTTTTGTGTTTAGTTTTAAAGTTATTGACGGTTATGCTGACGTCAGCAAAAATATTTTTTATTGTTTCTTACTAAATAATAATTTTATTTTCATACAAAATTCTTGTTTTATAATTAAAAATTTTATTGAACAAACTAACAAATATACACAACAATACCTATAACAACAAAAAAAAACCAACTCAACTGAACTTAAAAAAATAACAGAGAAATAAAAACAGTAAATTAAAAACTAAATGCCTATAAATAAAAGATGTCCTCCAACTGTGGGTTCATGGGAACGGTCTCAAGATTGCTGGCAACATTGCACTTCTGGATTGCCAAGCTAATACGCGGGCAGAGGTAGCCAGCCTTCTTGTCACCGGAGGCCTCAATAAGGCGACCACTTAGCTCTGCCTTAACCACTTAAGCTGCCTTGCCTCCGGCCCCCATGGACCCATTGTTTCCACCGCAAACGGAACAAATAAATAATTACGACCCAGGTTCGCGTATTTGTGCCGTTTGCGATTTTCAGCGCTTACCGCAGCAGCCCCCACATGAAGAGAAGTGGCGCGAACATGCGAGGGAGCCACGGTGTCAGCACAGGTTGCATCCCACACCAACGGCCTGCTAAGCTTCCAGGGCCCAATGGTGATTCCGTCAGGTCTCTTGCCATCGCTGCGAGAAATACCAGCTGGCTCTAAGACAGCCGGTAAACCAACGGTGGCGTAACATACGACCAGCACTACGAGCGCATGAGAGGCCATGGTGGCCTAGGTCGCCAACAGCCTCCCCACATACACAGCGGTGAGGGTGGACTAAACTGGCGTCTAAACGGAGGCAGACCGCTATAGAGAGAGACGGCCTGTCCAACAAAAATAAAAACAATATGTAACTCCATACGAATTACGAATCCATGGCAACGAGATGGCGGATACACTTGCCAGAGAGGGCTTGGAGATCCAGCTCATTGGTCATGAGCCGTTCGTGGCACTTGCACCAAGTACCATTAACAAGCCCTCAAAAATTACATAGTAGACAGGCACAGCATCGAATGGAAAGAGCAGCCGGGTATGAAAAATTCCATATCCTTCCTAGGCGAAAACATCTTAGGACGGAGTAAGTTCATATGCGGAGGCAGTAGAAGGCAGGCCCGATTAACCATCGGTGCCTTGACAGGGCACTATGCCACAAAACAAATGCTTCATAGAATGTATCTATCAACAAATAAGTAGCTTGTGTAGGGCGCAGGCCACACATAAAGGGAGTCGGGCGCGGACATGGCACGGGCGGCTTCCTGTTCCATTCAAATTTCATAATAAGTGCATGAAAATAAAGCGCAATTTAAGATACACGGTATGTCGTGGCTCTGACGTGGTTATGACGCGCCATTTCGGCGCCTGCGACTTAAATTGCGCTTTATTTTCCCGACGTCCGATTTGTGTGGCTTGCGCCTAGGGCATGTGGAGAGGAAACGGAGTCAATGCAGCACCTACTGTGTGACTGCGACTCACTGGCTTGGAAAAGAATGGGACTCCTGGGGTCGGCCTATCTGAAACCGGAGGACTTCAGGCTCTTCGCTCTTAAAGACGTTGCCAAACTTATGGCATCTAACTTTACAGAGGAAGAAGAGTAAAAGGATGGGGTTGCATAAAAGATCCCAATGGTTCAAAGTGTTACTGCGAGAGGGAAACCTCAGCAGGCCCCACTAAGATAAGATAACTTTGTATTCTGAAATTAATTTTAATTAATTTACCCAAAGGCTGGCTTTTTCCTGGGTCAGAGGCTAAGCCTCATCAGCTCATTTTTATGTCCCCACTGCTGGGGCACGAGCCTTCCCTATGGATGGATAGGGAGAACGGGCCATAAACCACCACGCGGGCCCAGTGCGGATTAGTGGTTGTTAACGACTGATAATGCAGCCGGGACCAACGGCTTTACGTGCCTTCCGAAGCACGGAGGAGCTCGAGATGATAAACTTTTGGTCACCCTCCGATGACAGGTCTTTGCGAAAGTTGCTTAACCTCAGCACTCGCGGACCGGGCGCGTTAACCACTGCGCCATCGAGCTCCTCCTAAGAGGCTAAGCATTGCCATAGAACGTGGCAATGCCGCCAGTCTCTTGGGTACTTTACCAGTCGACTGCGACGCGGAGGAATTTTTTGACGCCATATTTTAGATTTGTATTAGTTTTAGTTACTTTAGGTTATTATATAATCTCAGATATAATTTTGTAATTTAATAATATGAATAAAGAAATTATATTATGAACATGCGTAATAAATATTATACTTCTTAATAACACCAAATGAAAAGAAAATTCGTAACTAGTGGGACTTCAGAAATATTATTACATTTCTAAAGTTTCCATAGAATTTCTATGGAAATAGGGTTGTCAAGTTTATAATATTCAACTACTAACTTTATTCAACTACCATGAGAAAAATTTAAAAATTTGTAAACCGACTTCATAAAAAAAAGGACAAGTGCGAGTCTGATTAGCGCACTGAAGGAAGGTACAAACTTTTATATAGATGCCATTCTATACTGGGTGGTTCGCAACAAAATTTTGTAAAATTATATATAGGTACCCGAATTAGTATCTGATATTAATTTCAGCTTGATATTTCCACACGTTCCTGAGAAAACTAGTGGACGAACTAACAGACGGACAACAATGTGAAATTTTCTTTAGTCTTTTAATAAAACTCCTTCAGATGGTAAAATAACATTTTCTTATGAATTTTGTCACTGTTACTTGAACACTCTTAAAACTATTTCTGATAATATCAGGAATACCTGTTGGATAAATGGCATACGTGACAATATCGGTTCGCTGCGTAACATCTAAATCTATAGATCGATCTTTCGACCCTTGTAACCGACTATTTAATTCTAAGATTTTAAACACTTGAAGACGAGTCAACTTCAATGGTTCGGTAAAATGAAAGTCTGCCACCCCTTCCCAATATCACATCATGCACAGTAAAGTATACAATACGTTAAAATGTATTGTGTATGTTAATTATGTACGTTCCCCATACTTAGAACTGATACTCAAAAATTTTTTTTTCATCAAACCCATACGTGTGGGTTTCTATAGATAGGTCTTCAAAAATGATATTAAGGTTTCTAATATATTTTTTTTCTAAACTGAATAGTTTACGCGAGAGACACTTCCAAAGTGGTAAAATGTGTGCCCCCCCTGTAACTTCTAAAATAAGAGAATGATAGAACTAAAAAAAATATATTATGTACATTAGCATGCAAACTTCCACCGAAAATTGGTTTGAACGAGATCTAGTAAGTAGTTTTTTTTAATACGTCATAAACTCGCGCCCGAAAGGTTCCGTACCCTTTCGTGCGCGAGTCCGACTCGCACTTGGCCGGTTTTTTTTTGCTTTAATTAAACTTTAGTAGGTAATAACCGGCTAAAGGTATTGGCATTTATTTATACCCACCAGACTCGCATAAATGTCGCAGAACTCCTATTGTGACTTTGTTGTTTGACAGAGGGTTTTTTTATTAATTTGTACGGCACTAAAGCAGCTTTTTTGCCTATGCGAGTTACATTCGTTTTCGTTATATAAAATCCGCATTAGGCACTGGCCAGCAATCGCTTGTTTACCGACTCTGAAGTCTGCAAGAAATCGCCTAAAACTGTGACCTTGCTATACTGATATTACAAAGCTGAAGAGTTTGTTTATTTGTTTGGTTGAACGCGCTAATCTCAGGAACTACTGGTTCGAATTGAAAAAATATTGTTGTGTTGAATAGTCCATTTATCGAGAAAGGCTATAGGCTATATTACATCACGCTAAGACTAATAGGAGAGGAGCAGCAATGAAAAATGTTGCAAAAACGGGAAATAACGCGGGTGAAACCGCGGCACAGCTAGTTTTATATAGTAAGGTTGGCAAATGACTCTGCTCTGCCTGATGTTAAGCAGAAGCAGAGTCCAGATGCAAGAACAGCCGATAGAGCAGGATTCTTCCTCATTAGCGGTCCTCACCTTGCCGACCTGCAAGTTGTTTCTTCACACGTCGAGGACCCCATGTTGTGGGAAGGACATAAATGTGCTGGAAAGGAATTCCGTTTTTTATATTCAAAACTTATTGTGTTGCAGACGTTGCAGTATAATCTATCTGGGTCGTTAGGCCGTTCGTACCAAGAGCTGTTCGTACTACGGTTCGTAAGACCTTTTTTGAAGTGAGCGATTCGATCGACCCACTATCAAAAATCTGTAATTTATTTTAGCTATGTACAATGTTTACACGTAGAGTAGACCCGATTGAATTGCCCGACAACTAAAACTGTGTTCCAACAATTGGATTAAACGGATTACAAATCACCGAACTGTGAGGAATCCCTTTGTCCTAACAGCACTGTGTGTGGAGTGCAATTGTATCAGTGCAGTGCATCGGATCTCCGTCTGGTCGATAGGTACTATAATGACCGGGGGTACGCCAATAACAAAACGAATGTAACTTTGAATTAATGTATTATCAAATCGTATTAGTTTACAGCTCGATGGCGCAGTGGTTAACGCGCCAGGTCTGCGAATGCTGAGGTTAAACAATTTTCGCAAAGGCCAGTCATCGGATGGGTGACCAAAAAATTATCATCTCGAGCTTCTCCGTGCTTCGGAAGGCACGTTAAGCCGTTGGTCCCGGCTGCATTAGCAGTCGTTAACAACCATCAATCCGCAATGGGCCCGCGTGGTGGTTTATGGCCCGTTCTCCCTATCCATTCATAGGGAAGGCTCGTGCCCCTGCAGTGGGGACATAAAATGAGCTGATGATGATGATGATGATGATTAGTTTACAATTCAGCCCTAAGCTTCTCGGTAGCCTGATTCCGAATCAATCCTCTTCATTTGTTTCCTTCTAGATTTATTATCGTCTTATTTTCAAATGTTCAAATAATTTTTAACGCAAATTTTGTTGCGAACAAACTATAAAAACACAAATGTTGAAAAAAATTTGAAAAAATTTTGGAAATTTTTTCAACATTTGTGTTTTTCTTATTTTCAAATTCAGATCACGTCGTGTGGTGTGCCATATAGAGCTGCCCGGAGCAAGTAGTCCGGATCACTACAACTACTCATCTATAAGGAGACTGCAGAGGGCATGTACAATAAAATGCAGCTGAAACTTTTAACACTGGTTTTATTACCAAAATGAAATTAATCGATGGACATAACTTGCACGTTTTAACACCATATTGGAAGAGAGAAAAAATTGCTAGCACAAAAAGCAATTTTAGTGTGGCCATATGAAATCTCTATCATGTTTAATAAAATTATTAAACAGGGCAAGCTTGCGGGTTCTTCTCAGTAGGTTACAAGGTCTCCCACCCTGTGTAAACAACTTACGATCCGATGACATAGTGACATTTATTTTGACCTATGTGCTATTTTGTAACCTACACTGAATAATTGATTTTGAATTTTGAAGATTCATATAAACTCACTCGAGGAACGCCCACATAGACAACCTCTGGCGGACACAGAAACTTGCAACAGCTGCGCCTGCGTGAGCTCGGACTGTTCCGAGCTGTTCCTGGATCCGTGTCCGTGAATAATAACTAGCTTGAGCCGTTGTCGGTGGCACCCTAGGCTAGGTTTTTAATAATATTTTTATGTTTTGTATGTGCTTTTGTATTTTACTTTTATATTAATATTATAACAAACCTAGACCTAAGAAAAAAAGAAATAAAGAGAATAATAATAATAAAAAGCGATTGTTGATACAGCCAATGGCCTGATGGCCAAGAGCCTCGATCAACATCTAATGAGGCTCTCGTTAGGCGGCTGGATCAAGGGCCTGATTCAGAAGGCAGTTCTCCTCGATACGGCACGCATTGTGAGGAAGTTCCTGTCTCTGGAGCCCTAACCACCGGTAGCTTGGATCCTGGTCTAAATGCCGGCGGAGCCCTATTTTTTATATTTTTGATTTTTTTACTTATTTTGTTTTTAGAAAATATTTAAAAATGTAAATTTATATGAGGAAAAATAAATAAAGGAATAATACTTTTTATTCAAAGTCAACAAATGAACCAATTACTACTGATAAATTACAAATTATTATAAATTAAAAATAAAATTAATTAAAATAAAAATAATATTAAATTAAATCAAATCAAAATTAAATTAAATTAAATTAATTAATTTGGCTCGAGCGCGGTATGTGACAAGCCTACCTTCTGGGTCCCCTTATTTTTGTGTGTGTTAAAGTTAGCAGAAATAAACGTATCTATAATAGTTTAAATGCATTTTTGCAGTAAATTAAATGAAATAAATGAAATGAAAAATATTTTATCAGGGTGCCTAGTGTGAGTTTTGTTTACTACCCGTATTCATTCGAATACGTTTACAAAAACGAAAATTAGTATGGCATTGAAGCAGCGCCTCCTGGCGACATGCGAGAGGAGTTAGGCAACATTTTGCCATACATATAACAATTTGATGGCTGTTATCCAGTTGTCTATTAGTTATTTTTTGGCGATGAAAACTGAGTACCTATTGGTTTCCTGTGCATAGTGATCATGCAAATAGTGCACATAGGTGCACTTTGATGCACTTAATAGGAGGAGTCAATCACTGCCTCTTGTAAAACTTGTGGTACAGAAATAATGATTTTGATTGTTTTTTTTAAATTTGATTTTAGTTTCCTGTTCCGGCAACAATGGTGCCACGTTACTTATCTTAGTAACTTTAATTTATAACAGTAATAAAAAAGAAATAAAAAAAATAACGAGTATTCTTGTCCAATTCGAACTCGGTTAGTTTTACCAGGGTGCCTAGATCTGCTTAGTGATTTTTTTTGCATGCATTCGAAACAAACATTTCGAAGCAAACGAAAACGCGCATTTGAATGGCAATGAAGCTGCGCCTGTGTGCCATTTTTTATGACGGAGGCTTACAAGCAGGCGGGTCACCTGATGGAGAGTAATCGCCGCCGCCCATGGAAACCCGCAAAACCAGAGGAATCGCAGACGCGTTGCCGGCCTTTAAGGAAGTAATAGGCTTGTTTCTTGAAGATCCCTTAGTCGTAACGGTCCGGAAGTACCGCCGCCTAGAGCTGGTTCCACAACATTGTAGTTCGAGACAAGAAATTTCGTGAAAAACGCACAGTAGTAGACCGCCATCCATCAAGGTGAAGTTGATGGAATGACAGTCGGTTGCGTGTAGTGCGGTGAAGGAAAACAGCGGCAGGGATCAACGGCATCAGGACGACATCAGGATCAGCAACATCAGGATCATCGAGCGAGAAGCAAACTCGCCACCACGGGTAGGACGCAAAGAAACTTCGCATCTCTCAGTCCGCTGACCTATAATGCCAGGCTCAACGGCTGGCCGCTGGATGCGTTTTTAAAGTTTCTGCGAGAGGCACAGTGCTACGAATCAGACAGTGGTCTGATGAGCCTAGTGGTGTATCAACAGAAACTTGATAGCCGTCTGGGTGCGAGGTCAGCAGAAAGTCCAATAATGAAGGTGCATGACCCATCACAACTGGAACTCGCGTAGGCTCGGTTACCAATTGGGACAGACTGTAGGCCAAAGCGAAGTCATGAACGGCTCTATCTGTGTGGTCAGTTGTGCGTGAACCAAGCCATTCGACGTGGTGGGCATTGAAGTCTTCCAATACCACAATCTCGGCAGAGGGGATCCATTGGAGAAGGGAGTCTGTCGCTGTTTGGACGCTATCGATGAGTTGTTAGTTCCATTGTTACCGCTGTGGGACCTATACAGGCACGCGTAGACGCGAGGATGGCGTCCGCAGTCGACGTGTAGCCATAAGATGGAGAGGAGAGAAGATCCCTATCTTCAAGATTGCCGAGGCGACGGACGCCCATATCCTCCTTGACGTAGGCACAAACACCGGCTCGAGGCACAAATGCATGTTCCAAATTGTATCCCGGGTAGCGCAAGTATGAGATGTGAGGAGGGGGGATATCTGCGTCTCGGTGAGGAAAAGCAAGGCCGGCTTCTCCGTCTCGAGGTTATAGACGACGATAGACGGTGATAGACGGCGCTCAAGTTAGAGTAGATTCCCCTGATGTTGCAGAAGTCCACGCAAAGCGTAGGAAGGGGTGCGAAAACTCTTACCTTTCTCCTGCCTGCAGCATGCCTTGACACGAGCGGACTTTTGCCCTCCCCAGAATTTTTCGTTTCCGTTAACGGTGATCGAATGGCGAATAAACTTCGCAAGTCGCACTACAAGGCATTCACATTATACAGACACAGTTTAAATAGCCGAGCATCGTCGACTCCAGCTAAAAACAAAAACAAATTGCAAAACAACGTATTTTCCGCTTACATACGCAATAATCAAACAATCAGCGGGTGTCATTAGCATTGTCGATTTTAGTCGTCGTTTCGAAGGTAAATTGGATAATGCGCACAGCGGGTGGCGGTGCGGTGGTGACAGGTGACGTTTTGGCCGCCATGATGGCTGCCAATAATGGCCGACGCTACCAAAGGCGCTCCGCAAACAAAGCAATTTAGTTGCAGACATTATCAACTTAGTTGAAGAAAATTACAACTTTTGAAAAGTTTTCGTTGTAAGTTACCAACTATCTACTTACCTAGTTAGACATCTTAGATGGTGCGAGTCTAATTTTCTTATATCTGTTTTGTAGAGGCACCATGTCTCTGCACTATATAAAAGGACAGGTAATACAAGTGCGCTCGACAAGAAACGACAAATCCAAAAAGAAAGACCTAAACGGTCTTACCACTACACATACAACTCACGAGGCCAACTCTATTGCAACCACTGCGGTAGTCTTTAAATCTAAATTTGGTCTTGCCGGTCATATTAGAGCTCATCTTAGAAGGCAAGACACGTGATAACTCTAATAATAATAATAATAGAAATTGTCGGAGTCGCCGTCGTCGAAACCGATGAGGAGGGCTTTAAATACTTACCTAGTTGATGAAACTAACAACTTTTAATAAAAAGTTTTCGTTAAAGGTTGCCAGTTTCAGCAACAAAAAGACCTCTTGTACTCGCTTCGGCAGTACATATACTAAAATTGGAACGATACAGAGAAGATTAGCATGGCCCCTGCGCAAGGATGACACGCAAAGTCGTGAAGCGTTCCACATTTTTAATAAAAAACTGGAAATGTTTATGGTTATGAAAGAGCGAGGTCTTCTGTTACAGATATATACGTATGTCTAAAAGATGTCCCCAAAAATCTGTAAATGTATCTTTACTCTAGTAATGAAATAAATATTTTTTTGTCTTCTATTTCGATTTTAAATCAATCCATGGTCAACAGTCAGTGTTTGACAGTTTGGGAAGCCAGCACACAACTAGAGCAATGGCACCCGTGTTCGACAAGGCGAGTATTCGACAGAATTTTCGTCGCTGCAAAAAAACATAAATTTTCATTGAAATTTTACGAGATGGCAGTTGTCGCTAAAGACAAAGGAGATGTTTAATTTTATGCCAAGACCCTGTACATTTACTAAAAAAATGTAAAACATACATGTATTTAGTTAAAATAAGTAATACTTCAATACGCTTTATCGTTTTTATATAAAAATGTAAAAAGAAACCGAAAGACATAAGTACGTTGTTTTGCTTTTTGACATTGGCAGAATACCGCTGCATCACGAAAGTCGATTTATTTTAGTGTTTTAGATAATTCTAACATTACAACTATTCATTTCATCATCATCATCATCAGCTCATTTTTTATATGTCCCCACTGCTGGGGCACGAGCCTTCCCTATGGATGGATAGGGAGAACGGGCCTTATACCACCACGCGGGCCCAGTGCGGATTGGTGGTTGTTAACGACTGCTAATGCAGCCGGGACCAACGGCTTTACGTGCCTTCCGAAGCACGGAGGAGCTCGAGATGATAAATTTTTGGTCACCCATCCAATGACCGGCCTTTGCGAAAGTTGCTTAACCTCAGCACTCGCAGACCGGGCGCGTTAACCACTGCGCCATCGAGCTATTCATTTATTGAAGAAAATAATTTCGAATAAGCTTATATCATACATTAGCTATCTTTCGGTATTGTGTACAGGGTTGGCATTTTCTCCATACAAAATTAAACATCTCCTTTTTAATGATTAAAGAAAAAAATGCTGATCATTGGTTCCTGTCAATCACTGGTGCCACTCCCCTAGGTGCGGCAATTAGAAACCGATTCTATCATCTACTAGTGCAACAACTTAAAACGGTTTTCAATCATCAAAAAACTCACAACAGAGTTGCTCTGTCTGCGCAGTTTCTTTAGGTTAAGTATAAGGAGGTTGGGTGACTGAAGATTGACATAAAATTAGTATGGTGTTGAAGTAGCGCCTCCTGGCGACATACGAGAAGAGTTGAAATTATTATTGAAATTATTAGCAATTAAGTATTGTTTTTTTATTTTATTATTAAGAGTTTAGTGTATTCGCTTATTCGTGTCTTTCCAGTAGTCTCGATATAGCCGTCTACTACTGGGACGACCGACAGTGTAAGTAAGTAAGTAAGTATTTTATTGTGTAAAGAAAAAGGTAACAGTATGCAGGTCTTATTGCTAACAAAAAGTATCTCTTAATTCTACTTTTTCAAGTGTATACACAAATATCTAGTTATTTCAGTCAAGACAGTCTTGACTTCATAACAAATAACAAAATATATATATTTAAAATCTATTTATCATCTACTTATAATCTAGGTATTCTTGGATACTATAAAACATTTTTCTTTAACTAAAAACCTAAATTTTGGCAACTTGTAAGTTTTAAAGAGCTGTGGTAATTTATTGTAAATTTACACATCATAATAGTATTATTAATACAAGTGTAAGATTAACAGTAGGCTTATGTAGCTTGTTTCTATACATAGAACGAAGATTTCTTGTTGTGACCTGACAATTTTCTTGAAACATAAATTTATATTTATATACAAATAAGCAAATATCGAAAATGTAGAGACAGGGTAGAGTAAGTACTTAAATTATAGTCTCTAAAAAATGGCCGACAAGAGTTCGTTTGTTTTAAACCAAATATGGCTCGGACGCACTTTTTTTGTAGCACAAATGCTCTGTCTCTATTTTCGATTCGATTTCGATCACGTTAACGAAAACGAGAATTTGTATGGCAACATGTTTCCTCGTATGTCGGTCGCCAGGAGGCACTGCTTTAATGCGATTCTAGTTTTCGTTTTCGTAAACGTAATCGAATGGCGAATGAAGCTCGCATAGGCCCCTTGGGTGCCTAGTGCAAGTTGCATTTGACAAAAGAAATGCCCTTGCCGTTTTCCTTACCGGTTCTTCTCAGTACAAAGTCTCCCGCCCAGAGTAGACTAGGCATAATGACGTTCATAAGAGCTATTTTTAGCCTAAACTGAATAAATTATGTTGAATTTTAATCTACCTATGACAAAGATTTTACTCTCCTCGTATTCCACCAACAGACGATGCTTCAATGCTTCACAAATTTTCGCTTTCGTTAATCAAACGATGAGAATTTTTGTTAAAATTGGCTCCAAAACTCTTTCTAAGTAGGTAGAAACTTTTGTTGTTTGTCATGTAGTTTTGAATTTGGTCATCCACGCATACTTTCAAAATAAAATTGTATAAACTTATTACATAGAGTACAGACTCTACTAACCTATCCTATTTATTTATTACTAGTGGTCGCCCAGTGGTCCTTATATAATTTAATAAATTAGACCTTAATTTTATTAAGGCTGCACGAATTGTATCATAAGCAATGAAAAATTAAAAAAGTCAGAATGTGAGTTTGAATATTGGCATTGACAGATGTCGGCCGCATTAAAGACTATAAAGACAAACAATACGTGTGTGTCAAATACATGGTAGTGTGTGTAATGTTGTTTTTGTTGATTTAATGTATTTTTTATGCATAAATTTTAAAAATATTAATATTTGGATAACCTTCTCTATATAAACTATAAGTGTGCGACATTTCATACTCCTCTGCCAGCGCAATTTTCGTAAAAACGGGTACAAAGTTTTTGCTTCACGTATTAATATATAGATTAATAATAATAAAGTCTATTGACCTGGCTGATTCATTATTTTATCGTACTTAGGTACCTACTTATATTTTTCTTCTGAAACAACTCAAACGAAATTTAAAAAAGTAAACTCGATTTGGGTTTAAGTTACATTCTCTTTTGTAAACAATAATCCTGGCCGCAGTTCAACCGTTTGAAAAACAAAAGGCGATTCGAATAAAGAATTCAATAGAAATCAAATCAAGAGTCCGTCGGCTGCGGGTGCGAGCGGGATGCTGATATCTGGATGCGAACGGGCGCGAAAGAGTCGCGCGCAACGCTAATCCTATTGGCTTATACCGGCCGACGTTTGCCGCGATTGGTCGCCGTGCCTTATTGAACTGTCACTGAAGACCGCGGTTTAGGGGGCGAACGGTAATTCGGGGGCAAACGGGGGGAGAGAAAAGTCTGAGGGTGGTGGGCGAAGGGGGCGGGTGGAAAAGCCGTTTCACAGAACGGAGTTTGGCGATTGACTTGTGGATAGTTTTTAGGGGTCCCTTTAAAGGATTACGTTGTAGGGGTTCGTAGACAGCTTTCCGAGTGTTTTATTTTGTACTTACGCTATGAAGATTTTGGACCTTTTTGTAGTAAGTAAAGGGCTTTCTCTTAGAAAACACGTACAATGATGAAATAATGATTTGCTGTCGCTCACTTAGTTTCCTTAGATTTTTATAAATTTAGATTTAAAAAAAAGTTTAATTGTCTTTAAACAATAACAACGTTATTGTGTTGCCATAGGAACATAAACGGCCTGGTAGGTATACCTAGGTGTTCTTGTTCATACCTTGGCAATCGACGTTTCGACGCTATAACTAAGACCATCACCATATTATCTTCTAAGTCTTTCGCCGTTTTGCTTTTTAGTTATGGGCGTCCACAACAATGTTACCTAGTAACATTGTTTTGATTCGTCAGTTAGTAAGGCAGCCAGTTTCTCAGCCTCAGTGGTGGTTACGACCAGCTATCATCAGGTAAAAGATGAAGGTCAGGTAAGAAAACATTTTTGAAACAGACTGACTTGGGAATGGAAAGCGCTTCATAAGTAGACCCCTCAAGATAAATTAATTTGGTTTTAAAATCGTTTTACAGCATTAAAGTAGAAGACAATTCTCAATTCCGCTTTCAGCAACTTTGCGTTTTCTTTGTTTGTTTTGTGACCAATTTTATACCAATATACCTAATGACAACAAACAATAGAGAACAAAATTACATTCAAACATTGCCGGCAAGAAGTCCTAGATATATATATTATTAAAAAACTAATATTTAATCAAGAATTTAACACTAACAATCATGTACTTAACTGAAAATTAAAAATTTGTTAATAAGTAATAAGTTTTCTTTTTTTCTATTTGTTGACGAAAGCCCAAGACCTTTTGCAGTTTTGTACTAGTTAAGCTAAGCTACTACCTAAGTTTAAGTATCAATTTATTAAACTTCTATAAAAATTGTTACTGTAATTATATCTCATCGGGGATAGTTCACAAGCGCGTAAGTAGAATTGTAGAGAAAACTCGTCGTTAGTTATAATTATAAATATGTATAGTGTTTATTGCTAGTCTAAAATAAATTTGAGTTAAAACTAGATCTGACTAGACAAAACGCGTTTTGACAAAATAGCTATTATAACTTTTTGACTTAGATCAAGTTCATCTAGCTTAGTCTGCGTGCAAAGTGAATCATTAACGCGTCTATCGTCTATCATCAATAACGATTCTAATTGGTCGAGCAAATATAAAAGTTAACTATGTTTTGTTATTTTTATTATACTTACTTAAATTACAAGTAATGTTGCCGATATGGCTCTATGATTTTCTTCGAAAACGTTTGTAAAGCAGTAAATTCTAGTTATTCAAGACGTAATGAAGGTACCCAGTATAAACTAGTTTCAACTAGTAAAAACGCATTTTTACTAAATATGGGTTTTGACTGTTACTTAAACTAATCTCGGGCTTTCTTTACTATTATCATCCGCCTATAAACGTCATACAGCTTGGCTCAATTCAATCATAGTACATAGGGTATAAAGGCCGTTGGCCAAAGGTATGACTATTGGTAGAGTTTAACGACGGCCATCTTACGACAGCCACCGGGATCAACGGTTTAACGTGCTTTCCGAAACACGGAGAAGTTCCCATGAGAGATTTTTCCCGTGTTTTTGTTGTGTGTGAATCCCGATAATAATGATTATTCTAATGTTAGCGACTGAGATGATTAAATTAAAAAAAAAAAAATTTAAAAAGTTCATTCAATCATTTTTTAGTTAACCATAAGGTGGATTAAACAATTTGTTCAACTTTGAACGCACAAGTTGCTGCGCCCTCGAGTTATTCGTCTATGTAACTGAAATTATATGTCATACCGCGGGCGCGGTACCCATAGACTGTCATCCAATGAAATCGTCAGAAGCTCTATGACTTTTCCTCTCTGACGTCACTTTTGGCGGGAACGCGCCAACGCCACGCCCTACTCGTTCTTATTGGGCAAAATATCAAATGTCATTGGCTGTATGCTCCTTTTTTAATGCCTACCTACAGTTTTATTTAGGAGAAGGAAATCAACGGGAAAGTTTTCTTTGGGTATTATTTTACCACAATAAAAATGAAACATAAATAATGATGAGTAAAATAAAAAAGAATATGTAAAACCTTTTTTTTTAAACTTAGCGTCGTATAATATAAACCTACACTATATTTTTTATTTCCCGGGTAGAAGTTAGGCTTTATTGGAATAGAAATACATTAACATAGTGCAGTGTAAGTCAGATCGTCTGACAATTATTAGAATCAAATGTGAAACACACTGAGACTTTGAACCAACTTTCCTAGAAGATTGCTTTATAATATTGTAGATAGGTACACTTGAAATCAAACCAGGCCTAATAAGAATAAATCGCTGTCAATGCCAAAAAAGAAGTAAAATAATGAATCCATAAATTCTGTGTAGCACTTCAAAGTTTTATTAACAGCTTTTATTCAACCTATAGACTGACAGAACAGCAATTCCGTTCTGTAATTGGAAACCAAAATACCTATTCGATTTCGCGCTTAAAATCTACGGCGTCATTATTCTAAACGGCGGGCAGAGGCAACAGCGCTGTAATGCCACAAATTAAAGCTTAAAACGGCCGCTTAACAGCTGACCCAGAAAGTATCTCCCCAGGCCCACCCTCTGTAAGCACACCAAGCTTCCGTTTATCCCAGGATGTAGAGATTTTTATCGTTGGAATTACATTGCAATTGTATAAAAAATATAAATTCATTCAACACATCGGAAACCAGCATAATCTCGGTCTGAAGCTGAAGCAATTTTTACTTTATACTCATACATATAATTTCAGGCATTCAATTCTCAGTTTAGATGTCAAGTGTGTTTTAGAGTTTTTGGTGTGCTTATATCCCACAATAGACAAGTATGGTGATTAAGTCAATTAATGCTCATCAATTATGTAGTGATGATTGATTTTCACGAGGCTTTTGCTTGGGGCAGTTAGGCTATACTTTATTGTTCATACAAGCATCATCATCATCATCATCATCTCCGCCAAAAGTCGTCCACTGCTGGAAAAAAGCCTCCCCCAAGGATTTCTACAACGACCGGTTTTGTGCTGCTCGCGTCCAGCGGCTTCCCGCAACCATCACCAGATTGTCGGTCCACCTTATTGGAGGCCTGCCCACACTGCGCTTTCCGGAACGCGGTCATGCATAGTTTGTTTATTATTTTAAAGCCAACTGGGGTTAACCTACAGCGTTATTTCGAAAAAGTCATGTCCTATTAGGATTGATAAAGAGTATGGCTTCAGTGGAGTGAAAAAAGTATAAGTTTTATTATATCCCCCAAACTCACGGTGTGCAGACATCCTACCTCTCCTAGTCTACCCCACATCAGACGCGAAAAGCAATGGGGCGGGGCGGCCACGCCTTCGGCCGAGCTTACAGCAGCGGCGCCGCGTCAAAAGTGCCCCGGTCGTCGCGACAGACGCGGCTCTGCGCGATTAAAAAAAATATAAACGTCACTCTGTTCCCGCGCTGTCAAATTTTAGCGGGAAATAAATAAATAAATTAGATTAAACCTATTTGTTGTGTAGACTCAGTTAAGTTTCCTACAAGACAGTTTTATTAATTATGTTATGATGATTTAGATTTTTTAAAAGCTTTTGTTGGCCAAATAAAACCAGTGATACTTTTTTAATTTATAAAATGGAAGTCGCTCAGACACCTCTACAATTAACTCAGGATCACCAAGACAGCAGGATGACAGGTAACTTGCAAATAAAAACTATACTGAAAAAAATGCCTACCTACTACCTACATACTGTATAGTAATCTCATATCGCAAATATTTATTAAAGTATTATTACAAATTTTAAGTTTTTTTTAATGGCAAAGGTAGTATATTTACAAAAAACTCTTTTTAATCGCCTTCATGTTTAACATTTACGGCTGATTTTATATACTTACTAGCTTTTGTTCTTGGCTTTACTCATGTGGGCAAATTATATTTGTTCTGTTTCTTCACATATGTAGGAATCAGTAAACGCGTGATTTTTTACGCGCGATTTCATGCTTACGCTTTACCCAACTACATGCTTAAACACGTCATTCTTTATTTTTATTGAACAATTTATGGATCTATTAAATTATTCATTTTTACAGTTATTAATTAATTAAAATTATTTTAATAATTATAATTTTTTTTAAGGTTATTAATAATTAAAATTATTAATAACCTTAAAAAAAACCCTCTTCCCTTTTTTACTCTTTAAAAGGAAAATAAACAAAATTCCTGAAACAGGTCATTCTTCATTTCTTTTTAAAACGCCAAATACCAATTTTCATGTATTTTACTTCAAAACTGACGGACTTTCATACAAACTTTCACCCCTGTTTGACCCCCTTAGGGGATGATTTCCGTAAAATCCTTTCTTAGTGGCTGGTTACTTCACTCTATTAGCCTACAGTTCAAATTTCACCTTATTTGCTTCAGTAGTCTCGGCTCGGTGATGATGAATCAGTCAGGACATTTCATTACATGTATATATGTAGATTAATATATTTATCAGCATTTAGCGTCTTAATAATGAACAAATGATTATATATAAATAAAAGTTATTTGGAGGGGCTTGTAATGTTGTTGTTGTTGTTTAATTTTAAGCTGCTATAATAATTTTTCTCTGTTAAATCAAAATATAGTTTGTAAAAGTTTTCCATGTTCGCAAAAAAAATGTTAAAATTTAAAGATTGCCTATATTTAATTGCCAGAATTTAATTATAGTTATGTACGACGTTCTATTAAATCGTAATATGTCTGTCTGTACTCTACACACTAGCAAGTTTGGTTCTCCTTCACCGTTTTTAACGTTGGCCGCTGTATGCTGCTTTCGACACAGTTTAAAAAATATTGTAGCTAAAATCGTATACTGACTTACTATCAAGCATCTTGATTTGTAATTTCATAGGTAGGTACTTTGTTATAGCAAGAAAAAAGTACACACACGTAACACACGATGTAGGTAGGTTCTAACGAAGTTAACAAAATTACATGTTGTGCACTCCATGTAAACTATATGTTAAAATAAAATATATATCTCTTACTGCCGCACTCATAGACGTAAATTAACATTAATGATTACTTAGCACCTAAAATTGTCTATTGTAAAATAGTCTTTAACAGTGACATTATAAGCACATTTTCGACTAAGCAATTGTAGCTAAGTAATCTAATCATTAATGTTATTTGACGTCTCTGAGTACGGCAGTTACTGCCGCACTCAACTCTTAATTATTATGAATACTTTTTAATGATATTGCGGCCACCGCACCATGGCATGGACGAAGTTGTTGACTCTGAAGTTTCAGTACCAATGTCTCAATTCTATGCACTGTAATATTATTAGATCTGGGATCTCCACTCTAGTAGAGAGGATAGGGCTACTTACTACCTACCAAACCGGAAGAACACAGCAATATAATACAATTAATATGCACATCTTACCACAAAGCAGATATACTTCATTCTACAGTACATACAATACCTACATAGGTACCTACACACTCTAACTTTTCATTGTTTTCACAAGTGTTTTCCAGGTCATTATTAGAGACTTTAATTATTCTTTACAATGAAACATCAAAAGTGCTAAAGAATTATTTACATCCCTGATGCTCATTTTCACTGACGACATGTGAGTTTTAGGTAATACCTAAGCCATGTTTGGTAAAAGTTACTCCTGCAACCGTCACCTAGCATGACTTAAAAGTTACCTACAGTGTATGGTCTTTTAGTAAAAACGAGCATAAGTGCGATAGTTAAGAACCTATAATAATTATAAAACTAAATAACTTGTTAGTAACTAAGTACTTTATTGCGTATAGAAAAGGTAACAGTGTATGCATGTCTTATTGCTAACAAATATCATGGTCACTTATTTGGCATTCTTACCATAAATAAAATAATACCAAACATAAGGTAATAATCCCATTAATAATAATAATAAATATAGTTTTAAGAAAGAAAATAAATAAAGGAGATAATAATAACCTACCTGAAAGTTTTATTTAAAATACTCAGATACAAACACTATCCACGTTCCATTTACTAATAAAAATACCTAATATTCAAAACGCGAACCTGTTCCGTCGCGAAAATGAAATTTCAGATTCCATCTCGGACATTGACTGTTCAGTATTCAGAACGCGTTCTGACCGGGTAAAGTGGCAAATCATGGAGAGGCTGAAAATCAGTCAAATAGACACGGAGTTAGTGACTGACGCGACCTGCATAGTAATGTTCGGAATATTCTCTGAATTTAGACGCCGCGGCGCCGCCATTTGCATTCGATGTTAGAGGGGATGGGTACCTATTTTTTTTATTGCTAGAAGCTTTAGTGGTGTGTTAGGTAGTTATATAGTATCGTAGGTATTTGCAGTAAGCAAAAAAAAGGTTTTATTAAAGTGAACTCATCCTTTAAAAGTATTTTGAACAGATTGACTATCCAAAAATACTTATAACAGTGGTTAAATCAATTTGTTATGTACCAGATTTATGTAGTCTGCGGAACATGCACAATTTCACATACGTCCAAGCGACCGTACTAATTGCCGAAGAGTAAGAAAACTCGGTTCATACGCGCTTTACCAGGTACGGATATGTGTCTGGGCATTTTCTCCCTCTCCTATGTCAGGGTCCAATCTTTGTCCAATCAATTGCTATTGGAGGTGCCCTAGAGTTTCTATTCGTCATTTTGTTTCGCTATTCTCCGACAACTTATTAGAACACTTCACCAGTATCGGTACACAGTTAAACAATAGAGGATTTCTATAAATTTTATTTCTACCCTCAACTACTGAGGAGCTGGTTATCTTATCTCTACAGGGCCATAGCGAAGGGGGGGCATTGTGGGGCAATGCCCTACCTTAAAATACCAATGCCCTACTTTAATAAAATACCTTAATAATCAAATAAACAAAGTACTGTAAAGCAGATTTAAGACGGAAAAAAATACTAGCATAATATGGTGGCATCTAGTCTTACAGTCATACATAATATACAGGGTGTAACAAAATTCCCTTGAATGCCGATTGGGGGTCATTCCACCCATCAATACGAACAACTTTTACTATGGCACCAACTTGGAAATCGCAATTTAAGGGAATTTTGTTACACCTGTATATCAGCCCGACAATTACATAAGTATTAACTTGAATCGCACATGTTCACAAATCAAGGACAACCAAATTCGATTGACCAGTATAGATCAAGTAACATTTTTACTTCCGCCCTACCTGTAACCACAGCTGCCCTACCTTAAATTCAAGTTTAGCTACGGCCCTGTGTCTCTAACCGGGATACAGGACTTATGGCGGCAGACTAAGATAAGATGCTGGTATCTAGCTAGGCTAGCTAATCAAGCCCTATCACAAACCATGCAAACTAAGTAGATACAATATACCTCCCGCTTGGAACCAAAACCTCGGACCTCTGAGTCTGAGACCAGTGCTGGTGAAACTACAGTTCTAGTTCTAAAGTGACTATATCATTCTGAAGCATGGAGAAGCTCGAGATATTAATAATTTGATTACTTATCATTGATGAGGAGCTTAACGCACCCGGGTCGCGATTTGTTGGGTCAAGCAACTTTCGCAGAGGCCGGTCATCGGATGAATGATCAAAAATGTATCATCCCGAGCTCTTCCGTCCTTCGGAAGGCACGTAAAACCGTTGGTGCCGGCTGCAATAGCAGTCTTTAACAACCACCAATCCGCACTTTGCCCGCGTGGTGGTGTATGGCCCGTTCTCCCTAGCCACCCATAGGGATGGCTCGTGCCTTAGCAATGGGGAAACCAAATGAGCTAGGTATGATGATGATGATGTGATCGCTTATCCGGTAACACGACATTACGAAAGTTACTGAACTTCGCAAGATTTTAAGCAAACGCACTAGCCGCACTCGCAACGCCATCGAACTCCTTCTGATTTGGCCAGCTATAGCCAGATGGAATCAGAAATATTTAGCATTAAGCCAGTTTTAAGTAGTAATATTATTATAAACTAAGAATTGGACGGTAGATTAAGTTAAAATTTAGTCTCACACCACGGAAAGAACTGGGGTAAAACTCAATCAGAAAGAAACAAATCAGGAAAGACAAATGAAGAGAAAGTCTTAAATGAAGAAGTCTTGCGACGAAACGTTAACCTTTGCACACTGTCATGCTGAGAATATTTGCATATCTGGGCAGTGTGCTTAAACACGGCGGCTATACGAGCTCTTCCAACTAATCATGATGGGTTAATCATGGTGGGATGGGAATAGTAGCTGGAAAGAGATGACGTGGTCGCTGAAGAAAGCTGAGATTGCGGAACATTTGGGTGTGAACGGATTACCGGAGTGCCACTTAACTCTTTCGCCTCGTTAAGGACAGGACCAAATATGAAGAACTGACTGTCAACCTTGGAAAGGCACACTAAGAAGCAGAAGCTAGACGGACATCGAACCTTCCACCAAAGCTCGTTTATATATTTTGTCTTTGATACAATCATAATTCAAAGCAGCACTGAAGCAATCCTTGGAAGCATTCGCCGCCGTCTCGGTGGTCGCTTAAACACGGATCGGGTCGAGGGGTGAAATTAATCAGGCCGGCTCAAGGGCTTGCCGCGTCAAAAGAAAACCAAATAAAACGGCAAGCGACAAAGTTTCCGGGCGGATGTAGTAGGGAGCAGAGGTGGAACGGAGTCGTTTGTCTATAAAATCTTTTTATTTGACAAGCGTTGTGAGGTTTCTTTTTTTTGTGTCTCAATAACTGGCCAATCAAGTGGCCTTTGGTGACACATAGTGGAATCTGTCAGGCGTTTCCGTCTATTATGGTGGAGGAGACTGACCGAAGCGTTTCATCATCACATAACATGTTCGATGCGAGCATTCGTATGGTCAGTACAGTGAGCCAAGCAGCTCGCCGCCAGCTCCGCTGCGTTACCGGTCAGTCAGCAATGGTGTTCGCTTCGGTCAGTCTCCACGATTAAAGTCAACTTGATTGTGGTTTTCGTTGTAGCTTTTCGTGATAACTGTATAGTTATACCTTAAAACTTTACAATGGATATGCTGTTAGTTTTCTTATCTGGTAAGAAGTGACAATGAGGTCGAGGGTAGCAGCGCACTTTACATCTCAGTAAGTACCTTGACTTGGCTCACGAGGTTACCGCCATGTGGGATGTGGATTCAACCATTATTGTACCGATAGTCGTTTCGGCAAACGGTCTTTTAGCCAAGATGCAAAAGGCAGTACTCCTTGACACGGCACGTATTATCAGGAGGTTCCTCACTCTGCAGCCCTAATCACCGATAGCTTGGGTCTATCCCCGCTGCCGGTGACAACCTAGGTTAAGTTTTTTATAATATTTTATATTGTAAATATGTTTTTATATAAAATATTGTAAAAAAATTTTTCTTAAGATATATATGTTTAATAAAGAGAATAATAATAATAATAAACACTGTAAACTTTGTCCACGTGACGGCTCCACGCCACTTCTGTTCCACTTTAAGTGCCGTACTCCGGGAGACAAACATTGATTTATCTTGATACCGGGATTTACCTCGCCCCTCTCCCCCTGACTTCCAATTTCGCAAACGGAACTTTTTATGTGTCTTACGAAATTCCCTTTTACGTCCCGTTCTATTTCCTGAATGTATCGGGCCAGCGCGACGTTATGTAACATAACATGGCATGTAGGTAATGTGGAATATTTTTTATGTGAAAAATGATTTTCTATCTTCCAAGTGTGTTCTATTCTTCTTATATTTTTTGTCACAATGGGAAGCTCTTGGGTTTGAGATGAGAGAGAGAGAGAGAGAGGGAGAGAGAGAGATAGTAAGTCAAAAACTAAATTTTTATTCAAATAAACTTAAAAATAAGTACTTTTGAATGATGTAAAATGAGTTCACTTCACCCGATGTTAACAGATTATTTTTTCATTTACTTAGGTACCTACTAAAAAAAGATTAATAACAGATATGAAGAGAAGAGAAAAATATTTGTATTCTAAATCACTTAATAATTCCTTTCATGATTATTTTATTTATAATTGCTTACAGTAATTAAATTTTAATTAAACCCTATTCGCAATTAATCCGCACTGAGCCCACGTGGTGTTTTATGACCCATTCTCCCTATCTATCCATAGGGAATCCACGTGCACCAGCAGTGGAGACATAAAAAAGAGCTGATGATGATAATGATAAAACCTATTTTAGGTATTCATTTTTGCGAGATGTAAAATCAACTCTAGTAGTTCCGCCCAAAGAGTTCAATTTCAAGCCTTCTCCTCAACCTTAGAAAAAAATAATTGTAAAATCTAATTTGTAATTGAATTTTTTCTCCCGTCTCATCCGATCCCAATCCCACATAACGGGATCACAATATCAAAACGGCCATAATCCCGGCACGAGACGCGGGCCACATGCGACCCGCCCGCCCCCCAGGGTACAATTGGGATCATATTGATTTTATATTGTGCACATATTGTGAGCGGTTGTTTGATTTTATAACCGTTCGTGCGGGATTCCGAAGTGCCATAGCTAGTGCCAGGTTGGTTCACCATTTGATACGTGAGTCCATTAGGGCATGCAAAATCAAAAGAAACAATAAAACCGGTTTATTCCGATTTCGGATAGTTAAAACCGATTTTTTGGTTTTTTCGTGTATTACGGTTTTTGGTTATTGACTGTCACTTTTTAGTTAATATTTTTAGACGGAGACACAATATTTTAAACATGTATTTAGTCAATTGTTTAGCTTTAAACACTTTTTTGTAGTACAAGGGTTTGAGTTTAGAATTGTTTTCAATTTAAAAGCCAAGAATTAAAAATTTGAAATTATAACAATTGTAATTCAATTGTTAAGGGGGTGCAGCGCAGAATTTGAAAATTTACGTGTTTTTAAGTCACTGGGTGCTAGGCGCTAAATAGGTCTTATACATTAAAAGGACTAGTATAGGTTAGCTTGATCCTTTCACAAGGTCATGGTTTTCTTGGAATTTCTTCAGAAACTGTGTAAATATAGCACAAATGAAACAATGATCCAACATCATAATGTTTGTATTGATATTCCGCAGGTCACTGTTGTCTAAAAAAAACATGAATATGAAAATATTAAGACTTTTCTTATTTTACCCAAACGCCTATGATTTTACGAAAGTAAACATTGCTCTAATTAAATCACCAGCCTACTCTCTACAGATATTAGTGTGCGTGCGTATTCTTGTCGTGCGCCGTTGTCACACCACTGCCACGCGCCGCTCGCTCGCTATCATAAAGAAACTTGAAACTCGCAGTTTTGCGTCCGCGCTGCACCTTATGTTAAGATAAAATGTTAAGATAGCATGTTCCTTGATCAAAAATAAGGATCTGGAATTAGAAAAGAAGATTAGCAAGGATTTTAACCGCCTTTGTGTTCTATTGGCTAAGACCACTGGCTTAGACCCAGAGGTCTCGGGTTTGTGTTCTCGGTTTGGTTGGTGGTAGGGCTTGTTCGTCCGCTTGGCTAGCTACCACCATCTTATCTAAATATGTCGCTAAAACATCAATGTTTGTAGCATTGTTGTAATCCGGCAGCTACACTGAACCGCAAAGAAAAAGGGTCGGTTAGAAAATCTTCAATATCTTCAAAAGCACCTGACCTAGTTTTATGAAATAAAGACTAAATTAAAGAATATTTAATGCCACATAAATAAATATATAAAACCTTTTTATTTATTTTTGATAATTGTATAAAAAACTGAAAATTTAAAATAATGCTTTTTTTATTATTTAGTACAAAAAATTCAAATCAATTGTTTCGCATTTGTTTTAGTTTTGACATAAAAAATGCTATAAAAATCTCTGCCTTATAAATTTTACTATTCTGAGGTCGTTAACCCCTGATGTACCAGGATCCTGACAATGCTTGAAGATGGGCGCAGTCAGCGAAATACAACAAGAACTGTTGTTGTGACTCTTTCTACAGTTCAGCAAGTACTCTAGCGTTTCCATGAAACTGAATCCAATCTTCGAAGACCAGGCACAGGCCGAAGGTGCAAAAAGGTCAACTCGACCCCAAACCGAATAACGCACAGACTAAAAAGCATTAGTCGCCGAAATGGAATTGAATCTGTGTCCGATGGCACCGCTCCGCGAATCGTCGCGGGGTGCGGCCTCTGCTGGCGACAACTCGCCCTTATCAAATTATCTTATAGCCATAGTCTTAAAATCTCGCAGAATGACTGTTAATTTTAAAAAAAAAAGGGAATATTTATAATGTCACTTTCGAATTGTTATTTTGCACTCACTGCGACTTGCAATTCAGAGCGCAGTATTAAATTAGTTTAAATAAGACATTATTAACAATTGCTTGAAAGCTTTGATTTAAAATAAAATAACTTGTAAAATATTACCAAAAAAAACTGCTAGAAAACATATGAAAGAAGAAATACGAATATTATATAAAAGTAGTATTCACGGTGTACCTATCTATGCTATGAAAAGTCACTCAGTTAAAAAATAATCATTTCACATGCCATCTGTTACCAAAACATATTAAAGCAATTTCGGCTTTTATAAAACGAAGCAAGAAGAAACCAAGTTACAAACTGCATTAATTTATTTAAAAAACCTTAGTTATTTATTAAAATCTTAATAAAAAAAAATTACTTACAGTCTCTTTGTATCGTCTTTTCACTTCTTTTAACAAACTTCCAAAACGATTGAAATAACAACAAGGCTTCAACAAATTTAATCCTAATACCTACTATTTTATTATATTCGATGTATTTTTTTGTATATTTTTTTTGCTTTGCCAAGTCTACGCGATTCGCAACCCCACCGCTGCCTACGTGTTGTGACTGCTCCTGACACTTAATATAGGTAAATAAATAAACACAATAAAGCCATTGTGATTGTGAATCACCAATTACGGCTAACTAGCTGTGACGACTGTAATTCACTTTGTCTACCATTGATTCGATGGGTTTCTGGGCAGCGTACGTGACGCGGATCTTCAATGAAAGGTTTTTGATTATAAATTGTTTGACACTTTCCGTAGAGTGGTGGTGGTCTTCTATGAAGACCATCATTATCATCATCAGTTAAATTTTATGACCCCACTGCTGGGTCACGAGCCTTATCTATGGATGGATAGGGAGAACAGGCCATAAAACACTACGCGGGCCTAGTGCGGATTGGTGGTTGTTAACGACTGCTGATGCAGCCGGGATTCTACGTGCCTTTCAAAGCACGGAGGAGTTCGAGATGATACATTTTTGGTTACCCATCCGATGACCGGTTTTCAGCACTCGCAGACCGGGAGCGTTAACCTCTGAGCCAACGAGCTCCTCCTTTTGAAGACGAATTGCTGTTCACAGTAAAGACGTCTTCCGATTTCCACTATCCAGCATCTTGTAAGAAGCAGGCACTTCCCTCCCTGATAGAAATGGAATAAAAGAAAAAAATGCGAGAAGTTCAAAGCACATAAGTATGTTGGGGGAGTTCGGGCTTACAAATACCTCGTAGGCCTAATAATTCACTCATAACCTTATGGGACAACACAAAAATAAAACGATTCTTTTTGTTCATTATTGTTTTTACAAATTTTTGGTTTCAGTCAAAAAATATTATGCTTTGTGCTACTTTTTAGCAAGATAGCAGTCACGAGAATGTAACTCTTAATACAATGGAATAAGAGTCAAAACTAGTCAAAAGTGAATACATGTAATGCTCGTGACTGTACCTACTTTACATACTATAAAATATATTTTTTTTAACTTAATTCTAAGGTATTGAGACTTTGTTTAGGAATTTTAGGGCGTGTCATAAGCTCTTGGATACATACTGACATAATTATCTAGGTTTTTTCAAGAAGAGAATTTATTTGAACGAAAGTTATTACTCTATTACTATTAAGTATTATAATACTCTAATTTATCTTAAAAGCGTCAATAATTCCTCCATCACGTCAATAAAAGTTATCGCCAACTAACTGTTAAACCACATCAAATCTTATATTCCCTCTTTGATCGTTACACGCTTCCCAATCACTTAATTGATTTGTCACATTAGCGAACACTTCTTTTTTACATCACTTGATACCGTACCCAGACATAAATAAAGTCGAAAATGCAACGGCATTCGTTCTTTAAACATGTTGAGGGGTCCTTCAGGGGAGTGTATTGGGTCCCATACATTATGCCACAGCAAAGTGGCAATTCTATTAAAAGGGGTGAATTTTCAGTTGGTAATTTTATTAGCCTTATCGTGATTAAATGTTTATAGATTTAAATCTTAAAAATCAAATCACCATACTGAGATGCGATGTTAAAAAGATTATTTTTTGTAATTAATGATTTTCAAGAGCTTTTATAGCAGACGTAGACGTAAATAGACGTTCATAAGAGCTATTTGTAGCCTAAATTGACTAAATGATATTCAATTTTGGATTTTGGAATTTTATACTTAAGTATAATAAAAAAAACTAAAACTTTTTATTTTATTTATTTATACATAAAGGCGCAATATCGGTCATAAGACAGATAATGTAATTCATTTGTATGCTTTTTAAGAGTATGTTGCCAGCACGCACGATGGAATTTTACGTAAAGCTCGCGCGCCGAATGCTTTGGTACCGGCCACAGAACACCAGGTACCGGCTGTGGAATACGATAGAACAACCGCATATCAAAATTGATTTTTACAACTGATTGATATAGGGTACTCTATGAATATAATTTAATAGTTCGAAAGTCGAAGTTTAATATTCTGTAGCGTAAATCATTTTATATTTGTTGGCAGTAAATGTTTTCATGTAGTAAAGTTAACGTTTTTGCAATTGGGAAATATTAATTTCTTCATTTACGATTTTCAAAGTGAAATAGTTTTGAAAATTCAACTGAAAGATATAAGGTATTATATATTTTTGAAAATCACATCTATCGGAGGTTTGAAACTAATATAATTAATTGTTTTTTATACGACTATATAAATAGAAAACAATTTAAAGAAAAAATGCAGGAAAAAAACGTTTTCCTCAATTTCGTCGAAGCTTTTAACATTTACCGAAGTTTACAGATGCTTTGAATTTAATGTTAATTCATAGTTTAGTTACTCATCAAAAGAATTAGCTGCGAGTTATTGCGCGTTACGAAGATATGAGAAAAAATCTAATACAAGTCTGGGAACGGAAATTGCTATCAATTGCGGTTTCGTAGTTGACTTTTACTATCAGTAGTTTGTGGTATGTTTTATCGATTAATTATTTTATTTTGTTAAGTTTGTATCATTTTGATGACATTTTTCGTGAGCAAATAGATATCTGAAATAATTCCCACATTCTGAAACAATATAAAAAGCGCTGTAAAAAATATGTTTCTATTACCGTTTCAGTGGTCTTTACGTAGAGTACGGCTATTTTATTCTTCAAAATGTCTACTTTTCACTGTACTAAACGTGAGTTAATAGTGTCATATATAGAAGGCGGAAAAACGATTGCGGCACTTTCAACATATTTGGAAGAATTACAAGTTTCAGAAGATAATATATGTTTTATTATTGGCAATATTCAAAGGAGTATCATCCCTTCGTTTAATAAACGCTGGAGTGAAGCAGGACGCCACAAGAATAACTTTTTAAGAAAGGACGCCAATTGGTTGGATTCTGAATATTCCTTGACTATACCGACATCTGAAAACGTGTCAACCGACTCTACTCCGTCTACTTCTTCTAGTAAACGAGGAAGACCGTGTGTGTCATAATATGGAGACTCTTCAGAATCAAGCAAAAAAAGAAAAAACACTATTTTGCTAAATGAATATGGTTTGGAGCACATTACAAGCGCATATATTCAAGGATTGCGATCTATCGGAGAAGGAACTGAAGCAAAACTAGTTGAAAAATTATGGTTGGCTCATGCCGAAAAAAAGGTTTTTGTTATGAATCAGTTAGATAATGTAAAAATAATCAAAGGGCTTACAGATAAAGAGGCATTAAGTGTGTTCATCGACTTGGAACTAACAAAAGCAGGTACAGATAACCTCCAGAACGTTACAAATGAAAGAAACTGTTCAATATTTCCACCTTACTACTACCTTACTACAAAATACAATAAATGAAACAGAAAATTATATAGCAAATGGGGTTGTGATGGGTCATCTGGCCAAAGCCAGTACAAACAAAAACTTCCAGAGGAGTCTGAACTTATTTCCGATGCAAATTTATTTATAACTTCTTTTGTGCCCATCAGATTAATTGACAAGGAATCAGGCGCCATCGTATGGCAAAATCCAGTGCCTTCATCTGTTCGTTTCTGTCGGCCTATATCTATTGAATTTTGCAAAGAAACACCGGAGAAAACAAAATCTGTTGTAGATGAAATAAAAAACCAAATACAAACTTTGCTTCCATCCATAATTAATAAAGAAGGCGTGGGAGTTCAAGTCAAGCATGAACTTTTTCTGAAGATGATAGACGGAAAAGTAGCACAAGTTTTAACAGATACGCCTTCTAGTTCCACTTGTACAATATGCGGAGCAACTCCTAGACAAATGAATGATTTAACGAAAGTAACAGCCAGGCCCGAAAATGAAAATACTTATCAATACGGATTATCAACATTACATGCCTGGATTCGTTGCATGGAAATGATATATCATATAATCTATCTTTCCAAACGTGGTCTGCGACAAGCGAAGAAAAAAAAGACTCAAGCAAGAAAAAAAGACTAAAGAACAAAAGCGATTTCGTGAAGAGTTGGGTTTAAATATCGATAAACCACGACAGGGGACGGGAAATATTAATGATGGTAATACTGCTAGAAGATTTTTTTACAATGCTTCCTGTTCTGCAGATATCACAGGGGTTCACATTGATTTAATTAAACGGTTATACATAGCTTTGTCATCTGGTATTGTGGTAGATAGTAAGAAATTTGGTAATTATGCTCTGGAAAATGCAAGGATATACATATGTGAGTAAATATAGTTGGTATTACATGCCATCATCTGTTCACAAAATTTTAATTCACGGAGAGAGTATTATAAACCATTTCGCAGTATTACCAATTGGACAACTCTCCGAAGATGCGCAAGAATCTCACAATAAGGATTATAAAAAAATTCGCCTACATCATGCTCGGAAATGCTCTCGAATAGCTACAAATGAAGATGTGTTCAATACACTACTTTATACTTCAGATCCATATATAACGAGCATAAGAAAACCATATGCAAAAAATGTAAAGGAGCTAGATGAAGATACTTTGCACCTTCTCAAGGTTAACGAACTTATTTCCGATCCTGAAGCTCACCAGGTGTAAATGTAGATCTTGCTGATCAGAAGATATTGCTAAAATTTAGATTTTTTTTTCTATATGTGTTTTTCAGTGTTATAGGTATTGTAACATATAATAATTTAATTTATCATTATAATTATAGTTATCATAATTGAGTAATTAGGATTAAGAGATACACATACGATATATTGCTAAAACTATAATATTTCTATAAAGAAAATAAATATATACAATTTTAAAAGATTGTGACTTTTCTTTATTAAATAAAAAAACTAACGCGTAATTCCAATTCTTCAAACATTACTTATATGAATCCTTATATATCACTTCATATTAGTGCAAAATTTAATAGCTCTATCTTTCAAATCGACGGGGTTACAGATTTTTGATCCGAAACGCACCGAAATATTCCACAGTGCGGCGGCGCCGGCGCAGTAACATATTTTTTTTTAAACAAACAACCTGTAGTCTCATTTCCTCTTTCAGATGACAACACGTCGCCGCTTTGCTGGTCTCCACCGACGTCAGCAGCGTTGGTGGCAGCAGCATTAGCTCCACCAGCACTTAGGCCCTGGCTGCCTGACCCTCCTTCTAAGAAATCCAACCATTTGGGTAAGAAAGGTCGATAGACTACTATTAAATTTATATATTTTTTACTACTAAAACTATTGGCTAATAATAATTCATGCACACATAACACAGTCTCTGTGACTTAGTGGTATACAACTGTATCAGTGTAAGCAGAGCAGGAATGCATGTATATGAACTTGGTTTGGGGCCTTCATCTCATTTGAAGCACTTTACTCGGAATCCTCAATCACTGAGGAACCGTGCGTACTCAAAACAAGCCCTACAAACAACTAAACCCATGCAGTACAATCATGCATGCAGCCCGCTGGAATCGACAGCCGGGACCTCTGGGTTTAAGACCAGTAGTCTCATTTATTAAACCACAGTTAGTTAAAATGTCAGAAATAGTCAGAATAAGGCTAGTACCACAAGCACGCTATTCTTATTCGTTAGGCGGCAGTATTGTAAACCTTTTAAAAATAGTAGAGTCCAGATCCAGTCATGTTACTTTCAGGTGTATAGCTTCCCCATGGCATTGAACTACTTCTCTTGACCTACTTAAGTTTCCTATACATCATGTAACATGTTCTATTGTCTCCCAAAGGTCTGGTGTGCGTGGTATGCGGGGATACGAGCTCCGGCAAGCACTACGGTATCCTCGCCTGCAACGGCTGCAGTGGATTCTTTAAACGCTCAGTCAGGAGAAAACTTATCTACAGGTGGGTTAATAGTTATCATCCAACGGTCAGGGTGCCTTGTGAGTTTTATTCGCTAATCGATCACGTTAACGAAAACGAGAATTTGTATGGCAAAATTTTAACTCTTCTCATATGTCGCCAGGAGGCGCTGCTTCAATTGCATATTGATTTTTGTTTTCGTAAACGTAGTTGATCCAATGAATACGGATAGGAAACAAAACTTACACGAGGCACACTGTTTATTTATCGGTTGACTGAAACGGAAAACTATGCGGTCTGCTTGATGGAGAGCGGTCACCTGTCTTGACGTTCAAATCAAATCAAATCAAAGCAAATCATTTATTTTTTTCGTTATCACATTTACTCATAAGTAGGTACTCTTAGAGATTCAAAGTCAAACCCCAGGATGATCTTGTTACTCTGTGTTGTTACTTGTTTAAAAGTATAGGTACCTTAATTAATTAATTTATTTATACATAAATGTACAAAAATGGACATCAGACAGAAAAATTACAACACGAGCGAGCCTTACAGTAGTCGCATATGATGTGTAACATTTGACATCTCACCTTAGTAATAAACAATTTTAACATTAAATTCTGAAAAAAAATGGGTCAGGTATTACATCATTTTATAACTATAAAATAAATGCAGTAAATACTCATTAAAAGACATTTGACATATCAAAATGACCTTTGATAGGCAAATGACACAATATGACACATATAATAATATGTCATGTTCATAATACAATGGCGCGCGCTTGCGCGCTTTTCTGACTTCCTGTTACTCTGTTACACACACTTCCGTCCTATTTCACGAAATCACTCCCATAGAGCGGAAAGATGTTACACATCAAAAATAAATTTAAATGCATGTGCATGCTTGTGTCCAATTAGAATGATTACCTTCCTTTATGTAGTTACTATTATTTAATCTGGTTGCATGATTAACAGACTAGATGATGATGATAAGACTTCTATAAAACAATAGCTTCATAATTCACAAGTCCATACCTCTCTATTCAGTTACGCAAACTGAACATACAACGCTTATAATGTAGAGCAGGTTGTATAAACACAATATTTAATGCTCCATTTCTTAATTTTAAATAACCGAAACGTTCCAATGTAACTAATAATGTCAAACACCAATAAGGTCACATATGTGGCACAGAAAACATAGTACACTGTTATACCAGGTGATCAAACATAATGAGTGATGCTGAAATGGTGACTGAAGCTCTATCTGGGCCATTTGATTCAGCAATATTTTAATAGTGCTGCTTTTGTTCATCATCATCATCTCAGCTAAAACACGTCCACTGCTGGACAAAGGCCTCCCCCAAGGATCTCCACAACGACCGGTTTTGTGCTGCTCGCATCCAGCGGCTTCCCGCGACCTTTACCAGATCGTCGGTCCACCTTGTCGTTTCTTTTTGTTCATGGAATTCGCATAATCGTCAATCAGCTTTCATAATACGTCCCACTGTTGGGCTCCAGTCCCTGTTACATAAACAGGTAGCACATAACCAAACGCTTTCCGAAATCACTAAATCGCAAAGATTACAGTTACAGACAACCAGTATCATCCTATTGTTGGGTAAAGGCCTCCCCCCATTCCTGCCACTCTTCATGATTTTTTTAAACGGAAATGCATCTAGACTTATACTTAACTGTTTTTGAATTGTCCTTTTGCGTTTACAATAATTTAGTAATATAAAAACTAGAAATAGTACTTGAATAACATGACTTATCTATGCTATAGATTCAAAGGCAAATATTTTAGTCTTCATAAGTTGGGTGCTAAAATCCTGATGCTGGTTAGTGGGTTTTAACGACTGGTACCACTTGTCTCAAAACTCACTAAGCAGACACGATTGTTGTGTCTTAAATTCTCAACAACTGCTTAACTAACTACTAAATTTGACAACTGGTTTTTTTTGAGTATGTTTGCTGTTGGTCTGAGACGGCCTTTGGAAGCCGTTTCATCGGCTTCGTCCCCACTCTACCCGATTTAAACTGACTTTGGGGGGGGGGAGTGGCGGAAGGGGGGGAGGAGTGGCGGAAGGGGGGGGGGGGGCAGAAAGTTAAAGAAAGAATCTGATTGGAGATAACTGGTTCCACGGTTTAAGGAGACACACTGAAAAAATGCACCAACTTTCGTCACTGCATATTTTGATAACTGAATCCTGGAATGGCGCGGGGAGGGTTATTTGATTGAGCAGTGGTTGTTTTAATTTATTTTTAATCTTAGATCTAGTCGAAAAATCTTAGAAGCTAGTCGCTGCTCCATCAAAATCCTTTTTGATAATACGAATCAAACATTAATAGTCATAGTATGTACAACTGTTTGGTTGTATATTAAGTATAATTCATGTTTTTCGTACAAAGCAAATATTTGCACGTTATCAGAAGGTTGCAACAAGGACACAACTTACAATTTACGTCTTTTGTTCACTTCACATTGCCAAAATGCGAGTATTATTTGTATGGTAGGTAATGAGAATTTGTATGACAAAGTTGCAACATACCTGTTGTCACAAGCACCCGGAGATCTAGTACAGGTAAGCTTATCTTTAAAAGAGATTTCTTCCAGCAGACCATGGTGACAGGATAGTATGAAATTAGCTAGTTAGATAGACACACTCCGCACAGAACTATCAAGAAAATATAATATTTATATAACATAAAGACAACAACACATAAAAATATGACTATACTACTAAATATAATATATATACTATAAATATAACATAAGGTGATTCAGTACCACTCAAGCAACCGATAATAGATGACTTTTTAATGTAATTTGGTAAATTTGGTATCGATACTCCTGTCAAACGAAGATACGGTTTAAAGAAGGTAACTTTAACCACACATAGGGTTTTCTTTAAAATTTCGATGTGGGTTGAATAAGGAATACTTATGGGATGAATATGGAATGAAAAATCAAAATATTGCTGTGGGTTGAGTAAGGAATAGAAATGGGATGAGTGGGCAAACATTTAATCGTGGGATGAGTGGCATGAATACCGAGAATTCTCGGTGTCAAAAATTTATTACCTACCAGTTACTTTGAATAAAAGTACGAAAGAGCCCTCGTAATTATTATCATAGCGTTACAATTAGTAACCAGTTCAAAAATCGCTTCACTGAAAAGCGTCAAAAAGTCGGGTCATTGTCCTCCATTGACATGCTATTTGGCACAAACTCTAGGGCAAGTTTATTTTCACCATCGATCACGTTAACGAAGAGTGAGTTTTCCGTGGACATGTCCAAGTAACATGATCGAATGGCGGCTTAAACTTGCTCTATAGGTCTAGTGCTAGGCACTCCGAAGTTCTGTACTATTCAATTTTGATGTATTTAAATTGTTGTTTACACAATGTGTGTGTGATCCTTTTATCGAATACTAGCTGACACGGCGGACTTTTTTTTTTTTTTTTTTTTAATTTTGTTGATGGCTTCGTGCGATTAGCACATTTAGCCAGTGTCAAAGTAATTTTTCTAACAAGTAATACATAAATAAACAATATTTCTTTTCTGTATGATGATGATGAATGATAATAGAAATGAGAAGTGAGAAATGATATACCACCCAACCCCTGGAGTTTCTCAGTAAAGATGTGGGGCTTTATTGAGTCCTCGGGCGGACTTCTTGAGAGAATTTGAAAAGTGACACCCGGCGGACTTCATACCACATTTCTTTTTTTTCTTTTTTTATATATAGCCTATGTTACTCAGCGCTAATGTAGCATTCTAATGGTGAAATAATTTTTTAAATCGGTCCAGTAGTTTTAGAGTTTATTCGTTGCAAACATACATACATACAAAAATACAAAGCTTTCCTCTTTATAATATTAGAATAGATGGAACAACCAAAATTTTTAGCATTAATGACGTCACCTTTGCATTACTTTATAATAATTATACTAGCTGACCCGGCGGACTTCGTACCGCTTTGACAGTTTCCATCATTGAGTTAAATATATATCAATGGTTTCCATGACAACAAAACAAACAAATAATTTTGTATTGGAAAATTAAATTAACGTTTTTAGTATTTTATATATATATTTTTTTTTATTAAAGCCTATGTTACTCAGCGCTAATGTAACATTCTTGAAAGAATTTTTAAATCGGTTCAGTAGTTTTTGAGTTTATTCGTTGCAAACATACATACTTACATACATACAAAAATACAATAGTTTCCTCTTTATAATATTAGTATAAAATAAATTTGTAAAATGGATACCTACGGTTTTCGCATCTGGCGGTATCATGTATCATAAGTTATACATTGACAAAGTCATGTAAAATAAAATGTGCTATGAGTAACAAAATTCTGGTAATATCTATTGTTAATTTTAACAATAAGTGTAAACCAACAAACGTTCTTGTTGAAATAACTGACTGCCGCGCATAAAGACACATTTTTTGATAATTTTTTGTTACCTATGGCGTTATTGGTTTCAAAAAAGATGAGCTTGCGCTCTACAGACCGAGCAACTTTGAGTTGCGTGTTGCGGCAACAGGCAACTAGCAACTAGCTTTTTTTCATAATTTACGGGTAATAAGCACTTGGCTTTAATCTTATCTGATGTTAAGTGATGATAAGGCCGAAGGTTGAAGCGCACTTCACCGGGAATCCTCAACTACTGAGGCACTGGCTATCTTATCTCTAGCTGCCTGAACACAACAATGCTACAAACATTGATGTTAGGGCGACATATTTAGATAAGATGGTGGTAGCTAGCCAGGCGGACAAACAAGCACTGTCAGCAACCAAACCGAGTACACAAACATGTACCCCCCGCTGGGAATCGAACTCGTGACCTCTAGGTCTAAAGACCGGTGGTCCTAACCACTATACCACAAAGCTAAAAAAGCTGTTTCCATATTATTATCAACATCATCATCTCAGCCAAAAGACGTCCACTGCTGGACAAAGGCCTCCCCCAAGGATCTCCACAACGACCGGTTTTGTGCTGCTCGCAACCAGCGGCTTCCCGCGACCTTCACCAAATCGTCGGTCCACCTTGTTGGAGGCCTGCCCACACTGCGCTTTCCGGTACGCGGTCGCCACTCAAGGAATATTCCGCCCTAGCGGCCATCAGTCCTGCGGGCAATGTGCCCTGCCCACTTCCACTTGAGCTTAGAACTTTTCAGGCTATGTCGGTTACCTTTGTTTTTCTGCGGATCTCCTCATTTAAAGAAGAAAGAAGAAATTGTGAATTTCTGATTCGATCAGGCAGAGAAACCCCGAGCATAGACCTCTCCATTGCTCTTTGAGTGACCTTGAGCCTTTTTTATGAGGCCCATAGTGAGCGACCACGTCTCAGTCCCGTATGTCATCACTGGCAACACACACTGGTCAAAGACTTTCGTCTTGAGACACTGCGGTATATCGGATGAAAATATTTTTCGTAGTTTACCGAACGCTGCCCAGTCTAATTGGATTCGACAATTGACCTCTTTGCTGAAGTTGGACCTACCTAGCTGGACCGTTTGTCCCAGGAAAACGTAATCGTCCACAACTTCAAGGGCAGAGTCTCCAACCTTCAGAATAGTGGGTACGACACGTGAGTTCGACATAACTTTTGTCTTCTCCATGTTCATTTTAAGACCCACTTGTTGAGAGACTGTTGAGGTCACCGAGCATTGTGCCGAGGTCTTCCAGGGTCTCAGCGATGACCACTATATCGTCAGTAAATCGAAAGTGAGTGATGTATACGCCGTTGACGTTGATGCCGAGTCCTTTCCAGTCCAGAAGCTTGAAAACATTCCATATAAACTAAATAAACTTCCATATAAACTAAAGAAACTGCGCAGGAATAGCAACTAGGTGTGAGTTCCGATGATCGATAACGGGGTGCCATGTTTGACTTTCATTAGACATTCGATCACGTTAACAAAAACGAGTATAGTAAGCGCCTCCTGGCGACATGCTAGAAGAGTTAAAATTATGCCATACAAATTTTTGTTTTCGAAATCGAATGAACACGGATGTAAACAAAACTCACACGAGTTCTAACTCAGTTTTCAGTTGCTGGAACTAGCTATGAGTATGAGTTTGGGGGGTTTTTTCTTATGGCGATGTCGCTTCAAAAAAAATATTTCATGTTAAAGATCTTATCCCAATAAGCAAAAAATTATCAAACATAGTAAGTCTATCATGGGCAGATTTTGAGCTATTTCTTATTTAAAAAAAAATCAGTATGTACGTTGCTCTTGTAACATAATCTGCTCCTTTGTTCTTTTATAACTATCTTGATTCCCTAAAAAACTGAATGGAAATATACTGAAATATCAATTCCACATTTCACATAAACAGGTTTACGGAAAGCAAACAAGAGTCGATATCTCAAAAATGTCCAATACTGGGAAATGTTGTCATAGTATTTTTTTATGTCTTGACAAGTTCTTTCAAATAAAATAAAAATTGAAGCGCGACAAGCAACATTTTTTTATACATTTTATACCTATGAGCAATTTTTCACAAACTATGAGGTTTCCTTACGACTTTGCGTTTATTTTTATGTTGAAATATATTTTATGTCGGTAATGAATTAATTTTAAAAAAAACCCACTCCTCCATACAAAATTACTCAAACCCCTTTGTGCTCTGTACCTACTGTGTTCCTCTCGGCCACCAAGGCATTATTATAATTAGAATTAAATATACCTATAACCCCATTTTTATTATGGTCGAAAATAAATCCAATGAATAATAATAATTACTAGTGGTCGCTCAGTGGTCGAAAGTCGACCGTAATTTTATTCTGGAGGAATTTTATATTTAACAGGATGCACGGATTGTATCCTAAGCAATGAAAAATTTAAAAAGATGGAATGTCAGTTTGGATTGGCATTGACCTTTTGACAGAATTCGGCCGCTACTCTTCCATTTTTGAAATTTTTGAAAAGAACATAATATATGCGTGTGACAAATACATAAGCGTGTGTGTAATGTTTGTTTTATTGATTTAAATGTATTTTATGCATAATTTAAAAAAAATTAACATTCTGCAACTGTGCGAAATTTCATACCTACTCCTCTGCCCGCGTAATTTTCGTAAAAAGGGGTACAAAGTTTTTGCTTCACGTATTAATATATAAATTATCAAAACATCTGTTATCAATATCATATAATATTGCATCATTGTGGATGACTCGAAACACTTGCACACACGCAAATTAAAGACAAGAAAGTTGACAGACGAAAGGAAAATACACACAAACAGTATACCTACCTATATAGCAGTGTATTCAGCTGTGGCATATATTATAGTGTTTTCCGTTTGTACCTAGCTGACTTTTAGTCGTCAATTTCTCGAAAACTAACGTATGACCATCATCACCATCATCAACTCATTTTATGTCCCCACTGCTGGAGCACGAGCCTACCCTATGGATGGATGGAACGGGTCATAAACCACCACGATGGCCCAATAGGTTGCAGTTGCGGTGGTTGTTAACGACTGCTAATGCAGCTGAGAACAACGGCATTACGTGCCTTAAGAAAGCACGGAGGAGCTTGAGATGTCACATTTTGGCCACCCATCCAATGACCGCCTTTGCGAAAAATGCGTTGTTGTTGTTTTAGCCTCAGACCAAATAAAAAGTTTTATGTTTTTATATTTATTAAAACTTTTTATTTGGTCTGAGGTTTTAGCTGTCAATTTCTCGATAACTAACGTGTAGGTATGTACCAACTTAGGTAAGTTGGCATAATCTTTCTGACGGTAATGACTAATTTTCTAATAACATACTTAATGTAAATTTTATTCGCGGTGGGAGTGAGACTGATTAAGCAGTAAGCTACGCTTTTTGTCAAACATCGCTAAGTTCTTTGGTATTGATATTTTGTTTTAGATCATCGACTCTTTATTACTAGGTAGGTAGTTGTTTGTTCGCACGTCGCCGTTGCCGTCACAAACACAATAGGGTTTTCGTTTTAAGTTCTTATAAACAATTTTTTTATAGATATCTGTCATCATAATTTACCTTTTTTTCCTTCAAATAAGTACAGAGCGGGACGACCTTGATAGGTTCATAAAGGAATGGCGTGATGTTGCAGGGGACCGGAAGGTATGGAAAAAGGGGTGGCCTTTGCCCAGGAGTGGGACAGCTATGGCTGATTTCCGTCTAGTCCACCTCTGTACAGCTAACTATCTAGCTATTCCAAAAACAACTAAACCAAACTAGGTACCTACTCCATTCGGGATATTTTGACATCAAACGCTATAAATTACAAATATTTACAAATTGTTTTTATAATTCAATTTGTAAATATAAGTATGCCATCAAAAACAAACTTGTAAAGAAAACCAAGTCTCGCAACTCAGTTCTTCTACCGTAAAAAGTTGGGAGATCCATGTAATACCAAGTCGGTTAATTTATTTAGTCCCTACGGGTACTTCATCAATTCACATACGACCTTCTGTCTTAAGTTATTTCGTAATTAGCTAATCTAACAATATCTTATAGTGACCGTAATATCAATATTAAAAATCTTTTATGTTTTAAAAATAAATACATTGACTTGGCCATCGCATGAAAACACAATGTATCTCACAAGTAAATGGTTTTCAAACCAATTCTAGTCCGAAATTAAAAGGCCTCGTCATACATCTATACTTCTATTGATATAAATACACTTGACGCTCAAAAACTTTACCTCAAATCACCCCCTAAACCAGTACAAAGATATTAAATCAAAAGCGTCCCTCCACCAATCCGTATAATCCGTATCAAAAACTGCAACATGCTTGTAGTGGGTCTCATCTGTACCAGCCAAAAATGACAATGGAAAAAGCCGGGCATACCCACTTGTACCCACTTAATCCGTGGTGGACATATTTCTAATTCTTACTACATCTGTGACCTGATAAAGGTGTGGACATGGTAGATGCGATTTGGCGATTAGTTAATAAGCTCTTGTCACTTGGGGTTTTAATTATTTTTGTATTATTGGAAGCCACATATATTTTTTATACGTAGCACGGCAAATGACTCTAATTCACCTGATGTTAAGTGAATATGGATTCCAGATGCGACGACAACTGGTGCAGCGTGAAAACAACGCAGCATCAGTTATCCTCACTTTGCCGGCCCACAAGGTGCCTATTCACGCCTCGTTTGAAGGACCCCATATCATAGGAAGGAGGGAAAACGTGTGCTGGCAAACTATTCCATGTTTTGGAGGTACGACAAAAAAACCAAATTTCTTAGTGCGCGATGGAATATTTGAGACAGTGTAGCGGTGACTCCGGAGAGCAAGCAGCACGTGTACTCCTATGGAGGAAGGGAGAAGGAGAAAGTGCATTTCACCTGGATTCTTTAACCGCTGAGGAAGTGGCTATGTTATTGTTAACCTGTCGGGACACAACAATGCTTTTAATTCGAGAATTTAGGTTATGGTTGGTTTCCAAATGCTCACAAACTAGACACGACTGAAAACTATAACAAAGACGACTGATATTAGAGAATACAAAGAAGACAATTAGGACTTTAGTTCTACGACGCGAAATTTAAGCAGTCAACAAATACTGTTCAAGCTCAATAATGTTTTTTACATATTTCAAGGCTTTGGAGTTAATGGCTGCCACAGCATGTATATAAACATTTACTTAAACAATTTTGTTTGCACTCGCTTAAAATACGCTACGCTCATCGCTACAGCTTCTAACCAAGCTCCGTCCATAACCTTCCCCGATCGAGGGTATTTAAATGCGATGCGAATTTAATTTGCGTTTTTTATAGCGGGGTGTTTTGGCTCCCTGTTCACTGTTTAGTGTGTGGGGTCCGTTATAATACGCTTTGGCAGGCAAGCAAATAATATTTGTCTTTGTAAACAGGGAAATGGACTGATTTGATGTTCTTTAAGGTGCATTTGGGTTAGGATTATTTTTTGTGTTACATTTCTTTATTCCTTTGTTTTTACTTTTTTCGTAAGTGACTTTTAAATTAGTAATATCGTTAAAGCATGACCGTAATATATCTTAAGACTTGGAGAAGTTTATGTCCAACTGTGGACTAGTATAGGCAAATAATGAGGATATCGTTGGAAATTTTTGTTCCGAAAAGTACACAGATGAATCATTTTTTATACTTAGGAGTTGTAATCGAATTCGAAAACAAAAGAACAAATAAAAAGTAAAAAAAAGCCATGCAGTTTTTTGTATATGTTGCAACTTGTTGTCAACACTTCGTGCGTGGCACATCACTACGACGACGCCATTATCGCCGCCAGCCGCTGTCAGATCACTCGCTCGCCCGTCAAGTCCATCCGTATGTGGAACGCTCGAATCACATTTATTGTGTAACTATTATTACTCATAAACATAGCTATCGAAGAAAGAAAGTCGTATTATTTAGCATGGCTACCTAATAGAATAGAAACCCTGCATTCAACAGTAGGTATACTTGACAAAAGTCAACAGGAATTTCGTGATATAGTTAAAATCGAGTAACGGACTCGTACCAAAGCCACATAACAAAGAAATTGTCTCTCGTGCTGTTTGCTCTTTGAATTGAGTTTTAAACCTTGCATTAACTGTACAAAAAAGACATACAAAGATGATAAGAATGACTAAATAGTTACCACAAGTTGCTACCAAAAAGATCCCCTGCCTGATAATATAACGAAACCCACACAATAGCGTAATATTAAAAACCGTTTAACATTTGGCCCACCCCAAGTGGCGTTCCAATTAATTCGCCACGCACCCTTGATGTTATTAATTTATTGTGCACGGACCCTTATCGATGTATCAAGTGTGACATGTGTAGCTTCTTTAGAGTACACAAATGGGTTTTATTCGTGATTTTTTGTGAAAGGATTCCAAACAGATGTGTGAATTTTGAACTCTTAATTGAATAAGTGATTTTAGAATAAAGTGAAGCCTTTTAAGAAACATTTTTAATTATCAGCACCTTTAATAAAATTTATGCAATATTATTATTTATATAAATTGTCATTTATTTATTAAGAACTACCATAAATATTTATCCCTTTTATGTGTGTGTACATAAACTTGTAAAATATATAAAAAATTAAATAACGTCTATGATATTAGAACATTTATTGTAATTTTTTAATCAAAATATTTAATATAAAAGTATTATATATTTAGTTTAATTAATAAATTTTCTCATGTATCGACTGTAATCTGTCAGTGTACCTATTTAAATAAATAGTTTATAACTATTTCTAAATAAACTAAAAAAATATAGGAATTAGGAAGAGAATCAAAAGAACTCAGGACATACTTAAGAAAAGCAATCAAATCTGGAACTTTGCTCCAAATCCGCACAAGGAAAAATACCCAATCAAACCGTCGTAGGTACCGTGAATGCTACAATCTGCTGGCGTAGAAACTAATAAAGATTAAAGATATTTCATTACTAGTAATCCTGTCCTAATAGGCTTATGGGTAAGTTGACATTTGTTGCACTTGCCAAAACGTATTGATTAGGAAGAGTTCGGGACCCAGGAACAGTCCCTGCGTTACTCCACTTAAGCTTTTCAATAATGCTTGAATGGATGCTGTATTTTGGTGGTGGATATATTACTTATGGATAATATAAAGCAAAATTATTAAGTCGATTTTATTCAAAGAAACTTATTTTTAATTTTAATCATAAGTGCGTTAAATTCTTCAACGCTTTTTGTCACACAAACAGTTTTATATAAATTATTTTTAAATATTAACGTTATTTAGCCAATGCTAAATAATGTTAATATTTAATGGTGCAGTAGATTCGTAAAAGACGTTTCATTTCAAAAATGAAACGTCTTTTACTGCATTTATTTTTACATTTCTTTTAATACTGACGTGTAGATTCGTAATAAAAGATATTTCATTTCAACGAGCAGTGTTCGAGTAAGCTTTAGAAAACAATATTAGTATATTCAAATTTCAAAATTGAAAGCTAAGTATATTGTTAATCTGTTGTTGAATCCGATTGGATTGCGATCACTTTAATGATTTAATCTTTGTTTCTGCGGCCAAGCAAGCGGTTGTGTTGTGTTTCAATTTGAAGTACCTTCTTGATCTATGTAGATCCATTAAAGTTACAGAGCATAAATACATGAGAACTAAAGTTTTAGAGCAGGCAATGCGTGCATGATACCCGTCCATGGGTTGCGGTGGACGCTTTCCATCAGGCTCTCAAAAACTTAAGTTTACCAAAAAAGAGTTTACCAGAAAAGAGTTTACAAACAGCTCTATATTTTTCCGTGCTTCGGAAAGCACTTAAAGCCGTTGGTCTTGGCTGCATAGGTTAACATCAAAAGGTAACATTTACACTGTTATTAAAATATCCGATACCATTTAGATCGATCAAGATTTGCAAAAATTGTTAACTTTTGACACAAACTCGTGTTTTTGATCGCTTTATTTTGTATCGAATTTATCATCTTTTGATGCGACTTATTTCAGATTCCATAAAAAATTAAAGAAAAGAGTACGAAGAAGGAAAAAAACGATAAGGCTAAAAATGAAAATGTTACCTTTTGATCCTAACCTCCTCTTAGCTGTCGTTAACAACCACCGCACCACACGGGCCTGCGTGGTTGTTTATGTCCTGTTCTACCTGTGAGGTTTCCATCCATAGGGATGGCTCGTGCCGTGCCCCAGTAGTGATGACATATAATCAGCTGGTGATGGTGTTAATTTTCTCTCTCTACAGATGTCAAGCCGGCACCGGGCGTTGTGTGGTGGACAAAGCGCATCGCAACCAGTGTCAGGCGTGCAGACTGAAGAAATGTCTGGCTATGGGCATGAACAAAGACGGTAAGCTTGCATTTTGATCACTTCATTACCTATACTATCCTTAAAAGGCTTCTCGAGATTCACCAATGAGGTGAATTCACGCAAACTTATTTTTTTATGTTACCTTGTATGGCCTACGAGATTCACCAAAAAAGTCAATTCCTATCATAATGAAAGAAGAAGCAAAGGTGACAGACAGCCTAAAGTTCAGTTGAGACAGTAAATGGTGCATTGTCTCTGTAAAGTAGGGCATGTAGAGCGAATACAGAGTCTGTATTTGCTCTACACGCTCTACTTAGGCTGTTTGCTGATAGAAAGTCCCACTATGTGAAGCATTTGATTATTTCAAATATTACTTTTTATTTTATATTATTTTTTAAGTGCTAATTGCTGCACTTAAGCCGAATTACATAAGTCTTCCGTAATCCGGGCGGCTGCACTGACCATTATGCTACCGGGAATTTAATTTTTTTACTGTATTTAATCAATATTTTGTTCAAATATTTTACAAAAAAATATTTTTTTTGTCTTAAATATGTTTTAGAAGGGTTGTTCCACATTCATCAATATAGAATCTCGTCACACCTAGAAATAAGTCGATCAAGTCGAATTTCGTCAAACCTAATTTTTATAAAATAGGAATAGAAAATATCAAACACTAGTCCAATATTGTTAGCGGCAGTACCTAGCCCAAGTAGCATCACAAGCTGTATAAAAGCTGTATTTGAACTTATTTTTATACTTATAGCTGCATATCGAGGCTGTATAAAGGCTGTATATCCGGATATACGGACCTTATAAGTTAAAAAAGGGCCCACATTATAAAACCTTTAGCGTTAGTATAGCTGTATATTAGCTGTAGAAGAGAGCAGAAGCTGTTTATTAGCTGGTTAAGAGCTGTTAATCGGTGTCAGGAAAAGCAACTACACTCCAAATAATATTTTATAATGATAAAAGTTTTTAATATGAGTTTGAAGTGAATAAAAAAAGTATGAAAATAAACGAGAAACATTTCGTACAAGAATAAAATGGTGACGCATGTTTATATTTCAAAGTGAAATCACAAGTACAAGTAAAATCTTAGAAATCTGATGGTGTTAATTGTTAAAACAAACTGCAAATCAAATTTTATTGTTAATGTGTGGTTGGTTATTGGCAATATTTTAACGCGCCAGTAAAACAATCATAAAAACATTAGGAGAATTATTAAAGACGGGTCAGAAAGTGTTTGTTTTTAAGGTTATAATTATATAAATTATATTTAAAATAACAGATTTAAGGACACAGCGATCATTATTTTAGCTGATAATCATAAAGTTCAAGCTATTATAAAATTTTAATCTAATTAACTAACATTGGTTTAATTATATTTGAAAATTTTTTTCATTCGTTCTAAAATGGCGACATTTTGTTGTACAGCTTAGACGATATTTGGAGGGTACTAAAGCTGTACTATTGCTGTAGTTTATTTTTTTAGTTTTAAAGCACTCTTGTAGGCAGTAGTTATAAAACCACTGTATTCACGAGAGTGCCTAATTACGCTTTAAGATTAAGTTCTATAATGGGGGTCGCGTACACCATTGTACAGAAACAAGTATCGAGTGATACCATAATAACACTTAGTGCAGTAGTAAGTAAGCGACCGTATACAATAACCAGCCTATATACAGCTTTAACGATAAAGGTAGCTTAAATTCTCACAAAATGCTTAAAGCTGTACAGTTGAGTTTTGACTCTCTGTTTTAACACCCTAAGCATCTTTTGACACTCTTGTACGTTATTAAAAGGACATTAAGTTCTAAATGAGCTGGTTAATTGATGTTGTAAACGCTTGTGTGCTGCTTGGGAGGTTAAAAACGAGGCACCTTATGTATTTATTTATTTTTATTATGTAAAACGATTCTCATTTAACTTGTGTTCTGCAAACGATTAGTTTGCCTCGTCACACACAACCAATAACGTTACGCCCTACCGACTCCGTGTACGATAGACAACCGCGCAGATTTGTTAGTTCTAGCGGTGTTATGACGTGTTTATGACATGTTTGCCTAAGTGTGGATCAGGGGAGTGTGGGAATACACGGTGAGAATTAAATGGAAGCTGGCCGTTTCGCAATACGGAGATTGGCTAGTAAAATATTTAACCATTCAATTAAATGGATTTCGTGTGACTATTTAAGTTGTGTATTCAGTAGTTTAGTCAAAATATTTTTTTTTAGTTTTTTGATTTTATAGTTTTGACGTCATTGCCTGTGAAGGTTTATGTTGAATAAATGATTTGACCTTGTGATTGAAGCCCAGTTGGCTCAGTGCCTTATACAAACTTTATGTATGGAATTGTATGTACGCTTCCTGAGTGCCTAATGTGAGTTTGTTTACTCTCCGTATTCATTCGATCACGTGTACGAAAACAAAAATTTGTTTCGCAAAATTTTAACTCTTATTGTTTGTCGCCAGGAGCCGCTGATTCAATGCCTTACTAATTTTTGATTTTGTTAGTGATCGAATTTTAAATGAAACACAGGCACCCTGGTGACAAACGAGGCGAGTTAAAGTTATGCTAGTAGGTCTTACTCATAAACTAATTTTTAGCCGAGATCATATATTATCTGGATTAGGATCAACGATTCACGATTCTACGAGTTGATCTTTGCGTGTGATTGTCAATTAAATGCTTACTATTATTATTACATTTTTTTACGAATTTTTAAAACGTATTCAATGCACAATACTATATCGTCTCTTGTATAACTTATATATAGCAGACTGTCTAAACAAAATACATTTATACAACAATGTTTAGAAAGTCCGCTTCGATATGTAACAGTAATAGCTCAAAAACTATAAACTGGAAAACACTTGTACCGAAAAAGCACCAAAAGTGAGATAGGACATTTAGTTATACGAGCGACGATATGTGTTCATAAATCTCTTAATTGCAACGCCAGTCAACCCTTTTTTTCAAAGAGGTCATCTCACCTATTTGGTGTGAACAAATAGTAAGGGTTAAAATTTACAAAAAAAAAACCTTTTTAGACAACACGCGTCTGTCGCGTGCCGACGACCTCGCCGTATACAAATTAAGGCTTAAGGAACCCTAAAATAAGTTATTCAATTTTTCGAGTTAAGTCGTGCATACGTTTGTTAGTTTAGTTCAATTGGTTCCGTATGAATGGCTTTGGTGGTACTAATGGTTTTGAGATTTTGTTTTTTTTACATCTCTTTTATATTTTATTATCTAACATAAATGTAGGATATACATACAGCAAGTCTTTTTAAAGTGTGAATGAAACTAGACTCAATTTTATTTCTTTTATTACTCATACTTACTAACCGTAACCCATGTAAAGAAAATGTTATAACTTTTGAACGAAGAATAAATAAATAAATAAGTATAAATTTATTGTTATTATTTTCCTTGTTGATGAAAGTCACTCTAGTTCAGTTCAGATCCATTGTTTTTATGAAGACTCGCACTATACTATTAACAAAAAGAAATCTTTTTTATTACGTTTTAATTCATTTTAGTAACAGCTTATTCTCTGTCGTTCGTTTAATGTTTGATATTATTCGAAAATCATCTCCCTGGAGAAATTCTTACTAACTTATTATTTGTTTATTAACCATTCAATCGTTACGTTAAAAAAAAAGTATATAGCGACTTACCATCCGACTTTCTTGAGGAAAAAATCTTACGTACATGCTTTTACAATGGAACCCGTAATTATGGGCGCAGAAGACCAATCTTCAAGACTCTAAAGAATCTTGTACGGAACGCAAACACGATTGCGTGATCCATTCCTTCAGAAACGCACTGTAGAGCTAACAGCAGTCTCTCAAGAAAAAAAAAAGGTTTACCTACCCGGTATTCAGTCCAGTAACGAGAGCAGATAACACGAGGATGACCTTAAAGATTTGGCCCTCGGCTCAAGTGGACCGTGTAGGGGCGTCATCATTTTGTAATTAGAGAGGCTGAAACGAGAATTGGATATCTGACTGGCAATCACTGGCAATAGAGAAACTTTTTAAAAACTGTCAAAACGATTTCTTTTTAATGAAATTGTACAAGAAATTAAAACGATGACGTTACTTCAATTGTTGTGTTTAGTTAATTGAGTATTTACTGTTTATTAAAAACTTTTTAGGTTACAGAAATTCATCATCATCATCAGCCTATACTAGTAAAGAAAAAAAAATACAGAAATTCATACTATGCCAAAAAATAGGTTATTGTTCAAAGAGCTGTTACGTGATGTTTTTTTAAATATATATTTAAAGGAGGCAAACGAGCAGGCAGGTCACCAGATGGAAAGTAATCACCGCCGCCCATGGACACCTACAAAACCAAAGTAATCGCAGATGCGTTGCCGGCCTTGAGGAAAGATTTGGATCTTGAAGAGGGAGTAGGCATTGGGAGGGGAGAGGAGTGAGAGATGGGCCTCCGGTACTTTCAATCACCGGATGAAACACAACAGCAAAGAGTACCATTGTTTCACGCCGATATTCTGTGAGAGGGTGGTATTACGCCGGGCAAGCCGGCTCATTTCGTGCTGCAACGCAGCGTGGCTACCACTTAGACAGTGTCACTCATTTAGCACCACCCGGGGGTCAGGGTAAACCTACGGACGCGAGTAACTTTAACCCCCAAAAAGCCCTCAAAATTTCATGTCATTTATACATTTAGTATTCTGGAATAAATTATTATTTTTGTTAACAACTACTTGGCATACTTGGCATTAAAGCAGCGCTTCATTACAAGCGAGGAGAGTTATAGAAAATCTTGTTTTCGTGAACGTGATCGAAAGATGAATCAAACTAAACTTGTACTAGAATCCCACCACTGGCTACTACATACGTACGAATGAATGATAATTGTGACGGCTACTTCCCGTTTGGTACACATTTGGCAATTTCTTTTTTATATTAACGGGTAAGCACAATGTTAACTGATGATAAGGCCAATTGGTGGAAGCGCACTTCACCCGGGATTCTCAACTAGTGAGTCACTGGCTATCTTATCTCTGGCTGCCGGAACACAACAATGCTACAAACATTGATGTTATGGCGACATATTTAGATAAAATGGTGGTAGCTAGCCAGGCGGATAAACAAGCCCTACCACAAACCAAACCGAGTACACAAACATGTACCCCCGGCTGGGAATCGAACCCGGGACCTCTGGATCTAAACCGGGTGGTCTTAGCTACTAGACCACAGAGGCGGTTGGCAATGTATGTGTAAAGTTAAAAAAATATAGATTAATTATCCCGTTAATAATTACTCTAATGCAACTGCAAGTGACCATGATAGTTTAAATATTTAAAAATATATATTTACGAAACGCAACATTAGGAACATTTTTTTATTGCTATCGGTAAGGCACTTTACCTTCATCTCACCTGATGAGAAGTGATGATAAGGCCGAAAGTGGAAGCGCACTTCACCCGGAATTCTTAACTACTGAGGCACTGGCTATCTTAACTCTAGCTGCCGGAACACAACAATGCTACAAGCATTGATGTTATGATGACGTATTTAGATAAGATGGTAGTAGTTAGCCACATACTATAGCCCTAGCGGACAAACAAGCGGACAAAGAAGCCCTACCACCAACCAAACCGAGTACACAAACATGTACTCTTAGCCGGGAATCAAACCCGGGACCTCTAGGTCTGAGACGGGTGGTCTTAACAACTAGACCACAGATACGGTTAAACTGTTTTAAATGAGGTTTACCAAATGGGACGTATGCCAAACGGAAAGGAGCCATTGCGTCACGGCTGTGGTAAAAACAAGTTCGACAAACGCTGTACATAATTACAGATTTGAACACGTACCCAGTTCCCACAGACCGCAAACCCTTTGCGCTTAATGCCCTTAAGCCTTATCTAATAAGTTGAGTTTCGGCTTCAGCCACGCCCCCGTTATAATGAGCGGCACATTCTCGCAAATAAAGATAATTAAGCAAAAACTACAAAGCTACTGCCTTGGGCGTCCGCACTTCGCATTCAAATAAGCACCCCTTGTTACGGAGATGTTTAACCGCGACTTTGTGCCCAAATCTGTTCAAAACGCCTTTTCAATTTTCGCCATCATTAAATCTGAATCGTCTGCGTGGAACACGTTCAGTAGAAGCTGTTTACTGAACAATTAACAGGTATCTTGGGGATTTTGGCGTTATAATACCTGTTAAGTCGTTAAACGTTTTATTGTTTGACTAATTGAGACTTTTAATTGGAAGTAATGCATTTTCTTTGTGTATTAGCTAGCTTTTACTTATGGCTTTGGTTAAGTAGAAGTTAAAAGGGAATAAAATGTTTTCCCGAGAAAAAAGGGTCCAGGGTGCTTTACCCATTTATCAAATTTCTGAAACTGAATGAACTGAATAATTAATTTTGAATTTTTTTGAATTTTTGAACCGTTTTAGCGTGTTTGAAGAACAAACATCGATATTAGTGTAAATAGTGTAAATATTGCGAGTGCAATTCAATTTAAACATTACAAAACAAACTCAACATTATGAAAGTTGCAACGGGCACAATAAATAACAAAAGGAAAAGTTGATTATTAACTTGCGAAGAACAATGCAAATCACCGGGACGCAGCACTCCATTCGCCTAACAAAAATCCCGGCAATCAAACTTGAAAGTCGAATTTCCATTTCCACGATTACCATAACGCGAGTGCGCCCAACAATGAAACGTTGATCCAATTTAACACGAAAAGAAAGTGTCAAAAAGACGTTCCGGGGGAAGTAATGAGGGCGCAGAACGCTGCCCTGGAGCATCCCGAGGGTGGCTTTATTACTTTAAGCTTTGTATTATTTTGCTCCCGACTCTCCTGTGAAAAGGAACGCTTAATTCGGTTACACTTTGAGATGTCGAAGCGACGATCTAATTATCCTCGGTAGCTTGTGGCTCACCTTGTCAAAAGCCTTAGCGTGCTCAGGTAACCGAATTCATCAGGGAGTTTCACTTGTTGTGGATGATTCATATGGACGGACGTTATAAACAAACTTCTAAATGAAGGATTGTTTGTTGGGAACGATTTGTTTGATGATATTATCATGGGAATCACATTTGTGTTTGGAATTACGTTGTTGTTGAGGTGGATTTGTTTGCTTTTGTCCGAAATATTGGTTTGGTGCAACTCTGTCATGGCAAAAATAAATAATATATCTTAACTATCAAAAGAATGTCGAGTGTTATGTGATTTGAAAAAAAAATGTTTTATATACCTCCATATATTGAGTACTTAAGTATAACAAACGGGAAAATAGATGTTTACAATATTTGTTTAGCGCTTAAACATGTTAATTTATGTAAAAAAACAATTGATATAGAATATAAATGAAGTCAATTAATTTATCCTTGACGAAACAACAATTGCAATTTACTTCTAATACTCATATTCATTTAATCTTTAGTAATTTGTAACTAGTTATATCAGTTGTTTGTGTATAAGCAGCTCGTTTTAGATCATTATTATGTCGAATGTATCAAAATATTATGTCGTTAGGAAAACCTGTCCAAAACGTGACACTGGCTAAAACGTAGCGAGACACAAAACAAGAAATTAATTATGCTATCAGTCTGTATAGACGGTAATATCATCACAAATATATATTTTTTGATATTTTGCTGATTGCCACTGGGTATTTGCAGCTTCACCGAGCTGTTTGGGGGCGAAACTCAAAGGGTTCCTCAAGCCGTGTGAAATGAAGCACCGTAAGAGTATTTTTAGAGGAAACGGCATCACACATCAGGGTGCGTGTCTCCGCGCCCTACTAGATTCTCCGAGGGGTTCGAATCGGAAGCGGAACAACCCGAGGCGCCTCCAAAGGCTAGGGCTTCGGCTCGGGTTGACCGGGTCATGGTGGTGGGGAGTAGCGCCCAGGTACATGTCTGTACCTGGTATAGAGCGCATGTGAACCGGGTCGTCGTACCCTTGTTCTATGAGTACGGTGTCTTGGGCCTAAACTAGTGTGCACATTTAGTGTATTCTGTAAATGTGTAATGGCATTTAGAGGAACGGGCGGGGGTCACTATATATGCGTCCAACGGTCCCATTACTGGGCTGAGGCCTTCCCACGTGACTATAACATACAATACGCGGATTAGTGGGTTTTTACGACTCCTACCTTAAGACAATGGGCGGGCTTAAGGATTTGAAATAAAATCTATATAAATAAAAATAAATTGTTCGTTGGTAACCGCATCACTTGAGAACGGCTGAACGGATTTCGATGAAATTTTGCACATAGACAGACCTTGACCTGAACTAAGACTTTTTAACCGTTAACAATTTCCTGTGAGATAGTGCTGTCCTCGCGAACGAAGTTGCGGGCAACAGCTAGTAAATAAATAGAAAGACATCTAGATAAACCAGGTTAGAGACTTCAGAGCTTCTTTTCAGGCTCTTCCTGTTTGTGATGCCAGTAGATCACTGCATTATTTAAATTGTTGTGATGACATACAGTTGTAGTACTTTTTTTCACTTTCTTCTTCAGCCTGTCTCACCTTTGCACGTCATCTCTATCTGTTGGTAGCCATTCCAAACTCAGTTCTTTTCTGTGACTATCGATGTCATCTCTATTCGTACATCGAGCCGGTTACCTTCCTTTGAGTCCACCTCCCTTTATATATAGAAATATATCCAGTTCTTGGTCGCCATATATTGCCATACACTATGCTTATACCAATAGCTAGATATCTTCATTACGGTTAGCAAAATATTTTAGTACTCTCTGAATGAGATGAGTATGTTCGATTACTACGGCAAGAGAAGTTAAGTCAACTTAAGTAAAAGGATAGCATAGTTGGTAGTGCACCTGACCTGGCATGTCATGGGGTGCGGGTTCAAATCCCGCTCGTGGAGTGTTATCAACACTTTGTCTTTTTTAAATGTAATTTGTTCGCAACAAAATTTGTGTAAAATTATATGTAACCATAATCTTAAACCTTAAGTAGCTCACCACCCCGTAAATTTGGTAACCCTGTAAAGGCTGCAAGCGGCCAACAGTAATCCCTTTCCAAAAACAAAACAGTAAGGCAATAGAGATAGATCAATATTTTGAAATTAGTCTTAACAGTATTGGAGTTTATTTAAAGTACCATTAGAAGAGTAGAAAGCAGAGAATTAAAGATTCATTTGTAAAATTAAATGCTAATGGGCTGACTTTGGGTTTTAATCCCCGACTGTACCTTCTTCGTTCTGCCTAAACTCGGACGTAAAGCGGTACAGTCGTGATATTAACTGTTGTAAATAAATATTGTTATTTATTTTATGACAATGTTCTGAAAGTTAATATTTTGTAAATTTTTATTATGTGAGTGAGAGCGATGAAATTGGAAATGATCCAGAACAAATAAGCACATTTTAAATAATGGATTAAGGTAAGTACGATACATACAATAGTATCTCATCGTTAAAATTTTGTGCAATAACATGTATGTACACTTAACTATGGTTTAAGGTACCATTTCTGCTTAAGTGCATGTTTATTTAATCTTCATTATTTTTTCAATAGTGGTAATATCTGCTACAAAAAATGAGTAGGTAAATATGCTGTTAAAATACATTTTTTTACAAAAATTTTTTTAACCTAACCCTATTTTGCTATTATATATTGAGTCAATAAAGAAATGCGGCCCAATTTACGAGTATTAATCATAAATTAGACGTTATGATATTTCAGTGTGCGAGTGTACTTTAAATCCGACGTCGCGTACCCTAACACTTAACTGTTTATACCGGAGTTAAAGCTACAGTAACAGACACTGATTAATGCGATTTTAATCCTACCATAAACCCCCTAAATCCGGCCCTGTATTAATGGACGGCTCACCCGTTAAGGTCACAAGTTCTCGCCCCGTCCAAGCGAAATTAAACTCTAGCGCTTCAGTATACAACAGTAATTTCGAACAACACTAAATCATGAAGGATGACTTCGAATCCGGCGATATTTAAATTCGGATTTCTAACTTTTAAGACTGACAAGTGTGAATTCAAATGCAAAAGGCTTAGAGTTGCGTTTTCAACTGTCAGAGTATAAGCATCGTATCCAGTGGCTAATGAAATATGGTCTTTAATAAAGCTTATGTACAGTTCAAGTCTGATTGCTCCGTTGGCATCAATAACCGTTAAGCCAAATCAGTCTGACAGAAGTCGTTTTCATGCACCCATTAGGTTTTTGCAAAGTGTAAGCGAGATGAAAGTTTTCCATGAATTTCGCTTTAAAGAGATTACGGTTCAGCAAAGGCTTGCAATGCACCTGATCTAGTTGTGATTAAATTATTCAATTATTTGGGGTCCATCTGCGTTGGTCAGACTCAAGATTCATGTGATTAGTATTTTTCTAGGATACATAAGTTTTTGGCAAAGCTGAAGAAATTCGATGATTGCCACAAAAAAAAATGATTTTTTTTGTGGCAAACATCGAATTTCTTTAAATATTCAAAACGATAGATGTTATGGTTTATATATTGCACAGTAAAATTAACATACTTATCTATTTAAAGCCATTTTAACGACACAATGAGGTAACGACTTTTTGTAATTATTGCCTGCATATCATTTTATTTCCTTTGCAGTTTGCAATATTGCAAACTTTTTAACTCCTGCTATCGAATCTTAGACAAGTTACCGCACAAACCTAGGTAAGAAGTACCTAAACAAAGCATCCTTCAAGCAGTTCACAGAAAAAATATAACCAAATCCATTTTCAAAATTCAAAACCTCAATTCACCTCAAAAATCACCTTTTAAAAATACTGTCATCCCTTTCGCTCCACACCCGTAGTCCGTAGCCATGTACAACTGTCCCTTTCCCTCGACGCCGGGAATGAGACCTCAAAGATGGCTGCGGCTGGAAATGGGAGGGGCGATCTGATTTATAGTAGGGGGTGGGGGTAGAAACTACTGCTGTGTGAGTATTAGTTATTCGTGTGCGGATTGCCTTGATTTAACTTTGGTTTAGGTAAGTATTGCTTTAAATGCTACGCCGCCCCGTATTCATATTGATTAGCAAATTTTATTTTATTTTTGTCAAGTTTTATATGAACAATCATTATTCCAATCAACAATCGTCAATCGCACAAAATCAAAGTTCAATTTGCCTAGAATAAAAAATATTGGAATATCAGAGGTTTTTTATGCCTATTATAACATGTTTTTAATGCCTAATACAGGGTCAGTTTTTTATCACCGTCCAAACCTTCTGAGATGAATCCCGTGATACAAACGAACAACTCTTACTATTGGACCAACTACCTAACTCGAAAATAATATTCAGCTGTTCCATACAAAACATCAATATTCATTCGACCAAAATGTATGGAACAGCTGAATTTTATTTTCGAGTTAGGAAGTTGGTCCAATAGTAAGAGTTGTTCGTTTGTATCACGGGAGTCATCTCAGAAGGTTTGGACGGTGATAAAAAAGTCAACCGTATATTATAATAACATAGTTTTTTATGCCTAATATAACATACTAGCTGAACCAGCGGACTTCGTACCGCATTTTTTTTAAATATTAATATGCCTATGTTACACAGCGCTAATGTTACACTAATGGTGAAAGATTTTTTTAAATCGGTCCATTAGTTTTTGAGTACCCTTTTTTCACCCCTCTAGGCGAGATTTTTCGTAAAATGCAAAAACACGTCATTCTTTATTTTTAATGTATTATCTATAGATCGATTTAATTATTCTTTTTTATAATTATTACTTTAAAAAATAACGATTTCCCCAAAATAACCTTCTTTTCTTTATAAACAAAATTCCTGAGACAGGTCATTCTTTATTTCTCTTCAAAAAGCCAAATACCAATTTTCATGCAGGTATTTTACTTCAAAACTGACGGACTTTCATACAAACTTCCACCCCCTATTTGACCCCCTTAGGATATAATCCGTAAAATCCTTTCTTAGTGGCTGGTTACGTCAAAACTTCATCTAATTAGCTCCAGCGGTTTCGGCTCGGCGATGATGAATCAGTCAGGACAACTCATTATATGTATATAGATAAGTACCTAGTTAGTATATGATATTACCACATAACATGATAAATATACCTCAGTATACATTCAAAGCAATAAAAGAAATGGAAAGAGAAGGTCGAAAGCGAAAACATGGCGATAAAAAGGTTTTATGTTCATGCTATTACCACAGTAATACCGAGAGAGGTTTGAGCCGCATAACGGCGTACCTATATGATTCATATTAATGTATTTTTTGTCAGCTTCTATCCTTGGGCTTGATTGAAAAAGAGGTTATTGTTGTATCATCTACTTACTTAGAATAGAGTTTTATCTAAGATGCTCATAATCACAATAACATTGAAAACATAACAAAACGAACATAAATGTGGAAGACACAAATGGGTTAAAAAATCTGCTGCACTGCAAAAATTACAATATTTGTAGTTTAGTTAACGTTTCTTAGTTATTTCAATATGCTTTCTCTACAATTTTAAAAAGAGACGATCAACTGCTTAAGGATTATTTGCTAATGAATACATTCAAGATTCAAACACTATATTATTTATGTAGCAAATTTTGCAACTTGTCAAATCATTGTAAGTACATCATACCACGCGGGCTCAGTGTGGATTGGTGGTTGTTAACGACTGCTAATGCAGCCGGGACCAACGGCTTAACGTGCCTTCCGAAGCACGGAGGAGCTCGAGATGATAATTTTTTTGGCTACCCATCCGATGACCGGCCATTGCGAAAGTTGCTCAACTTTAGCAAGCGTAGACTGAGCGCGTTAGCCACTGTGCCATCGAGCTCCTCGATCATTGTACATTGACCCTCTATTTACGTATTATAATAATCATCACACTGATATAATATCAGCATAAATATCACGTCAATAACCTTCATTGACAACTTGGCGACCTTCACTGGACAACTTGAGCGTTTTTTTAATACCTATTTGTTTAACAACGACATCTTTTTTTTAAAGGAATTGCGGTTTTTTCTTCTTTTGTTAATTTTGAGCATATTTATTAAATGTTTATCTTTTTATTCCACACTACGGACGGGCGAGTGATTGTCCTTCATCTCCTCTGTTGATAAGTGGCGATAAAGCTAAAGACGGAAGCGCACTTCACCCCTAATCCCGGTATCAATATGATCTGATCAATACGAACTGGTTATCTTACACTAATTGTCGTAATACAACAATACTCGGTACCGACATTGATGTTATGGCAGTGATTACTTGCTCAGTGGTTATGGCGATAGATTTAGACAATTCAACAGATAGAGACTTTTTTTTTTTTTTTCATTTTGTTGATGGCTTCGTGCGATTAGCACTTTTAGCCAGTGTCAAAGTAATTTTTCTAACAAGTAATACATAAATTAGCAATATTTCTTTTCTGTTTGATGATAATGAATGATAATAGAAATGAGAAATGATATACCACCCAACCCCTCGAGTATCTCAGTAAAGATGTGGGGCTTTACTAAGTCCTCGGGCGGACTTCTTGAGAGAATTTGAAAAGTGACGTTGCACTGTTTTGTTTCATTTGCCAACACTCATGCACACTCACGAACACTTAACGGTTAATAATCCACCATTATTTCACATTAATATTCGACATAACACAAATTTTAGAAAATAAAAGAAACCCGCAGACATGACTCTTCACTTTCCCGCCAAGAAGTCGATAGAGACTAAAACAATAGGTGCCTTCTTGTGCTCTCTGATATTATATAATTTAACAAATATTTGCATGCTTAATTATAATAAGTAGATTTTGAAGGAAACTGTAATTTTTAAGAACACCATATCATTACCCAAAATTAAAGCAATAATAACTTCTCAAAGTATATCTATGTAATAATACGTGAAGGAAAAACTTTGTACCTACCCGTTTTTATGAAAATTGCGCGGACGGAGGAGTATGAAATTTCGCACACCTATAGTTTATATATAGAAGGATTGCAGAATGTTAATTTTTTTTAAATTATGCATAAAATATATTAAATCAATAAAACAAACATTACACACACTACCATGTATTTGACACACACGCATATTACTACTTTAAAAAAAATTAAAAATGGAAGAGGAGCGGCGAAATCTGTCAATGCCAATCCAAACTCACATTCTATCTTTTTTAAATTTTCATTGCTTAGGTTAGGATACAATCCGTGCAGCCTTAATAAAATTACGGTCGAATATAGACCACTGGGCGACCACACTAGTTTAACTTAACTACTTGAATAGTATTTACGTAAAACAGGACAAGTGCGCGTTTTTTTCTTTGTCGTTCGATCACGTTATCTAAAACGAGAATTTTATTGATCCGAAGGTCACAAAGACCTAAAATTTTGCCAAACAAATTCTCGTTTGCGTTAACGTGGTAGAATCACACTAATATTATTAATGCGAAAGTTTATGTGTAAGGGTGTGTATATGTGTGTGTGTGTGTGTGTGTATATTTGTTGCTTCTTCACGCTGCAACGGATGGATGGAATTGGATGAAATTCGGCATACAGATAGTTTATAACTTGGATTAACACATAGGATAGTTTTTATCCCGATATTCCCACGGGAACGGGAACCACGCGGGTGAAACTGCGGGCGGCCCCTAGTGGTAAATAAAACTCGTACGAGGCACCTTGTTCTCAAAGTTTTTAACGCAACCTATTAAAGTATAGTATATGCAATAAACAACTTGAACTTGAACTTGAACTATATGTCTACTATTGTATATAGGTATTTATCATCATCATCATCATCATCAGCTCATTTTTTTATGTCCCCACTGCTGGGGCACGAGCCTTCCCTATGGATGGAGGGAGAACAGGTCATTAACCACCACGAAGGCCCAGTGCGGGTTGGTGGTTGTTAACGACTGCTAATGCAACCGGGACCAATGGCTTTACGTGCCTTTCGAAGCACGGAGGAGCTCGAGATGATACATTTTTAGTCACCCATCCGATGACCGGCCTTTGCGAAAATTGCTTAACCTCAGCACTAGCAGACGGCGATGGCGCGTTAACCACTGCGCCATCCAGCTCCTCGTATATATATATATATATATCTGCGTGTTTCCCCGTACGTATGTATCTGCGAAGTTAAGCAGTAAAAGGTGGCTGTTCGACTCCTTAGCAATAAAATCAAATGGAAGGTTCTCCCCCCTCTCCCTGTTAAGGGCGGTGGGCGGGAGCGGTTGGTGGCCGCTAAGAAATGTAAAGGCATTTTTTCAAATGTAGACGACAGTTGAGTTGGTACTTGGTACTTTATAACAATGGGTGTGCTTGTTGTGAGCTAAGAAATATTACTATCTCCAAAATTAATGATGTGATAAAAAACTAGAGTTTTTAACTTTTTAGTTCAACTTAGACTTTAGGAATATGAAATAAAAAATTCCATTAAGATGTAAAATAACCGATTTTCAAATATTACTATTTCTAAAACTATTAATGTGATAAAAAACTAGAGTTTTGTAGGTTTAGTTTTACTTAGATTACAGAAATAAGGAATAGAAAAGGTAGGTATGTCACAAAAAAACGGTTTCATAAAAGACTGCTTCAGACGTATCGTCGCTTACCATATTGGGTGAAATAAACTTGGCTATATTAGGGATTTTCTGGATTTAAAGATCAAAATGAACTATAAATAACGCTGTTTCTAAAACTAAGTAAGTTAAACCGCCTTACTGCTGGGTAAAAGCCTCCATCATTAAAATGAAGTCGTCACCACAATGTATGAGTTTTGAATAAAAGTAACTAATACTTGCGTAGTTTTAACGTTAAAAAAACTATAGTATTATACTTTAAACAAAATAAGAAAAATACCTTAATCGTGCATTGAAAGTAACATGTAAACCAAAAAAATGTTATCTTAAAGTTTCAAAAAAATGTTGATTAAGAAAAATTCAAATTTGTCTTTACCTCATTTTGCGCTATAGCAACGGTTCCTTTGGGGGCAAAGTCGCAGACTGCAGGGGTCGACTGAGAGACTATTACTTTATTTTTGCGGACGGTACGTACGTGACAGTGCCGCACGCTCGCTCGCCGTCGACGTCGTCCACCAGTAGGGTTGGCAAAAGAAACCAGAAATAATACGCACCTTATTTTTTAAATCAGCAGTGGTGAGGTTCCTTCCCATAGGTACTTAGCGAGTGTGGCAACGGATTAACATGTTAGGTAAAGTCAAATTACCGTCAGTTTGCAAAAAGTGGTAATAAATCGTCAATACCGCTTATAACTGTCCCACTGCTGGGCAAAGGCCTCCATCATTGAAATCAAGTCATCGCCACAATTGATGGGTAATGGCATGGCATAATAGAAGTGAAGTCTATAAGCTCCACAGATTATAGTTTAAGTTGCTCAGTAATATTGATTTGACATATTTTTGACATACCTATTATTGGTTATGGACAATTTCTAGTTTAATTTTGAATTTTATTGTAATATAATTTAATTGGTTTTTGACAATTTGGAGAATTAATTTTGTTTTTTTATATGTAATGTTGTAATTGAATTAGTCATTGTTATTTATAAAATAAAAGGTAAAAGCTATTTGCATGCTACATTGTCAGCTGAGATAGAGAAGATAATTAGATTAAGACCAAAAATTTACCTTTCTCAAGCGCAAATAAAATATATTTCATTTTCATTTCATTTCATTTCATTTCATTTTATGGCTTAATCACCACGCTTGCCGAATGCGGGTTGGTGATCACAAACCTGGGCTATGCATCGAAAAAGCCGAAATACATTTTGCCCGACTTTGGAATTGAAAGTGGGATCTTCGGGCATCGGGCCGAGCGCTCTGCCACTCGGCCACCGAGGCGTTGATAACTACTCACTAACTGTCACATTAACCCGCCCAAAATCTTGGACCAAGAAAAAAGTGAAGCTCCAAACAGCAGTTCTTCTAATGATGCATTAGAATCCCATTCCTACTACTTCTCTTCAAGAACCAACTCCTTCCTCAAGGCCGGCAACGCATCTGCGCTTACTTTAGTTTTGCCGTGGGTGGCGGTGATTACTTTCCATCAGGTGACCCACCTGCTCATTCCTTCATCCTTTTAACATAAAAAGTATAAAATTACTTCAGTTGCCCATTTTCTGTCAGCAAATCCTCAATTAGTAGCGGTAACCATCATAGTAATTAACGATTCCCAACAGGCGAACCCTCTTGATAATGTTGATACCTGTTACGGAGTACCATTGCAATTCTTTTTTAAAATCTCATTTCTAAACAAGAGCAAGAGGACAAAACAAAAAACGGTTGACAGCCAATGAAAAAATATAAAATATTTTTTTTAAAGGAGTATTTTATCTGTAGCCTTTGCCTTCCGCAGTCCGCATCCATCCACCACGCGCCATCTTTTCCAAGTCGTCGGTCCACCGCTCAGCAAGGCGTCTAAAAATAAAGGAGTATTTAGTCTATAACAATACCAGTTCAGTTAAAACTTTACTGCATATTCTTCAGAACTGGAAGTTTGTAAGAATCTTTCAGGGCTTTCTTCTTTCAGAGTTGACAACCCTAAACGCTAGATAGTCCTCACTCTCTCTAGGGATAATGTCACTATCAATCATGTTTTTTCGCACAGAACACTGGGTGTATCTAAAATAGATATTTAGTTATCGGAAAATATCAATGTATTTTAAAGTCAAATACTTTGCATCCCATGCTGGACGTGCCAAATAATGAATCAACTGCCTCTTCCCGGGACAAGAGTTTCAAGAAGCTCGAACATTAGGCGATCGGCTAGCAAACTATCACTGAAATTATCAATTCCAATTTCCACCTCGGAGCGCAACTTTAATTATGCTAAATGTGGCATCGAGGTCTCTATCGTATTGTCAATTTTCTTCAAAATTGGAGATTTTGAAAGTTTTAATAAAAAAAACTTTTAACTTTTAAGTTTCTTTTAAAATATAACCTTCACAGTATAGTCCATTATACCTTCTACTTCGAGCAGCTTCATAGTTGTCGCTAACAGCCCGTTCTTTTCCAGCCGTGCAGAACGAACGACAGCCTCGGAACACTGCCACCATACGACCGGAGACATTAAGAGATATGGACCAAGAGAGAGCCTTGAGGGAGGCCGCAGTTGCCGTCGGAGTTTTTGGGTAAGTGCCTGTAAACTGAAGCTGAAATGCTGTAGAATTAAATTAAAGCACCACACGGGCCCAGTGCGGGGCTGTGGTTGCTAAGGATTGCTTATGCATGCGAGACCAACGGCATAACGTGCCTCCCGAAGCACGGAACGGGGCCTGCAATGGGTTCGAAACGTCAGGATACACATTAATTAAAAGTAATCACACTAATATTATAAATGCGAAAGTTTGCGTGTATGTGTGTGTGTGTGTATATATTTGTTGCTTCTTCACGCTGTAACGGATGGATGGATTTGGATGAAATTTGGCATACAGATAGTTTATAACCTGGATTAACACATAGGATACTTTTTATCCCGATATTCCCATGGGAATGAAACTCATACCTTTTCTTTACATAGGTCTTGGATTTGATTTTGGGAATAAGACCTATTTGGTAGATTTTTATACTTTTTTATTGAAATTTTGACAGACTTTTGAAACTGTCAAAGCGGTACGAAGTCCGCCGGGTCCACTAGTGTGTAAAATAACGCGAGTAGATCCGTAATCAACAGATAAACTTTTTAGCAACTGACAAATTGAATGAATGAATGAATAGTTTATTTTCTCTTCACAATAAAAAATAGGTCTTAATTATTCTACGACTTAGTGCTAATTGTAGTTTTAGGTTTATGGTTTTAGTTTATGACCTATATCGTTGTGAGAGACTGGTGCTTGAAGAGGTTTGAAGAAAACTGTAGTACAGGTCACCAGGGCCCTCCCGCGGATATTAATCAATAGACAGGTGAGTGTCTATACTACATTTGTTAGGAAAACAAATAGATAAGTATCAAGCCTTGCGAGAGAAGGTAAGTTAACAAATTAACGATTTTTTTTAATAGAAATTGTTAGGGAGTGACGAACTATGACGTCACTATTTTGTTCCGTCAATTGAGTGTTCAACAACTTCTTAGGTTACAGAAATTCATGCTTACCTAGGTCAAATAAAAAACAGGTTATTTTTTTATAGAACTGTCATGTGATATCATTTGACGTAATTAGTTATTATTGTATTCAACATCCCTATTATCAGCATCGTCATTATCTCAGCCGAAAGACGTATCTCTAGACAAAGACCTCCCCCAAGAGTCTCCACAACGACCGGTTCTGTGCTGCTCGCATCCATCGCTTGCCCGCGACCTTCACTAGATCGTCGGTCCACCTTGTTGGAGGCCTGTCTACGTCTTCCGGTGCGCGGTCGCCACTCGAAAACTGTTCTGCCTCAGCGGCCATCAAGTTTTACGAGCGATGAGCCCTGCCCGCCACTTGAGCTTACCAATTAGCTATTGACTATAACGTCATGGACAAATAACTAAGTCGTCATTTTACGCTGTACGGAAAATCTTATAGTGTGCCAAAATATTGTATACTTAAAAACAAGAAACATATACAATAATCTTATTAAGTTGTTGCCCGCGACTTCGTTCGCGAAGACTACACTATCCCACAGGAACCTGTTACCGGGATAAAAAGTATCCTATATCCTAGTCCGGGTCATGGTTTGTCTATGTGCAAAGTTTCATCCAAATCCGTTCAGCCATTTTCACGTGATGTGCGGTCAAATAAACAGACAAACAGACAAACATTCTAAAAACTGTTGGAACGTGTTCTGTTATCGATTCTAAGTATCCCCAGCCAACTTTTGTTCGAATATCTTCCATGCACAAACTTTCGACCCTCTTTAGCCACAGATTAGGTAATACTTTAGCTTTATTATATAATCTTATTAATAATTACACTTAACTCTAATACAATACCTACTCGACATGGTTATAAGTTTGAATTAACAATGATCCGAATCGGAGTTTCCTGGTTAGGAAACTGGATTACAAAAAACTTGTAAATTAATGTTAATTTAAATCAAAGGCCACTTACAAATCAACATCTCTAACATAAATTATGATTGTGGTATTATAGAAAAACAGAATTCATTCTCTTTCTTTGAATAGAAGTGGTGTCCTTTTTACTTATACGGATTTAACCGCCTTTGTGGTCCAGTGGTTAAGACCACCGGTTAAGACCCAGAGGCCCCGGGTTCGATTCCTAGCAGGGGGGTACATGTTTGTGTACTCGGTGAGGGCTTGTTTATCCGCTTGGCTAGCTACCACCATCTTATCTAAATATGTCACCATCAATGTTTGTAGCATTGTTGTGTTTCAGCAGCTAGAGATAAGATAGCCAGTGCCTCAGTAGTTGAGGATCCCGGGCAATCCCGGGTGAAGTGCGCTTCCATCTCACATAACATCAGGTGCGATCAAGGCATTGTGCTTGCCCATAAAAATATTTAAAAAAAAAAGCAATAACATTGGGGGGTTCTGATAATACGAATATGCTGCAAGCTGCAAGCAACAGATATGCAGAATAGTTATGTCTTCTATTCGATTTTTCGTTCATCCTTTTTTTAAATCATTCGTTTCTATCAAAACGAGTATCACACTCCGATTAAGCAGCGTAGCAGTCCACTCGACATTATAACTGTTCCTCAAAGAGTCAGGCTATAAAGGTTCCTCAGCGAGCCACCTTCCGCGTCGCCACACAGTGTCAAAGAAAACCCCCACAAAGACCGTTTCCAAGAGAGATGTCAAAGTGGGAAGCCAAAATTGTGTCTGTGGAAAATTGAATAAATACTCTTTGGAGAACGGACACGCGTATTCTGAAAAAAGGTTGCTACCTCTTTTGCTGTTTTTAAATTAAAACACACTGTTTCTTTAAAATTTTCTAAAATACTTGTTTGTTATTGTTATCTTTTTCACTGTAAGTTATAGGAAAATAATTGATAGGTTGATTAAATAGTTTGTCAATAAGCCTGTCAAAAGGAAGACCACATTTAAAAGTTATTCTAATAGTTAATTTTATTTTGTTTAAATCAAGAAAATTAAATGGTGTTACACTTTCATTAGCTACATACATCATCACAATGACTGTTTTTCTTTTACAAAGCAATAAAAAAACAATAGCTGCTTCCCAAGAATACAATAACAGGCCAAAAACTACAAAAACCACTCAAGTTTCTATCTTTAAAATTAAACTACACAAACAAAATATACCCAATTCATACCTCTTCATATCTCAACGTAAGTATGGTATGGGCACATTTGGCATTCAAATCTGTCCAATCGCGGTAGTGCTTACTGCTGTATCGGTAAATCATTCGCATGCCGCATGCAAATTTTATATTTATAGTTTTTACCGAGTTATGGTAAATGCTTTTTGGGGGGAGGACTTGCGGGAGAGTCGTGGAATATGTATTTTGGAAGTGGCAAGCAAATAGCTTTATAAAGCTTTATAAAGCTATTTGTTACTTTTACTATTTTAAGTATTTTACTTATAATAGAGTTTTATATTACTAATTACTTTTTTTTGGAGAGAGTTTGCTGAATGCCTCAGTCGCATTTTCAGCTTCACCGGGTTTTTTGGGGGCAGCGAATAACTTAAAGGGTTTCTCAAGCAGTGTGAAACGAATCACCTGCGGAGGTTTTCTAGAGGTAACGGCATCACGTACTAGTGCGTGTCCCCGTGCCCTACTAGATTCACCGTGGGTTCAGATCGGGTCGGAACTAATTACTGTATTTCCTTTTACAATCACATAATAATCTTCGTTATAATAGTTTCCAATATCCCTGGCACATTCCTAAACTAAACGTGTGTTTCGGATTTTTCTGTGCATTGCCCGGGTGGTGTTTAACCTAAATCGTAGCGATAACTTGACTTCAATGATTTCTGTCCACATTACACCTAAAGGCTAATTACTATCATCATTACCATTATCCGCTCATTTTAGGGAGGGGACATCCTCCTCGAAATTTTTAGTTATTCGGGCTCTACATCGGAAGCTCCGACTTTTATTTAAACATCAATTGATAATTTTCCAGGCTTTACTTGTCTTTTAGTTCCTGGTTACGCATTGAAGGCTCAGATATTTAAAAAATCGGGCTATGTATCGGACGTTCCTGTTTTTAATTAACCATTGATAACGTCAACGTCAATCTAAGTATAGCCGGTCCGTAATTGATCGAGTCGAGGTCGATAGTCGATACTGGCACAAATCGCCAGTGGCTGACCACTCAGTCATCCGTTAGCCGTGGGTCGTGGCCTTTGACCAGCCAACGTAGTTGAGGCTTGACGTCGACAGGGGGCTCGGTCTATTTATGGAGATTCTGTGAAAGCCTTTTATCACTTTATTAAGTGGTGGGTAACCTTTCCACTTGAGTGCGGCTTAGGTTTCGCTGACGACAAAACCCTTGAGCCTTTTAATGATGCCGTGTAGTGTAGGTATACTAATACTAGGACTATATAATAGTCAATCGTCTGAGGTTAAGGGAATCGAAGTAGCAAGGACTGTTTAGTTTGAAAGGTCGACACATTTTGAAAGTCGGTACATGATGTCCCCATGTGGGAAGCACTGTGAACAGCAATGGAAATTTATAGGGTGATGATCAAAATAAGTCCAATAGCAAGTATCAAAAAATCAAAACCAACGAAATCTAGTTTAGAATAAATCTCAATCGTGATATTCTCAAATAGTATTTTTAAATAGCTAGAAAAAAAATAAAAAAAATAGAGAAAATTATTTTGTGTAATTTTTGAAATTGCTATCCAACGACACCTTACCCTGTGGGTTAGACAAGAAAAAAAAATACATCATCCCCACTTCACGTGTAGGGGAGGTAACCTAAAAAAAATATTTTTCGAAATTTTACTTCTCCACTTTATCGGCGTGATTAATATGTATATCTATGCCAAATTACAGCTTTATAGTACTAAGAGTCTATGAGCTAGGCTGGGGACGGAAAGACAGACAGACAGACATACAGACATGGCGAAACTATAAGGGTTTCTTGTTGACTACGGAACCCTAAAAATTAAAATAACAGGAATTGTAGTTTGTTATGACGTATTGTTATAGAGAATTAGAAGCTGAGCATTCGTCGTCGAGTAGGTACAAAGTCAAGCAGAACTTGGCCAACTAGGTATAGATATTGTCTTCTATGTTTTTCTATTTGATACTAAGCCGGCAAATGAGCTGATAAAAAGCAGCCACCACAGCCCATGGAAGCTTGCAAGAGACGCGCGTAACCGACGACGTTGAAGCACAGAAACTTGTTGTTTGTGTTTTGGTATTTCCCATTACACTCGCGAGAAAAGTAAGGAATCTTTGACTTGAATTTGGTTCCGCGCGATCTTGAGTACTAAATGATCTGTTAATAATAATAAAAATGGCACCATTTTAAAGGTTCAACTATTAACTTTAAATAATGATACAAAATTCATCCAAATCACGCTAGTATTTAAGAAGCTATCCCGGATTAAGTGAAGGAGTTAGGAAAACAGAAGGAAATATGGAAAAATAATAAATGAAGAAAAAAACAAATATTAATAAATACATTTTTTATTTGGCCTTAAAATTAAGTTTCTATATTTTGTGTTCCCTCCCCTAGCCCTAATAACTGCTCGAAGACTATTCTTCATTGACCTAATCAGCTTCTGAATCGATTCTTGCGGGATACCTTCCCACACCTCTATCAAAGCCGATTCCAGCTTATTCACACTTGAAGGAACAGGATTTCCAGGATTTCTGGAACGAACCCTCCTCTTTAGTTCATCCTACACGTGCTCAATGGGATTCAAGTCTGGGCTGAACGCTGGCCAGTCCAATGTGGCGATACCGACTCCTTCGAGGTATTCAATTGTGGCACGGAAAGTGTGACAACGAGCGTTATCGTGCATAAGGAGGAAGTCATCACCGATATATCTCCTATAGGGAACGACATGTTCCAGCAGAATATCGTACGTATCGTAGTACCCTTTAAACCGGGATACAGTATTGTTTTTGCAGTGAGCAATGATTGCAATTCTGTGTCTCGGTTTGAAGGATTCTAGATTAATAAAATTGCAGAGCATACCTAGAAACATAAGAGTTCCAGGGCAGAAATAGATATTAAAGTGGTAATTCACTTTCAAGCAAGAATGATGGTAAAAATTACAAATAATCTTTTGTTTTAGGCCTCCCGTATCGTTGGCTATGGCGTTATCACCCGGACGCTATCCCCTCATATCACCGCATTACGCGACGCTGCCACCTCAGCCTCCGCCACCGGTACAACCAGACTCATCTCGAGACAACGATGACAACGGCAACCATAACACAGACAGCGATGGTGAGTCTTACTCTGATTGCAATAAGGGTATTAATCATTTGTTACCACAATATGCTAAGCTGCCTCCGCTGATACAGCCAGACCAGAAGCTAGTCCGGTGAAGCTCAAATGATACTGGTGAAAATTCCAACAATGACTCAGACAGCTATAATTAAGGATAATAATAGTCGGTCACTATCATACGCGACGTTGTTTCCGAAGTTTGCTCCTTCTTCGCTTTTCGGTACAACCAGACTCGTCTCGAGACAACGACGACGGCAACCATAACACAGACAGCGATGGTGAGTCTTAACTAGCTTGTAATAAATATGATAATAGTCTGTCACCTGTCAGTTCATACAACGCAACGATCATCGTCGCAGCCACCACCGGTGCCACCGCTTCAGCTCAAAACGACGAGAAAACGACGATAGGCTGCTTTATGTGAGGTCGCTAAGCGTGCGGTTGAAAAACCCCACCAATAGAATTGCTTCCTTTTCCCTGCGGTGTAAAATGGAGTAATCCTATTGGTGCACTGCTTATTTACCGCGCACAGCTACAGGTGGAAAAGCAGCCAAACGGCATATCCTTTCATAAGCATAGTGGCTACTGTTCAAAACTCAAAAACAATTGAGCGGTGATTGAAGTTTATGCGTTCGGATACCGATCGCAAACAGTAATTGTTTCTTAGAAGAATTCCTAGGTATAAGAAATTACTTTTGTCTCTTGGTTTGCAGATGACAGCATCGATGTGACGAACGAAGAAGACTCTACGTCATACTCCCCTCCGTCTGTAACGAGCTACACGCAGAACTGTGTCCCCTATAGGTAAAACATAATGCATAATATGTTTTCTTCTTCTTATGGTGCTATTATTTATATTAGAGGTAGGAGTTCCACCTCTACCTAGGGAATAAGATTTAGAGCCCAACTGTACATGATTACAAAGTATCAAAACAGTAAAGTGTCCAACAAGACATGTGCCGAATTCAAGAAAGTGTCGAATTAGGGAAAGTAGCGAATTATCTAAAGTAGCGAATTCCGGAAAGTGTCGACCCGTTACTGGACTCCGGAAGAGTTCTTCGTTCCTCATGTTGAAACAATCACCGAGATTTTTAGAGTTGACTAAAGTTTTTGAATGAATGATGGTCGTTATCCTCAACCATTACCTTAATCGTTTAAAATTTCTGGACAATAACGTGCTGCTAGCACTATTGTTATAACGACAGGCTACGACGATAATGATAGCTAGCCAGATGATCTTAAAATTCCTACCATCAACCAAATTGAGTTCAATAATATCTTTGTTAAAGTATTCTTTTAAATAAGTTTCTTTTTTTAGACCACTAGGTGTGGAAAGTGCAGCGGAAACCGCCGCTAGATTGCTGTTCATGGCTGTCAAATGGGCCAAGAATTTGCCGTCGTTCGCAAGCCTCGCCTTCAGAGATCAGGTAACAATTAGAAAAGCATGTTATTATATTTTTTGTTTTCTAAAGTTTACATGATTACTACATATTTATTGACTACTTTTTACGAAGGCACTCGCGTTAAATTAGGTAACTATTTAAGTTTTCCTGAATTTTCATTCACTAAATGGTCAGTTTTTGGCAGTTTAGGTTCATTCATACTATAGTGACTTGAAGCGCGTACCGCGGGGTGACGTAAATTGTCGCTCTTCATTTATTTTCTTCCACGCGTTCCTTTTTATAAGTTTTACTCCTAAAAGCAAACCGCGATGGCTGTCAGTCAGGCCGCACACCAAGTAGGCCTGGTTGCCACAATACACTTTTTAAAAATTGCGGAGTAAATGCAGAGTGAATTACGGACAAATTGCGAGCAATGGGCCACCACTAGTAAACAAAATCTCCATATAACTTTTTAAACTATCATGGTCACTTACATTAGAATAAATATTATTAACGGGATTATTACCATGTTTTTTGTTGTGTTTGAGTATCCGATATTTCGGCACAGTTGCATGCGCCATGATCACGGATGTATATCCGTGAAAGCATGGTAATAATCCCGTTAATAATATTTATTCTAAAATCTCCATATCTCCATACGTCTTCAGGTGATCCTGCTAGAAGAGGCGTGGTCCGAGCTGTTCCTTCTAAACGCTATACAGTGGTGCCTGCCGCTAGACACCGCGTGCGCAGCGCTCTTCGGCAGCGACCAGGCAGACCAAGGTTGGTCTTATGACACATCCATCATCACCATTACCAGCTCATTTTATGTACCCACAGCTGGGGCACGAGCCTTCCTTATGTGTAGAAGCGACACCAGGGAGACGCCATAAACCACCACGTGCGGTGGTGGCGGTCCGGTGCGGTGGTTGTTAACTGTTAATGCAGTGCAGCAGGGAGCAAGCGGACCAACGGCTTTACGGAAGGTATTCTGAACCACGGAAAAGCTCAATTTGAAAAGTTTTTGGTGATAGGTACCTACATCAGTTGACCGGTCTTTATGAAACTTATTTCTGGTACCCAACTTCAGCAATCACTGACCGAGCGCGTTGACTACTGCGCCATCGCTAGATGCAGTATAGGATATCGAAATGTCGACATTGAGCTCTGGTTTTGCCCCATAAACAAAGGTTTTTTAATAAATTTATTAAGCCAAATTATTATTTAGCTCTGACTCTGCACTCTGCACTGCCATATGTTAAGCAAAAGCAGAGTCCGTAGTGAAACAAAATTGTGCTTCACTAGCCGTCCTCACCTTGCTGACCCGCAAGTTGCTTCTTCACACCTCGTATGTTGTAGGAAGGAGGAAATACGTGCTCTGGAAGAAAACTTCATTGGTGACTAGTACAGCGTAATATATTAATCTTTAGTTTTCAATCTTATTGCAATAACATAAGGTCCACACTATGGTGGCATCAAGGTTAAACCGCTCAGTGTTCGTGTGCGCAGAGGGCGCGGGCTCGGCGGCGCTGCGGCGGCTGCGCGAGGTGCTGCTGCGGTACCGCGCCGTCATGGTGGACCCCGCGGAGTTCGCCTGCATGAAGGCCATCGTGCTGTTCAAGTCAGGTGGGTGGAACCAAACCTCTTTTCATAGCTTTAAGTACAGGTAGGTAGCGAGGCTGTTCAAGTCAGGTGGGTGGTGAATCTGAGGATCATCCTGCAAGCTGAACTTGCAACCTTTCATAGCTAATAGGTACGAGTATATTAAGTAGTGAGGCGATGGTGACCCTGCTAAGTCCGTCTGCATGAAGGCCAGGAATGCGATGCACAATCTCGTTTCATAACTAATAGAACAAAAGCTAACGAGGCGTTCGGATCGGAAGTACAAAACCTCTTTTCATAACTGTGTCCTGTGGGTAGCTAGGAGATGGTAGACCCACCGAAAAGGTTCAAGTCAGGTATCTAAATATTTAAACAAAACTTCCTTTCATAACTGTGTACAAAACCTTTTCAAATTACTTAAGGTAGTGAGGCGAGGGTAAACCAAGCCGAAGTTCCTCCTCTAGCCTTACGGTTCGAACTTTTGATCCCATACAAATTGGAGTTAAACTGGTTAAACTGTCAATTATCTTCGTCAACAGAGACCCGCGGCTTGAAGGACCCACTCCAGATCGAGAACCTCCAAGACCAAGCACAAGTAATGCTCATGAGCCACGCGCGCACCGCACACGGCGCCGCGCCCGCCAGGTATGTAGTATATTCGGATCATCATCATCACCACCGGCTTCGTTTATGTTCCCACTGCTGGGGCACGAGCCTTCCCTATGGATGGATAGGGAGAACGGGCCCGATCTGAACCGAACCCTTCAGAGAATCTAGTAGGGCACGAGGACACGCACAGTTCGTGATGCCGTTCCCTCCAGAAAACCTCCGAAGGTGATTCGTTTCACACGGCTTGAGGAACCCTTTAAGTTTCTCGCCGCCCTCAAAAAAGGCCTGTGAAACTGAAAAGGCCGACTGAGGCAATCAGCAACTCTCTCAAAGAAAGGGCCGTAAACCACCACGCCGGGCCCAGTGCGGATTGGTGGTTGTTAACGACTGCTGATGCAGGCGGAACCAACGGCTTTAGATGCCTTCCGACTCCGAGGCACGGAGGAGCTCGAGGTGATTAACTTTTGGTCACCCATCCAATGACCGGCCATTACGAAAGTGGCCGAAATTCAGCAATCGCAAACCCAGTGCGTTCAATCGATCTCACATTCGTATATTATGGTTCAACATGTCTGTATTCTCCCGACTCCAGTTGACTTACGCAAAACTCGCGTACAGCTCCAACACTATCAAAGCTTAACCTAGGATGTCTATTAGAAATTGAAGTCTCTTTTTAGATAACGCAAAAACAAACTAGTTACAAACTGTATTTACCAATTACCTAGTGCAACCCCTGACTGAGCTCTTATAGCAGTATTATTGCAGTTGTGGAAAAGAGACCGCGTGTGTATTCGCCGCTACGAGTACTACTATACACGCGTCTAGTTTTCACAACTGCAATAATACTGCTATAAGGGCTCGTGGTTACCCCCCAGGAGCTAATTACAAACCAGCCTCCCAACCGCCTGTTAGGCGACTCTCGCTTTCGATCGCTTTGAAAGCGAGGCCCTCGCCTCGCTTTCTAATATAATATCGAAGTATAATATCGAATAATACCGAAAGCTATAGCCTATAGCTTTCGATATTGCTTTCATATTGCTTTCGAAATGACAAGATGACGCCTCCTCCTCGCCTCGCCTTCAAAGCGATCGAAAGCGAGAGAGTTAGGCGGTCGACCCCCAGTTTGTGATTGGTAGCGTCGTGTACCTATGGACTGCCCTTAAAACATTAGTGCTGTGCCATTTTAGATACTGAACTAGAAGTAAACTAAGTATCATTGACAATTCAGGTTCGGCCGGTTGCTGTTGCTGCTGCCGCTACTCAGGTTGGTAGCTCCTCATCAGCTGGAGGCAGAGTTCTTCGCGAAGACCATAGGCCGGACGCCCATGGAGAAAGTGTTGGCTGATATGTATAAGAATTAGGAGTTTAGCTTGTAGAGCAGATTAGTTTTTATCTAGTTCGATGTATTTAACATTTGTTTGACATGTTGAAGAATTTCTATTTTTTTTTTGTTTCTAATGTCTATTTATCGTTATTATCGTATTGAAACCAGTGTTCGACTCAAATGCCCAGAAGTTAACACCTAGTTTTCATCACTAAGAGTGTTGTAAGTAAAATTTCATAAAAAAATACTGGCTAGGAAGCAGGTAGTCTGTATCCAAATGTTGGCATATTTTTTTAGGGAAATAGTGTGTCGATCACTGGTTCTTGTCGAAATTAGGACACTACTTATTTGCAAAATCAACTTGAATGCCCCCGATCAGATCCGAACCCTTCGGAGAATCTAGTAGAGCACGGGGACACACACTGCGTGATGCCGTTCCCTCTAGAACACCTCTTAAGGTGATTCGTTTCACACAGCTTGAGGAACCCTTTAAGTTTCTCGCCGCCCCCAAAAAACCCCAATTTTATTTTATTTTATTTTTATGTTAAACATTTATCTAATGAAATTTCCAGTTTTTATTAGACTGCATTATATTAAATCAAATCCTATAACAATTTGTACAAAAAAGCCAAATTATGTTATATTTAATAGATTATAAAAACATCGGCTAATTAAGCATTTATCTAATTAATAAAGTTGTAAATATTTAATTAAATATAATATTATGTACGAGTATAACGAAAATAACGGCCTCAGAGTGTTGTATTGTGATTAAAGCCTGTGTCTCACGCTTATATGTATAGTATTCGTATAGGTTAAAATAAATGTCAGTAGCAATGTAAATCATGTGTGATATAGGTATAATTATAATTGTAGAAAAACTTATAAGTTCGATATAAGTACACCTAATTAATTTTGATATTAGAAGATTTATAATCCAGTTTTTTAATTTGTTAGATTTATTATTATTGTCCATCCATTCAGAAAGCTGATTTCAATTCAATTCAATTTAAAAGATTTATTTCCGACATACAGAGTCGTTATACCTATATAAAATCAAATTTGCTTGTTTTTTTATTTTTATCGGATCTTAAGGCGAAAGGTAAGGCACACTAGCGCCGCTAATGGATTTAATTTGATAACTGCTAATCTGGATTTTTTTTCAAACATTGCGGACCTTCCGACACTATGCAAACATCTATTATTTAATAATTGTGCACTACTTTTAGGTTTATTTTTGTATTCATTCGCTAACACCAACAGTGGCCATTGTTTGTGAATAAACCACGCAACAAAAAGTAGTGCACAATGATTAAATAAATACTATGGATGCTTTCCTGTTGTCGGACGGTACGCTATGTTTAAAAAAAGATCCGGTCCGTTAGTAATTGTCAAATTATCAATTGGTGGCGCTAGTGTGCCTTACCCTTCGCCTTAATAAACTTTCTAGTTTTTTTTAAATAATAAATGTCGTAGGTATTTGCAATGAAACACCTAAAGCTAAGCTTCATAATTAGATTAAGTATACCTAAATGTAAAAATTTAATGCAATTGTAAATATTACGCTTTAGTAATTAGGTTAGGCTATCAATGTGCCTAGTGCAAGTTTCTTTTCACTAATTAATATTGATCGTATTTAATTAAACTACAATCGGCAACCACCACAGAACAATATGCGCCATCTAGTGTTTGGTTTTCCAGGTTCGCCACTAGATGGCGTTGGTTCGATCTCATACAAATTGAACTGAACTAAAACTTGATTAAATAGTGAAAAAAGTGCTTGTTTTATCTCATTTTTGATCACACTAACGAAAACGAAAATATGTATGGCATTAAAGCAGCGCCTCCTATGTGTGGCAAACGAGGTGAGTTGCAATTTTATCAGGCATTTTTTTATGAAAAGAGTTTTTAAAGGCGAAGGGTAAGGCACACTAGCGCCACCAATTGATAATTTGACAATTACTAACGGACCGGATCTTTTTTTATACATTGCGTACCGTCCGACAACAGGAAAGCATCCATAGTATTTATTTAATAATTGTGCACTATTTTTTGTTGCGTGGTTTATTCACAAAACGGGCTATCGCATTTATTCACTAACATAGGCCACTTTTGATGTTAGCGAAATAATACAAAAACAAACCTAAAAGTAGTGCACAGTTATTAAATAAGTAGGTAATAGATGTTTGCCTAGTGTCGGAAGGCCCGCATTGTTTGAAAAAAATTCCAGTTTAGCAGTTATTAAATTAAATCCATTAGCGGCGCTAGTGTGCCTTACCATTCACCTTAATGTGATCGAGTCGTAAACAGCAATAAGCTTTCTATTACAAAGTTACTTTAAACATTCTAGTCCGATACGATATTTCCGAATACGCATTTCTAAAGATTTAAACCCAGGTTAAGTTAAGTTAGGTATGTACTAAAAATATTTTAGAAAGGATAGGACATGGCTTTTTTTATAGCTTTGCACAAGTATGATAATAGTAATGAGAAGTGAGAAATGATATACCCCGCAACCCCTCGAGTATCTCAGTAAAGATGTGGGGCTTTAGTAAGACCTTACGCGGACTTCTTGAGAGAATTTGAAAAGTGACCGTTGCACTGTTTTGTTTCATTTGGCAACACTCATGCACGTTCATAAACACTAACGGTTGATAATCCTCCATTATTTCACATTTATATTCGACATAACACAAATTTTAGAAAATAAAACAAAACCGCAAACATGTCTCTATACTTTCCCGCCAAGAACCCAATAATGTTAGAAGGTACTCTTCATCTTGCTAACCAGTCAGTTATGTCCAAAGAGTTCGACTAAGTATAAATATTTTTAAGAGTTGACCCAGAATACACTTACTTACACTTTTCCAGACCAGACTCGTACGAACGCTTATTTTCCCCATATTCCTGCGAGAAGTGGAAAGGATGAAAATAGATGCTTTAGAGATGTGGTGCTGGAGAAGAATGCTTGGAGTATTGTGGACTGAGTTTCGCACTAACATCTCGATACTCCAAGAACTCGGCATTGAGCAGCGTCTATTTTCAGTAGTACAGTCTCGCATGCTCACATTCTTCGGACACGTCTCTCGACGCGACCATCAGTCCATCGAACGTCTTGTCGTTCAAGGAAAAATGGAGGGCACAAGACCGCGTGGAAGGTCTCCCATGTGATGGACGGACCAAATTAAGTCAGCCGTGGGAAGTCCATTAAAGGACTGTAGCAGGATGAACTCCAACAGAGAAAAGTGGCGCGCTGTCGTGAGGCCAAAAACATCTGCCCAAACCGCTACTATATGACGACCACGACCGCTCTGTCAAGAGCGTAGCGGATCAGAAGAACACTTTTCCAGTAGTTCATTTAAAATAAAAATAAAAATGTCTTTAAATTATTTATACCTACTCAGTTACATTAAGGTTGGGATCGGAGGCAGTTTATTTAGCTACAAATAATTTATCTTTATTAAAATGTATATATGGAAACCTTTATTGTATTTGTGTCACATAAAAAATAACGATAACCAAAATGTTGCCAAATAATATATAGTTAGTAAGTTATTTGTGTAATAAGTAAATAATTGTACATAACAACATTTTCAATAATCATAATAATTGTTGATACCTATTTACTTAAGTGTAATTATTTACTGTATATTTTGCCTAACATTTATGAAACTGCCAATATGTAATCGTTCTAGATTCTTTTTAAACAATAATAAATGTAAAAATAAATGTATCACTTTCGTTTTATTGCAATGTGAAAATAATTTTACACTGACGCTTGCATATCAACATTACCCAAAGCTGACAAATTTCTTCAATAAATGTTCAACCTTATTCGATATGTATAAAGTTCAATGTTTATTGAAGGGTGGCTAGTGTGAGTTTTGTTTCATCATCATCATCATCATCGCCAGCTCATATACGTCCCCACTGCTGGGGCACGAGCCTTCCCTATGGATGGATAGGGAGAACGGGCCATAAACCACCACGCGGGCCCAGTGCGAATTGGTGGTTGTTAACGACTGCTAATGCAGCCGGGACCAACGGCTTTACGTGCCTTCCGAAGCACGGAGGAGCTCTAGATGATACATTTTTGGTCATAAGATGACCAAAAATGTCTTTGTGAAAGTTGCTTAACCTCAGCACTCGCAGACCGGGCGCGTTAACCACTGCGCCATCGAGCTCCTTGAGAGTTTTGTTTTCTATTCGTATTCATTCGATTACGTTTACGAAAACGAAAATGAGTATGGCATTGAAGCAGAGCCTCCTGGCGGCTGAGAGCAGTTAACATTTTGCCATACAAATTCTCGTTTTCGTTAACACATCTCCGTGTCAGGTGTCAATGTCAGTGTTCCGGAGCAAATTCGGACGTACAGACGCTCTGACAGTGCTATCAGATTTTTGTTTACGTGGATTGGACGACATTTTGTGCAATGAGGAAGATGAGTGTTTTTATTTTATTATCTAGAAAAATCAAACTTAAAATCTTAATAATAATAGTGAAAGAATTTTTACGATATCTTTAAAACTGTATTTTTAACAATTTTTTGAACTTGGGAGTTCTTAAATCCAGAGCGCGCTTGACCGCTTAGCGCGTGACGTCACATCGCCGGTCCTTGCTCGTTCGCGCGCTGTATCCGAAGCATTGTTTTTGCGTTACTTTAATTATCTTCGTTTATATTTGGTAAATATGGAAAAAAATACCGTATAGATATTGTATAGTACTTTTATGTACTAATACAACAATCAGCACACCGGAAAAGTACTTTTTTCATGTTCCAAATGACAAAAAACTAAGAAACAAGTGGTGTAACTTGATGAGAAGGGAGGAGACGTTATCTACCAAAACAAGTAGACATTGTTGCGAAGATCATTTTAATGCGAGTAGGTACTAATTATGTCTATACATTTTTGCATTATAGGTAAGAAGTAACTATATATTAGGTACTATTTGTGTAATAAATAATTGATATGAGATACTCGTTCGTACTTGCTTACAGTATTGGCCTATTAAGCTCAAGTAATTTGACGAAGTTTTTCACAGATTTTGTATATTTGACATTTATAATTTGATATGTTATTTTAACAGAATGTAATCTTGAAATAAATGATTATTATAATTTAACAAGATCTACCTTTCCGACTGCTTTGATAGTAATAGTATACTTTATTGTGAAATGTAGGTTAGTATTACAAAATGTGTTGATGATAGATGCGTTGTGTTTGTGTAGAAGATAGTGTAGTGACATTTTATCGATAAAGTTTTCTCATTATTTAATGCATCTCGTTATTTTCAACATTTTACTGTCCCGCTCGTTCCCCAAATTTAACAGCACCAGATTATTTTCTCTGGGGTTATTTAAAAGACAAGGTGTTCATTAATAAACCCAGGATAATCAAGCTGAAGGTCAACATCCGAGCTAAAATGCAGTTGCTAACTCCTCATGTTCTGAGGAAAGTAATGAGAAGTGCTCTCGATAGAGCCCGCCTTTGTGAGGCTGAAAATGGTGGTCATTTACGTGATGTAATTTTTAAAACCTAACTCAAAAATATCTCCATGAGTGTTTTTTTATTATCTCATAATAATTAAGATGAATTTAAAAAAATTAAAAGTTGTAACCAATTTTAACCCCGTCGTGACATTTGCGCCACCCAATATAAAAAAAACAGGAAATGCATAGTATCAAACTGCAAGTACGACTAGCAAGCCTATGCTATTCAGAGGTGAACTTTTTATAAAAGTCCTCAGATCCTCACAGAAAAAAATATTGATAAAATATAAATTTTAACCCAAAATCCACCCATTCTTAAATTAAGCGATTTACAACAAAAACTTATTGCAGATTGAATCGGACACCGAAAATTATCTCAAGGAGATAATACATTGATACTTTTTGTATATCTTCAGTTGGGTGAAAGTAAGTCATAATCTGAGGGGATTTCTCCGGTTGCCCATATCTTTGGCTTTTATAAATTTCAACTGAGACCCAACTTGCGACAGTTTTGGTTTCATCCAATAACATGTAATTTCTGTGCAAGCAGGCTCCTCACTCACGTCTATGTAACCACATGACCAATGCCATAGTATGTTTACATCTTCCTCTACTTGCCGCACAACCTTCACAATCCAGACTTAAAATTTTTCAAGCTATTTCATCACAAACAAATTTACAGTGATATGGCGTGGTTCTGACCTTATGCTTGGGTGTAATTCTTGCCTTTACTGACTTACACCCAACTACAACTATTAAAACATGACGTCTTCTTTTAGCTTATTGTTTTAACACATTATAGAACGAAACTCATTTTTATTGATAAGAGATTGCAAAAATGGACAGCACTAGTACCTAGACGAAAACTATTCTTTCCGCGCATATTGTTTGTATTAAGTACCTACAACAATAGTGTCGCAAACAATAAGCTCGCAATCTGGTTACCAACTGGGAAGCAAAAAAAAGCCTTTAAATACGCACACCCCAGCCACAACTCACAACGAAATAATGAATTTCATAGTAGTGACTTAAAAACAAACTACTTTTACTATAATTAAGTACTTTATGCATAATATCGTACCACACCCACACTCACTGCTTAGAGGGTAGGTACTTAAATAGGTATCTACTATACTATATATCTATATCACTTCGCATGATTTGTGAAATATTCCGCAAGGTCAACTTACGGCAAATTATTTGATTGTCCACGTGAAAATCCTGGCTCCATTTAGACTACAGGTAGCACTATTACCTACTAGGTACTTATAGATAGAAAACAAACGCATGAAAGTAGGTAGCCAAAGTGAATTACTTAAAAGAAAAACCATCGCGTCGTATGCGGGGCGGCCGAGCGGCGCGGCGGGCGGGGCAGGCAGCGACCGGCGATGTGACGTCACAGAGATCACGCGGGCGCGGGTAGGCAGTTTCGGTGCTCCCAAATTGATTAATTCATAAAAAATTCAATTTTTATGATATCGTCTTGATTTTTACGTAGTTGTTATCACAATTCATTACGCGTTTTTTTAAGACTAAGCAATCGCGATTAGTTATCATTTACATCTTCCTCATTACAACGTGGACACAGAAAGGTAGATAGAACTATTGCAGTCATTGCCAATTTTTCTGTGTTAAACAAGGACATGGGTTGTATGCGTGTGTGCGTAAACGTCCATTATCACGTCGGGGTCACCAATGTGCGTATACGCGGGTATAGCGTATATTATTGCAACGAATGTATCACTTGTTGTAGAAGGTAAGGAAAGTAAACTCAGGTATACAGTTCACGAATGTTCGGGTATATTGACTGAATTATTATTATTATTATAATTACACATTAAATCAACGGAATGTAGGTACAGGTTGAACGCGGGGAAGCGACTAGCATCGTGGCTAATCCCGGCCGCGTGGTCGGTTAAAACTGCTGACATAGTTTCAATTTACAATGTAATAGGTAGGTCCCTACACGTGTAAACCACCGAAACATACTACACTGACACAGATTTCCCTGATATGTGTAGACACGGGTGGCGGATGGCACGTCCCTGATGGAAATACTGACACGGACAACTCGGAACTCGGATGGCCTTCTTGGCGGGAAAGTGAAGAGTCATGTCTGCGGTTTTGTTTTATTTTCGAAAATTTGTGTTATATCGAATATTAATGTGAAATAATGGTGGATTATTAACCGTTAAGTGTTCGTGAGTGTGCACGAGTGTTGGCAAATAAAACAAAACAGTGCAACGTCACTTTTCAAATTCTCTCAAGACGTCCGCCCGAGGACTTAGTAAAGCCCCACATCTTTACTGAGAAACTCGAGGGGTTGGGGGTATATCATTTCTCACTTCTCATTTCTATTATCATTCATCATCATCATACAGAAAAGAAATATTGTTTATTTATGTATTACTAATAATAAAAAATACTTGAAATTGGCTAAATGCTAAACGCGAAGCCATTAATTAAGATTAAAAAAAAAAAAAAAAAAAAACTCGGATGGCCCTGACCCGGAAATCTGTGAATAGCGCTTTAAAGAGCTGATCCCTCTTTTTAATGATTAAAAGAAAAAGTGTCGACGATTGGTTCTGTCAAACACTGCTGCCACCATCCTTGTAGATTTAAAAAAATATATATTTGTCAATATCTTCTATTGACCACCTCCGTAGCCAAGTGGCTTGCACGCCGGATTTTGGGTGGAGCTAACTCTGAGGTCCCGGGTTCGATTCCCGGTCGGGTCAATGTCGAAAACGAACTTTTCGATATTGTGTCGGGTCTGGGTGGTTGTGGTACCGACGTTGTTTCTGATTTCCATAAAACGAGTGCTTTAGCTACTTACCTTGAGATCAGAACAATGTATGTGATGTTGTCTTATATTTATTATTTATTTATTTAATATCTATTAGGTACGAACTTAGAGCATCAAACCAATTTAACCATTAAACCAATGCTCTAAGGGTACGAATTACAACCACAATGTGACTTTACAGTGACAAACACAACACTGTAAACAAAGAGCTGGGTGCCAAGTGCGAGTTTCATTCAGTATTCGATGAATTAGTTTGGCAAAATATTAACAAAATTTTACTTTTTATTTTTAAGTGCCAATTGCTGCACTGAAGCTGAATTCAATATTTATAAAATACTTTATAAAATACAGTGAAAAAATTAAACGCCCACCCGACCCAGCCCAGGAATCGAACCTGGGTCTTCGGCAATCCGGCCGGTTGCACTGACCGCTATGCTCCCGGGAAGGCTGACGTAAGCGCTAAATTTTGTCACTGCTCTTTTTAATTTTTTGAGTGCTTATTGCGGCACAGTGCCATCTATCCAAAGGTTGTTGCAACCGATGGCTATGCGCTTACGTCTTCTTTCCCGGTAGCATAGCGGTCAGTGCAGCCGCCCGGATTGCGGAAGACCCAGGCTTAGCCAAAGTAACGTTTAAAAAACGATAGAGAAGTTCGAAAAGAGTAAATGTATGGGATTGACATAAGCCGCGCTAAATCACGTGGTCTATCGTCATCGTTATCGCAAGTTGGTAGACAATGTTATAATTCGTAACGAAACCATAGACTATCGAATTGTTATCGATCGCTCTTTCATACAAATGCGTAGACAAGCAGCACTTTTAGTGTACGCCTTCGCTACGACCGCGATTGTCAAAAAAGACGAAACGAAGGCTAGGATGCTTTAGATATCGAAACAATATGGCCGATTTCATTCATCAGCTGTGATTTTGACTAGAGGCATTATTGCAAATCTAAGTATTTAAAATGCATTCGTTACGCTTATTGTGGGCAGCACATAATGAGAAATATTTTATAAATATTTAAAATATTAACTCTTCTCGTATGCCGTCAGGAGGCGCTGCTTCGGAGCCATACTAATTTCGTTTTCGTAAACGTAATCGAATAAATACGGATAGTTAACAAAACTCACACTAGGCACCCGGGTAATACCTTACCAATGCAGTTTTAAAGGAAGGCAGGAAATATTATAATACCTTTCCATTGGGAAGGAAAGATATTGGGTATTTCATCATCGGCCTATCTTAGTCCACTGCTGGACATAGGCCTCCCCTAATGAGCGCCATAGCGCCCTGTCCTCAGCTTGACGCATCCAGCATCTGCCTGCAGTCTTTCGCAGGTCATCATCCCACCTGGCCGCAGGTCGTCCTACACTACGTTTACCGAGTCGTGGTCTCCACTCAAGAACACGTTTACCCCAGCGGTTGTCGGTTCTTCGCCAGATATGGCCGGCCCACTGCCACTTCAACTTGCTAATTCTTAGAGCTATGTCGATGACTTTGGTTCTCTGTCGGATGTATTCGTTACGAATCCTATCCTTCAGAGAAACTCCGAGCATAGCTCTTTCCATGGCTCGCTGAGCGACTTTAAACTGGTGGACCAGCCCTACCGTGAGTGTCCACGTCTCAGCTCCGTAGGTCATGACTGGTAGGACGCACTGATTGAAAACTTTCGTTTTCAAGCATTGCGGTATGGATGACGAGAAGACTCGGCGTAGTTTTCCAAACGCTGCCCAGCCCAGCTGGATCCTCCTCTTGGCCTCCCTCTCAAAATTGTTTTTACCTAATTGCAGAATCTGCCCGAGGTAGGTGTATTCAGAAACGATTTCAAGAAGGTGACCATGTACGACGACCGGTATTGGATCAATGTGGCCATTGATCATGACTTTGGTTTTATCCAAATTCATGCCAAGACCGATGCGTCGCGAGGCTGAAGCTAGGCCGTCCAGCATCTGGTTCAGCTCCTCTAGCGACTCCGCCATTAAAACTATGTCATCAGCGAATCGCAGGTGTGAGATGTAGTCACCATTTACGTTAATGCCCTTTCCTTTCCAGTCCAGCGTCTTAAACATATCTTCCAACGCGCTTGTGAACAGTTTCGGGGATATGACATCCCCCTGTCTTACTCCTCTGCGCAATTGGATGGGTTTGGACTGCTGGCCCTGTACTTGGACACTCATGGTGGCGGATTCGTATAGACATCTCAACACCTCGATATAACGATAGTCCACTTGGCATCGCTGTAAGGATTCCAGAACAGCCCAGGTTTCGACAGAGTCAAAGGCCTTCTCATAGTCCACGAAAGCCAGACACAGGGGCTGATTATACTCTTCAGACTTCTGTATAATCTGCCTCACTGTGTGAATGTGGTCTATGGTGCCATATCCTCCGCGAAACCCGGCCTGTTCCGGTGGCTGGAACTCGTCGAGTCTCCTGGCGAGACGATTCGTGACCACTCGTGAGAAAAGCTTATAGACATGGCTCAGGAGCGAGATGGGTCTGTAATTTTTGAGAAGAGTTTTATCTCCTCTCTTAAAAAACAGCACCACCAAGCCCCCGCTCCACGCCTTTGGAGTTCTCCCACTGTGAAGGACGGCGTTAAAGAGTTTTTGCAATTCCTGTATAACAGGGGCTCCTCCAGCTTTTAGAAGCTCTGATGTAATTCCGTCCTCACCGGGGGCTTTTCCATTTTTAAGCTGTCTCAGAGCTAACACGATCTCGTCTTGACTGATGTCAGGCAGTTCGTCGGTGTAGTGGCGTGTCAGGGTGGCTCTGGAATCGTGGTCGTCTCGTCGGGAACGAGGGGCATGTGCAGCGTACAATCGGCCATAGAAATCCTCAATCTCGGCGGAGATCTCCGGCTTCGACAATACTGTCCTCCCGTCGTGCGTTTTAAGCTTCGTCAGGTGGCTCCTGCCAAGCTGCTGAGTGAATACTTTGGACCCTCGGTTTTGCTCTATCGCCTCTTCAATGAGGCGTGTGTTGGAGCTCCGAAGGTCGCGCCGTACCATCTTCGCAATTTGCTTGTTCAGGTCTGACCTCTCCGACGAAGTCGCTTGGGTGGTTTCCCGTCGTCTTGTCATCAGCCCGAGAGTTTCAGCCGAGAGTTTGGATTTCCTGCCAGTACGCTGTTTTTTGCAGAACTTAATGCCCTCCTCCCTCAACGTTTCGACCAGATTGTGTAGGGTCTCGTTAGCGTCATCAGTGGGTTCCAAGGCAACAAATCTGTCCCCGAGAATCTGCTGGAATTTCTCGGCGCCCGCCATGATTTGGATTGGGTTAGGACGGAGCGTGGACTTCATTAGACGGTTTCTTTCAAGCTTCAAGTTGATATTCAGAGAGCCTCGGAGGAGTCGGTGATCAGATCCGGTATTAAACCTGTTGATCACTGAGACATCTCTGAATATGTGCTTGCTATCCGTCATGATGAAGTCGATCTCATTTTTGGTCACAGTGTCGGGACTTTGCCATGTCCACTTCCTTTGAGGCTGTTTTTTAAAGAAGGAGTTCATTAAGAACAGCCCCTCTTTCTCGAGAAAGTTGACAAGCATTTGCCCCCTGTGATTCCTAACTCCATAACCATGTGGTCCTATCCGGGATTCATTGCCAGTCTGGGTTCCCACCTTGCCGTTAAAGTCCCCCATAACAACGTTGAAATGAGCCTTAGTGGTGTTATGCAAGGCTTTGGATATGTCTTCGTACATATCTTCGACTTCATCATCTGAGTGTGTCGAGGTCGGTGCGTAAACCTGAATGACTTTCATGCTGTAACGCTTTGACAGCCGAATGATCAGGTACGCTACCCTGGGTACTTATGATTCATCAATCATGTTTACTTGAAAACAAAACGACTATATACCTATGTGTCCACTAACCCTCAATGAGCCATCGTGGTGGGTTATGGCCTATTTTATGTTCTATTGGTCATGTGGGAAGGCCTACGCCCATTAGTGGGAAGCTACCGATCCGATCCGAACTCTTCGGAGAATCTAGTAGGGCACGGGGACACGCACTAGTACGTGATGCCGTTCCCTCTAGAAAACCTCTGAAGGTGATTCGTTTCACAAGGCTTGAGGAACCCTTTAAGTTTCTCGCCGCCCCCTAAAAAAGCTCGGTGAAGCTGAAAAGGCTGTCTGAGGCAATCAGCACTCTCTAAAAAAAAGTGGGAAGCTTATTACAGAGGTGATGAATATATTATGTTTCAGACAGTGTTGATGTTGATGAATATACATACATACATCCCCATTTTTTAGTTACTAGATTAATACTTTTTTGCAAAACTGTTACCTACTGAAGGACCAATTCTGAAGTCGTGAATAAAAATAAGCTCTTCCTAGCCAGTTAAAAGTATTACAAGGTGTTTCGTTCGCCATTCGTTCACGTTAATGAAAACGAAAATTTGTATGGAAAAAAGTAACTCCTCTCGTATGTCGCTAGGAGGCGCTGTTTCAATGCCATACTAATTTTCGTTTACGGTCACACTTGGACTATTATGTATTCTGTGCTCACACTAGGCACCCAGTTTCCTCATTTACAGAGGGCCACATCACTAAATAAGAAGACTGCAGAAGATAAGCTTCATACACACTTCACACATAGACTCTGTCACGGTCACGGAATCTCACAACTTCACAACAGCTGCGCTCGCAATGTTCCGAGCTGTTTTTGTTGTTTGTATGAAGCTTACCTTCTGCAGTCTCCTTATTTTGTGGTAATACGGTAGTATTGGAACATGTTGTATTATTGGGTATTACCAAAATTCGGTAAACAAGATTGCTGGAACAATTTATTACTCTATGACAAGAAACCGCAGAATTTTTTTTTTTGCAATTTGTAATAACTTAAAACCTGCTTTTACATACCTACTTACCTACTTGAGGTTTTATTTGTGGTTTATGGTTAAGTGCAAATCAGGTGCAAATTACGAGCATAAATGTCTGCGGTTTTATTTTCTAAAATTTGTGTTGAATATTAATACATACTTACCTATCCATACCAATTTTCGTTTTCGTAAACGTAATGAAATGAATACGGATAGAACCCGGGGGCGCCTCTAAAGGCTATAGGACCTCGGCTCGGGTTGACCGGGCAGTTTCAAGGATTATCGCGGGCGTGTGACCAACAATTTACAATTTACAAATTTCATTACAATCGGATGAATGTTAAAGGAACGCATGCAGGATAAACAAAGTGACATTTCGAATCAAATCGAAGGGTTCGTTCGAATCCCGCTCGTGGAATTTTTCAACAGTCTTTTTTCAAAAAGTAACGTTTTTAATGTAGAATTAAAATTGCCAAACAATTTCTCATTATTCGTAACATGATTGAATGTCAAATAAACCTCGCACTTGGCATTACGAGTGCGAATTTTATTTACCATTCATTTAATCAAGAATTCGTAGGGCAATTCTGCAGAAACTCTCCTCGTTTATAATAAACGAGGTAAATAACAATAAGCATTTAGCCATAGAAATTCTGTATGATAGAATAGTGAATGAAACCACTCTGCACTCAGAGTTTTGGCACGGTAATAATTGACCGTGGTTTTGGCGAATGATACTCACACTAGGCACCCTGGTGGCACAAATATTTAATATTTCCAAAACAAAAACCAGAAATAAACTGATCTTAATATTTTATTAAATATATATACATCACATGAGATTCACATTAGTCTTTTGAAAATAGCATTACACAAACAAACACATTATCAAGTAATCTCTCATAAAATATTAAATGCTAACATAATCGAAACTTGCAATGTACACATGCAAAAATCTACTTTATAGTTTTAACAATAAGACTTAGTTGAGGAAGTCTCGTAATAAGTACATAAGAGATGACCTCTGATCTTTGATAAGAATTTATGTGGCTGGACATACCGCCCGCCGTTTTAACGAGGAAGGTTATTATTTAAAATATTCATAACAGAACATGTCACAAAACGGCTATAGGATTAATAGGTTAAATAAAAAATGTTTTGTTGGACACAGTAAAAATTGGTAATTTAGAATGACATCGAATTTGGTCATAAGATAGTTATACAATACAGCCACGATAGCATAGTTGGTGGTGCACCTGATCCGGCGTGACATTGGGTGCGCGATCGATTCCCGCTTGTAGAGAAAATATTTTTTTTAAATAATCATTTGTCTTCTATACTTACTATTTAATAAAGAGGTAACGTTTGTGACTTTGTTTGTTTGTTTGTTTGTATGTCGGGCTAATCTCTAGAACTACTGGTCCAATTCAAAAAAATATTTTACTGATAGAATACTATTATACCTTGTGGGTAACATAGGCTATAAAAAAACTTGATAAAAAAATATTTCTTTTTAAAATCTCAAGATACACGCTTCTTGGCTGCTTTAACTTTGAAATCAACGTGGACAAAGTCACGGGCAAACTGTTAGTTCTTAATATAATTATGTGAATTCGAAAATTCTTTCAAGTTATTACAAACTACAAAATTTATTTAAGCATAGACCAAAACTTAAAGCCCAGACAATATTCAATTAAATAAGACAACTGTCTATATTTTGTGACAGCAATGACTATCATATCTTTAATTAGCTCTTTTACACATCAACTCTAATAGTTATGTCTATTAAAACACCATTTTCAATAACTACCTACCTATTATATTTTCACCATTACTCTGATATCCTTTATTAATCAACTAAAATCATTGTCTTTTCTTGCAACTAGATTTGTGACCTTTTTAGAATTGAAATTGAAAAGTAAAATGTTTTTTTAAGTACCTACCCAATGATTTGTGGCTTCCATTATGAAAAAGATTTTATACAAGGTTAAAACTTAAACTGGAACAAATAAGTACACCTATCAATTATCAACTTCACTAACTTTAAAAAACACATTTAATTCATAGCATTGTTATGCATTTTAAAAATTCACTCAAAATAATGCTTTTTTAATAAACAAATAAAGTTTACTACCTATAATACAGATTAAGAGATCAAAATGGAAATGTTTAAACTCAAATTCTGGATTAAAGTATAATTATTTTATCACAACACACTCCTTCAATCAGGATAACCACCTTATCCACGTTAAATTCATTGAGTTCCGAGTAGGTACCTACATATTATTTGACATTAATTGTTAATGTTTTAAAAAATGCACATTTTTAACTTAACGACCTTCTAAACATCATGTTGGATAAAACAAGAATTGTATGCTCATAATGTATCTAAAGGATTTAATATTATTACAACAAAACAGAATGGTGTGACATCACAGACAAATTGAATTTAAATTGACTTATTAATATCAAGTTTGGAAAACTGTACCCTGTTTTATCTAAAATAATTTATATTTAAAACAGCGAAGGCACTTGATAGAAACCCCCAAAAACAATTGAATTGGTCATTTTTTCTATGATCATATAACTGAACGGTCTGTTAGCTTCAAATGTTATAACTCCAAAGCGATTGCTGAATTCAGCAATGGTAACTCCACTGGCCGTCGTACCTTTTTCTGTAACCTCTATCTCAGCTTTGTGTGTTAGCTTTGACACATACACAGGAATACGTGACATAAATGGCAGTCTTGCATTTGACGGATCAAAAAGATCTGATACTCCTAAGTTTTCAGACAAAATGGAAGAGAAGTCAATGTTTGATTCAATTTTAAACCGAGGCAAGTAGCAGTTCACCTCATCGTCACCATAGTCTTCACGTGCAGTTCTCAATTCTTGGAACATTCTATCAAGTGTGTAATTATTAAAATTGAGAAACATATCTGAAATCGAATTACCAGGGTGTGGTAACATTATGATCATTGAGAGGCGGTTTTCTGTACCATAAGGCAACTCTATTAGTCTAGCTTTCAATTCAGGGATATTTGAAAATGGATAATTGAGTTTATTGTACATCATGTTGACTTCCCCAATTTTTTTACCATCGCTACTGTAAAATGGAGCCTTAGCTGTTTTAGAGGCATCAAAAGGCATCGTCCACTCTCCTTTGAAGTACACAGCACTGGTCAGAACCATTTTTGAGTCCGCAAAAGTGTTGCTATCAACTAAATTTTTAATTTTCCCCTGCGTTGCTTCGGAAATGGCATTGTTAACTTTGGAAGCAGCATATTCAGCCTGTTTAAAATTTAGTGGCACCATATCAGTATCGTAGTGTCTCTTGACTACGTCAACAAAGTCTTGTAAAGGAAGACTGTCCCGATCAACAAATATAGCATTAATTTTAGCAAGATTAACAGTATATGTTTTGATTGCGAGCCACTGAAATATGTTACTGAACTCCGTTCGCAGCGCATCACGGCTCTTTGGCGTAACCCGTATAAGATGGTTGATTTGGCTTAACGTGTTACCTGTGGCTCCTTCTGCAGTGACCGCCAAAACAGTCCACACAGTAAATGGCGATATAATTAAATTGGAAGCTTTCGGCTGCAGCAACGAGGTGTGATACAAGAGTTCAATGGAAAAATTTCCGATTCTCTCAGACAAACCATGATGTAGATTCTCATTGGGTCTAGGCGAGTTGTTTTGTCCATAACACAGAGATGTTGTTAGAATCACAAATATCACCACATAGAAGCGCATGATGGTTTTTTATTAATAGTTTTATCACAACACACTTCACACATTAATTGATGTTAAATCGGCGAGATTCTCAATGTAAACATGTATTCGTCATAGTGTCACAAGTCGACTGCGGTCCGCCGACGAGGCGAGCGAGCAAACGAGGAAAACTGACCGGTTTGTAGCTTTACACGCTCCTTTGTGTGTTATCGTCGTAGCCGCCACTTGTATTTCGTTTATCCTAGACCACAGATTAGTTAATAGTTACTCCTAGACGTCTGCTGTGTTTGTCTGTGCAGAAAAATTGGTACCTAAAACCTACGTATACGTCGCGTGTTGCGCTGGAGCCCGGCCACAGAAGATTTCGTAATATGTAGACGTATCAATGAAACGTTCTTTTTTTGTTCTTGCTGTACCCGTGACACAGATTAGTTAATAGTTACGTGACTAGAAAAAGCACTTTTTTGTGGCCGGGCTGTACCGTGTACGCTGCAGCCCGGCCACGTCGATATTTACTGAAGGGGCGCTTAGAATTTTTTGAAATATAAACCAAACAAATGTTCCTTTTGTGTTCTTTATCTTTTAATATGAAAACTTAGGAAAAAAAGGACGTTTAAACATATTTAACATAAAAAACTATTTGTTTGCGCCTGTGTAATAAAAATAGCAAAGCAGCTTGTTTAGCGTTGTAATGATTGCTATCGTATTTCTGTAGGAGAATTCTCTAGTTGTAATGAAAATAAAATTATGTATGTTACATAAGTGTGTATTTTCCTCTTTAACGATAATACTCGTAACGTATTGTAAACAAAGCTATTGTTAAGATGTTAAGTGTACCTACATAAAATTTATTTGTAAGATTAAAATATAAGTTTGAACATTTATTGCGTTGTAGCAACAATCTACAATTTGTTTCCTACCCTCACATATTTTACCTATATTGCCATAAACAAAAGTTGAAGTTGAAGTTGCTGTTGAAGTATCAACCATGAACCAACTGTCATTGTCAAAAAAGTTAGTATAGGTCGCGCCAAACTTCTAGTCCCCTCTGAAGTTGGCGCGATTCGCGTCGCAGTAGTAAAAAATAGGCGTTAGTAGGGCGAAGGCGGGGACGAGCGGTAGGGCCTGACTGTACAGCTGCGCAACGAAGCAACTTCAGAGGGGACTAGAAGTTTGGCGCGACTTATACCTACCTACTTATGTAATCAAATCGAAGACTTGGAATCTGTAAGACTAGTCTCCAAGGGCAATTAATTTTGTTTAAAAAAATTTTTTACTGTTATCCTGTGCTTAGTCGAGGGGCGTCGAGAGACGCGAGGAATCACTATGTCCCCCTCAAAGTCCGGTGATGCAGAAAAAAGACTGCACGAGGCCATCAACAAACTCTATTTAAAAAAAAGAATCGAACCGGGGCCCACCTTTCGGGTATTCTTACCACTTACTAGCATGGATTTAATATTTTTATTAATACATATATATTTATAAATAAAAAACAGTGAAAAAATTAAACGCCCACCCGACCCAGCCAGGAATCGAACCTGGGTCTTCGCAATCCGGGCGGCTGCACTGACCGCTATGCTACCGGGAAGGCTGACGTCAGCGCTGAATTTTGTCACTGCTTTTTAACTTTTTAACAGTGCCATCTATCCAAAGGTTATTGCAACCGATGGCTATGCAGATTCATCTTTGCAGATGAAATACCACAAATTTGATAACACAACACTATAGTAAATTTTACTTTTTATTTTTTAAGTGCTAATTGCTGCACTGAAGCTGAATTAAATATTTATAATTTTTTTTTTATTTATAAATATTTTATAAATATTTAATTCAGCTTCAGTGCAGCAATTAGCACTTAAAAAATAAAAAGTAAAATTTAATACATATATGCCACTAGACGCAAAGTCGGTTAATTACATTTTACGCGCACGTCAATGAATGAAAACAAATAAAGTTATATCCTTAACTTTGTTTTGTGTTTTTCCCCATTCACGGCATTTTGCGTAATAAACAACAAATGAGCAGGAAAATGTTGAACTTATATAAGTTAAGAAAAGGACAGTCCGCGACAAAACACAGTAAGTGAGAAATTAAATCTTAATTAGTAGGCGTAGGCAATGAAACAAGTTTTTAAGTAACAACGATCTAAACGATGCATGTAACATTCAACTCGTCCCTCCCCCGTTTTAAAGGGCGCCATTATTGTCCGGCGCAGAAAAGTGATTTTCTCACTGCAACAAATGCCGAGTGGGGTGTCCTACCTATACATTATACAATGTTATTCCAAAAATATTGTATGCACTAGCGGCCCGCTCGCGACATCGTCCACATGAGTGAACACCCGTATCCTATAGAACCCTATAGCAGCGCCACTTATCGTGGCCAATTATATTCATGTTTTATACATTTGAACCTTCCCCTTGAATCACTCTACCTATTGCTGAAAACTGCATTAAAATCCGTTGCGTAGTTTAAAAGTTCTAAGCGTACAGACAGCGGGAGCTACTTTGTTTTTTATAAGATGACTATGTAAAGAAGTTGTATGTACAGTCAGATATAAAAGTACTTAAGAACTATGCCAAAGGAATTAAGAAGGATTTAACAGGGCGTTCTCGAGGTCTCAACTAATAAAACCACAAGTCACACTATCTCAACTTAGGCGTTGTCATAATGCATATCCTATTTATTTGTACATTTTATATAAGAGGGACAGAAGGTAAGCTCCATACAATCGCGTTCGAGCAACGCACACATAGACAACCTTTTTTTTATGGCTTTGCACAAGCTTTTAGCCAATGAAAAAGTAATTTTTCTTACAAATAAATAAACAATATTTTCTTTCCTGTATGATGATGATGAATGATAATAGAAATGAAAAGTGAGATATGGTATACTCTCAACCCCTCGAGTATCTCAGTAAAGATGTGGGGCTTTACTAAGTCCTCGGGCGGACTTCTTGAGAGAATTTGAAAAGTGACGTTGCACTGTTTTGTTTTATTTGCCAACACTCATGCACACTCATAATCCACCATTATTTCACATTAATATTCGACTTAACACAAATTTTAGAAAATAAAACAAAACCGCAGACATAACTCTTCACTTACCCGCCAAGAAGTCGACAACCTTTTATAGACTTGGAATCCCGCAACAGCTGGCTCCTTTGAATTGAAACTACCGAAAGTGCTTTATTTTCCTTTTTAATCGAAATGTCTTTTGGCGTTTTTCTTGAAAACTAGCGTATAAAGGTTTTTTCATGAAAATAGTTTATATGTTGTTGAATTTATTCTCAAATATTTGCAGTTGATAAAATGTGACCTTATATAGTTAGTTTTTCAGTATATATGTTAACGGAAATGTATGTAATCCGTCATTGTATATAATTCCTAGGAAATGTATGTAATTCCTAAAATCACCCAGAAATGTGTGAAATAAATTTTATTAGACACATTTCCTAGGAAATCTATACATTTCCTCAATAGCAATCGGAAATGTAAAACGTTTAAGATATCAATCGGAAATATTTCCTGCAATTCTTTTTATTTCGTCTTCTCATCTCTGTAATGGTCTACCTATGCCTTCTCCCTACTGGTCCACTCCAAACTATGACAAATTTATGTCCATTGGTTACTCTTAATTCTTGTTATATGTCCAGCCCATTTCATCTTTTGTTTTATTATAATCAAATGATTATCCAAGTGTTCTTAACATGATAATTAAATTATCCTTTCAAACCCTGTGAATCGAAAGCGTGTGTCTAATCCCTACTAGATACTCCGAGGGGTTCTTATCGGATCGGTGCATTACGTGCTTCACCTCCAAGTTGGTACCCTGCTTAATAAAACAACACAATTCTAATCGACATCGTCTTTATTTTCTCCCAACACATACTCCCTATGACCTTCAACTAGAATTCTGCCAATAGTCTTTACCAACCTAACATTAAATTTGGCCAAGTTGACATGGTCATCGTACTCCATAGTTTGAAGATCCCTGTCTATGTGGTACTGGAATGTGTTCCATAGCATCTCTCTAGCTTTCAATATTTGGGCAGCCTGACTGAAAAGGAAAAGAAGAAATTTCAAAATTATTATTTTAGGTTATTAATAAAATCATCATATTTTTGAGAGAGTTTACTGAATGCCTCTAACGGCGAGACGGTGAGAAGCTTAAAGGGTTCTTCAAGCTCGTCGTGTGAAGTTACTCAACAAAGCACCGTCAGAGGTTTTTTTAGACTAGATTCTCCGAGGGGTTCGGATCGGATCGGGAACTCATCACCGGCTCACTTTATGACGTCACTTCTGTGGCACGAGCCTTCCCTATGGATGTTTACACCCCCCCCCGGGAGAACGGGCCGTAAACTACCACGCGAGCCCAGTTAACGACTGCTAATGCAGCCGGGACCAACGGCTTTACGTTGTAGGGAAGCCTGGTGGTAGGATGGAATGCCACGTTGAGGAAGGCCAAAGGGAAGATCTTCCTCCGAGCTGGGTGGTATAGCTCGGGGACCGAGGTCCAACGGATGTTAGTTGGAGGTGCTATATATAGCGAAGGAGACGGTGAAACTTTGCTACCGCGATGCAGGCTTCCCATACTATTTCACGTCGTAGTATGGCGACGTCGTTGGTAAGCGTTTGTGGCGCCATCTGTTGACACAGTTGAGAAGGTGTTTGCTTCGTGTCAATGTGCGGCGTATGCGGTAGGTGGAGCCGCCACAACGTATTCTCCAAAGCACGGAGATATTTTGGGTCACTTAAAATTATTTATTTATTAATCCTTTATTGTACAAATAAATTTAAACACACATTACACAGGACTAGGGTTGCCAAACGTATCCTACGTTATTTTCCATCCCCATTCTTTATTATTTTTAATAAAAATAAAGTATGAAAAATACTTTATTTCCGACGTAAGGCGTGCGTTTGAACGGAATATTACTGTTGACTTAATTTAAACATTTTAAATAAATAAATTTGGAAAATACTTTATTTTTTCTTTAAATCCTTTTTTATACTAGTTAGTGATAGATTTACTTTAATTTCCTGAAAAATAGTTGGCAACCCTACAGAGGACATAAGCTTATCTCTAGAAGAGATCTCTTCCAGCCAACCCTAGCTGTGGTGTAAGAAGCAAGTATGTGGGAATAAGCAAGTTGTAAAATAATAAGTACTATACTAACATAAACATATTTAAACGAATTACGTAAAACCTACCTAATCTATTACATGCGTTTAAAAAAAACGAATATTTTTGCCACATTAATGCGAATTGCTTAAAAAAAAATTTTAAGCAAATGACGGTCAATATTTTCAAATTGTATTATGATCAGCTCGTGAAAGGATAAAAAAATCATACCTAGAAGGAAGTTTTACACGAAGCCTGTGCCTCGGCAGACTTAGTGTTGTCATGCTGTCGTCTTGGTTGTCGCTCTGTGGAAATAAAAAAAATATCTATATATATGAGCAAAATATGATGTCCTTAGTATTATTAAATTGTCCCTCACTAGTCTCTGTTAAAAAATATTAAGTAGAATAACAGTGGTGCGAGCACGGACCTTTTATCGACCGATAAAGTGACATTAGACGATAAAGACAGTTAAAATCGACAAATTAACATCTTTAGGCCAATAAGAAAACCAAAAGGACTTACCGTTACTCACTTATTCCCCCTGCATAATAGCAATGCGCTATGCGGCGGCACCACAGACGTCTTGTAAACGACTAAGGCGCGTCGCTCAAGCCAATGTTGCCTGCCGTGCTAAGCTAAAATTTGGGTCAACTATCATGTGGTAAAAGAGCCAAGCCCTTCCCAGCTGTGGGCGAATATAATAACAAAAAGAACTTACCGTCACTTCACTATGCACATTTCCCCTGCAGAATAGTAACGCGCTATGCGGCGGTATCACAGACGTCTTGTATACGACTAAGGCGCGTCGCTCGAGCGAATGTTGTCCGCCGTAGTAAGCCAACAGTTGAGTGTGGTTGCAGCGTTTTGATACAGCGTGGTTAACGCTTTCGCTTCCTATGTGAGCGCGTTCGCCTTTGCTGGAAGAGATGTAACTTATTAATTACTTATTTATAAAAGCTAGTGGACGCCCAGTGGTCGAAATACGACCGTAACTCACAAAATATGCAATGCAGGGCTTGATACCGTTACCAAATTCTCATTATAAGTACCGATACGTAACGTTATTTCTATAAAGGTAATTCGGTACCGGTAATACAGGTAACATTATCTAGAAAGGTATAGTTACTTTTTGATGTGTAACATCTTTCCGCTCGCTTTCTATATAAGCAATTTGTGGGAGTGATTTCGTGAAATGGGACGGAAGTATGTGTAACAGTGTAACAGGACGGGGGAGCGCGCAAGCGCGCGCCATTTATTAGATTAAAAATCGATATAATTAACATGCCTTTTTTTATTTTATATGACATGATGTGTCATTTGACTATCAAAGGTCATTTTGATATGTCAAATGTCTTCTAATGAGTAAATACTCTATGGAAGACATTATTAATGCAGTAAATAATGCATTTATTTTATAGTTATAAAATGATGTAATATCTGACCCATTTTTTTCAGAATATAATGTTAAAATTGCTTATTACTAAGGAGAGATTTCAAATGTTACACATCATATGCGACTATGTAGGCTCGCTCGTTTTTCTTCTTCTTAAATATTGTGCTTTAGCCAATCTGCGTAGAGCGGTTAGTTAATTCACCGGTAAAAATGTCACCCAGGTAACGATACCAAGCATACCGTTACTTTTTTTACCGGTATTGTCGTTTGACAGAAGTATCGATATCAATTTTTTTACGGTATTCAAAGTCCTGACACAATGTTTACACTACGTATTTGTAAACATCTTATACGTAAATGATATTTTTCGCAACTCCTTCTCTTCACTTAAACTTTAATTATACCAATTCCACTCCTCCATGCGCGCAATGTACTTTAAAAGGGTCACGAAGTTTTCTGTTCACATACGAATATACAGGATGTTTAGTAATATGTGTATAATCCCGAAACATAGCCAAGCAACCAATGACCCATGTAATTATAACACCATGGTAACATGCAAAATCATATTTATGAAGATTTACTTTTCCATACAAAAACTCAAATTTATTTTATTACATTATTTTTGTTCAACCCTTACATGTTTTGACATCTGTTTTGTTAGAATCATTAGGTTGACGAACAAGGACAATGTATCAGCTGGACCTAGGGTTGTCACTTTACAATTTTACTTAGTAACAAACAACCTTAATATCTCGGCCATATGGTGCTTTTCTGGTATGTTTATAATTTTACGGCCCTATCTTCCATATTCGGAATTATACAAGTATTATTATTATTCCTTTATTTATTTTTTCTCATATAAATTTACATTTTTAAACATTTTCTAAAAACAATATAAGTAAAACATTTAAAAATATAAAAAAATAGGGGTCCGCCGGCATCGGGACCAGGATCATTATTATTAAACACCCTGTATAGTTTAATACAGGTTTTCTATTAATCAACGCAAGACGAAAAGTAAAGAAAACTATGAAAAACCTTTCTGTTAATGGCAGTGTAAATCAAAAAAGCTATGTTCTAACATTATTATTTATTATTATTATTATTATTAGCCCTCACTGTCCCACTGCTGGGCAAAGGCCTCCCTCCATTTCTTCCACCCATTGCGGTCCTTTGCTAACATAGTAAAAAATAAAACTGAGACTACCACAAGCTGTGACCTGTGTTCGAATCAGGGTTTTTGCTATTGGGACAATTGTTTATATTACTTATTTGCATATAATAGCAAACAAATTTAAAAACAGAACATCTGTTAAAACATGGTGCACACATGATTTTAAATGATTGTATTTATTACATTTTCAAAACTAAATTTCAAGTATTTTTTAATAGTAAAAAATACTTATATGATACGGTAGTTAATATATGTATACTCAACTAGTTTCCGTTCCGTGGCTAGGCGAGAGAGAAATTACAATTCGCATAAGGTAAAATTTTATATACGGCACAAAATTTAATAAATTATGAAAAAAAAAACAGCTAACTGAAATACAAAATTCTGCTCTAGTAGAGGATGGGGCTTTAGTAGGATAGGATAAGACTGAATATTCGCAAAAACACTTTCCAAAATATTAGTTTGATAGCTTCCACTTACGAAGTAAACAGTTCAACGACTGTTGCCAGTTTTCCCTTCGTTTTCACATGTTTCCTAGTAGTCAAGAGTGAGTTAGACCCCGCCAGCAGTACCGCTGTGGTGATTTCATCTATGTCGGAGAAGCGAGTCAACTCGGTAGGGTCCGGGTTCCGTTCCAGGAAGCCGGATTTGATAAGTTGTTCTAAGTGGATGTTTGATAGGGCTGCGGAGAGAAGAGAATCTTTAATATTATTTTTAATTTTATTTGGTTTTTTAAAATAGAAATTCAGTTCGACAAACTACTAACAGCCGAAATTAATAACCTATCCTCAGCAAGAGTTAGGCCTACTAGAGATTTGTTGCTCAGTTATTTCTGTTAATTATCGGAAAATAACAGCGGTTGCTTGGCAACTAAACTAAGATAGGCCTATCTCTTACCAGAGAAAGGTTATTAATTTCGGCTGTAAGAGAATCATGGCAACGATTGAAAATTAAGTCGAGAGATGAATACTATTTTTAATTGTGTTTGTTTAGTGAAAGTGAGCCAATTAACTTATAAAATAATCGGAGCACTGTACTACTATCAAATATTGAAATAATGTATGTTCCTAATCAATTTATTTATTCAATTTGAATAGGTAATAATTACAATGTTAATCCAGCAACTTAAGTGAGTAGGTACTCTTTATCATTAAATTATTTAATCCTTTTTTTAACATTTATTAACTTACATTTTATATTGTTTACGTTAAAACTACTCTATGATAGTAAAAAATAACAAAAACATATTGTAATTTACTATTATTATTACTATTACTAGTAATTTATTTTTAAACTGTAGATACATCAAAAATTATTTCATCATCAGCTCATTTTATGTCCCTACTGATGGGGCACGAGCCTTCCCTATGGATGGATAGGGAGAACGGGCCATAAACCACCACACGGGCCCAGTGCGGATTGGTGGTTGTTAACGACTGCTAATGCAGCCGGTACCAACGGCTTTACGTGCATTCCGAAGCACGGAGGAGCTCGAGTTGATACATTTTTGGTAACCCATCCAATGACCGGCCTTTGCGAAAATTGCTTAACCTCGAAGACCGGTCGCGTTAACCACTGCGCCATCGAGCTCCTCATTTGTAAACAAAATTATTTACAAACATTATAAAAAACACTTACTTCGAACATAGCCAAGGCGGTCTCCCCTCAGCCCGTGCGTACTGCTCCAGGCGTCACTCGCTTGTCGGCCATTTTGTTTGCTGACATGTTCGAACTCGTCTTGTATCGCGTGAAGTGCCGCGTGGTCCGACGTGCTGTTATATTTACGTTTGATCTCGCGGATCTCTGTGAAAATGGATTGTTAGTTTAGTCTATATGACATTTAATAAATGCACACTCTATGCTCTAGCCTAACTCGATAAAGAATAAATGTAAACAAACCAAATTAGGGTCATCACAAATTTGGGCAAAAATGTTTTTGTGTTTTTCGTATTATTACTTGATTACTACATTTTACATAAAAGATATTGTAAGACTTATTATTCTCACTATCTCACTTAAATCAGTCGCTCAACGTCGTCGGTAAAAACGTTATAATACGAAGATCGTAAAAAAAACGTAAAATATTTTCACTTGATAACCCTATTAAACAAATGTCATTACTAAAATTAAGGTATTCTAAACAATTCCGTTATTATAAACTAGCATTCCAAATGAAGATGACACTAGTATCCATATGGGGTCGATTATCTTACTACCTCTGAAATCTGCATAAATAGTGTATTTGCAATGCAAAACAAACATTAATGAACAAATTGAATTGACGTTAAAGAAAATTGGATTGTAACAGCAGTTGATTGATTTATGTAATAAATAAATTATTAAATCTTCAAGTGCAGTTTTTTGATTATTTTAAAGTAGCTAATATATTCACTCAAATAGGTTAAATAAAACTAAGCTATGATTATTGTACTATGGTTTTTAGTTTTTAAATTATTCATACAATATTTAATAAAAGTACTTACATCTTTTACGTAAAATCTTTCCTTGTCATTGTTGTCAATACATGCCAGTCACTGGTTTCTTGGCAACGCTTTGTTGGTAAACATTTTTTATCGAATTTGGCTATAGCATAGTTTAGAACACATTTTGTTTAATTGAACAAGTCTGTAATTGTATGTAGGTATTATTTGTGTGTTCTACATTTCAGCATCGTAACAGCACAAGTTCGGAAGGAGCTCGATGGCGCAGTGGATAACGCGCCCGGTCTGCGAGTGCTGAGGTTAAGCAACTTTCACAAAGGCCGGTCTTCGGATGGGTGGCCAAAAATGTATCATCTCGAGCTCCTCCGTGCTTAGGAAGGCACGTAAAGCCGTTGGTCCCGGCTGCAATAGCAGTCGTTAACAACCACCAATCCGCACTGAGCCCGCGTGGTGGTTTATGGCCCGTTCATAGGGAAGGCTCGTGCCCCAGCAGTGGGGACTTAAAATGAGCTGATGATGAATAGCACAAGCTGAGGCAGGGTTATAGTTGGCCTTCACATCACTCCTTAGTTGAATAGTCGTAATTAACAAAATGAAAACGTAGTCAAGGCAATAAGACTTTTCCTTCATTAACATCGAAACTTACGTTAAGCATTACATTTATTAAAAATAAATTGGTCAATGATATCATAAAATGAGCTGATGATGATGAATACCTTTCATCATCATCATCATCAGCTCATTTTATGTCCCCACTGCTGGGGCACGAGCCTTCCCTATGGATGGATAGGAAGAACGGGCCATAAACCACCACGCGGGTCCAGTGCGGCTTGGTGGTTGTTAACGACTGCTAATGCAGCCGGGACCAATGGCTTTACGTGCCTTCCGGAGCATGGAGGAGCTCGAGATGATACAATTTTGGTCACCCATCCGATGACCGGCCTTTGCAAAAGTTGCTTAACCTCAGCATTCGCAGACCGGGCGCGTTAAGAAGGTATTACAGTTAGATTATATTATCCCATTGTTAGGCAAAGGTCTCCCTTCATTCTGTCACTTCTCATGATTTTTCGCGACCATTTAAACAAAGCAGTATCAATTTTTTCTTTAAATAGTCTTGTGAAGTATTTATTTCCTCAAAACGAACACAACATATTTTCTAAATAATTGTTGAACTTGAAATCACAAGAAATCCATACCGTCCCTCCTATCGGCCGCATCAACGAACAGCTCCAAGTTGTCAGCGCAGTGCGTTACCACGTTGGCAGTGGCCAGTGCGTTACCCGCCACCGCCGACATCAGCATGCAGCATCCCAGCCGGGGCGGTAGCGTCATACTGGCTAGGAGACTGCCGAGGCGGGTTAGACGCTCGGTTGGAGTGAGAGCGCCTGGTAAAGATTGTAAGTAAGTAAGTAAATATAAAAATACAAATGTTGAAAAAAATTCCACGAGCAGGATTTGAACCTGCACCCTTCTGACATTCCGGGTCAGGTGCTCTTCCAATTGAGCTGTCGTGGTTCTAACCAGCCCGCCGAAATTATTCAACACTTTTTACTTTGAAATCCTGCTCGTCGAAATTTTTTCAACATTTGTGTTTTTGTAATTTGTTCGCAACAAAATTATTTAAACAAGTAAATATAATAAAATAAAATAGGTAGGTAGACAGACAGGTAGGTAAGTCTGTAGGTAGGTAGATAAGTAATTAAGTATGTGGGTAGTCTACCTATCTACTTACTTAGCTACCATGTAAGTAGATAGACTCCCACATAATGTGCGTCTTCCCGGGCACAATGGTATACGATATGCTTTAATCCTTAAGTAGGTCTAGGTAGGTAGGTAAGTAAGAAGATAAATAATAGCCCATATATCTTAGCGTCATACTAGTTAGTAGGTAACCGAGACGGGTTAGGCATTTGGCTGGGGTGAGAGCGCCTGGTGATAATGTAAGTAAGTAAAAATTAAAGGTGGGCCGAATATTGGTTTGGCCGAATACGAATATTCGGCCGAATGTTCGGTTTACAATAAAACGAACCGAATATTCGACCGAATAATTCGGTTCATTTACGCACGCTTTGCTTAGCCAAACAGGTAGGTCAAAGTAAGTTAAGTGCCGTTGTTTATCATGAAAACCATCATAATAATAATTGAAGTACACTTGAGTTTTTAAACACAAAACGTAATCAATGTTAGTTAAATGAATGGGTGAATGTTATATTAAAAAATATGTATATTCAATTATTATTTAAAAAAATAAATAATTTCATAAAAATAAATTTAATAATGATTTTTATGATTCATTGATAATAATGAATGAATAAACTATGGTACTTATAATAGTCATTTTACAAGCCTTAGGTAAATTGTACAACATATATATTAAGTAATAATTCAGCAATTGAACCGAATATTCGGCAGAATACGAACATGGAAAAATACGCCGAAAATACCGAATACCGAATAATGACCGAATATTCGGCGCATCTCTAGTAAAAATAAATATTCATTTTGGACGAGTAGGTTTTATATATTGAATAACATTTTTTTTTCTAAAGATTTCAGAGCTGCCCCCCAACCGCCTAACACTCTCGCTTTCGATCGCTTTGAAGGCGAGGCCCTCGCCTCGCTTTCATATATAACATCGAAATATAATATCGAATAATATCGAAAGCTATAGCCTCCAGCTTTCGATATGGCTTTCATATTGCTTTCGAAATGACATGATGACGCCTCCTCCTCGCCTCGCCTTCAAAGCGATCGAAAGCGAGAGAGTTAGGCGGTCGACCCCCAGCCCCCCAACCGCGTAACACTCTCGCTTTCGATCGCTTTGTAGGCGAAGCCCTCGCCTCGCTTTCTAATATAATATCGAAATATAGTATCGAATAATATCGAAAGCTATAGCCTATAGCTTTCGATATTGCTTTCATATTGCTTTCGAAATGGCAAGATGACGCCTCCTCCTCGCCTCGCCTTCAAAGCGATCGAAAGCGAGAGTGTTAGGCGGTCGACCCCCTGGTCTAGTACAATAAGTTGTTGAGTATGTACGTATATTCGTGAGTGAAAATTTACGGTGTATACTACCCCAATTCTAGGCAAAAACTTTTATCACGTAATTTTCATTTTTGGTTTATTAAAAATAAAATAATTATAATTGGAATAGTCATCACGATAAACAATTAATTATTATGGATATTATAATGGCGAAGGTAGTTGGCCTTAAAAACAATAATCAAATAATATGAATGTGAAAAAATATCTTAAGCAACGACAATTAGGCATTTCAATATACACTCCATATGACAATAAAAATCTGCATATCCAAATAAGTGCCAGAAAATGTTTACAAATATTTTCTTTTCTTTCTTTCTAAGAGGTATATTAAACACTCACCTAGATCAATGAGATCATTGACAGCGAACTCTATAGCCCTCTTGCTGGGCGGTTTCGGCAGTTGCGACAAGAAATCTTCGACCTTATCCTTTGGGGCGTAGGTCTTACAATCTAACACCGTCTGTTCTAACGGTATCCTCAAGATTTCAGGCGTCAAATGTGGCACAAACTCAGCTGCTCTCTCCTCACTGTACAATCTGTAGCAATTGCCTGGACAAATGAATAGGGTGTTTGTTTTATAATAATTATTATTATTATCTTTATTTAACACAAAATTTTATTAATCCTTTATTGCACAAATAAATTACTACTATTAATATGACTTCCGTACCTACTAAGTATTTGACAAAAATATAAGTAAATAACATAATCATATCAACATGCTCGGTATGACGATTCGCTGCGATCTGAACCAAAGGGACTACATCGAAGCCGTGATTAAAACAGCCTCACGAAAACTCGGTATTCTGAACAGAGTGCAGCGATTCTTTACGCCGGACCAGTTGTGCCTTTTGTACAAGACACAGGTACGGTCTTGCGTGGAGGATTGCTCGCACATCTGGGACGGTTCCGCAAAGTACTTTCTCGATGCCTTGGACAGATTGCAGCGTCGCGCTAACCGCATTATCGGCAATGCAGAAGTCGCAAATACTCTCGAATCTCTGCAATTGCGTAGAGATGTTGCGTCACTCAGCGTGTTTTACCGCTATACCATGGCGAGTGCTCCGAAGAGCTCTTTGACCACATCCCACCTTCTTCCTTCCTTCATAGGAGTACACATGCTGCTCTTGGAGTCACCGCTTCACTGTTTCAAATATCCCATCGCGCACAAAGAAATTTGGTGACTCGTTTCTTTGTCGCACCTCCAAAAGATGGAATAGTCTACCAGCACACGTTTCCTATGATATGGGGTCCTTCAAAAGAGGCGTGAAGAAGCACCTTGTGGGCTGGCAGAGTGAGGTTAACTGATGCTACGCTTGTTTTCACGCTGCACCAGTTATCTTCGGGTCTGGACTCCATTTCTACTTAACATCAGGTGGGATGGAGTCATTTAGAGCCGAGATACCTATATAAAAAAAATCGGATCACAAGAAAACAAGTTACATGCCAAAACATTTTTACAATTAAAACAGTAGCAGGAATAGCAAGTATTAGAAGCAGTGGTAGTAGTAATAATAAGGGTAGTACTAGTACTAGGAGTACTAGTAGTAGTACTAGTAGTAGTACTAGTAGTAGTAGTAGTAGTAGTAGTAGTACTAGTAGTAGTAGTAGTAGTAGTAGTAGTACTAGTAGTAGTAGTAGTAGTAGTAGTACTACTAGTAGTAGTAGTAGTAGTAGTACTAGTAGTAGTAGTAGTAGTAGTACTAGTACTAGTAGTAGTAGTAGTAGTAGTACTAGTACTAGTAGTAGTACTAGTAGTAGTACTAGTACTAGTAGTAGTAGTAGTAGTAGTACTAGTAGTAGTAGTAGTAGTAGTAGTAGTACTAGTAGTAGTAGTAGTAGTAGTAGTAGTAGTAGTAGTAGTAGTAGTAGTACTACTAGTAGTAGTAGTAGTAGTAGTAGTAGTACTAGTAGTAGTAGTAGTAGTAGTAGTAGTAGTAGTAGTAGTAGTAGTAGTAGTAGTAGTAGTAGTACTAGTAGTAGTACTAGTAGTAGTAGTAGTAGTAGTAGTAGTACTAGTAGTAGTAGTAGTAGTAGTAGTAGTACTAGTAGTAGTAGTAGTAGTAGTAGTAGTAGTACTAGTAGTAGTAGTAGTAGTAGTAGTAGTAGTAGTAGTAGTAGTAGTAGTACTACTAGTAGTAGTAGTAGTAGTAGTAGTAGTACTAGTAGTAGTAGTAGTAGTAGTAGTAGTAGTAGTAGTAGTAGTAGTAGTAGTAGTAGTAGTAGTACTAGTAGTAGTACTAGTAGTAGTAGTAGTAGTAGTAGTAGTACTACTAGTAGTAGTAGTAGTAGTAGTACTAGTACTAGTAGTAGTACTAGTACTAGTAGTAGTAGTAGTAGTAGTACTAGTAGTAGTAGTAGTAGTAGTAGTAGTAGTACTAGTAGTAGTAGTAGTAGTAGTAGTACTACTAGTAGTAGTAGTAGTAGTAGTAGTAGTACTAGTAGTAGTAGTAGTAGTAGTAGTACTACTAGTAGTAGTAGTAGTAGTAGTAGTAGTACTAGTAGTAGTAGTAGTAGTAGTAGTAGTAGTAGTAGTAGTAGTAGTAGTAGTAGTAGTAGTAGTACTACTAGTAGTAGTAGTAGTAGTAGTAGTAGTAGTAGTAGTAGTAGTAGTAGTAGTAGTAGTAGTAGTAACGATAACATTAGTAGTGAACATACCTGGCCTCATTCGCCCCGCTCTGCCGGCCCTCTGTTTTGCCGCCGCTTGTGACACCCACACAGTTTCCAAGCTAGCTGTGCCTACAATCGAAAGATAACTATTATATCCCTGTTGGGAATTAAGTATTTCATCATCATCTCAGCCAAAAGACGTCCACTGCTGGAAAAAAGCCTCCTCCAAGGATCTCCACAGCGACCGGTTTTGTGTTGCTCGCCTAAAATAATACCGCATGTTTTATTAAAACTGTAGAACTTAATGGGAAGACCAGGGTTACCAGTAATCGAATTACTATTCCAAGATGTAGTTTTCAACTAGGTACAGCTTTAAAATAGTCTGAGCGTTCAAACCTACCAAAAATATCTGAACGTTTGACGAAAATCACTCTTAGCCCAATACGTGAAAGATGTACTTTCATTCAATGTCATTTGTTGTCAAACAACAAATAAAAATGAATTTCTACGTCTTGAGATAAGGTTGATTTTTGTCAAATGTTCAGATATTTTTGGTGTGTTTGAACGCTCAGATCATTTTGAAGCTGACTGTAGCTAAATAGCTTATTCTATAATTAAGCTAAAGAGTTTGTTTTTTTGTTTGGACGCGCTAATTTCAAGAACTACCAGTCAGATTTGAAAAAAATATGTTTGCATTTCATAGCCCTTTAAGACCCTAAAATAAAGTCAGAAAAACGCTAAGAGAATACGAAGTACTAGTGCATTTGGGCGACGCGGTGGGTCGGGGAACAGCTATTAAAATTTTAATTTTAATTTTTTAAGTGTTAATTGCTACACTTAAGCTGAATTAAATATTTTTATATAAAAAATACAGTGAAAAAATTAAACGCCCACCCGACCCAGCCAGGAATCGAACCTGGGTCTTCCGCAATCCGGGCGGCTGCACTGACCATTATGCTACCGGGAAGGCTGACGTAAGCGCTAAATTTTGTCACTGCTTTTTGATTTTTGAAATGCTTTAAGAGCGACATTAGCTATTAAAACATATAAGTAATTTAAAAAACACTATTTATTTTAAAATTGTTGCCCAATAGCCCAATGCTATATTTACATAGAAACTGCATTCCATCCAGCTAGAGATAAGATAGCCAGTGCCTCAGTAGTTGAGGACTCCGGGTGAAGTGCGCTTCCACCTTCGGCCTTATCATCATCATCATCTCAGCCAAAAAGACGTCCACTGCTGGACAAAGGCCTCCCTCAAGGATTAATCATTTTGAGGGGAATTTGCCATAATCGCCACGCTTGGCAGGCGGGTTGGCGATCGCAGTAAGTTGAGAATAATCACAGAGAGACGCTGCTGCCCATCCTCTGGGATGGTCCCATAGTCGCCTTCTTATCATCACTTAACATCAAGTGTGATGAAGGCCAAGTGTTTGCCTGTAAGGAAAAGCATGGAAGAATAGTAATTAGATATGTGTCACCTGTTCCTTCTTTCGTCCTATTCTCTTTATGGACTCCAGTGTCTATGACGTAGACCACATCGGGTATAGTGATGGAAGTTTCCGCTATGTTAGTGGCCAGTACTATCTTGCGAATGCCGGGGGGAGGTATAGCAAACATTTTACTTTGATCCGTTGTTGATAACCTAAAAAAAAATATTAGTATTGATATTTCTGATTTATTATTTTTTATGTTACGTACACTACTGTAAAAATGCAATTTTTGGAATGGTACCTAGTATTGAAATTCAAAACATTTAAAAAACAAAAAATTTGCCAAAAATTAATACGAAAACAATTTTTTGTATTGCCAACCAAATGGTAACAACAAAATACAAGGGTATATATAATGGTATTGGTATACAGGGTTTCTCAAAAATTGCACGTCACACTGACACCGGAGGTAGGTGGGCCTCAGATGCGTCAAACAAGCCTAACTTGTCCATAAAAAAGTTTGAAGTAAATTTTTTTCACGGTTGCTGCTCAAACATCGAAGCCATTGTTTTTGTGTGATAATAAAGTTAAGACAAACTTTCAATTTGTCGTTTTTCCACATGACTTTTCTACTAAATAATGTTGTTTGATCATTAAATAACTATTCTCAAAGACATAGACGTAAAAAAAGTTAAATAAAGGGCTCTCTATGAACACAACATCACTACATACATATGTACTGAACATTTGTTTTTTATTTTTTTTAATGTATGATGGTGGTAATAATTTCCGATGATCTGTTATCAAAAATAAAACTACCAAGAACATTGAATACCAAGTCAAGAGAAAACAAATAATATGCAAAAATAAATTTAACATTTAGATCCGTAGAAATTTATATTTCAAAGCGTATATAAGTAGTGTTTGTTTAAAAAATATACCAAAAACATACCTAGAATGCACTGGAAGTATCATATGAGTACTAGATTGTCCATAGTGTTCTCTTAAGAGCTGATTGGTCGCCTTTATATCTGCCCAGCCGGGTAGAAACACTAAAATGGCGCCTTCCGGTTCCTTATTGTCAACTGATTTAATAACTTCCACCACCTAGAATGAGCGAAATATATGTTACATTAACCTATCAAATGTACTAGTGACTTTTTAATATACCCCTTAATATGGCGTTGACATTAAGTGATGACTAGGCCGAAAGTGAAAGCGTACTTCACCTCAACTACTGCAGAACTGGCTATCTTATCTCTAACTGTCGTGACATACCTACTTAGATTACTTTATTGTTTATTTATTTTATGATTTTTATTGCATAAACTCTGTTTAATATATTTATTTCCTATTACTGTTTTTTTTTAAATTTTTATTTAATTTTTATATTATTATTATAATTTAGTTTATTTTTACTTGCACCCATTTTTATTTTCTTAATTTTATTATTTTTCGCCCAAGGTTGCCTGGAAGAGATTGCTTGTTAGCAATAAGGCCGCCTATTTTGTACTTTATCTCTCTATCAATTTGTCGGTATCTGTTTTTTCTTGTGTGCAAATAAAGTTTATTATTATTATTATTATTATCTCCTTTATTTTTTTATTTTTTCTTAAAACTAGATTTTTACAATATTTTAAAATAAAAACAATAAAACATTATAAAAACCTAATCCTAGAGTACCACCAGCAGCGGGGCAGGGCCCAAGCTACCGGTGGTCAGGGCTGCAGAGTGAGGAACCTTCTGACAATACGTGCCGTGTCTAGGAGTACTGCCTTTTGCATCTGACCCTTAACTTACCTTTATTATTATTATTATTATTAGATAAAGATGGTGGTAGCTAACAAGATGAACCTACCACCAACCAATTACAAACATGTATCTCTCACTGGGAATCGAACCCGGGACCAGAATAGAATCAGACAGACCCAGTGGTATGGACCCGGAGGCATAAAATTTAATGATAAGTCAAATCATTCTCACTTTGTGCGTGCCTCCGACTGTGTGTTATGTATGATGTTGACATTTTTAATTGTATACAGTACTTATGTTTGATATTGTTTCGATTTATATCGCTGGCTTTATGTAATTATTGAATTTTTATCTTGTTCCGGCCTTTTCAGTTTATTTTCTATTTAGTTATTATTTTTTAACGAAAACTAACATTCTATATGATCTCTTTGTCGAATCGTGTGGGGTGCATAAATATATTTAGCAACGGTTCTTCAGCCTCACTTAAGAAACAACTCTGCAAGCTTCAGTTTTAGTATTAATATTTGACTAATATTTTGTTCAGCTTCATAATTTGAATTTATTTGCTAAGAATATGGTTTTTCATGCTTTATTTAGACTTTTTATATTTCCGTTACAAGGTGAAATGATAATTTAAAAAAAATCTTTTTATTTATTTCTATTTATTTTGCACGTTGTGTTCAAATCTTGTTGGATACAAACTACTGCATGTTTTAATATAGGTAGCACTGTGGGTATGTTTAATTGTAAAGTTTAATTTTGTATACGGTTTAATGAATCAATAAATTAAAAATTAAAAATTCTTCATAAACGCTCTTTAAAAGCTCAGTAGGACAAATTACTCTCCCACATATTTTGCTTACATATTATGCCTTAAAAGTTACCTCTTGACAATAAACCGTAGGTCTCCCGTCCTCCTTCACACAATTATCACCCGTTTTGCGGAGCTGTAAGCCATACTTTCGTTTGATGTCGTCCAAATGAAACACTTGTACTGGATACGCTCGGCCCGGCACTTCTATAACGGGACAGTCTTTGAAATAACTGAAAGTAAGAACAGATATTTAAATTAAATAGGAGTAATAGAGCTAGCGAAATACGGTGATTTTTTAAGCAGAGTGGACGGTCATATTGGACGGCCTATGGAAGTCAAAGTATGGAAGCAAATATACGGGTAGTTTATTTTCGAAAATCTAAATATACATTTTGGACTTTATCAAAATCAACACTTCTCACTGTTATTTAAAAGTTCCGTTTCCATTACAAAAAATCACTTTGTATAAATGGGTGTAGTTAAATAAATAAAAATAGGCCAATAATAAGAAATAATAAATCCGTACCTTGATAACACGTCGATGTCTAAAGTGGCAAAAAATATCCTTTCAAAAATGAATGTACATAGCTAATAACACAGTATCTTGTACACGTCGATGTCTAAAGTGGAGCTAATTACGACTAAATTCAGCTGATGGTTGATGTCTAATTTTTTTTTTTTTGAGAGAGTTTGCTGATTTCTTCAGACGGCATTTTCAGCTTCACCGGGCTTTTTTGGGGGCGGCGAGGAACGTAAAGGGTCCCTCAAGCCGTGTGAAACGAATCACCTTCGGAGGTTTTCTAGAGGGAACGGCATCGCGCACTAGTGCGCGTCCCCGTGCCCTACTAGATTCTCCGAAGGGTTTGGATCGGATCGGGGGGCGGAACCACCCGAGGGCGCCTCTAAAGGCTCGGACCTCGGCTCAGGTACACCGGGCCGTGGAGAAGGAGAAAAGCGCCCAGGTACATGTCTGTACCTGGTATAGAGCGCGTGTGAACCGGTTCTTCGTACCCTTGTTCTACGAGTACGGTGTCTTGGACCTAAGCTAGTGTGCATGTTTAGTGTATTCTGTAAATGTGTAGTGACATTTAGAGGATCGGGCGGGGTGATGTCTAAAGCTTTTTTAACAAAGTACCTTAAGTCTGTATTACATTCATACATATATACTTTATATCGTCCTTCTCCCAAAAAGGATTAGACAGAGGGTTCAAATCACCAATTTTTATAAAACTCGCCGTTTGCGACCGCTACGCCATATTTAGGATAGTCAAAATAAGGCTCGGAGGTGGAACAGATAACATCGATGACAGGTTGCTAGTCTGTATTGACAGTAAGTCTGTTATGACCTTACAAAAAATGGATGAAAAAAATATAATAATAACATACACACTTTACACACCTTGTAAACACGTCGATGTCTAAAGTGGCGCTTATTACGACCACTTTCAGCTGATGGTTGATGTCTAAAGCTCTTTCAATAGCAGTAACTTAAGGCTTTATTGACGTCACACAATATGGATGTACACAACAAATAGCACAGTACCTTGTCAACACGTCGATGTCTAAATTGGAACTCATTACGACTATTTAAGACCAATTTCAGCCGATGGTTGATGTCTAAAGCTCTTTCAATAGCAGTAGCTTAATATCTTGACGTCACTAAATATCCTTTCAAAAATGGATTTACATAACAAATGAAAACACAATACCTTGTAAACACGTCGATGTCTAAAGTGGAGCTCATTACGACTATTTACGACCAATTTCAGCTGATGGTTGACGTCTAAAGCTCTTTTCAATAGGACTAGCTTAATAATACTAATGAAACCAAAAACATTTATCCCTCCAAAACTAGGTGTTTACAGTACCTTGTAAACACATCGATGTCTAAAGTAGCGCTCATTACGACCACTTTCAGCTGATGGTTGATGTCTAAAGCTCGTTTCAGCAACAGTAGCGTAATGTCAGTATTGACGTCTCGCTCGTGAGCTTCGTCTATGATGACGTGGGTACAGCCTTCTAGACCTTAAAACAAATAGACAGGTAAATCTTCACACAGTAATTACAAACATAGGTATTATTCTATATATAATTTTACGCAAATTTTGTTGCGAACAAATTATTATTTGAAAAACAAGTGTTGAAAAAATTACTACGAGCGGTATTCGAATGCAGATGCAGAACTAAGAAGAGCCACGATAGCATAGTTGGTAGTGCACCTGACCCAGGCATGTCATGGGTGCCGGTTGATTTTTGGCTCGTGGATTTTTTTTCAACATTTGTTTTTCAAATACGTATTATGGTTAAGCATTTTTATTTTCTCATATTATGAATTTACAAATTCACTTACAGAGTTAACATAATGTTCAAACTTAGTTTTATGAAGGCAAACGTACTTTTAGAATTCAAAGTCGAAGTCAAAGTTGTCAAAAGGTAGCTTTAGACGACCGGCCAGTAAAATCGTGTCGTTGCGTATAAGGGGAATGTTGTATGAAGCAATGTACAGCACCACAACGTCCGTATATTGAACTAACAACTGACAGACATATTTTCATAGAATCTATGACTAACGTTAATGCGTGAAATGTCACGATTTCTATAGAAGTACTTAGGCGAAAATTTATATAAATTGTGTTGTAGAACTCGCAAAAGAGAAATTTTGTATGGATATTGATATAGCACCACAACATTCGTAAATGGAAGTAACGATAGACAGACATCATTACATAGAATGTTTGAGGTTGTCGTGACCTCAAATAAATACGATACGATAACAATTTACGATAGAATAGAAGTTCCTGTTAGTTCTGAAACCTAAACGCTCGTTTTTTTAACTCGTACAAAAAATAATGGTAATAAATAGTCTGATGCCCTTATCTGTTTGTCACTATGACTGTGGCATGGCTTTTAGACAAGTTTACTTTCACAGGACTTTATTAATAATAGCGAGGCCCGTCCATTGTGGGTGGACATTTTTTTAAATATAGCCTATGTTACTTAGCGCTAATGTAGCATTCTAATGGTGAAACAATTATTTAAATCGTTTCAGTAGTTTTTGAGTTTATTCATTGCATACATACATACATACCAAAATATAAAGGTTTCCTCTTTATAATATTAGTATAGATAATAATAAAAACTCCTTGAGATTATAGAGTTCGTGCTCAATTAACCATTCACGTAATTTAGTCTTAAAAAATTTTATATTAATCATCATCATCAGCTCATTTTATGTCCCCACTGCTGGGGCACGAGCCTTCCCTATGGATGGATAGGGAGGACGGGCCATAAACCACCACGCGGGTCCAGTGCGGATTGGTGGTTGTTAACGACTGCTAATGCAGCCGGGACCAACGGCTTTACGTGCCTTCCGAAGCAAGGAGGAGCTCGAGATGATACATTTTTGGTCACCCATCCGATGACCGGCCTTTCCGAAAGTGGCTAACCTCAGCACTCGCAGACCGGGCGCGTTAACCACTGCGCCATCGAGCTCCTAATTTTATATTAATTTTATTTTATAATTTTATAAAACATTGTTTATTCCATTCACAACTCCATTTCAATGAAAAGGAACTAAGAACTGGTATAATACCTGGATTGCCCTGTAATCTCCTCAGTAGTACTCCAGAAGTGCAGTACAGAATAGATCCGGCGAGTGGCCGCGGAGGCTTAGACTGCAACCGCACTTGGTAGCCTATTGTTTCTCCTACCTGCATACAAAATATAAAAAAAATCATTAAAAATATTTTTTTAATTTATCTTATGTTTAAATTCTAATTCCATTTATATCGCTTATATTTTGAAGCGAACTTTAAACTATATCTATCTATATCTATACTATTAATAAAGAGGTAAAGTTTATGACTTTTTACTTGTTTGTTTGAGGAGAGTAATCTCTGGAACCACTGGTCCAATCCCAAATAATCTTTCACTAATAGAATGCTACAGTTCTTGTGGGTAGCATAGGCTATATTTAAATTAGATAAAAAAAAGTTTATTTATCTTTGTCTCACATCCACACAAACAAAGACGCGGGTAAAGTGCTAATATTTAATATTTCCTCCGCATTCCACTTTTTTGAATCCCCAATATAGTTGAAATTATAAATTAATTAAGAAAAAACTGCAAAATAGAGACTGGCTGGTTTTTGCTGCCATGTCAAACTCTTTGGTATCGCAAGTTTCCAAACAGAGGTCGCTTTCCTTCAGGCGCTCCCTATGCACAAGTGCCTTCATCTCTCTTGGTGTTAAGTGATGGTAAGGCCAATGGTGGAAGCGCACATCATCCGGAATCCTCAACTACTGAGGCACTGGCTTTCTTATCTCTAGCTGCCGGAACACAACAATGCTACAAACATTGATGTTAAGACGACATATTTAGATAAGAGGGTGGTAGCTAGCCAGTACACATAGTTTTTAAGACCACAGAGGCGGTTAAAGGCGGTTAAAGGCGGTAAAAGGCAGTTAAAAGGTTAATACGATATTTGAGTCATAATGGTGTTTTATGGCCCGTTGTTCTCATGTTCAATTGCCCGGGATGGACATACCTAACCTACCTCTTCCCCAAGATCTCGAGCAACTGTCCTTGCTAGATCGATTGCGGCAACTCTCCTCGGCTCCGAAACAATGGCGGCGGTGTTCGCGCCACAATGCCGCAAGATGGCGGCCGGCGCGCGCGTCGACTTCCCGCACCCCGCAGCGCCAAAAAATATGGCCACCCGCGACTTGTCTAAAGTCTTCGCTATTTCGTCTCTGTAACACAGAATTAAGGATATTGTAATGTCCATAATTATTACTACAATATCTTATCAATCTTATTATCTTATATAAATCAAATTATAAATAACTAGTGGCTCGCTTGCAACTTCGTCCGCTTCAGTTCAGTAGTTTCCGACCCATATCCTGTCGAAAACATCCGACCGACTCCCGCAAATACCGAGATTGAATATAGGCTGCGGGATTGGAAGCCCTAACGCAAGCGTATTAGAAGGGTGTTGACGCGCTGTAAAATAAAGGGAGAAAAGAAATGCCTTTACTGAGTTTTTTGCCGGTTCTTCTCAGTACAAGGTCTCCCACCCTGTGTAGACTTACGAATCGATGGCATAGTGACATTCATAAGTGCTAATTGTAGCCTCAACTGAATAAATGATTTTGAATTTGGTATTTTGAACAAGGCTATTTTTTAATGTGTTAGCGCAATAATTTGCTAGCTCGCATGGGGCCACCCCAAGTTACACTAACTAACTCATCAACTGTCTACGTCATCATTAGATAAGGAAAGTTTGGCAGCGCGCCAACGAAACCGAGAGTGGGGAAAGTGCACACGCACCGCACCGTTCGATAAAACGTCACTGTGACGTGCGCTGACGTTTTAAACGTCACGGTGTAGTTGCAAGCGTCACGGTGTCGTATCAACGTCAGTTGAAAGCGAGAGTGGACTTTCGATTTCTGTGATCACTCTCGGTTTCGATGCGCTGTGACGTAGGTTGTAAAAGAATAGTGCGCAAACGCTTTTGTTAAATCTATCAATAGTATTGGGTTTCATATAACGTTTAATGAGTCTTTAATATAGGTAGTTTGATGTCGTTTAAGTAATTATTTAAACAATTAAGCCTTTTCCTGTATAGCGATCAAATGGGCTGATAAATGCAATAAGAATAACTTATAAAACCAGAAGACCGGCGCGGTGGCGATTCAAATAAAAACTATGTAACGTATGAATTGTAAAATAATGAATGATTTGAATGTTTAATAATCGATGATAATGAGTGATGGATGACAGACTTTTTTTATATTTTACGGGTAAGCACAGTGCCTTGATCTCACCTGACCTAAATGATGATAAGGCCGATAATGGAAGCCACTTCACCCGGGATCCTCAACTAGTGAGGCACTGGCTATCTTATCTCTAGCTGCCGGAACACAACAATGCTACAAACATTGATGTTATGGCGACATATTTAGATAAGACGGTGGTAGCTAGCCAGGCGGACAAACAAGCCCTACCACCAATCAAACCGAGTACACAAACATGTACCCCCCGCTGGGAATTGAACCACTAGACCTAGACCACAGATGCGGTTATACTGATTGATTGGTAAATGATATTTCCCCAAACTCCTCGAGTTTTAGTAAGATGGCGGGACTTTACTGAAACCTTAAACGGATTTCTTTAAGGTTATAAAACGTGTCGTTGCACTGTTATGTTTCATTAGCGAAGACTCACGAACGTATACAAACGTTTAATGCTTAAAAATCCCCTATTAATAAACATTTATATTCGGTAAAACACAAGATAATAAACTCGAACTGCAAACATTACTTTCCCATCAAAACTGTAATAGCTCAAAATTACCACATTGGACATCGATGGCGTCACAGCAGCAAAACTCTCGTTCTACATCGAAAAGCGATAGTAAACAAATGAACTTTCGATGAAAAACATTCGGCGTTGCTTTTTACTTCGTCTAACGAGGTCGAATCGCCTCGCTTCGAAGGCATTGGGGTCACAGAGCGCTCTCTAAACCATATTTTCGGTGCACTTTCGTTGGCAACGACGATGTTTAGAAAGGAAGAGTGGCGCTTATGACGTTCTCGCGATGCATTTGGTGGAAGCGAAATCGAAAGTGAAGTTTGCGTGCGTCATGTCTGCGGTTTTGTTTTATTTTCGAAAATTTGAATATTAATGTGAAAAATGGGATGTGGTCTCTGCCTACCCCGTTGGGAAAAAGGCGTGATGGTATGTATGTATGTATGTATGTATGTAATGTGAAAAAATGGTGGATTATTAACCGTTAAGTGTTCGTGAGTGTGCATGAGTGTTGGCAAATGAAACAAAACAGTGCAACGTCACTTTTCAAATTCTCTCAAGAAGTCCGCCCGAGGACTTAGTAAAGCCCCACATCTTTGCTGAGATACTCGAGGGGTTGGGGGGTATATCAATCCCTCACTTCTCATTTCTATTATCATTCATCATCATCATACAGAAAATAAATATTATTTATTTATGTATTACTTGTTAGAAAAATTACTTTGACATTGGCTAAATGTGCTGATCGCACGAAGCCATCAACAAAAAAAAATGTACTAGATTCTTGATGAGCGCTTGAACGACGGTAGTCGACTTTGGGACCGCGGAGCCACAATGACGTTTATGGCGATGACAGTAAATATTAAGTACAAATATTTTGCAACCTTAATTTAATCTTTATTTTTAAGGTTCATAGTAAGCTGAAGTTGTTGATGATATCCAATGTTTTCGCCATTTTGTAGCTAAACTAATACCCTAGGACCCTTTTTTTCATTTTTTCTTAAGTCGGTTTTTTTTTAATATTTACAATTTAATATACAAACACCCCCCAAAAATTAAATGGAATTAAAAATTTGTCAGAACACCAAAGGTATCCCGACGCTGATCTTCCGTGGAAACCTAGAAACGGATTTTTATCTATCATCATTTGACGACCTCCGTGGTCGAGTGGTTAGCGCGCCGGGTCTGGCGTCGCGTCATCTCTGAGGGTTCAATTCCCTCCCAGTCGGGTCAATTTAGAGAAAAAAACTGTTTTTCTGAATTGATTTTGGATCTGGGTGTTTTTCTATGTTTATATATATTTATCCGTTATCTAGTTTAACCATATTAACGAGTTTCAAAAGAAATTTATCTTGGGCTAGATAATTGGTATGAGCGTAAACAATTTTTTATTTTAATTTTATTTAAGTATTTCTTAGAATATGTTTGATCATGATTTTTACAATTACGAATTTCTCATACGAATATTTTACCGTTCAAGCGCCGCCGCCGTAGATTTTTTTTGCATATTATGGTAGTTTTAACTAATTATATGGGTGAAAAAACATTATTCCGTATAGTTTATGGCTTTAAATAGACAGGATTTTGAAATATATTTAAATTTAAAAAAATATATACAATAAAAATACTCCCTTACACCTAAGAATAAGTACCGACCGACCTATAATCCGCGCCCCATTTCCACTAAGTTCCCAGTCCCGGTCAAGGTCATTCCGGTTGCGGTACGGGGTCACGTTTAGGGGTCACGCGCGCGTTTCTAGGACTCAAGGTCGACCGCTCCTCGATTGAGGACAACGGGGTCGCGACGGTGCTAATGTGGAGCAGTCGGTGGGATCGGGAGCGGGGCAAGGTCACCGTTCTCAAGGACTGAGAGGAGTAAGTATTTGCTAACCGCTCTTATGCGGCGAGAACTGATCAGTGATCTAAACAATTCAAATTCTATTGTGTCTTTATCGATTTTGGGTGATGAAACGATTGAGTAATACACAGTAGGTAGGTAATAATTAATACTAACTGTAAATTTTTTGAGGAGCTCGATGACGCAGGGTTTAAACGCCCGGTCTGTGATTGCTAAGGTTAATTAAATTTTGCAAAGGTCGGTCATCGGATGGGTGACCAAAAATTTGTCATCTGAAGGCTCGGAAAGCCGTTGGTCCTAGCTGCACTAGCAGTCGTTAACAACCACCAATTCGCACTGGGCCCGCGTGGATAGGAAAGTAGAGAGAGGGACATAAAATGAGATGATGTTGGTATGTATTCTGTAGTGATGGTAACTTATTTATGCTTACTATTTTGTTTTTGTCATTCTGTTGTGGTGTGTACGTAAATGATAAATAAATAAAAAAGCTCCATGTGGCTAGCGCGTTTAAATTAGGATTTGCAAGTTACGTGACTTAAAAAGAAACATTTATGGCCTACTTTTCGTTCCCTTAAACGTAGAAAGTTAATTTTAATTTATTTTATCGTTTTGAAAAAAAAATACACTCTAACGTTTGTATGGGATTTAAAGTTGTTAAAAATTTTATTTTTGAAATATAATTTTTATCTCTATTGAGGTCAAAACCAACACATTATTTTTATTTTTCATTCGTTTGTATGTAACACGCGTCATGTATTGTAAAATGTAACACCTGTGTGTAACATGGGTTATACAAGATATTGAAACTAGGATAAAGTCAGAGCAACTTGACTCAATTTTATTTTCTAGTAGCCTTAAATACTATTTATTCTGGGAAAGAGAAGAGTTTCCATAGAATAAGGAATTAATGTCCAAGTTATATAAGGTCACTTTTTATCAACTGCAAATATTTTGACAAAACATCTAATTATATCAGAGAAATAAGGCCCTAGCATTTAAAAATAAATTCAGGCTAGTTTTTTTTTTAGTTTTCCTGACACAAAAATTGTAATATTTTTAAGAGCGGCCTCTTTGTCGGTTTTTTTGAATGAAACTAGGGGCACGTGTAAGCGGTGAAGGCATTGCGGCCTCTCTGTTTCGGCTCCTTTGAATTAAAACTACCGAAAGTGCTTTATTTTTCTTTTTAATCGAAATGTCTTTTGGCGTTTTTCTTGAAAACTAGCGTATAAAAACTTAAGGTTTTTTCATAAAAATTCTAAACTATTTGTTTATATATGTTGTTGAATTTATCCTCAAAATATTTGCAGTTGATAAAAAGTGACCTTATATATAACGGTTGTTTGGTAAAATACCTGTGATTATACAGGTAAGGACGAATATGGCAAATAAGGCACAGGGCATAGGACCTCGGAAAATTATAAACATACAAATACTAAAAAACACCATATGGCAGAGATATTAAGGTTGTTTGTTACTTAGTAAAATTGCAAAGTGACAAACCTAGGTTTAGCTAATACGTTGTTCTTAGTCGACAACCTCATGGTCCAATCAAAACAGATGTCAAAACATGTAAGGGTTGAACAAAAATAATGTAATACAAAAGATTTGAGTTTATGTATGGAAAAGATATGATTTTGTGTTATCACGGTGTTATTTCAACTTGGCTGCATGACTATGTTTTGAGATTATACACATATTACTCTGAGGACTATGAGGAGCTCAATGGCGCAGTGGTTAACGCGCTCGGTCTGCGAGTGCTGAGGTTAAACAACTTTCGCATAGGCCGGTCATCGGATGGGTGACCAAAAATTTATCATCTCGAGCTCCTCCGTGCTTCGGAAGGCACGTTAAGCCGTTGGTCCCGGATGCATTAGCAGTCGTTAACAACCACCAATCCGCACTGAGCCCGCGTGGTGGTTCATGGCCCGTTCTCCCTATCCATCCATAGGGAAGGCTCGTGCCCAAGCAGTGGGGACATAAATGAGCTGATGATGATGAGTTCGATGACACATATTACCGAACACTCTGTAGAAATAGAAAACATGCATTGGCAGTTTGAATGTGTGGTAGGCAAAATATTTTATTATGATTCAAAAGTGCTTATTTAGTAAGATATTTAGATAGATATTTCTTTTATTGCAACAAAATAGTAAGTTAACTTAAATAAAGATTTATTTTATTCAACTAAATAAGCTAAATAATATAATAATCTGAATAAGCGATTAAAGTAGTAGTGTGTAATTGGGGACTCTGGATCAAAGGAGATCCAGAGTCACCCAATCACACACACACACATATTGATTGAATGATCAATTTTTTAATAACGGTATCATTGATATGAATGAATGAATCAGGAGGCCGTTTCTCAAGCAGCCCGTGTACGCTGTATTGATTTTATTGTGACAATTAATACTTAGTTTTATATCTTACTACTATCTTACTTTTTATATGTACTTACTATCATAAATTTTAAGGTTCATATGTGGTCTGTAATGGAATAGGATTTTTACTGACCTTTAGTTGAAATAATTATTAACGAATGTTATATTTATTAGGTATTTAAACAATAAAACAAACACTTTACACGATTAACATTTATTTTCATAAAATCTTATTTCATAAATTTACAATAAAACGTTTCTTTCTATACACCATTTATTCAGACAAGATACATTTTTATAAGCACAAACTTTGTCATGATAGATACAACTTTTTATATCAGATGATCTTTCGTAAATCTTAAACAGGTTCTCCAAACTAGGACAATTTTTATCTTCTAAATTGTATACATTACTATTTTTGAGTATATCTTTCAGCCATAACACTTTTTCATAACCTTTAGTATAAATACGCTTATTTTTAAAAAAATCTGTAATTAACATCTTATAATTAAGGTACGGCACTAAACCTTCGTTCCATAAAATTCCTCTGTTTCTTTCTATCCAAGATACACTTAACCTTTCTTTCTTGGTTAAATTATAAAATGGATATGGTGCTTTTATTAATAACACAAAACTATGCGTTTTAGACAAAATTGCAATTTCTTTTGGTATGAATTTATTATCTTCACTTTTAAAACCTTGCACATCCACAATAACATTCATGATAATTTTCGTACAATATTGTTTAAGGGTTTATATTCAAAAAGACGGTCGTTTATGACAAGACAGTAAGCCGTTGTGTTGTCTGGCAAATCTTCAGAAGATTCGATTTCTAACCGCACGTCAACTGCACCGGTTTTTAATATGTCATTTTGTCTTGAACAATCAATAACAAAAAGAGGAGCTTTTTCTTTAAACTCGCGCAAATTAAGCAACGGGTCGATACTCAAATTGTAATAAGACTGACGAAAATTTGTATACATCTCATATAATATACTGTATTTAACATCAGCAAATTTTAAATTAAGTGAATCATAAGGGTAATATTGTGAATTAAAAACAATTTGACGTTAGTTATATTACAATGATCAAATAAAGATGCACTTTTAGTTTTGTTTTGTTTTCTATCAGTTTGCAATCCAAATATAACATATCTTGGTTTTTCTAACTGAGAAGCAGTTTTAATAGACCACGAATGTTTAGTCGTTCTTGGTAACAATGGATATTCATATAAATCCCAGTTTCGAAATGCCATTTGTATAGCTCGATCTTTTTCGAGGTATTTGAGCAGTGATAACTTTTCGCGATCGGATACTTTCACATGCGGTACTCGCCATTGAATCTTTTGTATATTGACATTGATATTATCGGTACTGTCCATAACAGCACAATTAATGCTAGTATTACTTCTATTTAATATTAGTTCATGTCTACAATTAACGATTATTTTGTTGTAATCTTCTGCAAATCCCAAAATTTTATTCAATGGAATAACAACATTGAAACGTCCATTTTTTAGTTTATTCTCGTTAATGTTCCAACCCCATAAAGCTGCAACCTTACTTTCTCCTTCATTCATTGAAATGTAAGATTTAATTGTAGTTGTAATTCCAACGTTTTTTGTGTGATCTATTTCAACTCCATTTAATTCATACCTAATGTCTTGAAATAAAAATAATATTGGATTATTTATAAAATCAATATCCTTCTTTATGAGGGTCCCTTTCGCGTCTTTGGTGGTTACGGTCGCATAACCTTCAATGTAAATCGAGCTTGCTGAGGGTAGCACATAAACGTCTTGCTGATTGATAGGTATTCTTATTTCTTCGTTTTCCTCGTAATTATGATTGTATGGACTGTAACTGTGAATCTCATAGCTTTCAATGGAATTGTCGTGATTCGGTAAATCCGTGATTTGAAGCATTTTAGACTTTTAAACCAAGAGCTCGTAGAAATTTTAGATTACTTTTAGTTATAAGTTTAGATGTTCTAACACGTCTTCTTTCTATTAAAACAGAAGATAAAGTATTTGTTTTCTTTTTTTTGATTGGTTTTATATTATAAAATTTATCATGATGCAATTTTATTATATGTATTAAACAGCCGATTCCGAGCAACGATGATTAGGAAATGTATATTGGAAAAAACAGAAATTTTATTTATTAGTTATTCATGTCTGATATTTATCAATTTTTTTCCAAAATAATGAAGGAATTTTAAACATAAATGTCCACAATTATAAAGGTGATTTCTTTGAAAATTATCATAATTGTATCGAATGTTTTTTCCTACGTATTTAATGAATTCTTTTGGTGGTTTCAGATTACCATAACTGTCAAAGTATTCAATGTAATCTTTAATTTTTCCATAGGCTACCCAATGAGTACCAGCATTTTTAGACGAATCCAAATTTATAATTCCACATTCTATTGGTAGAGGCTTATCTGGTAATTCATCCCTCATAAACACACCACGGAAAAAGGGAATATTTTGAGAATACTTAAGTAGGTCTATATTTGTCAGTGCCCTTTTGGGTAGCCGAGTTTTTAGTTTTTTTTATTTTTATTGATCACATATATTCCTAATCCATCTTTGTATGGCTTTAGCTGTAATCCTTTACCAATACAAAATGTTTCCAATTGCTTATTATGTCTTTTCAGTTCTGCTAGTTGCTTTTGAGCGGATTTATATTCATTGACGGCTTTAGTGATTCCAGCAATGCCTCCGGCAATGCTTCCAGTAGCAGATAATCCTGCAAATATAGGAATCAACGGAAGAAATCCTCCAGTTTTCGGTACAGGTATAATCCTAGGTATTTTTATAGGTGTATCAGAAGCTAATTCTTGAGCAGCTTCATATGCTAATTCCATCATCATTTTTTTGCATTTCGGTTTAAGTTTGCGTATATGTTTCTTTGTGTGTGCAACAATATTTTTGAAAGTTTGTTTCATACCAGCTCCGAAAGCTGTTCTGGTATTCATTTTACGCTTAGAAAAATCATTTTTTATTGTATTTGAATTACTGTTACTTCTTCGTAGTTTTACCATATTTGAATCACTTTTCTTTAATTATTAGTAGCAATTAAATTGTTTAAGAAGAAATGGTTCATATACTTTAAAGAATCGAACACAAATGAGACTTATGTAATAAATATAGTTTATATACACATAAACTTATTTTATCTACAAAGAATTCGTCTTATCTATCCAGCTGTTTTCGCTCGAGGGAAGACCCAGCCATTTAACATATACTCGGTTTCCCTTCCTTTTTAAAACTTTCTCTACAAGGTAAATGTCAGGATATTTGGTTTTTTGTATTTCTTGTGCATAAAATGCTCCGGAGATGGGTCTGCATCTTGCATCTTCTAATAAATAGGTTGTGGGGGTAGTATGTTGTACCTTAGTTATTTTAAATATTTCTGTAGACCAATTCGGAGTGAAACCCTTTTCGAAACATCCTTTGTATTTGCTAATCCTGACGTGATCTCCAACTTTATATCTATGACACGTAAGTATTTTCTTTGACATGTTGAAGTAACGTTGTAATATTGTATCTTTATTTAGGCAATTGATTTTAGCTGGTGCTATGCCCACAGTTCTATGATTAGTGTGATTGTACTCATAAACGTTACGTTCAAGCGTCCCATCGTTCCATTTATAATTCCCTTTTAAACTAAACTCTTTAAAGAGCTTGCCTTTTAATGTTCTTATAAACCTTTCAACTATTGATGCCTTCTTTGTTGAATAAGTAGAATAGTGATTAATGTTAAACATTTCCATAATCTTTTTGAATTCGTCATTGTAAAATTCTTTTCCCATATCTGTCTGTAAATTTCTTGGGACTCGTCCTTTTAAAAGTAATTTTTCACACACCTTAGTGACGATTTCTTTTTTTTTTTGCTTTAATGGAAACGCCCAAGCATACTTAGAGAACCCGTCAATTATCACCAATATATATTTAAAACCAGCATTTACTTTCGAAAATGATTGCATGTCTATTAAATCTGCTTGCCAAAGATCATCTATATCTTTTAGAATAACATTTCTTCGTGGAAAGTTTAGCCTTGCGTATTTGTGAATTTCATTAACGACGTCTTGTTTCGTCATAATGCTTATCCAATGTTTTTCCGAGGTTTTGATAAGAAATATTTCTTTCTAATTGTTTTATTCGTTCTATCAATTTTTGAATAACCTTTTTAATAGTGTAAATTTTATCTAAACACTCTTTTATAGTTTTATCTTCAATTCTTTGATTATCAATTCCATACCCATTCACAGTCATGTCTTTAGGATATACTTTTAAATAATAAGAATAATTGTTATATTTCGATTCTTTTATTCTTTCACAATACCTGCTTCTTTTAACTCTTCAATGATCGATATGATTTCATTGTCATGGTTGCTATTACCAGCGCATTTTGATGCAACTAATAACTTAAGTCTCTCAATAAGTTCATTTGGATCATCCCAATACACGTAATCTGTGTTTTTTTTGTAATTTTTTAAAGTAGGCATAAAACCACCAATTTTAGGATTTATTAAACTTTCGGTTAAGTGTAGTTTAGTATCATTTATTTGAGAAAACAAAGGCTTAATAATCTCACGGTACTTAAATCCTTTGTCCCCTTTTGTTTGCGCATGTGGGTTAAAGTCTCGTTTGTGTGCATTTGTTTTATTAAGCATTTCTTTATAAATAGTTTTGTCTTTTTCTGTTACCAAAGCAAAATTAGCTTTGTTGCGGACTAACAGTTCTTTTAATCCTGGTGTCAATACATACTCTTTATCTTGAATAGTAACTATATATTTGGTCTCATTATTAGTATTATTGTTTTGAACAGAAAAGTGCACTAATGAGTTCCCCATCATGAACTTATTGTTCTGGCTCCGAATACCGAATGGCACATTTATATTTCCATACATATCAAGTACATCTTCTTTCCTGAGTGACGATAATGTATCATTAAAACTCTTCATTGAATTTTCATCATCATCATTATATTCATAATACTCTGAACCTTCATTAGAATCATTTTTTATCAAGTCTCTAAAAGTTTCATATTGTAAAGATGCGTTCAATTCTCCAAATGTACTGTTTTTATTAGAGCTTTGTGAGATATTATTAATTGGATTAACACTTTTATTAACTTTAATAAGAGTATCTAAGGGTTCAGTAATAGGCTTAAATATTTTCTTGAATTTCAGACTTGCTGCATCTTCTTCATTTTGAATCATTTTTATTTTATTTTTTATGTTATCTACTGATTTAATCAGCTGCTCTTTGATATCAGCTTCCATTTTGTAATCTTAACATCCAACTGGTGTATACAGATATTTTTATATAAATGCCAGTTTTTCATAAAAAGGAGGTATTTATTGTTGAACTGATTTTTAAAACAGAATGACAGTGTCAAAACATTGCCTGTATCTTCCATTGTTCATTGTACAATCTTTATTAATCAACAGAAAGTTAAAGCGATCCTGCCATATGGTAGAACAAAGCTGTTTGAATGTGTGCCATTCAATATCTGTATTTACATGCTCATTGTATATATGTTTTAAGTTAGTATCATCCTGCTTAAAGATTATCAGAAGATTTGCATTATCTCTTATTAACTGTTTGGGTATTTTGGAATATGTCTGGGTTAAATAAAAACAATCTAACTGTCTATGCCTCCCCATGGCAAAATAATTGCGTATGTTTGTTTGATTTTCACATGCTACGTCATCAAAGATCATAACAGAATTCATCAAGGCATCATTTGGACTAAGAACATCATTATTATCGTTATATACGTATAATTTCGCTCCAGGGATTCTTTTCATTACTTGAAATAAAAAACGATACTTTGGCTGGAAAGTAGTCTTTGAATACAAGTAAATATGTTGAAACTTCAGACCATTTTCATGTAACAATAAAGTCAACATTACATTTGTTTTGCCGCAATTAGAAGGACCGCATATTATGCAACGGATAGTATTTGGCAAAAGTATACTATGTTTAATTTTTTTTGTATCATTTTCCACCTTTATATTATTTACTTCCAAGGTTTGAGTTTGCTTAACGAACTTCATTGTGAACTGTGAGTTATGTTATTATTGTTAGCCTATATATACATATAGACTTTATGTCTACACTCTTATCACATCATAATAATCTGAGTAATGCCAACATTCGATTTTGAGTGTGTTAAATAAAAAACTTAATAATATAAAATTGTATTTATTCATTTATTACAAAGGATTTATTATAACATCAACTTATAATAATACTACATCTTACAACTAATGGATATTACAAACTAATAAATAATAATCTGTAAGATAATATAACATTGTACTGAATAAACTAAATTATAATTATTTTTTACTTTAAAATATGGTATCACAGTGACCCCACGGTAAGGTTTCTATTTTATTAGGTAGTATTTGTCTTTTATCATCGTTACTATTTAAAATAACTTTGTTAACTTGTTGCGTGTACAATACATGTTTCATTGATCTAATCAATTTTATTTTATATTTAAAAACTTTGTTCTTGTACAATGCTCTGCTGTAGTTAGAAATGTTCAATCGTTTAGTAATAGATTTTGATACACCTTTTGCTTTCGCTATTGTAGTCTTAACGGTTTTTAAACAGTAAAGCTTAGCTCTTAAACCAACAAATTCAGTAATAACAGTTCCACCAAGTTCATCTTTAAATAATCCTGGCACTCTAGCATTCATTTTTGGTATACCGTAAGGGTTATCTTCTTCAAAATTACTAGTATCAAATTTTTCGATGTCGTTCTTTAGATCTGAGTAGTAGTCATTAGTTTGAATATTGTAGAGAAGACTATCAGTGTCCGTATAACAAAGCTGAGCGTTCCTGTTATATTTTCTTTTAATATAATCATAGTGAAATTTGTACAAATGCTGTTTAGCCAATTCTAGTACCGTAAATCCGATATATATCGGTTTGTTAAGTAAATTTTTTTCTAAATTTAATTGAACTGCTACTAAATTTTCTGAAAATATAGTCACATTCTTGACATTAGGTTTTAATAGTAATTTCTCTGCACCGATATATTTGTTTGTTTTATTGTCCACATCTTTCCATCTTGTAATTAATTTAACATTAACCTGCTTACGTTTATTTTCAATCGTCTTACCAAATATCGCATTATTTAATAATTTAAAAAAGTCTTTTTCGAATGTTGTAGTAGCATTTTGTCGTAAACGAGTATTTAAATCAATATACTTTTGTAAAAAATTTTCTTGTTTAAAACTAAGGATACGATGTATTTTTTTTAACAACAAGCCATTTTTTAAACATTCCTTTAAATGAACAAAATGAATCACATAGTAATATTTATCATATAAGTTGGTGATTAGTTTTTTTGACGACCCTCCTGGAGGAATGAAATGTTCGGGTGCAAAAGGTAAATCACTGTGATAATTGTGTAAATATTCAGGATAACTCAAATCAACTTCTAGAATATACCCAAATTCCCCGTCATTTGGAATGTTTAATATGTTAAAATTTTCAAGTTCATTTTTACTTACAAATTTAAAATCTGACATTGGTAACTTTTGACACATTGCATGACCGTAGAGTTTATTACAATCAAGATATATTAAATAGGATGATGGTTTTGTATCATCGAAATGAGGTACAAATTTGTTATTAGCTTTAACATTTCGAAGAGAACACTGAGCTAATCCACCGCGTATCCCTTTTTCTAACATTTCATAAATTTCTAAATCACATATTAACTCTAATTTCACACCAGTATATAAAAGCATTGCATCCCAGCTTAGATTTGGTGCAGACAAATAATAAGCAGGGTCGAGATTAAAATGTTTTAAACTGGCATTTCTAAAGTGTTCAAATACGTCACACAGTAATAAAACATCGCATTTTAAATATAAATCCGTGTACTGTCCAAGTGAACTAATGTTAAAAGCGGACCAAACAGCTTGAGCGTGGGCGTACTCTTCATCGCTGATATGCTTTAACTGTAAGGTATTATAAAATTCTACTTTAGGCGGTAGATTTTTCTCTTCGTACTTAGACCATAAATCGAAATAATCGTAAGGATAAATGCCCTTTTGTGTTAGCAAATGTAAATTCTCATTATATCCAAATTCTTTAATTAAATTATTAAAATCTGTCTCTTTTAAATTTTTGCACAGTTCGTTTAAACTGGAACTAAGAAATTGAAAAGAATCGATAAATTTTATTTGAACTGACTTAGATTCTTTTGTTGAATTGATAACTTTTGTAATCGATGTATATTTTTCCTTTGATTTCGGAATAATTTTAATAGATCCTTCATAATTCATCAGTTCTTTAATAAATAAATGAGCGTCGTAACCAGCCAAGTTGTGAAAAACAACAGGTACAAACGGACACACTCTGTAATGTAAATTGCAATGTGAGTGTGCCGCGCCTCTGTATTCTGATGTTATGTGGTCGTGGTCACGAACTTTATCACCGAATAAAAACTCTTTACAAATATGACATTTAGTAGCCATTTTGAATTTTTTTTCTTGTTCAATAGTAAGTGGTTTCATTAAATTATTCTGTGTTAATATATTATTAATACTTTGAATGTCTCTGATTAACCATTTCACAAATATTTTAGCACAATCAATACCTCGATAAGTAACAAACTTATTCAAGTTGGGATCATGTGAACAACAAATATAATAAGCAAAAGATGATGGAATATGCAACCTAAGATTTTCGGTGTTTTTGTTGGTTAAACTTTCGCAATTTGCTAACATGCTTTCGAAATCTGCATAAATAATAAAATTAATTTTTTGTTGTCTTTCATAGTTCTTAAACTGAATTAAAGTGTCTTTATCTGGTAAAACTGATAGAATTTGGGAACAAATATGAGTGTTATACTTTTCCTCTTTGATAAAAAATTGCAAACATCGATCACAAAAATACATTTTACCTTTGTGGCGACTTATTTGTCGCCTTACTAATCGAACTAAATCTTTAATCAAACAATAGTGTCCTTTGTCATGTTTTTCCACATATAACAAATTTATGTGATGTTTTTTCTTAGATTTAGTTACGTAAAGCGGTCCTGTTACAACAGATTGATCAAAACCGTAAATGTTAATGCTAATATCAATATTGTTTTTTTCAAATAACTTTATGTCATTTACTGTGGGTGGGAATGACATTCCCTCTATGTTCAATACATTCGAATAGTGGGGATAAGAGTTAACGCGGCATACGTTATTTTTTGATGGAAATAACGCTGCCACAACACTCCATAGAAAACAATGATTGTCGTTATTTTGAATATTTACACAACTCTTTGTATTTTTTATCAGAGGGGGTAAGGCTATGTAAGTGCCCCCTCTCATCGGACAATATTTGTTTATATTAATTTCTAAATAACTTGTTGCAAAATAAGTCCATCCAGACTCACAATGTTCAAACTCTATTAATTTTGTTTTTAGTTTTTCGATTAAATTCATATAAAACTCATTTATATCTGTACTTTTATAAATCACTTCATATTTAGTATTAAAGGACTTAAGTTGTTGTACACATGACTTGGGCAATATAAAATCAATGAACAATTCCCAGTTCATTTTGATACAATCATGTTTCAATAATGACATCTTAATAAGTTTTTCAACATTAGCTTTCGCCTCACACAGGAACGCCTCAGGCGTGAGGTACTCGACTTCCTGTGGAGGACTTAAGCGATATGTGACAATTCTGTTTTTAAATGCTGTTGCAATTATTTCAATATTATTAAACTCAGTTTTCAGTAAACAATTCGATTTGTGTAAATTTGTTCGCAAATGATATCTAAATTCATGTTTAGGTAACTCAATTTGACATTTATCACATTGTATCAATAAATTCGATGACTCGGGATTAGTTCGTGGTACTGTAAAGAAAAAAAAACATATATAGATTATAGTTATTTTTATTGGAAATCAAATATTATTTTACATTTTAACAAAACCTATTCATAAGTAATTTTAATTAAAAAATTAGTTACAATAATTGATTTCATGATAATATGCATTAGTTTTATTATTTTGGTTATAATAACAAAATACAAAGAATTGATATAGGTATAAGATAGTGATACTTTAAATTACTAAGGTAATATATTGAACATACACTTAATAATAATTGCTTACAAAAGAAGCGGGACAGTTCCTAAACTCTTTGCGAGTTGCTATAATGAAGTTCGACAGATGCTTCCAAGCTTCGCTGTCATCATCCGTCTGGTTTTTAACAGTTATGACCGCTTGACGCCATCTGTTAACCGGTAAGACTTTCTGGATCTCATCACACTTGTATACCTTCAGTTCAACCTAATGAGATCCAGTTTTCGTCGGATGGCTCTGGCGGGAAAATCCGTTCGCTAATCTTCGGGATATATATGACAACAATTTACCCGTTGTCGATGGTGTATTGGTGGCGGCAAGTTCCTCGTCTTCACTGTCGCTGCCAAATAACTCAGCAGCCGTAGCATGCCGCGGTTTCATAGGCACCGGGTTGATTTTCGGCTTCTTCGAGGTGCTAGAGGTCGATGTCTTCGAGCGCTTCTTTTTGATCTCAGGCGCGTCGACGTGTGCCAGCGCTGGCGGCGCCTCATCTTCCTCGGAGGGGAATAAATCATCAGCGTTCGCTAAATGCTTCGACCTGTAATAAAAAAAATTACAATCTTTTAATTCTTGGTAAATTATCACATAATTTGTTATGCATATATAATTTTGTTACTAGTATTTAATTGATACGTTACAACAATATTTAAATTTAAAGTCCAATACTGTTAAATTTCTCTAATCGATATTGATCCTTATACCCAAACGCTAAAGTTCCAAATTTATTGAAGAAAAAAAATTACATTTTGTGGTGGGTTGATGTGCTGACGTATGTACTATCAGGCACATAAATAAAAACTCTGCATTATTGAAAAAAGTACTATTCAAATGAAAGCAAACTATTGACAGAAAATAACATTATCAATAGAATTGAAACTAAGAAAAAATAAAAGTACTCTATTGTATTGATTGAAATTAGATTCAAATAAAGCAAACTATTGTTAGAATAAATTGGTACTCAATTGTAATGATCAATAAAATAGGTACTCAATTGTAAATATCAATAAAATAAGTAAATACTTACATTGTTCTGATGCTCCTTTAATTCCTGTGGTCGGTCACTGGCTGGTGGCTGGATCTGTTGCTTGCTTCCCGAGAGCGGCGCAGAATGGTGTCACCGATGAACTTTCTGGATCTTAAATAGTCACAAGTTCACATGTACTTTCGCCAAGTACGGAAAGGCCCTGCCTCAGCGTGTTCTACATTTATTGTGTCAGCTAAAATCTAAAATAGGAAAGCCTTATTGCCTGGAAATCTAAAACTAGTTGTAGAACGCGGGTTTGGTTCGCATTGAAGAGGAATCTACATATATAAAAAATATGTTATATTGTAATGTTTCAATTTCAACGGCGGTAATGGTAGTCCATATTGGAACCTTATCAAACTAACTCAGCACGAATTTTAAACCTTAAAATATTCTTTTTAGTGCGAAAAGGTTGTTTGATCGTAGGTACAGTCACGAGCAAAATATGTAAGTAAACAATTGTAACTCTTAATACAATGGAATAAGAGTCAAAGTGACTGTACAAGTGAATCATGATTTAATTTCTTTTAAGTGCAATGCCTTTGTATAACAAGCAATTTTTTTATATTTCTTCGTTAATGTCTAATAAGAAGACAAAGAAACGGGCACAAGCTAGATGTAAATAAATAAAACTTATTACATCAGCGGCGGACACTTGTTTGCACTTGCAGAACTCACATCGAGAAAGATTAAACGACATGAAAACATACCTAGTTTAAGTTTACATTGCGTAGTGTAATTTAAAAAATCAAGACACTCTTCAATGTACTGGAAACGTTAGCGAAGTTTCATTCATGTTCGAAAATATCGAAGTAGATTCACATAGCCACCGCATACACAACATAGACGGATCATCTAACATCTGGCGCCGCGCTGCCACAGCCCTATTTGGGTGGAGATACTTAAATAAATGGTTGATGACAATATTCGCAATGCTTTGAACCTTATTGACAACTATTAAGTTAATATAAAAGATAAATTAAAATTTAGTAAAAGCATTATATTTTTCACGAGTGCGCAGGATACTTCTCTTCAGTAATGTCGGTGAGTGTAATTTAATAAAAAATATTTCTTTTTACAAAAAATATATGTTTCTGTTTAATATATAAGTAAACCGTGTAGGTACAATCGAATGATAACTAAATTATTGCATAAGAAAATTCTTTAAATTAATTAGAATAAAAGGTATATTTTAAAACAACTTCTTTAATAACTGTGCATACATAAATACTGTTTATTAACTATCTTTTATTAACAGGACACTGAAGATCTCTTCAATTTCATACCGAGGGAGGCGACTTCAGTTCAGAACCCAGCACAAAAGAATGCTGGAAACTGTAACTCACGCAAGAGAGCAAAAAGCGAAAACATCGTTTTTTCCTTCATAAAAAAGCCAGTGATCCGTGGAATAAAAATCATTAGAATAGAAGTATACGATTCTGAAAACTTTCAAAAGTCGGATCAATCATCATGTAACTGCGAGGCCGAAGTTTGCGTCCAGCATGTGGTGAAGAGTGTGCTGTTTGATGACATTTACAACAGAACCAAGGACATTATAAACAAAATTCAAGATGAGTTGGACTCTAGATAATAGCAATTAGGTACTAGTCTCTATGTAAAAACTATTTGTATACTCTTGTTTTAAATAAATGATTTTTAAAATGCCTATTTGTATTATTTATTTAACTATCAAACTGCAAAGAACTTATTCTATTGAATAGATATAGGCGTTTGCAAGCTAGCTAGTGCTTATTTGTATTGAGCAAAATGAGTAGGCATGTCAAGTTGGTATATAATATTAATTAACTTATAGAGTAACTTTCATATTATTAAGTAACTTGAATTTAAAAATTGAAAGGTACTATTTGAATTCCCCCTAATTTTAATATATAACAGGAATTGATTTTAAGGACATCAATTGAATATCATAATGATTGCACCTAAATAATATGATGGAAACACATTAAGTCTATTATTAAAAAATTGATCATTCAATCAATATGTGTGTGATTGGGTGACTCTGGATCTCCTTTGATCCAGAGTCCCCAATTACACACTACTGATTAATTGCATAGAAATTTTTAAAAGTCGGCACTCCGCTATTAGCTATACTGAATATTCCAAAAGTTGGCAAAGTGCGAAAGTCGGCACTCCGCTCCAGAATCGACTAACGACCCGTCCCTGCTTCGCACGGGTGGACATTTTTTTAAAATATAGCCTGATGTTACTCAGCGCTAATGTAGCATTCTAATGGTGAAAGAATTTTTTAAATCGGTCCAGTAGTTTTTGAGTTTATTCGTTGCAAACATACATACATACATACAAAAATACAAAGGTTTCCTCTTTATAATATTAGTATATATTACACAATACAATATATCCCCGCCCGATCCGCTATATGCCACTACACATTTACAAATGTACGACGAGCCGGTTCACACGCGCTCTATACCAGGTACAAACATGTACCTGGGCGCTTCTCCCCACCACCACGGCCCGGTCAACCCAAGCCGAGGTCCAAGCCTTTAGAGGCGCCCTCGGGTTGTTCCGCTCCCCGATCCGATCCGATCCGAACCCTTCGAATAATCTAGTAGCGCACGGGGACCAGTGCGTGATGCCGTTCCCTCTAGAAAACCTCCGAAGGTGATTCGTTTCACACGGCTTGAGGAACCCTTTAAATTTCTCGCCGCCCCCAAAAAAGCCCGTTGAAGCTGAAAATGCCGTGCCATTTAAGGGGGTGCAGCGCGGAATTTGAAAATTTACGTGTTTTTAAGTCACTAGTGCTAGGCGCTGAATAGGTCTTATACATTAAAAGGACTAGAGTAGGTTAGCTTGATCCTTTCACAAGGTCATGGTTGTCTTGGAATTTGAAACAAATACCCAGAAACTGCAAAAACATTACGTAAAATAATGATATCTAAAAACTTATTTCTTTAGAAACTTTGTAAATATAGCCCAAATGAAACAATGATCCGACATCAAAATGTTTGTACTGATATTCCGCAGGTCACTGTTGTCTTATTTTTCCATTAAAAAACATGAATATAAAAATATTAAGACTTATCTTATTTTTTACCCAAACGCCTTTGATTTTACGAAAGTAAACATTGCTCTAATTAAATCACCAGCCTACTCTGTACAGATATTAGTGTGCGTGCATATTCTTGTCGTGCGCCGTTGTCACACCACTGCCACGCGCCGCTCGCTCGCTATCATAAAGAAACTTGAAACTCGCAGTTTTGCGTCCGCGCTGCACCCCCTTAACTGCTTTAACTGTTACAAAAAGTTGATACTAGAAAAAATCAACCAACCGGTTATAACCGGTCCAATGCTCTATTGACCCTATCGACCTTTGGACAACTGAGCTACCTGGGGCCTCAGTAAAAAAAATCTTGTTTTATCTGTTTTAAAACTAGGCACTTCTTGCCGTTTATGCTTTTTGTTGGTCTACACACACTAACATAATAAGTCTCCGTTGAATATCAGCGTCGCAGGTGATGTGTCTACTCTTTCTACTCTTACGTTATAAAACAAACTGACCTGTAACTATCAATAGGCAGTGGCGCTATCTCCTCATCGTATCGTTCAAACTTCTGTCTCAGCTGCCGATCGCGCCGCTGTAAAATCACGGTTGTCGGTCGTTGCACAGTCCTGCTGTAGACGGGATGGATGTGCGATTTGATGTCTGTGTGACCGACAGAGCAGAGTTATATATATAACAGCATCATATTTGCGCTTAATAACACATTATAAGGACTTCTTGGCGGGAAAGTGAAGAGTCATGTCTGCGGTTTTGTTTTTATTTTCTAAAATTAGTGTTATGTCGAATATTAATGTGAAATAATGGTGAATTATTAACCGTAAAGTGTTCGTGAGTGTGCATGAGTGTTGGCAAATGAAACAAAACAGTGCAACGTCACTTTTCAAATTCTCTCAAGAAGTCCGCCCGAGGACTTAGTAAAGCCACATCTTTACTGAGATACTCGAGGGGTTGGGGGGTATATCATTTCTCACTTCTCATTTCTATTATTATTATTCACCATCATCATACTGGAAGGAAATATTGTTTATCTAAATATTACTTGTTTGTAAGAAAAATTACTTTGACACTGGCTAAATGTGCTAATCGCACGAAGCCATAAACTAAAGGCAAAAAAAAACACATTATTAATAGTCCTGATGAAGATGATGATGATTGTACCGACCGATTTCGGTAAGCCGTTTTCGTTGATCCCGGCTGCATTAGCAGACGTTGTCTGTCCGCCGTTCTCCCTAACCATCTATAGGGAAGACATAAATTGAGCTGGTGATGATGTGACGATGATGAATAGTCCTGTCCTGTCCTGTCCCGTCCAAAAAAGCCCTTATATAGGAATGAAACACATTTATTGGAACACACTAAATACAACAAAAATAACATATATGTGGATTTTACTTTGTTCGTAACATGATTTGCGTGGAAAAGTGTATGCGGGTAGATTGTAATTTATTACATACTAGCTGACCCGGCGGACTTCGTACCGCTTTGACAGTTTCCATCATTGAGTTAAATATATATCAGTGGTTTCCATGACAACAAAACAAACAAATCATTTTGTATTGGAAAATTAAATTGTCGTTTTTAATATTTTTTTTTAATATAGCCTATGTTACTCAGCGCTAATGCAGCATTCTAATGGTGAAAGAATTTTTGAAATTGGTCCAGTAGTTTTTGAGTTTATTCGTTGCAAACATACATATAAAAATACAAAGGTTTCCTCTTTATAATATTAGTATAGATTAGCTGACCCGGCGGACTTCGTACCGCATTTCTTTGGTTTTTTTATATAGCCTATGTTACTCAGCGCTAATGTAGCATTCTAATGGTGAAAGAATTTTTTAAATAGGTTCAGTAGTTTTTGAGTTTATTTATTGCAAACATACATATAAAAATACAAAGGTTTCCTCTTTATAATATTAGTATAGATTAGCTGACCCGGCGGACTTCGTACCGCATTTCTTTGTTTTTTTTTTATATAGCCTATGTTACTCAGCGCTAATGTAGCATTCTAATGGTGAAACAATTTTTTAAATCGGTCCAGTAGTTTTTGAGTTTATTCGTTGCAAACATACATACACACAAACAAAAATACAAAGGTTGCCTCTTTATAATATTAGTATAAGTTCTGTAACGTTGGCTGCTAATGCTTGCTGATTTGTAACCAATATACTTAAAAAAATTATATGTGTTCACCTCAAATTTTTCTAGCAATTTGATTATTACTGTTTTGTAATTTGTGGTTAACGATGTTGGTATTGCAATAGGTATAATAACTATTTAGATAATAAGAACAACATAATATTATATTGTGATATTGTTAGTTAACCCAAATAAATTAAAAAAACATTGTACGGTGCAACCACCGTGCATTCGCCAAATCATCAATTTATTAATTGAATTAAATAATTATAATTTTACAATAGTTCACGTCACCACACACATCGCGGCGGACGCGCGCTCATATATCAATCAATTAGCATAGTAGTATCATTTTACGTTATCATTTATTCGTGTTATAATAAATAGTTTAAATCAATATCATCTTTTAGTTATTTATCACAACATCTCTAGGTGTCTCGTACAAACATCCTTGTTTGTTGGTAAGTATGGGTTTACACTCTAAACCCTGTATTAATAAACAAAGTGTAAGCTTGGAGTAGTTACTCCGTGTTTTGTCTCTTTTACTCTAACTAGTGGTCGCCCAGTGGTCGAAATTCGACCGTTATTTCATTAAGGCTGCACGGATTATATCCTAAGCAATGAAAAATTAAAAAAGATAGAATGTGAGTTTGGATTGGCCTTGATAGATGTCAGCCGCATAAAAGACAAACAATACGTGTGTGACAAATACATATGGGTGTGTGTCAAATACATGGTAGTGTGTGTAATGTTGTTTTTGTTGAATTAATGTATTTTTTATGCATAACTAAAAAAAAAATTAACATTCGGATAACCTTCTCTATATAAACCTATTAAGTGTGCGAAATTTCATACTCCTCCGTCCCGCGCAAGTTTCGTAAAATGGGGTACAAAGTTTTTGCTTTACGTATTAATTTATAGATATGAAATGAAGTTTACATGACGGGAACAAAACACGGAGCGACTACTCCAAGCTAACACTTTGTTTATTAATACGGCGATAAGACTCCAGACAGGAAAGATGAATGGAAAAACCGCCACATAACTTCGGCTTCCTTTAGGTTTCGGAGTATTCCAATAAAGAGGATTCGCAGGGTTAAAAAAAAGGTATCACGTCAGTAGTCCAACGAAGCTATTTAGATCGAACAACGATATCTCGGATTCAACCCGAGCTGAGCATACGGCTACCGATTTTTTTTGGAGGTTGCTGATGGCATCAAGTGGCCTTTTTGGAGTCACCGGTTTCGAAAGCATTTATTTAAAAAAAAAATTGCCTCTTTCAGATAAAAAATGTTCTAAGCACTACAGCTGCACTTTACAACTTTATTGACAATCGTTTTCTTAACAAAACAATATTCAAAGTACTTGCCTAAGAAATCTAGTTGTTCCGAATCAGCTTCATCTTCAGAGTACTCATCTGTAACAAACAGGATTATTATCAACTAACTAAATAGTACTTCATCTCTAAAGTTCCAAGAACACAAATCATTTATTAGACTTTCAAAGACTGATTTTAACATTACTTGGTCCACTTACAGATATATTAGGGCTATGATGGCTCAACTCTTGGATTAGTTTCTTTTTAATTGCAGCAACTGTAGCAATTTAGGTCTAAAATAAATTATCTTATATTATTTTAACTTAGGGACTGTGGCAGCACAACAGTCGTACCAATGTCCATACTAAGACGCGGACCAATCACAGCGCAGTACAACACGATCTCTGTATATATACTATAGAATGTTTGTATTACTTTAGCTTGTAAGTTTCATATTGTTTGTCATAGCGCTAGTTGCGATATCATGTTTTAGTACTTTAGTAAGTTAAGTTTTGTAAATAAATATTCTTCTTCTCTACACTAACCACGTGTATCATTACTGACCCTAAGCAGACCTTCAGTAATAGGACTAATTTTTATAAAAAAAAACTCGTTGAATTTTTTGAGTAGTTGGTGATTTATTTATTTTGAGAGGGTAGTAACTTCACAGTGACGTAATACCGGTGACTTGCAGCGTAAATCACAAACTACTAGAAAAAATTATGAATCATCGTAGGCCTCGGTAGCTCAGCGGTCAGAGCATTAGATTGGTTATCCAAAAGTCGTGGGTTCGATTCCCACTTGAGCTTCCTGAGGCTGGTTCAAATCAAATCAAATCAAATAATTTATTCACAGTAAGGTGGTTGATTTTTCCTATTAATGTTTTATCTTGTAATCCTTTTATACACTATAGAGTGCCCAGTTCCATAAGAATTCCACCGCAGATAGTTAAAAGTCAATTTTGATACACACCTTCATCCAAAGTGGAATCCCTGAGTAGGGCTGAAGTCTGCACTGCTTTCTTTGAGGCCTCTCTAAACGTCGATTCGTAGATTGGTTCTAAAAAAAATAAATAAATATAACTTTATTCCTTTTTTCCTATTACTTTATTTAGCGGTTAAAATTACCGGTTTGATTCCCATCACTGTACATGTTTGTGTACACGGTTTGCTCGGTGGTAAGGCTTGTTTGTCCGCATGGCTAGCTACCACCATTTTATCTAATACGTCGCCATAACATCAATGTTTGTAGCAATGTTGTGTTCCGGCAGCTAGAAATAAGGTAGTCAGTGCCTCACTAGTTGAGGATTCCGTGTGAAGTGCACTTCCACATTCGGCCTTATCATCACTTAACATCAGGTGAGGTGAAGGTCAAGTGCTTGCTCGTAAGTAATATAAAAAAAATTGCCACACTACCTAAGGTGGTATATGGTAACTAATAATAATAAAATAATAAAATTATTTATTCAGGCAAGGTTCATTTTTGTTAGTACCAATAATCCCTAAAAACTATGCTAGAAAATATAAATTATAACTATTGTCTATATATATAGGCAGGCAGGCAAGGCACATAGGCGGTATCGATTCATGTACTTTGTGGAACCGCTCATATGCCTTTTGACCTAATGTCTGAATAGCTGACAATCAGGCTTGTCTCTTACAACTGTCAGGATATTGTTGGTACTCTCCCGAACTCTTCTTAAAATCGAAGCTGTTCGCTTTCTTAACACTTTATAAAGCAGTGGCATATATATTGCCACCATATTTTGAACTTTATACAATTGAGATAATAATAATAATAATAAATAATTATTGTTTCCCACACTCACACTAATTATCTAGCCCCAAAAAAAGCTTCCTTAAGAAACTCGTTATATGGTTAACTAGACAACGGATAAACATACTTAATATACTTAATACATACTTATTATACATAGGAAACACCCAGACCCGAAACAATATAGAAAAACAGGTATTTCTAAATTGATCCGACCGGGGATCGAACCCGGGAGCTGAGATGGCGACACCATGAAAACCGTTGTGCAAGCCACTCAACCAAGGAGGTCGTCATCAGATAAGGTCGAAAACCAATGAAAAATTTGAACATGCTGTGCTCGTTAAAGGGTTAAGATGCAGTGCAAGTCATCCACACCGACTTCTGCGAACATGGCAGACGCACTGCAGTATCTGGGGAGCCCCATCAGCATCCTGAAGACATTATAATACTGAACGCGGAGTGCATTGACAGTCTTTTGCGTATAAGCTCACCGAAATGAACAAAATTCTACATACTTATCTCACTCTCATATTCGTTCCAAATCTTTTCTATTCTTTCCATTGATCGGTCACTGATCGTGATTTCTATCGGCAAATTCATTGTGCTTCTGAGATTTTCTAGAACTTTCTGGTCGTACATCGGGTGGCCTTTACTGTTAACATGTTTGTTTATATAGAGCCAATGGAGAGCCATGGTAGCAGCTGTTTCAGCCGCTTGCCGTTTCGATAACGCTTTACTGGAAAACAAAGAAATTTAAATATATTCCACTAGTAGATAGTTTGTAAGCTGCCTGTGAATCAGTTTCTTTTTCTATTCATCATAGTCATCACATTATCATCATCATCAATTTAATCTATCTGCAATCAGCCATATGCATATTGATTGTTCATTTCTGTATTGCATTCATTATTTTAAATTAAAATATTAAACAAATTTTAACCACTGGTCTAGTGGTCCGGCCTCAAACCCAGAGGTCCCGGAATTGATTCCCAGTGGAGGTTACATGTTTGTGTACTCGGTTTGGTCGGTGGTAGGGCTTGTTCGTCCGCCTGGCTAGCTACCACCATCTTATCTAAATATGCTGCACTAACATCAATGTTTGTAGCATTGTTGTGTTCCCGCGACAATAAAGCCAGTGCCTCAGTAGTTGAGAATCCTGGGTAAAGTTCGCTTCAACCATTGGCCTTATAATCAATTTACATCAGGAGAGATGTAAGCACTGTGTTTACCTGTTAAGATATTTAAAAAAAAAACATTACGATATAATCATATTGAAGTTTAGATAAGTTGGAGACTTAAAATAACAAATAAGTAGTTACCTACTATCCTTAGTATACTAGTTTAATTGGTAAGTTTGTAATTGTAAGATAAATGGTTTGAATAAAAAGGTGTAGGTTCAAATACGCCTTATAGAATATCTTTCTAACTATAAGCATTCAATGCTGTTATAATATAACCATTAAATAATTACCTTTCAAACTTAATTTTCTCAGGCCATATAAATGTGTAAGAACAGACCCAGTCTCCTTGCACAATTTTCTTTTTCTTGCCTTTTGGTGCAGTAGTAATTTGCTTGTAGTGTATATCGTATATCTTCTGCGGTGTTTTAGTGGTTAATTCATGAAGCGTCACTCTCGGTTGTGGGAAAAGTTGTGATAAGTTTTTTAAATCTGCAATTGAAAAAGTGCTTTTATTCCACAAGTGTTTGGCATAATGTCACCTCATATTTAGTAATAAATAAACGGAATATTTATAACTACTGAAGTCAAGCTAAAACTTCAGTAGTTTTTATTATATTTAATTTTGCATTCTAGTTACAAGATAAAATTTTACTAGAATAAACAACCAGCCTCAGGAAGCTCGAATGAGAAACGAACCCTCGACCTTTGGATAATCGGTCCAATGGTCTGACCGCTGAGCTACTGAGGCCCTCAGTAGCTTTCAGTCGAGAACTTCAGTCAATGGATACCACTCCTTTCACTTTCACAAAAATGTTAATTGAATCACTGAGTAAGAAACACAACAATATATATTTTCGCTATGGCCACAGACTATGATAAAGTAGAGCTAGCCTGCCAGGCAGCTTAAAACAGGACCTATCACCAACAACACTGCCCCAACTTAGGAATCGAACTCAGAACCTCAGAGTTCACCAATCTCAATAAGTACTTACTTCAAGATTACCAAGTCAGTTGAAACCTACACAGTTATCTTTTCGACAAAGAAAAAAAATATGATTCGAAAAAATATGATCTTTTAGACAAAGAAAAATATATGATTATATATGTTTTGATTCCAATAAGATTCATTTATTCATTTTTAAACTATTAATATTATAATCAGCATCAGTATGCTTGTTTGGGCTCTAACTCACCTAGCCCAATGCAGTTTGATGGGTTTTGATACATTTTATGAAAAGTCCACTCCACACTGCTGTATAAAGGCGTCAATAAGTGCACACTACTACGCACAATCCGCAGCTGATCTCATTCAACTCTTGCCAGCTACTTTGCGAGGACTATTATTTAACATAATTTGAGGGATAATGCCCTCTAATTGGGTTACAGTGGCGAGGGGTCGAAATACGGCAAAGGTAAGCTGGCCAAGAATTTAAAAATCAGACAATAATAAACATGGAAATAAATCATTTTGTTCACAATGCAACTGCCTGGCACACTTGTATATTTAACTAATTGGTAACAATAATTACTAACAAAATTATTAAGATCTGCATGGTGGATCCCTGGAGTGGGATTTCTAATAGGGAAGCCGTTGGGAATCGGTATGGATCCTTCTTGTTATAATTATAACTAATGTTATAAGTTTAATAGTCATCACCAGTACCAACATTTTAGTCGCCACTGCTGGAGCACGAGTCTTCCTTATGGATTGAAACAACACAGGGAGAACAACAGCAGGCCATAAACCACCAAGCAGGCCCAATGTGGACTGACATTTGCTAACAGCTGTTAGTGCAAAAATATAACAATACCTTCTTCATATTTGTTTTTCTGCAACTCTGTAACATCTCCATTTATTAAGCTGTTTGAGTATAGTTTTCTATGCTCTACTAACACATAAGATCTTCTTATGTTAATATTTAAACAAGTGCATTTATTTTCTCTGTTAACAGCGGCTATGCCTGAAAAGTAGTAAAGTATTATTAGGCAAGCTTGGTTACAAAGTCTATTGTGCAAATTAAAATAATATATAAATTTTTATGCATGTTATTACGCCAGATACGATCCGATCTCTACTATTGCTATTCTCTACGAAAGACGGCTTGAGGAAGCCTTTAGGTTTCTCGCCGCTCCAAAAAACTGAAAATTGCGGCGACGCTGAAAATGCCCCCTGAGGCCATCAGCGAACCTCTAAAAAGTTATTACATAAGTTGACTCAATATGCACTGTGTACATTAAAGTCCCACCACGTAATAATAAATAAATATCTAATAATACTCTAATTACCTAAGTATGAACTTTTTTAGAGGTTATGGCATTTTAACTTACCGCTATAGTTTCGTATTGATGAGAGAACATTGTTGCTCAATGAATCGGATAATAAATAATTTTTCCAGATATTTGTTCTTGCTATTAAACATCTTGATATGAACATGATTGTGAATCACAGAATCTAATTTCTTATATTCTCCTCTCCACTGTTGCTTGTAAATAAGTTAATTTGTAAAAGATAAAGGCTTACAAATAGATGTTTCTATCAATGTCTTACACAGTAATTGTATAGATTATGTTTTATCTTGCGGTTCTTCCCCTAATAAAAGAAAACAAAGTTTACTAAACGTTTCGCAAAGTTTTTATAATCTTTAGCACTTCATTCTTTTTGAAATAGGTGGTACCTACCTGTCGTACTTACGTCAAAACAGTGATACCACTTTTGAAGTGGAAATTTGCCATTTTTTTATAAAATGTATTTTTAAGATTTTAAATTTAAAAAACAATTCAAATTTTATAAATAAATATAGAATCAACAGCAATTTATAAATGTTGTTAGTTGTAACGTTTGTGTGCGTCAGATATAGAAACAATTTTAAAATTTAAAGATCTTCAGTTTAAAAAACAATTTTTAAAGTTGATGAATATGGAAGCAACAGCACTTTATACATTTTGTTAGTTGCTATAACATTTGTATGCGTCAATTATAGAAACCATTTTAAAATTTAAAGATCTTCAAACAAAACTAATACTTAAGTTATTCTTCTTCTTTTTTTATTTATGGCATGTTTTGTGTCTAACACAATTCCGCCAATGTCACGTATGTAGCTATTACACGGAAGGATTCGTATGGAATAAATTATAATTTTGCGTTTTTAAGCAAATTTACTAAAGTTATTGTTCTATTCAAAATTTCAGTGACATAAATTATTAGTTTGGCCTCTGTCTGCTGAGGCAAATATTGATATATTAAGTTCTCAATCACTCTCAAGTGTGTATACTTCATTATTTTGTTGCAATTTGATTGGCTTATACTACAGGAAATTATGTTACTTCCTGGAAAACCTTCTTCAAATTGTGCTTTTTTAAATTATAATTAATCTCGGAACTTCAATGAGGCGTCCTACGCCCTTATATATTATAGTCTTGTAGCTTACAGATTTACATCCAAGACGCTTACAAGATTAAATTGATTACATTAATTCATAACAATAATACTATTCTTTGGGTTTAAACGATATGGTCATTACGACAAATATACCGTTAACGATAGTATCATTATGTATATTACGATAACAATACCTCTACGATACTTCTAAAAACTTTATTTTATCTCTAACTTACATTACTTGCAAGAGTTATAATTGTGCCAAAATGGCAAATCATGCTGCATTATGGCCACACTGTTCTTAAATACGTCATTCTGACAGACTAACATTCGATGTTTTTTCTTTTAAGGAAGACAAATGTACGAAACCCATCCATCCAGGTTTTTAGTATATTTTATGTTTGTTTTAACGATGATGATAAAAAATATGAGAATGGACTAATTTTCAATGATGGATGATAAATTCCTTCCGTTATCATTGAATTAAAATAATGGGATTTTACTGAGTCACACACGCGGGCTTCATAAATGAATTTGAAAGGTGGCATTCCATGCATATCACTGCATATTTTTTCACTCATACGTCATCATGACGTAATCAAACACATAACGTGTATGGTATAAATACATACAGAATTAGTTGCCAAATCAAAAAATAAAACAAAATTGTAAAACTGGTTTTCCGGTCTCAGTGATGTAAGTTAGCTTTTTTCTTTTTTAGCTAAGACAAAGAGATGACGCAAGCAGCACAGTCTCCAATCCATATCCATTGTTTCATAAACTAATTAAATTTATATTGCCCATACGAATACAAAAAAGACAAATCGTTACTGATTGATCCTGGCTTTCAGATTGACTTTTCAAGGCTGAGCCCAAATAACGGAAGTTACTAGATTATAGAAAAAAAAACACCTTAGCCACGGTCATGTTGGCATGATATATTCGAAGGTGTGTGCAGGACAAAACTTTAACTGCCTCTGTGGTGTATTGGTTAAACCTCGGTTCTTAGAGATTCAATTTCCAGCGGAAAGTACACACGCCTTCACATTCAGGCTATCCCCAAACTATCAAATTTCCTAAATAGATATTGAACTTTATGTTGAAATCCATATGGTTGAATATTTATTGAAGAAATGTGACAGTTTTAATAGATTGACGAGCAGGAGTCTGTACATTTATATGTACAAATTATTTTGTGCTCGGGGTTCTTGACAGGAAAGTGAAGAGTCATGTCTGCGGTTTTGTTTTATTTTTTAAAATTTGTGTTATGTCGAATATTAATGTAAAATAATGGTGGATTATTATTACCCGTTAATTGTTCGTGAGTGTGCATGAGCGTTGGCAAATGAAACAAAACAGTGCAACGTCACTTTCAAATTCTCTCAAGAAGTCTGCCCGAGGACTTAGTAAAGCCCCACATCTTTACTAAGATACTCGAGGGGTTGGGTGGTATATCATTTCTCATTTCTATTATCATTCATCCATCATCATCATACAGAAAAGAATACTTGTTAGAAAAATTACTTTGACACTGGCTAAATGTGCTAATCACACAAAGCCATCAACAAAATGAAAAAAAAAAAAAAATATATTGTGGTCGGTTTTGTCGGTTTAACATGTCATCTACCGTGAATACAGACACAATAGAATTTTAATTGTTTATGGCATTGATCAGTGCACGCGGCAGATGACACTAGCTAGCGTATCATTGATAGAAGGTCGAATTAACTTCGGTAGGTTGGTACACACGCTTACAGATCGGGGTGCCTATGAGTTTTGTTTACTCTATCTGTATTCATTCGAATACGTTTACGAAAACGAAAATTAGTATGGCATTAAAGCAGCGCCTCCTGGCGGCACACGAGAAGAGTTAACATTTTGCCATACAAATTCTCGTTTACGTAAACGTTAACGAATGGCGAATGAAACTCGCACTTGGCACCCAGATCACACTAACTACCACAGACTGTCAAATCACCTTAATAAACTTTGAACTTTATGTGGATGGAATATAGTTGATTATTTATTGAAGAAATTTAACAGTTTTGGATATAGGTTGCGTGCAGGCGTCTTACGTACTTAAAATAAAAGTCTAGGATAAATACTAAAGACTAGGTTTCCGTAAGATATTGTTGTGACACCAGTGTTAGGGCTGTTCCACACTTTGAGCTCAGTGTTCGAAATGTTCGTTGCCAAAAATAATAGTTCTAGAATTTCTTTGAAATTTTACTGGATATGACACCTCATTAGTCCTAATTCATTAACAGTTGCTGACAACTATTTCTAGTTCATCATCAGCTCATTTTATGTCCCCACTGCTTTGGCACGAGTCTTCCCTATGGATGGATTGGGAGTGGAACACGATGACGCACTGGTTAACGCGGCCGGCCTGTGATTGCTAAGGTAAAGTAATTTTTGCATAGGCCAGACATTGGATGGGTGACCAAAAATTTATCTTCTCTCGCTCCTCCGTGTTTCGAAAAGCACGTAAAACGTTAGTCCCGACTGCATTAGCAGTCGTTAACAACCACCAATCCGCACTGGGCCCGGCCGCGTAGTCGTTTATGGCCCGTTCTCTCTATTTCTAGTTATTAAATGGAATAATTATTGATTACTGGTTCCTGTCGAACTCTGGAGAAGTGGAGACTACCCTATATGTTTTATAAACCAATTAATAATCGACTTAATCTAAATCATTGTACGAGTAGGTAGATACGTAAAATATTGTAAATTAAAATCTATACCTACTTACTAATATTATAAAGAGGAACAGGAAACCTTTGTATTTTTGTATCTTTGTATGTATGTATGTATGTATGTTTGTATGTATGTAGGTATGTAGGTATGTATGTAAGTATGTATGTATGTATGTATATATGCATGTATGTATGTATGTATGTATGTATGTATGTATGTATGTATGTATGTATGTATGTATGTATGTACATGTATGTATGTACGTGTGTATGTATGTGTGTATGTTTGCAACGAATAAACTGAAAAACTACTGGACCGATTTAAAAAATTCTTTCACCGTTAGAATGCTACATTAGCGCAGAGTAACATAGGCTATATTTAAAAAAAGAAAAAAAGAAATACGGTACGAAGTCCGCTGGGTCAGCTAGTAAATAATAATAATAAAAATAAAATAAGTATGTAAGAGCAGACCAGCCGCCTTTATAAGTACAACACATCGCGTTATTTGCTACTCAAACAAAGACGCAAGGTTGATTGTAAAACACGCTAATTATATTGAACCTGCAAAGTCATTAGATACTTATTTAACAGAAACTAGTTTTGGATATATTAGCAGATATATATTATACCTAACAATTGTCGTAGGAATAAGGAACAATTCACACCGAAGTGGCAGCGGTCGGCAGCACAGAAACCAGTAATTTCACTGTCAAACCATTAAAAGCTTTACCTCTAATAGATAATGCATAGTTTCGCTTAAAAGCATTCACCCGCCATCGCTTTGATCGGCCGCTTGTCAGCTTGCATCCAACCCGACCTTTCTAGCGATACTATGCGTTATAAGAATAAAGATAAAGCTTAATATAGTTTGACAGTGAAACTTCCAACCGCTGCGTTGACTTGACCCTAAGTAAGGCTGTTTTTCTAAGCGGTGCGCAACGAAAACGTCCACCAACAGGATTATTTATCAGCTCATTTTTTGCCAAAAACATTGATGTTGGCTGACATCGATGTTTTGTGCTCAATAAACATCGAGTATAGATGTTCAGCTATCGATGATGTCATTATCGATGTTTTTGCAACATCGATCATCCCTGGTGCAGCCTGTTGCGAGATTCCGTGTCTGTGAGTGGTTATTATGTGCGTATATAGACATAAAATAATGTGCTTTGCTCGAGAGCGTTTGTATGAAGCTTACCTTCTGCAGTCTTCTTATTTTGTGGCTAGGGCCTCGGATCGGGTTTATCTGGTTTATCGGGTCGTGGGGGTGGAGTGTTATTTTTTTTTAATTTTTTTTTAAACAGCATTAATTTTTTATATCACACTCATGGGCACATCGCCATAACCGCCCACCCCGCTATTTTCACACAAACATACTCACTTAAAAATGTCAATACATTTCTGCAAAGATCTGTATGCTAATGTTTAGGTTAAGCGTTCGACTGTCCAAGTAGCATTTTGAAAAAGTACCGAAACCATTGCATTTGTCTATAAAGGCAGAACAATGAATGCTTCATCACATTCCATACAATGTGATATGACAATAAAGTAATGCTTTGCTTAAACGAAGGTTTGGAATCGGGAAGAAATTTTTAAAACTGTTCAAAGTGCTAATTGGACAGTCGAACGCAGAAATATATTGACTCTGAATATATTGACGCAGAATATATTTTTATGTATAGAGTCGCAAAGTGAGCCTGTTTGTATGAAAATAACGGGGTGGGCGGTTAGATGTGCCCCTGAGTGTATATTGGCGGACATTGTAGCGATGCGATTAGCTAAGCGTAGCTAAGTACAGCTATGGTGGAAAAGCAGCCTAACTTGTTATTGTTTTTTTTTATTAATTTAAAAAAAAAACAAATAAAGCTAGCACATTAAAGCACTTATGCCACACCTGCAAGTTTTTGTCCATTTTTTGTACGGCAGTCTGAGATAGCCTTAAAATTGCAACCGGTGTGCCTTACCTATACGTTTTTTTTTGTATTTACTATTCGGTTAAGCAGCTATTTGTGTTGACATTGAAAGGCAGGTCTCATTTGAGGCCATTATACCTAGCAAACGAAACAAAAAAGATTAATATGTGTGAATGAGTTTGTGAATGTGTGTGTGAATAGTGTGAGGGTGAGGGTGGGTGTGTGCGCGTGTGTGCGTATATGTTCGTGCGTGCGTGCGTGCGTATGTGCGTGCATGCATGCGTGCGTGCTTGCGTGCGTGCATGCGTGCGTGCGTGTGTGCAATTACATACACAATACACATATCATACATCAATTGTTTGATTTTTGTAATTTTTCTAACTTAAATATAAGAAAAACTACTTACTTACGTACCTATGTGTTATGGACCAAGTGATTAATAGGGCATTATGAAAAATGCCCGCGCAGTTTGAATAATGCCAAACATGAGAGGGCAGTGCAGTGTGATTACAACTATGGAAATAATCAAATTGTCCGGGCATTATTTATAGAGAGAGAGATTTATAGAGCCAGAAACAAACTTTTGAAGATTATTATTCAAAAAATATATAGCTATATACGATGTATTTTGGTCAAATTAATTATTTATAAAACGTACATTTTGTTTTCTGGAAAATGTAGGCACGTCAGTTTACTTTTAAAATAAAACCAAATGATAATTTATAAAATACCGCCGAATTAATAAAAAAACCTAGGTGAGATATAGGTAAGTACATTATATAAATACACCATTTCTTATCATGGCTAATATGACGCACTACACTTCAAAATGAATAGAACACAACAGCAAAAGTTAATGCGAGACTTGGCTGTTCACGTTTAGTAAATGGTATAGATAGGTAGTCCTTAGGTATTCGATTTTAGTCGCGCCGAGCGCCTAGAAATCAGATTCGATACCCAGTTAGCATACTTCGTCAATTCGATGTTTTCTATACATTAATATTGTTTTATCATTATTTATTTGTTTTATTATTAATCCGATAATTATTATAAGCATTTAAAATAAAGTTTACCCAACAGCTCATCATGGGTATTAAATTTTTTATGTAAACAAAATTGTGATAACAAGTTTGCTCTATAGGATGTTATGGGTTTTTAATCCCGAAACAAAACCTTCCAACGTGCTTTCAACCATGTAAAAAGACAGTGAAAGCAAAGCAAAATCATAATTACGTAGATACTTACTAGGTAGTGTGGTGATCGGGACTCCTTGTAATAACAGCTCTTTGGTGTGCCAAAGCAAGGAGTCCCGACCGGAGGAGTAGACCGGCGACGTGACCGAGTTTAAAAGGAGTACCTACCTAAGTAGGAGTACCTACATAAGATAAGGTCTAGAAAAAAACAAATGAAGAGGATGGATTCGGTGACAGCCTACCGAGAAGCTTAGGGCTGATTTGTAATACGTGCCCTTCGATCAATATTGTTGATCGAAGTACGTGCCTCAGTAAAATGTATCGAGTCGAAATCAGTAAAAAAAATTTCATAGTGACGGATAATTTTAAGTTATTAAGCATCTTTTACTTACCATACCTTATAGCCGTATAAGAGGTATATAATATTTAAAATAGAGTTTAACTTTCAAGGTTTGACTTCTAGAAATATCCTCGTACGAATAAAAAAAAATTTTTGTTAAATGAAGGATTGAATTGTTTAGTGTTGATTCCAAAAGTCTTTTATAATTGTCTTCTTAAAGGTATTATAATTTATAATTATGTTTAGTATGATAAAACTTGATCTCATTTATATTCACTGGTGCCAACATTACTTTTAATAGATAAAAATAAACAAATTATTAAATAAAAGAATTTTATTTTATTGACACATCCAGTATCTTCTTTGCTTGCTTTATTTTGATATCAATAGGTACTATTTCTTAACTAGATGTACATCTCTTTTGTGCTACTTAATTATTAAAATACTTCAAATACATCATTTTATATTTCTAGAAATGTAACAAAAAATAACTAAATCATAGAAACCTATAAACTATTTACAGCGTTAGAAAAGTCAATTGCTGTAAGTAGTGAAAAACCTGTTTATCATAACTTTAGAACTAAACTGATCATTGCTTTGTATGCATACTATTTCAATAAAATTGTGCACAAAAAAATATCTTTCTATTTTTTTTTTTTTTTTTCATTTTGTTGATGGCTTCGTGCGATTAGCACATTTAGCCAGTGTCAAAGTAATTTTTCTAACAAGTAATACATAAATTAGCATTATTTCTTTTCTGTTTGATGATAATGAATGATAATAGAAATGAGAAATGATATACCACCCAACCCCTCGAGTATCTCAGTAAAGATGTGGGGCTTTACTAAGTCCTCGGGCGGACTTCTTGAGAGAATTTGAAAAGTGACGTTGCACTGTTTTGTTTCATTTGCCAACACTCATGCACACTCACGAACACTTAACGGTTAATAATCCACCATTATTTCACATTAATATTCGACATAACACAAACTTTAGAAAATAAAACAAAACCGCAGACATGACTCTTCACTTTCCCCAGTTTAAAAGTTATGATTTTCAGTTTTTTGACTCTCTGGTGTAAAGTTGGGTTTTTGGTACTTACAGCATTTACGTTTTCTTCCGTCGATATAATTCAAGTTATCTTTGCCATTTATTACTTACCCCTGTCCTAATAGTGAAGTACCAAGACCTACCTACCTACCTACACATCAGACTACTACAAACTGTCAGATTTCCTCAATAGACTTTAAACTTTATGTCTGAGGCATATGGTTGAAGATTTAAGGAAGAAATTTGACAGTTTTGGATAGGTTGAAGGATGTGCAGGCGTCTGTAGGTACATTTACTTTTCCATGCTACAAAAACTCATTTTTATTACATTATTTTTGTTCAACCCTGACGTCTTTTGTTTTCTGTGTTCTGGAACATGAGCACAAAATAAGGAGACCCAGGTAGGCTACTCTTGACGCAAACTCAATCTCAATACAACTCTAATGCGATTAATATGTATCGATATTGGGATAAATTTCGCAATTTCGGAACGCCCCATCTCGATAATAATTTGTTTACTCAATTTCCACGCAATTTAATTCCAATGTAGCGCTATTATCGCTTTTAAGAGTGCCATTTGATTTTTTTAGATTTGGGATTGGAAATTGATTATTGCAATTGTGTTTCAAGAGTAACCCACCAGAAAGTTGTGCGCTCTACCAACACACACATAGACCCCTTGCACAGACACGGATATCAGAACAGAGTGCCTAGCGCGAGTTACATTCGCCATTCAATCACGTTAACGAAAACGAGACGTCTGAGTGGTAGATCCACGGTAATGCTATCTACAGTAGTGTAACTCGGCCCTATCTTTGAAATAAATGCCTACAGCCGCGCGGTACGTAAACACGCGATAGGGCTGGGCGTAGGTATATTTTCTTAGGTGGGCACCTACAGTATTTTAATTACATCTGCCTACTTTGAGTTTCTATCTAGTTTTGTAAATGTATTTTGTGATTGTAAATATGATTTCTCTTATTCCTAAAAATTATTTAAGCATTATTACGTTAAATATTGTTTTGTCAACATCACACAAACGTCATTTTGAATTTGAGAAAAAGAGACAAAACAATGATGATTAACTAAATAAATGAATAAGGGGGTATATTTTTTATTTAAACAAATAAAATACGTTGTGAATGAAATAGGAAGTGTTCTATAAATAAAATGTTGTTTTTTGATTAGTTTAAAAAATTAAAATCAATCAATCGTTTAATTCAATAATGTTTCCAAAAACCTACAACCCGGAGGTTTTAAAACGAGCGTATCTACTATGTAATAAACGAAACGCCTATAACTAGCCGTTCACTCGTGTATCATTTTCCTGTTCACTTTATTTATTAATCCAGGCACTTTTTCAGAGCAAAAAACGAAATACCTATCCATTAAAAAGATTCAAATTACGTACCTACTAGTAAGTACATAAATAAAAACATTTTATAGTCTTACTTAAGTACCTTTCGAAGTTTCCAGGTAGTCTAAAAAATGTTATATCTAGGTACGTTATTGACGAATTCATGCAACCAAAAACAGCACAATATATTCTACTATTGATCCTTGCCAATCTTGCCATAACTTATTTTAATCAAAACAATCGCACGCTTACTGTTTAAAAAACAACACACCGTCCGTTCGTCACTGCGGCACATTCGCGACCTGTTGCATGCCGAGCGCATGCCGAGATCCAATCGCGTAGGTATAGCTCGCGCTTCGTCCGTTTGTATGAAGTTACACTACTGTAGATATTATTACCGTGGTAGAGCCATGCTGCGTTGCAGCACGAAATGGGCCGGCTCGTCCGGCAGCGTAACATCACCCTCACACAGAAATATCGGCGTGAAACAATGGCACTCGTTGCTTTTGGCTTCGTCTGGTATGTGAAAGTGCCGGAGGTCCATCTCTCGCCCAATTCCTACTTCCTTCTCAAGATCCAATTCGTCAGTGAAGTTCTAACAGTGCGTAAGTCATTTTTGGCGCTTTTAAGATTTTGTCGTGATTCGATAAAGAACAAACGCGCGCTACGTTTCAACTAATCAGAAATCGTCCTTAATTTCTTCAAAGGGTTTACTGTAAGTACCTCTTCCAAAAATATATACTTCTAATGTTTGTTACTACACTTTAATACAGTTATTTCGCTCTCCTGTAAAGTAGCCATTTTTTACTTACGCACTGTTAGAACTTCACTGACGAATTGTTGAAGAAACTTCACAGTTTTGGACAGGTTGTTGTGCGTCTGTATTAGTGGCCCGCTTGAGTGAACACCACCAGTATCCCGTGATGGTTTTACCAGCTCGAAAACCTTTTTTTATGCAAACCTTGTCCTTACGAATACAACAAAAAATAAATCAGCCAAATCGGTCAAGCCGTTTTCAAGTGATGCTCTGTCATACATGAGCCAATTGCTTTTTATATAAAAGACCATTTTTCAACACCATATTTTCCTAGGTACTTTATAAGTCCCAGCAATGTTTTATGCTTTCTGTTAATGAATACTATAAATGTGTCCTTATTATTCATCATCTAAAAAATGTCTTTGTCAGTGTACATACCCTGGCTCCACTTAGGCGTAGTAACTGGGTTAGGTAGGTACATATATGATTTTGGTTAAACAGGTCGACTTTTTTATCACCGTCCAAAACTTCCATCATCATACTGGACGGAAATATTGTTTATATATGTATTACTTGTAAGAAAAATTACTTTGACACTGGCTAAATGTGCTAATCGCACAAAGCCATCAACTAAATGAAAAAAAAATTAAAAAATAATTGTGGTAAGTTGATTAGTTTTTAAGTAATTCCAAATAAACTCATTAACCCCAAAGACGTAAATACCCAGGTTGACCTTATTTAGTTGGTAAGTATAAATATGAACTACATAGTGTTATAATTATGATAGAGTGGTAAGCCAATAAATAAATAATTAATTAAGTGATTAGGAAGGCATAATTCTATGAATAGTCAGCTTTTGTACCAATAACATCCGTAAGAGTCATTTGTTTATTACGTATAGATAGAGGATCCGACACAATAGAAATTTAATGGTTCGGTGGCTCCATATGGAGTCACTGGGAGATAAAAGATTAATATGTAACTGTTATTGAAATAGGGCTCTAGAGCCTTACTTTTCATCATCATCATCAGCTCATTTTATGTCCCCACTGCTGGGGCACGAGCACGAGCCTTCCCAATGGATGGATAGGGAGAACGCCGCCGCTCAGTGCGGATCATAAGCTTTTACTAATTACTTACTTATTTCGATAAACTCTTATACGTTTCTGTATAATATATATAGGAGACTTTTCTGTAGATTTTCCATAATAATATAAACTCCAAAGTTTATTTTTTCATACCTACAATACAACATTTAATAAAACTTCTATGGATGGATATACGAGAAGGTACTTAAGGATAATCCAGAGAAATAGAAAGTTAGTAGAAAATATTTAAAATAAATTTTATGATGATAGAAAGTTTTATATTGCATACATTTTGTTGAATAGACCTTTTTTAAATGTAGCTAGTAGAATAGCTTTCTAGATCCTGCCCCCCAACCGCCTAACACTCTCGCTTTCGATCGCTTTGAAAGCGAGGCCCTCGCCTCGCTTTCTAATATAATATCGAAATATAATATCGAATAATATCGAAAGCTATAGCCTATAGCTCGATATTGCTTTCATATTGCTTTCGAAATGACAAGATGACGCCTCCTCCTCGCCTCGCCTTCAAAGCGATCGAAAGCGAGAGAGTTAGGCGGTCGACCCCCTGATAGGTATAGAGACTTTAAATATAAAATCCCTCATAGACCAAGAGCTAGTGGACCCTCCGAGTAACGGTGTGTCTGTAAGGCTAGAAATTCTTATGGTGATGAGTCATAGTTTGCTAAGTACAATAACCATCACCTGGCACGCCTCAGCCCTGCACGTCATCAACCCCTATATTTTTGAAAGTGTAGGAAACATTTGAAAAAAAAACTTGTTCCTGTAAGCTTGAAATTTTTATACCATTTTGTTTATTCGTCATAAAGTTCGAAAAAAAATTGACAGGCGTTTTCAATAAGCACAAGTACCTGACAGGTGAGCCTAAAGGTGTATTATGTATAAATTAAAATAAACTTTATTCTGTTAAGTTGAAATTTATAGTCGTGTTTCTTTAAGCGATTTAAAGTAAGTTGGTACAACGACAGGCGGTTCTGGCTAGCATAAGTCCTTGACAGGCGAGGGGAAAGATGCTATGGGAGTGCGAGTAAGAGGCGTAACGTAAACGCAGTGATGCGAATGAGACAGTTTATCTAACGGTAAAATTGGAGGGTCGTGTACCTGCTTTTGTAGAAAGATTTGAAACGAAAAATTTCGTCAGTTCTAACCACGATTTATCTACGTGAAGTCGTGTTCAACTATTTCATGAAGAATTTCGCTGTTTTATGTTGTGAGCTATTTTAAAGTTTAAAATTTCAATTATATATTAATCTTAACTATACATTAATAGTGATTGTGCAGTTATCTTTGTGTATTGTCACTTTATATTCATATTTAAGTAAATAGTGAGTAAGATGGAATCGGAACACGTGGTTTGTGTGATTTGCAACCAAGATATTGATGAAAAAACTGTAAAATTTACAACAAGTACTTTGGATAGAAGCAAATCAATATTAAACATTAAAAAACAACATAATTTAAAATTTCATGACATTTCTTTGCCAGAGGAAGTTAATAATAATACAGGCTATCATGTGAAGTGTTACAAAAACTTTCTTGCTGTAATGAAAAAATATCGCCAGAACGAACCATCGACTTCATCTAATGTTCCAGCAGCAACAGGTATTTTTTTATTAACTTATATACTCTTTATTTAGATCCATCTATTGAGTAGCAATTTTTTAAACCGGTAACTTCACAGAAACATGATTACTACTAAATATATATCATGTAATTAAAATTAGTTAATTTCAAATTATGAGCAGTTTTAAGATATATAAGAACGGTAATGAAATTGAAGTTAAAATCAATTATTTTTTTTACAGAAATTTCTGATGTAGAAACAGAGGGAATTAGCTCTTCAGTAGATATTGAGGAAAGCGAAGCATCAACATCTGAAAGTAGCAATGATAAGTTATGTGTCTTTTGTACAAATAAATATAAACGAGTTAAAGGGCGATTTCAACCCTTGCATTCATCAGAAACAGAAAGTTTTCTGAGAGCATTTGGCGAAAATAATGAATTTTATGAAAGATTACAGGGAACTGCAACAACAATTATTGCGGTCTGTATACATTACGAATATCTGGAGAAATAGTCACTTAAAAGTGCCAACGGTTCTTAAACCTGAAGATAATGGTTAGAACTTAATCGATGGAAGCTATGTTTTAATTGGTTTGAGGGAAATACAGTTCCTTCTTCTATCTACGAAATATTATTACAACAGCCTACTGATACTGCTGAGAATGAGTTAAGTGATGCTGAAGAACACATTGAAGGTAATACACAAATTTTTAATTTTCTAATAATATATGGAATTTTATATAATTGAGCGCAAGACCCGAGATTTAATGTTATTATTAATGTATTAAAACTTTGTTTCTTTTTAGATGATGAAATCAGCAATGAAGAATCATATGATGATGAAATCAGCAATGAAGAATCATATGATGACGAAGAAAGTAATGATGACATATCAGATGATGATGAAGATTAATTTAAAAGTCTTTTGTACATTATGTTACAATTAATAAAATACATTTTACCCATAATTTCTATTTTTACTTAATGTAATTTGCATCAAAGATATGAGTTTTCATACTACGCCTCTTACTCGCACTCCCATAGCATCTTTCCCCTCGCCTATCAAGGACTTATGCTAGCCAGAACCGCCTGTCGTTGTACCAACTTACTTTAAATCGCTTAAAGAAACACGACTATAAATTTCAACTTTACAGAATAAAGTTTATTTTAATTTATACATATTTATATTTTTACACCTTTAGGCTCACCTGTCAGGTACTTGTGCTTATTGAAAACGCCTGTAAATTTTTTTTCGAACTTTATGACGAATAAACAAAATGGTATAAAAATTTCAAGCTTACAGGAACAAGTTTTTTTTTCAAATGTTTCCTACACTTTCAAAAATATAGGGGTTGATGACGTGCAGGGCTGAGGCATGCCAGGTGATGGTCATTGTACTTAGCAAACTATGACTCGTCACCATAAGAATTTCTAGCCTTACAGACACACCGTTACTCGGAGGGTCCACTAGCTCTCCGACTATCAGGGTGCCTAGTTTTTGTTTACTATTCGTATTCATTCGATTACGTTTAATTAAATCTTTTCGATGTTTCATCATCAGCTCATTTTATGTCCCCGCTGCTAGGGCACGAGCCTTCCCTATGGATGGATAGGGATGAACGGGCCATAAACCACCACGCGGGCCCAGAGCGGATTGGTGGTTGTTAACGATTACTAATGCAGCCGGGATCAACGGCTTTACGTGGCTTCCGATGTACGGAGAAGCTCGAGATGATAAATTTTTGGTCACCTATCCGATGACCGGCCTTTGCGATAGTTGCTTAACCTCAGCACTCGCAGACCGGGCGCATTAACCACTGCGCCATCGAGCTTCTCAGCTTTGATGTTTACGAAAACGAAAATAAATTAGTACGGCATTGAAGCAGCGCCTCCTGGCGACATACGAGAAGAGTTAAAATTTTGCCATACAAATTCTCGCGCACTTGTCACCCTTTACCCTCGGTGCTATTACTGTTAAGGCACCGAACACTCTAAAATGCGCTTCTTTATGCATGTTTGCTATAAAAAGTATACTTACCTATAACATACAGATGACAAATGAGGAGATCCGCAGAAGAACAAAGGTAACCGACATAGCCCGAAGAATTGCTAAGCTCAAGTGGCAGTGGGCAGGGCACATTGCTCGCAGGACTGATGGCCGCTGGGGCGGAGCAGTCCTCGAGTGGCGACCGCGTACCGGAAAGCGCAGTGTGGGCAGGCCTCCAACAAGGTGGACCGACGATCTGGTGAAGGTCGCGGGAAGCCGCTGGATGCGAGCAGCACAAAACCGGTCGTTGTGGAGATCCTTGGGGGAGGCCTTTGTCCAGCAGTGGACGTCTTTTGGCTGAGATGATGATGATGACAGATATATCAAATTTCCTCAATAGAAACCAGTCCAGTCACCTCTAAACTGGGTGCCTAAGCCTAATGTGAGTTTTGTTTACTATTCGTATTCATTCGATTACGTTTACGAAAACGAAAATTAGTATGGCATTGAAGCAGCGCCTCCTGCCGACATACGAGGGGAGTTAAAATTTTGCCACACAAGTTCTCGTTTTCGTTAACGTGATCGAATGGCGAATGAAACTCGCACTTGGCACCCTGTATCTATTCACACGATTATCTTAAACGTGACTTACACGTAATACTTATTAGATAACGCTATTGTTTTATTTTTAAATAAAAAATATAGAATTTAAATTTTTCAAGTTTTTCAAGCGTTTTTCAAGTTTTTTTACTTAGAGTGCGCTGTGTCGTGGTTATCAAAGCCTTAAGCTAAGCTAACATAAAAAAAAAAAAAGAACTGAGATCTCACGACAACAATAAAATAACTCTAATGGGAAAACCGTCAGTGTACGAAATGGGTTCGAGTCCAATCAGACACAGTAATTACTGTTGTTTTTTAATTTATGATACTTATAGCATTGCAAGTTTAAAAAGAAAAACATTTACTGTAACATTTATGCGATATATATTAATCACTCCTCATTAAAGGCCGAATGATAAGCTCGAATATTCAGAAGTAAACAAAATATTATAAATAGCCACACTATCTATGCATATACTTACATAACGGTATGCCATTATGTCACTAATTTAATATTAAATACTACCAGCAGTTAATTGTAAATTAATCACCTAAAAATAATTTAACAGGACAATAAAACTATAAAATGTGTCACACACACACTTATATTTTGTTACTAAATACTGTGTTACACAATAAACAGTCTTATATTCAATTTCAACTTGAGTAATAGGCACGTTTGATTCAACTAATTTTACTTAAAATACTGAAGGCTTGGAATAAATGCCTCCGAATATCATTGTCATCGTTGACTTTTCCATTAAGAAGTATATGAAGGGTCTGTTCGCATGGAAGCTTGGTGCTGAGATCCTGTCAGCGAAATACGCCTCAGTCGACGCTGAGGCAACCGTTCCTGACTCCGTAACTTCTATATCAGCTTTGTGCACGATTGCAGATACGAACAGATCCTCATTTGTTATCTTGTCAAAGCTAGCTGCGTCCGGCTGGAAGATGTCATACACACCCATGGCGTTCAAAGGCTTGTTCAGAACCACATTCGTACTTATTTGGAACCTTGGAATTTTCACGTCAATTTCCTCATCGCCAAATTCCTCTACGTCCTCTTCGAGCTGTTTAAATATATCCGTCAAAGGGACAACAGATAACTTTTTGTATGCGTCTTGAACTTTGACATTGGGGTAAGGTATTAAGAACAACATGCAATACTTCCCGTCGTCGCTGTAAGGCATTTCCAGGGCGAACGCTTCCATTGGTCTGATGTTGGAGAATGCAAATACAGACTTTTGGTACATCATGTTCACGCGACCTATGATTTTCTTGTTCTCGTCGAAGAAATCTTCCTCTTTTGTGTCCGTTTCGTTGAAAGGCATCTTCCAAAGGCCTTTGAACGAAATGACATTTGCCAATACCATCCTCGACTCCGTAAAGTCCTCTGAGTGCATAACATTTCTTACGTTGGCACCGGACTTTTGTATCTTGGCGTTGGCAATGTCCGCCGTATTTGGGTTTTGAAAGTCTAAAACGTCGACGCTCGCTTTAAAATCCGTTTCGAGAGTGCGACGGAAGTCTGGGTACACTCTAAAATTGTTGTCTAGAAACACGAAGTTGGTGCTTGTCAACGAGACTCCTTTGCTTGTAGGATTCAGGACGACTGACGTCAGATCTCTGTAGCCTTTTACCAAAGCTTTTCTATCGTTGGGCAGAAGAAAAGCGCGCGCCAATTCAGAGTAGCTGTTCTTTGTGGCTCCCAATGCCACTCCGGTCATCAGCGTCCATATTCCGAAGGGGGAAATGACAATATGTCTATCGGTCTCCAGCTGAGTGTGATACACTAGTTCCAAACTAAAGTTCCGAGGTCGTTCACTGAATTCAACCGCACAATAACATGAGGCGATAAAGCATAAAAAAACACTGACGGTCCGCATTGTGGCCTCGACCGTGTCCCGTAACGTACTAAGCAATTATCATGCGAAACGAGAAACTTACTAATTTATAAAAGAGCACAGTCAACGCATTGTGGAACATAGCGGTAAACAAATAGAGATAATTTTGCATTGTTAATGTGTTTGTTTGATATAGTGGTAGTAGCTTCATTTTGTTATGTGTAGGACCGGTTTTAAAATCGTGATCAGCGTTGAAGCCCAGGTGAACTCAGTGTGCAAGCGGATGGTTTTCAAAGTTTTCCTTTTTAAATTTCTCTTTAAATTTTTTTTGAATTGTGGATTTTGGTTTGTTTTTGGTGGTATAACATATCCTTGATGTAACTATAAGGAAATAGTTGTTCTATAATTATGACTAGGGCTGACTACCATTTTTCGGAGAAAAAATGTTTGTTTTAGTTACAGACCGAGAACGTATAAAAGTATGCACTGATGATAAACAAGTATAGGAATATAAATATTTATATTCAAATTCAAATTTAAATTCAAAATAATTTTATTCAGTTTAGGCTACAAGTAGCTCTTGTGAATGTCACTACGCCATCGGTTCGTAAGTCTACTCTGGGCGGGAGATCTTGTACTGAGAAGAACCGGCAAAAAACTCAGCAAGTGTCCAGCTCTTTTCTCCCTTACAGCGTCAAAAATATTGGAAAATACCCGATCATAGCAGGACACTTTGTATGTAAATGTAAATAGTAATACTTAGTTTTAGTTTGTATATTTGGCACTGAGTTGTTGTTTTGTTTTGGTTAATAATAATTGTAATGATTTTTGCTTTATTTGCTTGATTTTATTTTATTAAAATTTATTGTGATTTCTGATGTAAATAATTACACGCATTTAATTTTAATTTTAATTGTAACATATCTGCTATTATTTTATAAGTGTTTCCATTATTTTTGTTTGTTTTTTTAATTCGTTAATGATTATTGTGAATGTGAATATGTTAATTTGGTTTTGATTTTTGATTTGGTTTTTAATTTGGTTGGCTTATGAAATTTATGAAATTAATTATTAAATTAATGTTATTAATGTTATAATATTTTTTATTATAAATTATAAAAAAATAAACACAAATGTTGAAAAAAATTCCACGAGCAGGATTTGAACCTGCACCCTTCTGACATTAGGGTCAGGTGCTCTTCCAATGGAGCTATTGTGGTTCTAACCAGCCCGCCCGCTGTTTTTGTAATTTGTACGCAACAAAATTTGCGTTAAAAATTATTTAAGTATAGTAGAAAAAAATATATGTTGCGGTGCCCATCAGGGCTCATGTTTTGGTTCGTGAGAAATATTGAATGTACACTTATTTTTACCACATGAAATGCAATAAAATACCTTTGACCTTGACTTTGACTTAGTATATGATTATATTTTTCAAAACTTAAAAAAAAAAATTTAAAGCGAGTTTTCGTATCGTTGACCAAGACTCACTTTGGGTTCCTACGCCAATAGAGTAAGTAAGTAAGTACCTAAGTGAATATATTTTTTAGTTATTTTGATTTTATTTTACACCAAATTTGTTCTTCCTTCGTCCTCCTTTGTTTGGACGGCTATATATAAGGTCACATTTTATCAACTGCAAATATTTTGAGGATAAATTCAACAATATATATATAAATTATTTTTATAAAAAAATCTTAAATTTTTATACGCTAGTTTTTAAAAAATAAATGCTAAAAGACATTTCGATTAAAAAGAAAAATAAAGCACTTTCGGTAGTTTCTGTTCAAAGGAGCTGAAACAGAGAGGCCGCAATGCCTTTACCGCTTACACGTGCCCCTAGTTTGATTTTAAAGAGCCGACAGAGAGGCCGCTCTTAAAAATATTACAATTTTTGTGTTACGAAAGGTAAAAAAAAAAAACTACTTATTTCTTTGATATAATTAGATGTATTGTCAAAAAATATGCAGTTGATAAAAAATGACCTTATATATAATATACCTATACGAGCAATATTATAACCATGGACTTATAATTTAGTCCATGTTTTAACTAATACGGTTGACAACCCTTGTTCCTATGACTAATACTTAGTACAGAATGATAATGCTAAATACAAATACCTACCTTCAATACAAAATGGTATAAAAGGTTATATTGGCACAAAAATAATTCAATCATTAGTTTAATGCTTGGTGAAGGTTTCAGGACTATTTTAATCAAGCCATTATAAAGCATATACACCTGTAATGAATACGGGAAGCGATCTTGCAAGTTGAGCAATCTTCGCGATGCTGGATCACTAAATGGGTTGTAGTCGTAATTCTTTTTAAATTATTTATTTAAAGGTGCGCCGTCCGTAGGTGACAACTGTCATATATTTTATTTGAAATGTCTTCGTCCATATTTGCCGCAAGCCGCAAGGCCATACTAATTTTGTTTGGGGAATTTAACGTGGTAATTTGAAAAATAATAATTTAAAAAACCGGTCCATAAATCGAAAATGTGAGACGGACGATTTGTAGTTAAGACCGTTGGTGATTGTTTAGACAAAATCAGAGGTACAATAATTTAGATAAACTATAAGATATCAACTAAACGCCGCCACTCGTTTTCATGATTTTTGCCTAACTTTAAATTATATTGTAGAAAAAACTATACCTAGTGTGATGAATTTATGGATCGGACTAATTGTAAACACGTTCCCTTTAATACTAAATATATAATTTGTTTATTTAATACGATAGTATTTTCAATTATATCAACTTAACCGTGATTACATTTTTGGCATTTTTTGGTCGGCGCACCTTTAACCCATTTAGACCGACCAGGCGTTTGTGTGTTGTTGTAAATGAAACTTTAAAAGTATAATAATTAGGGTGGGTACATCTATATAGAGTTTTTAGAAGTGTTATAACACCCTGTCAGACTAAGTGGGTTAAGAGCGTTTACGCAGCACACTAGCGCCGCCAATGAAAAAAAAAACATATATCTAGTAATTAGAGATAGAAAATCAAATTATGCTCAACAAACTATTTGAATGAAGTAATTTAGCATTACTCAACACCTTTTACTTTTTTACCAAAGGCGGCACCCATTCAATGTCAACAACTACCATCGTTAACATCCGATCATAATATTTTTACAAATACTAAAGATCAGTTAAGAAGTAGGCAAGCTATTTATAAAATGTTTTTGTTTTGTTTATATAACTTTTATAAACAAAACAAAAACAAAAATATTTTTTAAATTGCTATCCAACGACGCCCCCCACCATGTGGTAGACAAGAAAAACAAATACATCCCCATTTCACGTGTAGGGGAGGTAACCTAAACAAAATATTTTTCTAAATTTTACTTCACCACTTTGTTAGAGTGATTAATATATATATATCCATGCCAAATTACAGCTTTCTAGTACTAAGAGTCTATGAGCTAGGCTCTGAACACAGACACACAGACAGACAGACAGATATGGCGAAACTATAAGTTGTTGACTACGGAACCCTAAAAACGTTTCTACCCAGCATTAATAGTTAGAAATAGTTTAAATAGAAAATATCCGCTTTGTTTAAAAGGAATCTAACAGGCTTTATATCTATACACCGGTCTCAGACCCAGAGCACAAAATAAGGATTCGGCGGAGGGTAAACAACGCTAAAAACCAACAGCTGCGCTCGCACTGGTCCGAGAGGTCCGAGGTTCCGTGTCTCTGAAAAGTTGTCTATGTAAGCTTTTCTTTTATCATACGGGTAAGCTCAGTCCCTTTATCTCACCTAATGTTAAGTGAGGAGCCAATGGTGGAGGCGCACTTCATCCTCAACTACTGAGGCACTGGCTATGTTATCTAAAGCTGTCGAAACACAACAATGCTACAAACATTGATGTTAACATCAATGTTGGCCTGGCTAGCGGACAAACAAGTCCTACCACCAACCAAACCGAGTACACAAAAATGCACCCCCGCTGGGAATCGAACCCGGGACCTCTGGGTATAAACCGGTGGTCATAACCACTAGACCACAGAAGCGGCTTACCTTCTGGGATGTCTTTATTTAGTGCTGAGAGTCAGTGAGACTTTAAAAAACCTATTTGACGTACAATCACTATTACAATGGAATAAGAGTCAATACTAGTCATAAGTGCATACAAGTTAATGATCCCTACCTATGACTGATCTCCAAATAGGTTTATTTAACTAGAACGACACACAAATGGATGGGACAAATGGATCAAGGAGCTCGATGCCCGGTCTGCGAGTGCTGAGGTTAAACAACTTTCGCAAATGCCGGTTATCGTATGGGTGACCAAAAATGTATCATCTCGAGCTCCTCCGTGCTTCAAAAGGCACGTAAAGCCGTTGGTCCCGGCTGCATTAGAAGTCGTTAACAACCACCAATCCACACTGGGCACGCGTGGTGGTTTATGGCCCGTTCTCCCTATCCATTCATAGGGAAGGCTCGTGCCTCAGCAGTGGGGACATAAAATGAGCTGGTGATGACGGTGACGATACAAATTCTCGTTTTCGTTTAGGTGATCGAATGATTTCAAATAGTGAATAAAACGCACATAAGACAATCAGATATTCATAGACAAAAAAAAAACGAAGCTTTATAGTCTGCGTTATAATAATAATGAATAGGACTTGTTGGCGGGAAAGTGAAGAGTCATGTCTGCGGTTTTGTTTTATTTTCGAAAATTTGTGTTATATCGAATATTAATGTGAAATAATGGTGGATTATTAACCGTTATGTGTTCGTGAGTGTGCATGAGTGTTGGCAAATGAAAGAAAACAGTGCAACGTCACTTTTCAAATTCTCTCAAGAAATCCGCCCGAGGACTTATTAAAGCCCCACATCTTTACTGAGATACTCGAGGGGTTGAGGGGTATATCATTTCTCACTTCTCATTTCTATTGTCATTCATCATCATCATACAGAAAAGAAATACCTACTTATTGTTTATTTATGTATTACTTGTTAGAAAAATTACTTTGACACTGGCTGGATGTGCTGGTCGCGCGAAGCCATCAACAAAAAGAAAAATAAATAAATAATGATTTACTCTAACGTGTAGTAACGTTTACGTATGTTTGCTTATAGTGATTCATTGAATAGATAATAATCCAATTTCCATTGAATGTTATAGGGTCGGCGAGACCTATATCCGTTTCAATTACTCACGATCATGAATAATCTACTCTTCTTCCTTATATGAAGGCATCTGGTTAACGGTCTGTTTCTATGTAATCTAAGCTTCCGTGAATTGATTCTATTAGTACTGTAACACCCGGCTGGGTCGTTACTCGAGGTACCGGGGGGTTTATTAAATGAAAAGGATTCCAAAGCACTAGATATTATATTAACTTTTAAATATTACAATAATCAAATCAATCGTTGTCGCGGTCCGTCAATCGTGTCCTTTTTATTCTACACCGTTTGAATTCAGGCCACGGCGGCTGCCAGATTGTATGCCCGAGCAAGGAGTCTCGGTTACTACAGTACCTAGCGCTTTTGACAAACTTAAAAAACGGCAGGTCTGCATTGCATGACGAATGCTTACTCGTACCTATTAACAGATAACTCTAGTTTAGGAATTACTGCATACAATTTACTCAAACCATTTTGCGTTCCCGCCCGATGCCCTAAATGCCACTACACATTTACAGAATACACTAAAGGCACACTAGTTTTGGTCCAAGACACCGTACTCGTAGAACAAGGGTACGACGCGCTCTATACCAAGTACCAGACATGTACCTGGGCGCTACTCCATACCACCACGGCCCGGTCAATCAACCCGAACCCAGGTCCGAGCTTTTAGAGGCGCCCTCGAGTTGTTCTGCTTCCCGATCCGATCCGAACCCGGAGAATCTAGTAGGGCACGGGGACACGCACTAGTGCGTGATGCCGTTCCCTCTAGAACACCTCCGAAGGTGATTCGTTTCACACGATTTGAGGAACCCTTTAAATTTCTCGACGCCCCAAAAAAGGTCCGGTGAAGCTGAAGATGCTGTCTGAGGCAATCAGAAAACTCTCAAGAAAAAAAAGAAACATATTGCGTTTCGTTAAAAATAATAATTAAACTAGTTTAAAAATGGAATAGTCTACCAGCACAGGTTCCCCCCCCCCCTTCCTATGACTATTCGTCTTCGCCGGAATACTCATTATAATCTCCCTTCTTTATAACATACTAGCTGCGGACGGCGGACTTCATACAGCTTTGACTGTTTCCATCATTGTTAAATATATATCAATGGTTTACATGACGTTACTTTAAATTTTTCTTAATTATACCTAAGTGTTATTTGTTATAATTTAAAGATTATTCTGTAATACTTACCTATCATAATGTAGTAGTTAATACCTAAACTGAAATAAAAGTATCTTATGATTGTAAATGTTTTTTTTTTGCATTTAGTCATTTCCTCGCTGAGGTGGGATGAAAAGTTACGTGTTGCACTCGAGTGCAAAGATTTTTCACCTAGTGCTCTTTTGATTCCCTCGCTAACGCTCAGGATTCTAATTTTTGAATCACTTGCTGCGCTCGTGATTCAATTTTAGAATCCTTCGCTTGCTCGGTCATCAAAATTGAGCACGCGGGTAAAAAGCAACTTTGCACTCTTGTATAACAAATAACTATTATTTATTTGTTTAAATTTTATTTTGCACTGTGCGAAATATGCAGCGTATTAAAATTCAAATTTATACGAGTCCTACACAAAGCATGACACATACCTAGGTCAATAAAGTTTCTATAAAAATTCGAGCGGCGTGTACACACCTTCAGATAAGAAAAAAAGTTATTGTAACACAATGTTAGATAAGTGACACATTTAGGTAGGTAGATAAACTAACAATGCTAAAATACAAAATAATTGAATTTAAAAAAAAAAGTGATTAATACTAATATTTCATTATCTATATTAATAAAAATCAATTGCCACATGTATGCCATATGACAGAGCATCACTGAGAACGGCTCGACCTAATTAACTGATTTATTTTTTGTTGTGTTCGTAATTGTCAGGTCAAGGTTTGTATAAAAAAACTTTATAAGTAATGTTTATTTTTTAAGTACTTAACAAATTTTCTGCTCCTGCCATCCTGCCTGTGGAAATTTTTTCAAAATTTGTGTTTTTTTTAATAATTTTTTTATCATCATCATCGTCATCATCATCATTAGCTCACTTTATGTCCCCACTGCTGGGGCACGAGCCTTCCCTATGGATGGATAGGGCCATAAACCACCACGCGGGCCCAGTGCGGGTTGGTGGCTGTTATCGACTGCTAATACAGCCGGGACCAACGGCTTTACGTGCCTTCCGAAGCACAGAGGAACTCGAGATGATACATTTTTGGTCACCCATCCGATGACCGGCCTTTGCGAAAGTTGCTTAACCTCAGCACGCCATCGAGCTCCAAATTTTTTGTATAGTTTAATAATGGGACAATCATACATAGTGTCGTCATAGCGTAGAAACCAATATTAGAAGCATCACGAATGGTATTATACACATTTGACTTCTGAACTCAATACTAAGAAAAGCGCCAACGCCAAAAGCTTCCGGTATTTGGCTACAAAGTGCTGGAATAACATCCCTCCACCTTTTAAGAATTTCAAAACGATGTACACGTTTAAAGCAAATTATAAAAGACATTTACTTAATTTACAAAAGAATACCGCAGCGTGAACGTCTACTTCATTCCTAATAACTACTTTTTTGTGGCCTATATAATGTAATATCCAGAATAGTGTGTAATAATGCCTACTTTATTGTTAGCGGTTAGTTATATTCTGATATGATTGTATTTGAATTTGTACTTTTTATTTGTTTTTATGTTAACTGAATTGGTTGTTTGCACAGTGACACGCGCCTTTTCTCGTCAAAGGTATCTGCAGAATACCAGTGCCATGACAACACGCGTTGTCATGGCTCAATTTGAGCAGAGGCCTATTTGGAGTACCTACCAAAGTTGCTGTATATGTTTTAGTTTTATTTTTAGATTAATTTCATTGTTTAGATTTATTTTTATTTTATTTTTTTGTATGGTACCCAATAAACTTTTTTCTATTCTATTCTATTCTAAAAAAAAGAGTACTAACTCGACAAAATCTCACCAAACACTTTGATAGTCGCCAGTCATCCTTTAAGCCTTAATTTAAATACAATAGAAGTGACATATTGTAATAAAGATGAATCATTACAGTTCTAATAATAGTCATACCAACGTGTGTCATTGAAATGTGTCATCCGGCAGACGGCAAAGGCCTAATGATTTCCTTTATACGGCAATCGAAATAATAATGATGAACTTGACGTTACCACGGGTAGGGTAAAGCTACCAAAGATTACTTACGCACAAACATATAGTACAGATGATATTTATATGTAACTAGCTGACCGGCGGACTTCGTACCGCTTTGACAGTTTCCATGACAACAAAACAAACAAAACGTTGACAGTATCCATGACAACAAAACAAACAAATCATTCGTAAGCATATGAACACCCGCATCCCATGATGGACCCCTATAGCAGCGCCACCTCATCATCATCATCATCAGCTCATTTTTATGTCCCCACTGCTGGGACACGAGCCTTCCTATAGATGGATAGGGAGAACGGGCCATAATAATATACCATCACGCGGGCCCAGTGCCGATTGGCGGTTGTTACCGATTGCTAATGCAGCCGGGACCAACAGCTTTACGTGCCTTCCGAAGCACGGAGGAGCTCGAGATGAAAAATTTTTGGTCACCCATCTGATGACCAGCCTTTGCGAAAATTGCTTAACCTCAGCATTTGCAGACCGGGCGCTCTATCCACTGCGCCATCGAGCTCCATTCAGCGCCACCGACCGGGTCCAATTGTAAATCTAAACCATTCTTGAATCCACTTAAACACACACAGAAAATTTCATCCAAATCAGTCAAGCCGTTTAGAAGGAAAAAAAAAAGAAAAAATATATATAGATAGGTTACATAAGTATATGCTAATTCATTGGTTTAACAAGAATAGATGCTATTTGGTTGGATGGCTGGTTGTGTGTGAGAGACTGGAGTCTCAAATAGGTATCCTAAGATACCCGTATTAACAATCTCCAGGGCTCCAAGAGAGGGCTCCAGAGCTCCAAGGAGTTCAATAACATACACACGCACAGAAGATATATATATATATATATATTATATAAAGATAAGTACTTAACTTATGCTTGATGGTGCAGTGGTTAATGCGCCCGGTCTGCGAGTGCTGAGGTTAAGCAACTTTCGCAAAGGCCGGTCACCGGATAGGTGACCAAAAATTTATCATCTCGAGCTCCTCCGTGCTTCGGAAGGCACGTAAAGCCGTTGGTCCTGGCTGCATTAGCAGTCGTTAACAACCACCAATCCGCACTCGGCCTGCGTGGTGGTTTATGGCCCGTTCTCCCTATCCATCTATAGGTAAGGCTCGTGCCCCTGCAGTGGGGACTTAAAAAATGAGCTGATGATGTTGATGATGACTTATCTTATTGATTCCAGGCACGTCACCGACAATGACCAGCAAAAGTTGCTTATACAACGTGTAACAAATAGGGTTCATAATGAAAACACCCAAAATTTATCCAATCAAGATCTTCTATGCAAAAGTTCATCATCATCATCATCTCGGCCAAAAGACGTCCACTGCTGGATAAAGGTCTCCCCCAAGGCCTCCACAACGACCGGTTTTGTGCTCACCTTCTGCAGTCTCCATAATTAATAGCACTCAATTTCTTAGTATTGAATACATAATCTTTCATGATGTTATTTATTATATATTTCGTGATGTTATTATTATTGGTTTCTACGCTATGACGGCCTGTGACGATAATTAATTGCATTAGTCATAATAGTGCGTTCATTAATGAACTAATTACATATCTAAAGTATTAATTATTATTGTTATTGAGTACGAGGACACGCTTGAGTAATCAATGGAGTAACCAAGTGTCAACTGTAAGCTTGTTGTGCGTAAAACGGAACGCACGTGATTAAATTAAAATGAGGGTAAGTATACAAGCTACCAACTAATTGTGAGACATTAACTAATTAAAACTAATGTAAGTATAAAATAAACGCGAGTAGATCCGTAAAAGTAGTTTTTTTTCCTTTAGTTGATGGCTTCGTGCGATTAGCACATTTAGCCAGTGTCAAAGTAATTTTTCTTACAAGTAATAGGTACTTACATAAATAAACAATATTTCTTTCCTGTATGGTGATGATGGTGAATGATAATAGAAATGAGAAGTGAGAAAATGATATACCCGCCAACCTCTCGGGTATCTCAGTAAAGATGTGGGGCTTTACAAAGTCCTCGGGCGGACTTCTTGAGAGAATTCGAAAAGTGACGACACTGTTTTGTTTCATTTGCCAACACTCATGCACACTCACGACCGCTTAACGGTTAATAACCCACCATTATTTCATTTAATACTTTAGAAAATAAAACAAAACCGCAGACATGACTCTTCACTTTCCCGCCATGAAAATCGTAATCGTATCCGTATTCATTCGATTACGTTTACGAAAACGAAAATTAGTATGGCGTTGAAGCAGCGCCTCCTGGCGACATACAAAAAGAGTTAAAATTCTCGTTTTCGTTAACGTGATCGAATGGCGAATGAAACTCGCACTGGACACCCTGACCACCTGCTTCCTAGCGGTCAACCCGTATTTCAATGAAAATCTATGTTATTATTTGGCAACAAAAATTGTGTCAAACACTTTTTTTAAAGGGACGAACACCGGTGCCATTACCCTAATTACATGTTAATATAGACTATTGTCATAGTAGAATGAAACAAGTAGGTCGACTCGGCCCCCGAGCAAGCGATAATCACCTAAACTTGTAGGGCTGTCGCTTTTAATTAGAATGAGGTAGGTATCTACATATAAAATAAGAACATACTTAGAAATATGAATTCATGGATTTCAGAGAACCCCCGATCTACCTAAACGTAGTTTGTCAACTGTACAACACAACAACTTACAATAGATAAGTAGATACGGTCAACAGCACATCACGGTAAACACTTGCAGTTCGATATTAGTACTTATGCCCACAACATAAGAGCGGTACAAAGTCCAAAGTGTTTCGTCTGACTGTTCCTAATTAGTCCCTTGTTTTCGCGGTAGGGTAATACCGTGTAATCTAATAAATTAAACTTACAAATCCGTAGGTACATGTATTTACCTCTCTAATCCACGAAATCTGGAGCAGAACTTAATTCTTTCGGTAGTAAATAACTGACACAAAATTGTGTAATTAGGTTAGGCAGGAGGTACTCAACTCACCGTTCTTGTTCGGTAGGTAAAGTAAAGAAAGAAAATTCTGGATGGACAAGCTGCTATTACGTTTAACAAATTATAATCTACGTGCGAGCGGCAGCGGCGCCGGCACAGCGACGAAACACGCAGGCGCGCGCGGCATTATGTACGGCTCAGTCGCGACTGGCGCAGCATTAGCAGCAATAAACTTTGTCAGTGTGTGCGTGCGACGATGCGTACGGATGGGTTGGTTCGGCTGCGCTCACATACAAGCCGCGCTCGGTGCGTATGTATGAAGATGACCTACTTGTTTCATTCTACTATGCTATTATGAAGTAATATTATTTCCGGGATTCGTTAAATACAAATAAACAACATTTTATTTGTATTATTTTAGGTTTTAACTACTCTAAGTATTGTCCTGTCGGCATGGGCGTACCCAGCTTCTGGTCTAGGGGTGGGCAAGTCAGATTTTTAGGTCGGAGCGTCTGCGGCTGTTTTGTCATACACACTACACAAGCACACCTACATAAAACATTAGGTATATGTAGTGTAGTGTGTAGAGCAAACAGCCGCAAATGATCCTGCTTTATAACTACCTGTTAAATAAATAAAAGTAAATTTGACTATGCATGCATGTAGAATGTATGTGCGTGTCACAATCACAACACAATATCAATCAGACAGATTTCTATACTTTGATATAGATACTGAATGAATATTTTTTAATCACCTTCGTTTGATTTAGCTCCTTCAAAACAATAACCATGTCAAATAAAATAAATGCTAGTCGCTCGTCGCGCGCGGTTTTTTGGCAAATTTTGCACCTTGCATTTTGCCAGTGTCTACTGCGCGGTTTATTTAAAAGTTAGAGCATAAGGCTCCGTTTACACTTTGATTAGTAATTAGGCGAGTTCATACATGTTCTGCGGGATTTCCATGTGGGGGCAGCTGCCCACCCTGCCCCCCCTGGGTACGCCCATGCCTGTCGGTAACTTTAGGTAAATTTGCTCCTCCGATTCCGCAGGCTTATTACCGAAAAACGAAACCAGTTGCTAATTGTACAATTGCAACGCGACTGCTCTAGTTGCGGTTGATAAATTTATATTACGGACACAAATCGCTCAATGATCGCTCGCTTAGTACATTTGTGATTAAAATGTATATAATAGTTTACATACTTTGAGCGATTTGTGTCCGTAATACTAATTTATAATAAGTAAACTAAAAGTTAGTTAGTTATAAACTTCAATCAATATAAGACAATAAGTATGGCATTGATTTTCTTAGCAATTGGAATCGTGTGTCGTGACTTCGTGATACTTATAACCACATCTTACCCACCATAAAAGCTTCGGGGAAACATGGAATGCAAATGTTATTATCCTTTAAGCTGTCCCGTTGCGGGCAAAGGCTTCCATCATTGTTATAAAAATAGAAATATCATTTATTGCCAATACTGTGAACAAATTGTGCAGATAATAGGAAGATAATTGTAATCAAGTCATCGCTACAATTAATGGGTAATTACTAACTTAATCACCACCACATAAATAATGTTGTAGTGGCTAATTGGAAACGCACCTGACCCGGTACATCAGAACCCAGAAGATGCGGGTTCAAACTCTGCTCGTGGAAATTCCCAGTTGTAATTTGCTCGCAACAAAATTTGCGAGAAATTATACCTATATGAGTATCATTATATTTATTTTTCAACAAATCCAGTACTACCAAAAATATAGTAATAATAGGTATAATAATAATCATAATAGGCAGTACTCCTTGACACGGCACGTATTGTCAGGAGGTTCCTCACTCTGCAGCCCTGACCACCGGTAGCTTGGGCCCTGCCCCGCTGCTGGTGGTACTGTAGGATTAGGTTTATATAATGTTTTATTGTTTTTATATTAAAATATTGTAAACATCTAGTTCTAAGAAAGAAAATAAATAAAGGAGAACATAATAGTCTTGATTATAAGTCTTAGTGAGACCGTATCTGGAGCCTCCGTTTGAACTTACAATACGAAGTCTGTAAGTCAAGTCTGTAAGTCTATAAATAAATCACTTTTCATTTCAATTATATCTTTTCATAAATATACTTAAGTCCATCTTTGTTTAGGTCGTTGCATAGAGAAATAAACACAAAAAAGAACCAGAAAATTATACATGACAATTCTCGACCGAAAACAAAAAATAAATATAAATTTTCTGAGATTCTTGAGTTCTTTTTAATGTTTAATGCTCTAAGGTTCTTGACACCGAGCCAAGTGTGTATTACAAATAATTATAATACACTGCGAGTATTTCATCGAAGTTCTTTAAAAAATTAAAAGATAATAAGGTAAATAGATACTGTTTAAAGATGACTTTGTTTTTTTTCTATAAAGGAAATTTTATGATTTTGAATTTTGGAAACAATAAAATTGTTGCAAATATGGTCAATTAGAACCTTAACATTTAACTAAGATTACATATAACCAAACTACAAAAGAAATTTTAATGCAAATTCAAAATAATAGCTCCACTGTTAACTGTGAAACATTTTAATACTCCACGTTTAAATTGATTTTCACATGGGAATTGAACCACGCTTTCTCGCATTCAAACCGAGCGTCTATTCGTTACTGTGCTTGGAAATTCTACAAAGAATCGGATCCGAAACGAGGTTACCCAACAGAAAACCAAAGTCGTCAACATAGCCCAGAGGATTAGCAAGCTGAAGTGGCAGTGGGGCCATATTAGCCGCAGAACCGATAACCGATGGGGTAAACGAGTTCTCGAGTGGAGACCGCGTGTCAGCATACTTAGTGTAGGACGCCCTCAGACTAGCTGGAGCGACGATCTTCGCAATGTGGCTATCAAGAGCTGGATGAGAGTAGCCGCGGATCGTGCTCAGTGGCGTGCACTTAGAGAGGCCTATGTCCAGCAGTGGACGAGTATAGACTGATGATGATGATGATGATGATGATGATGATGATGATAATGATAATGATGATGATGATCATCATCTATCCGTTTGGCTACCGACGTTGCTTCAAATGTATATTCCAGAATAAACAAACGATATCAATCATTGACCATTGGCATAAGTAACAAACGTAGTTCAATCGATAAATTATTGACCTTTTCGGAAAAGCAGACCTATACGTAGGAGATAGAAAGGGCGCTTATTATTATTTTTAGTATAACTTCTTTAGTATAACGTCTCGGTGGCCGAGTGGCAAAGCGCTCAGCCCGGTACCCGAAGGTCCCTGGTTCGATTCCCAGGTCGGGCAATTTGTGTTTCGGATATTTCGATGCAAAGCCCGGGTTTGTGATGAACGTAAAGCCTTTTTTCACTTAATTATTAACATTAGGATTTAAAGACTGATTTTTGATTGTATTAACCTTGAATACCAACAGACCACCTGCTTCCTAGATCTGCCCTCGTAATTAAAAAACAAAGAAACTTTTGTTAGTGTGTTGATTACGGTATAACCTTGTTAAAATTCAATTGCACAAAACCGGTCGCTGTGGAGATCCTTGGGGGAGGCCTTTGTCCAGCAGTAGATGTCTTTTGGCTGAGATGATGATGATGATGATGAAGAAAGTTCAGTTATATTGTAATCAACACACCAACTTAAGTTATTGTGTTATGTGGCGCTGTCATCCAGTATTAGTACATTTCAATGACATTCTATAACATGATGTGTGTACATAAATTATAAATAAATAAAAATAAATTATTTTTAGCGACAAAAACTATGGTGGCACACCACGAAATCTAATGAGTATTTTTTGCCCGTATCTAATTGTGTTAAGCGGTCTATAGAGCGAGTGAGGCGTGACGTCATTCATAATATCTGGTAAAACCCGCATACTCGCATTTACATTAAAACAATGATAACGATTCATCCTCATAGGGTTGCCAGGTTTAGCCAGTCATGTCCTGTGAATTATTTTCTAGACCGGTCATCATCATCATCATCATCTCAGCCAAAAGACGTCCACTGCTGGACAAAGGTCTTCCCCAAGGATCTCTACAACGACCGGTTTTGTGCTGCTCGCATCCAACGGCTACGCGCGAGCTTCAACGACGATCGACGTGGTCGCTTACTAAAAACCTAATAAGAAAGCTCAAGGTCACTCAAAGAGCAATGGAGCTATACTTGGGGTTTCTCTGCGTTATTAAATCAGATATGAGGAGATACGTAGATGAACAAAGGTTACCGACATAGCCCGAAGAGTTGCTAAGTTCAAGTGGCAGTAGGCAGGGCACTTCGCTCGCTGGACTGATAGCCGCTGGGGCGGAACAGTTCTCGAGTGGCGACCGCATACCGGATAACGCAGTGTAGTAGCAGGCCTCCAATAAGAAGGGCTGACAATCTGGTGAAGGTCTGTGTAAATGCTAAAAGAAATTTCTCTTTTACGGTAGAAGTTAATTTCGGCTTTAAAAAATGTTCGGATTTTAGAGCAAAATGTCCAGTTAAATTTTAATTGAAGTTAATCACCGTATAATATTTGTTACGCCCTTTATTACATCAATTTATGAAGTCTTTAAAAAAGTCCGCAACATTATTTTTCTTGTAAATTTCCCATTAGTATTCACAAAACCTTTAATGCAATATTCCCTTCAGTCTTATAGTTTGTAACACCATTTAACTACCACAAAATAATATCTACTAATCATTCAATTTGCATTACCCTTTGTGTTTGAAGGACTGATAGTTAAAAATTAATCTCTAAACCAAATCATACATGGAAATTGACTATTTAGAAAGGCAGTATCGATTTTTTATTTTGGAGAGAGTTTGCTGGTAACTGCAGGAGGCCTTTTCTGTGGGGGGCCGCAGGTTAATTACCGAACTTGAAGTGACAGCCGCAATCACAACAATTTACATTTTATCGCTATCAAAACACATATTTCGTATCACGGAACGTAGGACGCTACGATAGCGCCACAAGCGAGCGATTGACGAACTAAAAGTGCATAACGGCGCCGATGGTAGCAACCGCAAGTGGTAGCAGTCGCGCTGCCATTGTGCAATTAGCAACCGGTTGCTTTTTACGTTAATAAGCCTGCCGAAGGTCCTGCCCGGGTTTATTCCAAGGTCAAGTAAAGTGGGTTTCAGATTTTTCGATGCAAAGCCCGGGCTTGTAATCACCAACCTGCATTTGGCAAGTGTGGAGATTGAGCCATAACCCATCAATTGTAGTGATGACTTGATTTCAATGATGGAAGCCTTTGCCTCCACATATAAAAGAATTTTCGTACCAGCGTGTTCGCGAATCCGTCGATCGATACAGCAGTTTTCGATACAACGGCTTTTCGAAAGGACGAACTGACTTGAAAAAATTTCAAGTGGTAGGTAACCACTTGAAATTTTTTTCGCAACAGCGTGCGTCACAAGGACGATTTTTGAACCTACATATTAAGACCCGGGACAGTTATTATAGGCTATTTACATAACTTTACCATGTTGAAATAGGTTAAGGGTAAAAATGCTTAGTAAGTTGAACCGTGACCAACGATTGTAACTTGGAAATGCAAAACATTATTCGTAAAAATGTTTAGTTATTTGTTAAGGAAAATGAGCCATCGATCAAATATGGCTAATAAATAAAACAATGACCAAGTAATTACTTGCAATTTTAGTTGCACACTGGCTTTTCCTACAGCCAAGTGTATTGTATCGCGACTAGGGTGGCTCCAGTCTTCGACAGGAACCAGCGATCCATATATTTTCCTTTAATCTTCAAAAAACCGGCCAAGTGTGCGAGTCGAACTCGCGCACGATGGGTTTATTTATTTATTTATTTATCTATCTAAATAGGTACACCAACAGTACCATAACACTCGTAACAATTTGGATATGGTCACAAAATTCTTAAACATATGCCTATTACAGGCGTACACAACATTGAAGGTAACAATATACACATACTTAAAAATAAGAATTTGAAATAACAATTAAATTAATACAATAGATAATTAACAATTATAATTATAATCAAATGGATAATGGGAGTATTAGAAAAAACAACTTACTAGATCTCGTTCAAAAAAAATTTTCGGTGGAAGTTTGATTAAAATAAATAAATAAATAAATAAATGTTTCCTACACTCACACCAATTATCTAGCCCCAAGAAAAGCTTCCTTAAGAAACTCGTTATATGGTTAACTAGACAACGGATAAACATACTTAATATACTTAAATACATACTTATTATACATAGGAAACACCCAGACCCGAAACAATATAGAAAAACAGGTATTTCTAAATTGATCCGACCGGGGATCGAACCCGGAACCTCAGAGATAGCGACACCATGAAAACCGGTGTGCAAGCCACTCGACCAAGGAGGTCGTCAAATTGGTAATGTACATCATATATTTTTTTTAGTTTAATCATTCACTTATTTTAAAAGTTGCAGGGTGGGACACACATTTTACAACTTTGGAAGTGTCTCTCGCGTAAATTATTCAGTTTAGAAAAAAATAATATTAGAAACCTCAATATCATTTTTGAAGACCAATCCATAGATACCCCACACGTATGGGTTTGACGAAAAAAAATTTTTTGAGTTTCAGTTCTAAGTATGGGAAATCCCCAAAATTTATTGTTTTTTTTCTATTTTTGTATGAAAATCTTAATGCGGTTCACAGAATACATCTACTTACCAAGTTTCAACAGTATAGTTCTTATAGTTTCGGAAAAAAGTGACTGTGACATACGGACGGACAGACAGACAGACAGACAGACATGACGAATCCATAAGGGTTCCGTATTTTGCCATTTGCCTACGGAACCCTAAAAATAAGTCAGCAATATTTATTTGTTTCGTTTGCGGTGGAGACATTGGGTCCATGGGGGCCGGAGGCCAAGCAGTTTGTTAAAGAGTTGAGTGCTCGCCTTGTTGAAGCCTCCGGTGATATGAAGGCTGGTACTTACCTCTGCCAACGGATTAGCTTGCCTATCCAAAGAGGTGATGTTGCCAGCATTCTTGGGACCATTCCGATGCCGATGAGCCTTCAGCTGGAGGGCATTTTTTAATTATAGTTTTCATTTTTTCTTTAGAATAGAATAGAAACAATAGCACTCGTTGCTGTTGTGTTTCGTCCGGTGAGTGAAAGTACCGGAGGCCCATCTCTCACCCCTCCCCCTTCCCAATACCTACTCCCTCCTCAAGATTCAAATCCTTCCTCAAGGCCGGCAACGCATCTGCGATTACTTTGGTTTTGCGGGTGTCCATGGGCGGCGGTGATTACTTTCCATCAGGTGACCCGCCTGCTCGTTTGCCTCTTTTTAATATAAACAAAAATGTAGTCATGATCATCATCACCAGCTCATTTTATATCCTCACTGCTAGGGCACGAGCCTTTCCTATGGATGGAAACACTATAGAGAGAACGGGCCATAAACTACCACGCGGGCCCAGCGCGGATTGGTGGTTGTTAACGACTGTTAATGCAGCCAGGACCAACGGCTTTACGTGCCTTCCGAAGCACGGAGGAGCTCGAGATGTTACATGTAAATACATATACAGGGTGTGGCGTAAGTAGTGGTCCACCGTTCAGGATTCGATGAACCAGATAATTAAATAATTATTATTAAATAAATGGTCTTTGTCCAACAGTGGACGTCTTTTTGGCTGAGATGATGAAATGGGCACTGACAGTATAGTACGTTTTTTTTACAAAAATCGCCCTTGAACTTGAAGGTGTTTTAAAATTAGGGTTAAAATTAGAGAAGAACCAACTTTTTCTTCAAAAGAGCTAAATTTACATAAAAAATCATTATTTAACATGATAGCTCTAGTATTCAGCAGTAATTAACAGAAATCAAAATGAAAAAATAATGGTTTTTGTTGAAACTACAAACAAATTTGTAGTAAAAGGTAGAAATTTCGTAAATAAAAGACAAAAAGGAAATATTTTCGGAACCCTTGGGTAAAAATGGTTAAAATTTTTAATTGTTATAGTTAATTATCTGGTTCATCGAATCCTGAACGGTGGACCACTACTTACGCCACACCCTGTATGTGATGTCACCGATCCGATGACCGGCCTTTGCAAAAGTTGCTTAACCTCAGCACTCTTAGACCAGGCGCGTTTTTTTCCTCATTTGCTTACTCACATACATATGTTGTTATAACCTCACTTTAAAAAGGGTAAAATAATATTTTTTTAACTTTAAGTCTTCGTTCGGATTACTGGCATTTATTTCTTTATCATAATTATTTTAATATTTCGTAAGTTAGTCGGTGAAACGTTTATTGCTCCTTTTAATTAATAACAGTATCGGACATAAATCAAGACATAATGGTAAATGTAATCGAAAATCGTTATCGAAAAACATCACAAAAATTAAAGAAGTTAATGCAAACTTTTTAGGTGTTTCCATTGACGAACATTTAATTTGGAAAATACATGTAGATAATTTAATTAGGTAGTGGGGTCATAGAGTATGTTTATGCTCTAAACCTAATAAAGAAGTGACTAGTTAAAAAAGAGAGATAGAGAAAAAGAGAGATCTTATGTAGCCATCATCATCATCATCATCATCAATAGCTCATTTTATGTCCCCACTGCTGGGGCACAAGCCTTCCCTATGGATGGATAGGGAGAACGAGCCATAAACCACCATGCACAGCTAATGCAGTGCGGGACCAGCGGCTTTTCGTGCCTTCCGAAGCACGGAGAAATCTCGAGGTGATACATCTTTGGTCATCCATCCGATGACCGGCTTTTGCGAAAGTTGCTTGACCTTAGCAATCGCATTGGGGCGCGTTAACCACTGCGCCATCGAGCTCTTCATCCTCATCGTCATCGAGTACCTATCTTTATTAAGGCACGGGATTTTTATGTTAGGAAACAGGGTGACTTATGCCCAGTTCGAGTTATATTTGCCATCAGACCACGAGAATTTGTATGACAAATTTTACCTCTCCGCGTTTGTCAGAGAAGCTGCTTCCATTTATTTATTTAGTTACAAACTTAAAACTAAACCAATAACAGGTCCTCACATTTAGTCAAACCATCCAAATTCTTGTTTTCGACAACGTGTTCAAATGTCAAATAAAAGTTCGCATCAGTAGGTACTAGAGCACGATTCTGCTATTAAAAACGGCCACAATCGTGTCTCAACTCAATAGCGCAATTTCGACAATTTATCCATAATTTAAATACATAACCAAGCTACCGACACACTATTGAGACGCTTTTGATTTAGCAGACTTGTCAACTCGTCCAATTCTCTAAAAGCACTACATCGCGAGCAACACAAAAGGTTTGTTTATTCTCTAATACACCAAATAAAGAAAGTGACTTGTAAAAACAAGAGTAACTATATCATGTAGTCATGATCATCATCATCAGCTCATTTATATCCTCACTGCTGGGGCACAAGCCTTCCCATGGATGGAGACACCATAGAGAGAACGGGTCATAACCACCACGCGGGCCCAGCGCGGATTAGTGGTTGTTACCGACTGCTAATGCTGCCGGGACCAACGGCTTTATGTGTCTTCCGAAGCCCGGAGGAGCTTGAGATGATAAATTTTTGGTTACCCATCCGATGACCGTCCTTTGCTAAAGCTGCTTAACCTTAGCAATTGCAGAACGGGTGCGGCGCTCTCAAGCTCTATACCAGGTACAGACAATGTACCTGGGCGATTCTCCCTACTCCCAGATCCGGTCAACCTGTGCCGAAGTCCTACTATCCTTTAGTGGCGGATTGTAGTTCGGATTGTTCCGCTCCCGATTCGATCCCAACCCCTCGAGGAATCTAGTACGGGGACACGCACTGGTGCATGATGACATTCCATCTAGAAACCTCTGACGGTGTTTCTTAAGACTCGAGGAACCCTTTAAAATTCTCGCCGCCCCCATAAAAGGCCGGTGACGGTGACAATGCCCTCCGTAGCAATCAGCACACTCTCTCCAAAAAAAGGCTTACCAAGCCACTCCACTACTAGGTATTCGTACTACCCGTAATTTTATCAAGGTAAGCAATCAGGTTTTTTTAATTGATGCACAAACCATAATTAAGGAAACTATTTATTCGTTCACACAGCAGCATGACATAATGCAGTCTTATTATCATAGTTTTAAGGTTTATTTTTATACAACGGGTAAAAAATTACTGACTTTTTCTATGGTCGATATATAATTACAATTATGTTTGTAACGTTTCAGTACACTGTCGGTTTCGAGTAAATGCCACCGAATATCACTGTCATAGAACTCTTCTCCATCATGAAGTAGATGAAAGGTCGGTTCGCAAGGAAGCCAGCAGAAGAGATTTTGTCCACAAAATTGGCTGTGGTCGACGCAGACGCGACAGTACCAGACTCAGTCACTTCGATATCAGCTTTGTGCACAATCGCCGACACGAATATATCTTCATTAGCAACCTTGTCAAACCTCGCACGATCCGTCTCAAATATGTCGAACACACCCATATTGTTAAGCGGCTTATTAATTATAATGTTCGTGCTGATGTGGAACCTTGGGATTCTAACCTCTATTTCTTGCTCGTCAAAGTATTCATTGTCTCGCCTTAGCTGTTCGAATATATCCTTTATGCTGATACGAGCCAACTTCTTATATGCTTCCACAACTTTGACACCCGGGTATGGTAACAAAAACAGCATGCTATACTTCCCATCTTTACCGTAAGGCATTTCGAGTGCGAATGACTCCATCCCTCTAACATTTGAGAATGAGAACACCGAGTTCTGGTACATCATATTCACGCGGCCAATAGGGTTTTTGTCCTCGTCGTAGAACACTTCTTGTTTAGTCTCCGATTTGTTAAAGGGGGATGCCCAAAGGCCTCTAAACGAGAGAACGTTAGCCAATATCATCCTGGATTGGGCGAAGTCATCCGAATGTAACACGTTTCTAACGTTGGCACCCGTTCGTTCTATCTTGCTGTTGGCTACGTCTGCTGAATTGGGATCTTTGAAGTCCAATACTTCGACTGTAGCACCGAAATCCGATTCTATTGTGCGGCGAAACTCAGGGAACACTCTGAAGTTACTGTCCAGAAACACAAAGTTTGTGCTAGTTAAGGTGACACCTTTCGTTCTCGGATTCAAAACAGTTGACGTCAGCTCCTTATATCCCTTCACTAGTGCTTTTGTGTCCTTCGGCAGGAGGAAGGCTCTCGCCAGCTGATCGTAACTGTTCCCGGCGGCACCCAACGCCACTCCGGTCATCAGCGTCCATATTCCGAACGGGGATATGACCACATGACCGTCGGTCTCCAGTTGCGTGTAGTGCACTAGTTCTATGCTAAAGTTCCGAGGTCGGTCACTGAATTGAATAGCACAATAACATGACGCGACGCATGACAGGAAAAATACGCCGGCTCGCATTGTGACCACGACCGTGTCCCGTAATTTACTGAGCAGTTATCATAAGAGACCTCAAAGTAACTTATAGCCGGAGCCATAAGATCGGACCACCAATCAATTCTGTAGCGTAATCGTTAGGAGGGAAGATTGCTTTTGTATTGTGTACCGGGCAACGTGTATACTCGCTGCAGGTTTAGTGGACGGGACCGGTTTAAAACTTCTGATTCCTGCGATACGGTTTCCAAACTTTATGTTTATTACCAATTATTGGAATCGGAAATGTACCGCTTCCCTTTACGGTATCTGTAAACGTCACATAATTGATTCACTAGTTGACGTTGTTGGGTTTCTTGTTACAAATATATGTATATACTTATTTGACTGAGAGGTAAAGCACTCGGCTTGATACACAAATGTCCTGGGTTCAAGTTCCAGGTAGGACAAAGTGTGAATTGGATTTTTAATGCACAGCCCGGATGATCACTAACATATTATTATTATTACTAACATAACAATTTTGAAAAGTAAAAAAATGAAGAAAAGAAAAAATACACCGAGCTTGGGGGTGTGACTTTTTGATGTCGCCAGTAAACTCGAAATTAAAAGTTACTTACATGAAATACACTATGCCATGATCTAATATTTAATACATTATTTACAATTTGATTATTATAAAATGAGCTGAAGATGTCATCAGCTCATTTTATGTCTCCACTGATGGGGCACGAGCCTTTCCCATGGATAGATAGAGATAACGGGCCATCAACCACCACGTGAGCCCTGTGCGGATTGGTGGTTATTAACGACTGCTAATGCAGCTGGGACCAATGGCTGTACGTGCCTTCCGAAACACGGAGGAGCTCGAGATGAAAAAGTTATAGTCATCTATTCATAGACCGGCCAATGCGAAACTTTAGCAATCGAAGACCGGGCGCGCTTACCACTGCGTCATCGAGCTTCTCATAAGATACATACCGTTAAAAAATTTTTGGTGTCAAATTAAGTTAACAGTGACTTTGAATAAGAGAAAAATGAGCTCTCTTAATAAAATTGATATCATAGCATGAGAATTAGTCACCGTTACAAACCAGGCCCTCAATGTTGTTGTTAACGGTGACGGTTTCCGCACTTAGTCCTTAAAGTGGACCATTGTACGTGAGCCATGGCGGCCGGTTCAGGCCCTCAATTCTGCGTCAATTAACGACCACATGGAGCTCGATAGCGCAGTGATAAACGCGCTTGGTCTATAACTGCTGAAGTTAAGAAATTTTCGCAAAGACTCCCCCGATCCGATCCGAACCCTTCGGAGAATCTAGTAGGGCACGGGGACGCAACCTCCGAAGGTGATTCGTTTCACACGGCTTGAGGGATCCTATACGTTCCTCGTCGCCCCCAAAAAAACCCGGTAAAGCTGAAAATGCCGTCTGAGGCAATCAGCAATCCCTCTCAAAAAAAAGCAAAGACTTGCCCAAAATTTTAATATTTCCCCTCCGTGCTTCGGAAGGCACGTAAAGCCGTTGTCCCGGTTGTTAGCAGTTTTTGACAACCACTAATCCGCACTGGGCCCGCGTGGTAGTTTATGTCCCACTCTCCCTATCCATCCATAGGGAAGGGTCGTGTCCCAGCAAAAGGAACATTAAAAAATGAGCTAGCGATGAAAACGTTTATCCGTGTCACTTCTTTAAATTTTAACTAAATGTTTTATTTTAGACGTAAATGTGTTATGTCTGAATATAGGATTCGACATGAACCAGCGATCGCCATTTTTAAATAAATAAATTAAAAAAAATTGTTTATTCAAGAAATCGTGATTACAATTTTATACTGAGACTTCCTAATGAGCAATCAGAGACACTTGTTTTGGGAATGAATCGCTACTTCCCTTATTTAGTTAACAATGATTTCTTATGAAATGTAAACAATTTGAAAAACATTTTTAATGTTAGTGGCTAGGTGAGAGCATCTTAAATTTTTGTTTCTTTGATGCCAGTACGATTAACAAGAAAAAATAGCCTCATCTATTTTATTCTAAAGTTATTGTTCTGAGGGTTGGTAGGAAATTATGAATTTGTATCTTTGCGGTTGGTATTCTACCACTGAACCATTTAGGCAGTTACATGTTTACGTTACGGAAAAAACAATAGGTTTTAATAATTTACAACCAAAGTTCTTTTACTATTCTTAATTCTACCTATATTTTGTGCTAACTCCATATTGCTATTTTAATTGTGAAGGAGCTTACTAACTTTTGAGTTTTTTTTATATAATAAGATTGCTGATGGTATCAGGTGGCCTTTTCAGCGTCACACATGAATTTTTGAAACAAAAAGGTGAGAAAATATCTCAAACATTTTACATTAAAACTTGGTCTTGAACTTATTTTTTTTGGTGCACGCACCGACATAATTTGTGGCGGACCTAAGAACCTAAGGATAATAGAGGTATGGTATTTTGTTTTTATTTGCTATAAATTAATAATTATTATATAGGTCGTAGTGCCTATGAGTGAACCCCAACAGCAAATTATTACTATTTCTAACAGGGTCTCCCAAAAAAATGTCACACGGTCCATACCACACGCCCTGTATAAGAACGTGGATTCAATCTGCTGTACGAATTTCTTATCTACCTTTTCGACAATCCTTACTTTTGCTATGTTAAAAATACAGGCGTTTATCTCAGTATTTATTTATTTTGCAAATTGGATTTGAAGCAGTGGCAGCGGCTTCTGGTGACAAACTAGAAAAGTTAAAATGTTGCCATAAAAATTCTCCTTTTCCAACCTCGGGTTCCGCTCCCGTTCTGATGCGAACCCCTCGTAGAATCCAAACGGGAACAGGGACACGATGCCATTCCCTCTAGGAACCCTTGGACGGTGTTTCGATAACACGGTTTATGGAACCCATTAAGTTTCTCGCAGCCCTCAAACAACTCCAGTGACGCTGTAAAGACCGCCTGAAATCAACCGCGAACTCTCTCCAAAAAAAGAAACTATACCTATGTGTTTGTTTACTTGACTTTGTACCAACGAAAAAATGGTTTTTGTGCTAGAACACTACGTAAAATTCAATGAAACCGGATCTTATAAAGAACCAGGTTAAACATTTAAAGCCCGTTTTGCAAATACTAAGCCATTTAAACGTGTTTAATAAAAACAGTAATAAAATCACAATTTGCATTCGTTATTACCTAAGAATGTGTTACATTTATAAACTCCATAACGAAATAATCATTTTGCCCTTAACCTCTTTTGAAAGATATAAGTATGAACATACCTTTACTGAGAAGAATGCAGTTCACACATGAATTTTCGAAACAAAAAGGTGAGAAAATATCTCAAACATTTTACATTAAAACTTGGTCTTGAACTTATTTTTTTTATTTCACAATGAAGAAGCGCTTGGCTCAAGTGATGACAAGGCCGAAGATGGAATCACTTCACCCGACATCCTCAAATACTGAGGAACTGGCTATCTCCTCTCTAATTGGGTAGTTGACTAGTTAGTCAAAAGATAAACTATTTAGCAACTGTCAGAACGATATTTTAAAACAAAAATTGTATGGGAATGTGAAACGATGACGTCTGTCACTATTGTGTTCCGTCAATTGAGTGTTTATTAAAAACTTTTAGGTTACAGTAATTCATGCTATTTAATTTCATCGTGATGTCGTTATACGTTTAAAGTTCTGGAGTTATATTATTGTTGTTGTCAACATTAATTAACCTTCTATAAAAAACCTACAGACCTATTTACGAAATATAAATACATGTATATAAGCAAGCGACTACCTATATAATTTAGTTTTTGATGTGTAACATCTTTCCGCTCGCCTTCTATATACAATTTGTGGGAGTGATTTCGTAGAAAAGGGACGGAAGTACGTAACAGTGTGATCCGTAACAGCGTGATTCGCTCGCCTTCTATACATATATACAATATATATATTCTTATATACAGTGGTGGACTTATAATTAGAAACACTTCATATGAATTATGAAAGTTTGAAGTCCACATACAATATTCGTGAAAAATTTATTGATTCAATATTTAATAATCATGCAACAACATAGCCACTCAATTAGAATACTCATAAAATACATTAAAAAAACAAAACTATCTAAACTTCAATAATAAAAAGTTTCTGTTACTGGCCGCTTGGACGCCTAATTAGAAACACTTTTTAGAAAAGCATGCATGGCACAAAAAATAAAACTTCTTTCTTAGCTATTTCTATCGTTTTGGCGGCAATTGAACATCAAATTGGAATTTCGTTTACGATTTTTTGTTCAAAATGGGCACAAATAAAAGTTGTGACGCGTCAACTAGGCAAATAATTGTTAATTTGCACAAAAACATCTTAGAAGAGACAATGATTCCCTACTCTGACGACAATTTACCTGTAACCTGGATCTTTCAGCATGATTCTGTATACAAAAAGGAATTGCAAAACATCCCATAACCTTGGAACTATAGGCCCTAACAAAATACATCGGATACCCGTAAGTATATTGGTGCATTGTTCTTTGTTTCGCACACTTAGAATCAAGGTCTGCGCACGCGCACCGATTGTTTTATTTCCTACATTTGAGTTTGGTTTAAACACATTTATTTATTTATTGGAAAACAAACAGCATTTTTATTATATCCGTCTCGTTTTTGTATATCCGTCATTAGCGTATTATAAGTCCCCACTAGGGTTGCCAACTGTACTACAATATATAGTATTGTACCTACTATATTTCGGGTCTACGTAGGTACAATATACTGTGGAAGAAATATATAGTACGCAAAAATACTATACTTTAAAGGCAGATCCCTAACGAATAAATCTTCCATTTAAAAAAAGGATGTATGACAGTATGACACCTTTGTTTTTTACAAGATTTTTTGCTTCTACCATAAAATACTGGATATATTTTTGAGTATAATTTAAACGTTCACCAGAAATATTTTTTAGACCCCCTTAGGCTTACCTAAGTACCAAATAAATTAAATGACTGTACAAATATAATTTTTGCTTCCCAAAATGGATAAATGCTCGCCAAATTTTTACACTATTATTCAAATGATTGAGGATACTAGCTGCCCTACTCATGTAGGTCACGTGTAGGTTTTTTTTTTATTAGACAACAGAAAGCAAAAATTACCAAATTGAAACTCGAAGCATAAAATATTGGTGTTATCTATTTGGTGGCAAAATAACATATTTGGTCTGAAATGCAGTTAAAAGGTATTCATTTATTTTGATTGCATTTAATAAAAATATTAATTGTATCATTTTTATAATATTTTAGGAAACACAATTTGGTGAGCATTTATCCGTTTTGGTAAGCGTTTCGAATTTTATTGGTAGTAGAATTGATACATTTTTGGTAGGCGTTTAAATACAAGCCTATATTTTTTTGGGGAGTACTATATTTTTTATTGCTAATTTCGATAAGTACTATATTTCACTGAAGAAATGTTGGCAACCCTAGTCCCCACTGCGTCGGTACGAGCTATCCCTATGGATGGAAACATCACAGAGAGAACGATCCACAAAACAGCACGCGGGCTCAGTCCGGTTTGGTATTGTTGACATTTCCATAACAAACAACTGATTAAAATATCATCATCAGCTCATTTTATTTCCCCACTACTGAGGCACGAGGCTTCCCTATGGATGGACAGGGAGAACGGGATATAAACCAGCGCGCGGGCCCAGTGCGGATTGGTGGTTGTTAACGACTGCTAATGCAGCCGGGACCACGGCCTTCCGAAGCAAAGGAGCTCGAGAAAATTTATGGACACCCATCTGATGACTGGCGTTTGCGAAAGTTGCTTAACGTCAGCAATCGCAGACTAAGCACATTCACCACTGCGCCATCTAGCTCCCCTTTTCGTCAGGATGATACGCGAGGCTATTGATAAAAAAAACATTGGTTCTAATTTCAATAAAGAAGGTGGTTGGAATTTACCACCAGCCAGTACAGTTGGAGGAAGGGAGAATTTAGGATGAGATCAAAGAGTTCTTCAGAGCTATCGAATTGCTCATAAAACTAGCTTTAGGCACCCGTTAAAACTTTATTGCGAACATATCGAATAGAGATCGTGTCCACATTTGATACGGTCAAGATAGGTACAGACGTCAACACATCAAACTATCCAAAAATGTCAAATTTCTTCAATAAATGTTCAACCATATGCCATATATATAAAGTTCAGAGTCTATTGGAGAAATTTTACAGTTGGTGATAGACTGATTTGCAGGCGTGTGTACATTGGTAACTAGATAAACATCGCCATTATACTTTGATTATTACACTAGCGGATCGCTTGCGACTTCGTCTGCTTGAGTGAACAAACGTATTGCATTTTGGTTGCAAAAACAATCCTAGCACTTTATTACAGCGCTAACTACTGGATCCGATTCTGAATCTAAACCATAAAGGGACGAACACACATACAAAGAGTTTCATCAAAATCAGTCCAGCCGTTTAGGAGGAGCTCAGTGACATACACACGTGACGAAGAATTAAATATGTATATTAGGCAGACTTCGTACCGCTTTGACAGTTTCTATGACAACAAAACAAACAAATCGTTAAAAAGTTTACGCGTGAAAGCGTATCAAACAAACAAACTCACTGTTTTTATTATAAGTTTTTATTTAACTTACAATGTATTTGTTCGGGTGGAATCTTGTAACTCAATTTTGAAGCAGATATCTTCAACCGATTGATCTGAAATTTTGTATAAGTACACGTTCAGTTCGGATGACAATGTATGGTTAATTTTTTGTGTGACGTCATTCTAAATCCAAGATGGCGGACTAATTATTTTAATGCATTCTTACAATATGGGTATCAAATGAAAGGGCTTGCTGAGAATAACTCGAAAAATAAAGTGACGTCACTCTAAATCTAATTTGGCGGACTTCTAAAGTTTGAACCTCAATTTTGAAGCAGATATCTTCAAACGATTGAGCTGAAAGTATACACGTTTGTTTGGATGACAATGCATGGTTAACTGTGTGACGTCATTCTATATCCAACATGGCGGCACACCCAAGATAGCGGACTACTAACAACAAACAAACAAACAAACTCACTTTCGCATTTGTAATATTAGCTAGGATAATATAAAATAACGTAACCATCTATATTTGTAGTGCGTTGAATCCAATCGTGAGTTTCATTCGATACGGTAACATACATAATTTGGCGAAGTCACGAAATATCCGAATAAGCATGTTACAGACCTATTGTACTCGTATGGGTTGGCTGGTTGGCTCAGCTTCGTGTTGAGATCGTGAAATTTAAGAATGTTCGCATATGTCGGAAGGGTGACCAAGTTTCCTCGGACTATATTATCCTTTTATTTGGCCTCCAAACGGCGTTTTTAGCGTTACCGGACTTTGTGGGGAGGGAGAAACTCAAAAGGTCCCTCAAGCTGTTAGATCGAATTACCGTCAGAAGGTTGATAGAGTGAATGGCATCACGCAAGCATTTCCCCTCTCCCTACTAGATTCTCCGAAGGGTTCGGATCGGATTAGGAGCGGAACAACCCGAGGGTGTCTCTAAAGCCTAAGATCTCGGCTTGGATTGACCGGCTTATGATGGGAATACTTTTTCTTCCTTCATCAACCGGGACCAACGACATGCTTTCGCCGCCAGGAGCTCGCAGTATTTTAATTTGGGCATCCATCTTACGAAAAAAGTAGGGGAGATTGGTATCTTGTTGTGTCAGAGGCCAAGATCCACTACAAGTCACTGAGTCAGGGGAGTAAGTAAGTAAGTATTCATCTTACGACCGGCAAAGCGAAGGTTGCTTAACCTACACGATTGAGATCAAGCGGACCCGCATGCAAAAGCTGCTCTGCCATTATGCCATATAACTTGCTTTATTTAAAGGGGAAATATAATCGTTTTCGACTCATTATAACTCGATCAACCCAAACTAGGGTAGGAGCCTTTAAGAGCTCTCAGATTCTTCTTCGGAGAATCTAGTAGGGGTCATGTCATGTCTACGAAGACATGCTTGCGTGATGCTATCCCCCTAGAAACCCTTGTAGGATGTTAGATCCGTACGGCTTTAGGAGGAACCTTAAGTTGCTCAACGCGTCTAAAATCCCGTGATACTGTAATTGCCATATGCGGCCAACAGCCATCTTTAAAAATAAAGGCGACTGTGAATGAATATCTGCTGAAATCGCCTCTGTGTTCTAGTGGCGAAGACCACCAGTCTCAGACCCGGAGATCCCGGGTTTGATTCCCAGAAGGTGTACATGTTTGTTTACTCAATTTGGTGCTATGGCTTGTTTATCCGCCTGGCAGCTACCATCATCTTTTCTAAATATGTCGCCACTACATAAATGCTTGTATTGTAGCATTTTTGTATCCCGGCAGCTAGAGATAAGATAGCCAGTGCCTCAGTTGATGAGGATTCTGGCTAAAGTGCGCTTCCACTTTCGACCTTATCATCAATCAACATCAGGTGAGATGAAGGCTATGTGGTTACCCATAAGGAATATAAAGAAAAGGAATTTATATTCCTTCTAAAAGTCGTCGTGTGTAATCGCCTTAATAGTATTAAAACTAAAAGCCAAGGACAAGGTTAATGAACTTCAATCGACTGCGACAGATATGGTTACGATATCCCACAAACCAAGAAATATCAACGACTATACGACTATATTAATATCAATAATGCGGTTTCAGGTTTTAAAGTTAGTTATAGGTACTAAAAATGTTCTAAAGGAGTTATTTTTAATACTTGTTTAAGTGGTTTGAAACGTCAGAATAAAATAATAAGTTTTTATAGGTATATCGGTGGCCGAGTCCTGAAGGTCCCAGGTTCAATTCAAACTCAAACAACAGTGTTACGGATTTTTCGATGAATAGTCCGAGTTTGTGATCACCAACCTGCATTTGAGAAGCGTGGTGATTACGCCATTACCCATCAATTGTAGTGATGACTTGATTTTATTGATGGAGGCCATTGCCCAGCAGTGGGACAGTTATAGGCTATTTGCTTTACTTAGAAAACGTTGTTCTCTTGGGAGAAGCCACTTGATGAAGTTGAATACGACCAGTGGAGCAGTCGTAGCTTTGAAACCAGAGGTTCTTTCGGAAATTGATAACTTTCACAGCCAGCTATATGCTTCGCATGCATCTCAACCTGATCCCGAAAATGAGGACACCAGATTGACCCGCCACTTTACCGAAGACTTGTCTGAAGTCAGCCTGAGCGAAATTGAGATGGCTCTTAAACAGCCTAAAAACGGAAAAGCCCCTGGCGAGAACGGTGTTACATTTGAGCTCCTTAAAGCAGGCGGTGAACCTGTGTTAAAGAAGCTCCAAAACATCTTTAACACCGTTTTCTTCGATGGGAGAACTCTGGAGGCGTGGAGTAGGAGTGTCGTCGTGCTGTTCTTCAAAAAAGGAGACAAGACCCTACTGAAGAACTACCGACCTATTTCGCTCCTAAGCCATTTCTACAAGCTGTTTTCAAGAGTCATCACAAACCGTCTAGCGCGAAGATTCTACGAATTTCAACCTCCGGAGCAGGCCGGGTTTCGAGGAGGATATGGCACCATAGACCACATCTTCACAGTGAAACAGATTAAACAGAAGACCGAGGAGTATAATCAGTCCCTGTGCTTAGCATTTGTAGACTATGAGAAGGCATTTGACTCTATCGAAACCTGGGCTATTCTAGAATCTCTGCAACGATGCCAAGTCGACTGGCGATATATCCAAGTGTTGAGATCTCTTTACAATGCCGCCTCCATGGTCGTCCAAGTACATAACCAGCAGACTAAGCATATCCGTATCTGTAGGGTACACTGACTCGCGCTTCTATTTCCTATATAGAACAGCAATATCTATCTGTCTTCCTCATTAATCGGTAGCGATTGATATCCAAACACGTACAAACCAGTAATCCTCTTGTTCCGGCGCCGCGCCGGCGCCGCTTGGATGTGCTACAAGTGTGTTTTTTTTTATATTGACGGGTAAGCACAGTGCCTTCATCTCACCTGATGTTAAGTGATGATAAGGCCAATTGGTGGAAGCGCACTTCACCCGGGATCCTCAACTAGTGAGGCACTGGCTATCTTATCTCTAGCTGCCGGAACACAACAATGCTACAAACATTGATGTTATGGCGACATATTTAGTGAGTGTGTGTAGCATGTGTTTGTTTTCGTGACTGAAGAATTACTTTTCAAGGTAAATTACACGTGTTTTTATTCATAAAAATTTATAGATTTAGACAATTGTTATTGTTTTGATGGAAAGTGACGTTATCATACTGGGCATATATTCGCTTGCCCTCCAGAAAATCAGATGAGATTTATACGCCATTGAATTCAAAATGGCGACAGGGTGTTCAGTGGCTCAAATTTAAAAGGTACACAGTGACTCACTGAATCACTGTGTACCTTTGAAAAGTTGATCTCAACTGTTGAGGTTGATCTCGTGTTATTTGATTCTGTAAGCTTTATGTGATTGATATTGATGAATATTAGGCTTAAATTAGGATAAAATATTATATTGTCGAGCCACTGTGTACTGTTAGAGTCTCTCTGCAGGGTCAAGTCACAGTAGCCCAGTACCGGTACACAGTGGCTCATTTTCCATTTTTTTTAAACATTGTCTACTTAAATATTGTCTTGATTGAAAAAGTGTTACTTTAGGGAGAAAGATTAATAAGCAAAGCATATTGGTTGTGAATTACAGCTCGTTACTTAAATTGTTTCTTCAAAATTTCAATATCCGAAAAAATCCGAGCCACTGTTCCCTACTCGACCCTTCTCATAATTGGTGATTTTTTTATGCTATGTCTACCCCTTTTTGGGAGATGGACGTGAGAGTATGTATGTACTATAGCAACCGAGACTCCTTGCTTGGGCTTACTTTGCTGGCAGTCGCCGTGTTCTGCATTCAAACGGAGTTTAAAAGAAGGATAGAAGAAAAAGAAGAGCATCGCGGATTCTTTGACGGGCCGCGACTACGAATGGATTTATTGTTATTAATTCGATATCTAATACACTTAATTAAAACGATAAAGTATTTCCTTTTATAAAACCCCCGGTACCTTAAGTGACGATCCATCGGATTGTCACAGTACCTATATCTGTATGTTAACATCGTAACTATGTAATTCTTCAAAGTACTTATTGAAATTGTCTCAAGATGTGACAACCTGTGAACAGAAAATTAAATCATAGGAGAAAAGTAGTGATACCTACGGCAAAACAGATGGAAATATACTTTTAATGGTAGTTATTTAAATAGCGGGTATAAAATAGATAATAAGTAATAGGTAATAAATAACTAACCCCCTTATTCATAAAAATTATTTAAGCATAATTTTGTTAATCATTGTTTTGTCTCTTTCTCTCAAATTCGAAATGACGTTTGTGTGACGTTGATAAAACAATATTTAACTAAATAATGCTTAAATAGTTATCTATACTAATATTATAAAGCTGAAGAGTTTGTTTGTTTGTTTGTTTGTTTGTTTGTTTGTTTGTTTGTTTGTTTGTTTGTTTGAACGCGCTAATCTCAGGAACTACTGGTTCGAATTGAAAAATTCTTTTTGTGTTAAATAGTCCATTTATTGAGGAAGACTATAGGCTATATTACATCACGCTATGACTAATAGGAGTGGAACAGTCGCTAATTAACGCGGGTGAAACCGCAGGACACAGCTAGTTATGAATAATAGGGTAAAACTATAAAATTAAATTGATAGGTATTAAGTATACACCTTTAATATTTTTATAGTTGTACCTAATAAAAGATTTCAGTGTTTTTCCTTTTTTTTTGAGATTTTTATAAGAGCGCGTTAATATAAATCTAAAAATAGATGACAACTTATTTGATCATACCAACTTATAAAATTCGAACCCAGTGTGGCATTTGCGTCAGCAGTTGAGGATTTCCTATTCATATAAGAAATAAGTATTCTTATTTAAAAAAAAAAATAACAAAGTAGTTTATTTCTACACATATCAAAAAATCTAATTGCTATGTGTCAAAGTCAACTGTCAATCAATGAACACAAAGAAGGCGGCGGCGGCACAGGCGCAGGCGCATTGACATGACATTATGACATTACGTATTTCACAGACAAGGCTATATATTGTAAGTTAAAAACGTTAAAAGTAAAAAAACTGTTTTTATTTTATATCTCACTATAGTCCATGCTATTTCTAAATATATTTTACCAGATAGAGTGGAAACAACGAATACTGGTGATTATTTACGATAGCATAGTTGGTACCTGACCCGGCTTGTCATGGGGTGCGGGTTTGAATCCCGCTCGTGGATTTTTTTCAAAATTTTGTCTTTTTTGACTTTCTCTCAAGAAACAGGTTATATCTGTCTGATACTAGATACATACAAAGGAATATTTAATACTTTTTTAAATTAATATGAAATGATGGTAGACTATTAAAAGTCAATCTCTATTAAACTCGTTAGCTCGATGGCGCAGTGGTTAACGCGCCCGGTCTGCGAGTGCTGAGGTTAAGCAACTTTCGCAAAGACCGGTCATCGGATGGATGACCAAAACTTTATCATCTCGAGCTCCTCCGTGCTTCGGAAGGCACGTAAAGCCGTTGGCCCTGGCTATGGCTGCATTAGCAGTCGTTAACAACCACCAATTTGCACCGGGCTCACGTGGTGGTTTATGGCCCGTTCTCCCTATCCATCCATATAGGGAGCGGACGGCTCGTGCCCCAACAGTGGGGACATAAAATGAGCTGATGATGATGATTAAACGTTAAGTGTTCGTAAATGTGCAGGCGTGTTGGCAAATGAAACAAAACAGTGCTACGTCACTCTTCAAATTCTCTCAAGAAGTCTGCATGAGATTTCAGTAAAGTCCTACATCTTCACTAACACTCCCGGGGATCAGGGATGGATATTATTTATCATTCAACATCATCATCAATTCATCACTCATCATTATCTGTTAAAAAAACTTTTACAATATCTCCCTAAAATGCAATCCATTGCCCATTAATAGCCGATGCCAGTGATCGATCGATGTCTTTGTGTTGCTTGCGAAATAAATTTGCATCTGTTCTAAGCACCCCCCCGCCCGATCCTCTATATGCCACTACACATTTACAGAATACACTAAACATGCACACTAGTTTAGGCCCAAGACACCGTACTCGTAGAACAAGGGTACGAAGAACCGGTTCACACGTACTCTATACCAGGTACATACATGTACCTGGGTGCTTCTCTCCTCCTCCACGGCCCGGTCTACCCTAGCTGAGGTCCAAGAGGTGCCCTCGGGTTGTTCCGCTCCTCGATCCGATCCGAACCCTTCGGAGAATCTAGTAGGGCATGGGGACGCGCACCAGTGCGCGATGCCGTTCCCTCTAGAGAACCTCCGAAGGTGACTCGTTTCACACGGCTTGAGGAACCCTTTAAGTTTTTCGCCGCCCCCAAACAAGCCCGGTGAAGCTGAAAATGGCGTCTGAGGCAATCAGCAATCACTCTCCAAAAAAATAAAAAAAATCTGTTCAAAGCAAGCACGTTCATGGATATTTGACACTGGCTAAATATGTAAACCACATCAAGCCATTAAATAAGTATGAGGGTTTATAATTAATGTTAATAATAGACAATTAACAAAGATAATGATGGACATATTAGCCTAATATCATATAAGTCAAGTTTAAAAAAAAAAACAAAGTGGTCAAAACAAGTTGTTTAATGCAAACACAAAAAGTATCCACCCGGATACTGATCATAATTTTGTGGTTGCATTCATATTATAGCTAAGTTGCCATCTGACAGACACAGACAGACACAGATACACAAAATAAGTTCGCACGCTACGAAAACGTGGTTCATGATCATGTACTACAATTAAATCATTTATAAAAATAAAGTAAAGGCCTATAACAGGATTTGCGGAAAAAAACTATTTTGAAGGTTTAACAAAAAAAGGTTTTATCACAAAATAAGGAGGCTTTATACTAGAATGTACTACGGTTACGGCTCTTTTACGGCTAGTCAAATCATTGAAATCAAGTCATCACCACAATTGATGGGTATTGGCTTAATCACCACGGCTGCCAAGTGCGTGTTCGTGATCGATCACAAACTCGGGCTACGGCGATGGCGTAGTGTCATTCTTAAGAACTACAAACCTATAAAAACTTTTTGAATTTAGAATTTTCAAATTCTATTTATAGAAAAATCCGGTATTCACTTAACCTGATCTGGGAATCGGACCCAAGATCTCCGGATGTCACGCTATGTTTGGCGCTTGACCACCGAGCCGAAAATAATAATATTCTGTCTAAATGGTTATTTTGCGTTCACGTTACAGAAATATACTATAGAAACAGAACTTTTGAAGAAAAGACTTGCCCCAAGTGTGACTTGATCTCATGAATGACCTTTACCTCGGTAGTTTTTTTTTAATTTTTTTTAATTTATTTTATATCTTATCTCACCTGATGTTAAGTGATGATAAGGCCGAAGGTGAAGCCCACTTCACCCGGAATCCTCAACTACTGAGGTAGATCAGTTGGAAGAGGTAAGGGGAAGAGGGGTCTATTACGAAAGGTCGTGACTTGTCTGTGGCGAATTTTATTTTATTCCAAAACGTGTAAGCGACATGTGGGCAAAACGAAAGATGACGAAAGTAAAATATGCAAACTTATTTTCTTTAATATAGTTAGCTAAGCTAAAGTGAAACAAATAAAGGCAAACTCAACTTATTTAATTTGGCTAAAAATTTTCTTAATGACTTCCTACAAAGTCTACTACGATGATTATACAACGTGTAACAGAAAGGTGTGGTCAAAATGAAAAGATCCAAAGTGTATCCGATCTAGATCTTGCATGGAGAGTTACTAAGTCATGATTATTAATTTTAATGTGTTATATGCAATTTTTAAATTAATATTTCTATTGTGACGTCACATCAAAATAAACGGTTTAGTTTACTTACATTTATGGTCACTGCTGCTTGCTTATGCGATGCGCGCCTAACGCGCATGACTTCACAAATATAAATATTTCATTAACCATTGCATGACATATTAAAGTTAATAATTATGTCTTAAGGCGAAGGGTAAAACACACTAGCGCCACTAATGGATTTAATTTGATAACTGCTAAACTCGATTTTTTTTTCAAACATTGCGGACCTTCCGACACTAGGCAAACATCTATTATTTAATAATTATGATTTTATTTTAGGTTTGTTTTGTATTCATTCGCTAACACCAACAGTGGCCATTGTTTGTGAATAAATGCGATAGCCCGTTTTGTGAATAAACCACGCAACGAAAATTATTAAATAAATACTATGGAAGCTTTCCTGTTGTCGGACGGTACGCAATGTTTAAAAAAAGGTCCGGTCCGTTAGTAATTGTCAAATTATCAATTGGTGGCGCTAGTGTGCCTTACCCTTCACCTTAAAAACAACACATACAAGATCTAGATCGGATACACTTTGGATCTTTTCATTTTGACCACACCTTTTTGTAACACGTTGTATAATTAATTTATTTGAAAAAAGACAAAGTGTTGAAAAAATCCACGAGCGGGATTCGAACCCGCACCCCATGACATGCCGGGTCAGGTGCACTACCAACTATGCTATCGTGGCTCAATCCAACTCGCCGAAATTAATCAACACTATCTACTTTTACTTTGTAAGTCAAAGGAGCCCTATTCAATATCGACAACTACGTCATCAACCTGCTTAATTTTTAACTGATCTTTCAATATTTGTAAAAATATTAAGATCGGATGTTGTCTTTTTTCAAATTGTAATTTGTTCGCAACAATATATGCGTAAAATTACATGTAAAAAATCACAGTTAACTTTTGTCAAATTTCTTCAATAAATATTTAACCATAATGATAATTTGGAAATTTTACAGTTTGTGGTAAGTAGTTTGATGTGCAAAGCGTGTGTGTGTACAAGGAGTTCTCGTGGGTATACCTCCCGATTTCCTGTCGAAGCCTATCGAACTGGATGGTAAGGCGGAAGCTGTTGGGAGAGGTGCCACATATCCAGCGGGCTTCTCCAGGGCCGCTGGTATTCGTAAAATTTATTTCACCTTGTATTAAAAAAGTATATTATATACAATATTATCATTTAATTTATCTTTAATAAAACGTAATCGTAAGTACCTATTGGTATAAGAAGATCGGCGCGGGCGCCAATTTATCACTTCTTAACAGGTTTCAGATAAACTCTAATCTAAACAGTTATTTGTCAAAACTATAATTGTAGACATTTCTCATTGACGTTTTGCTAAATTTAACTATGAGGTAAACAATGAAACAAGCTATAAATCTTAAGATAATATAATTTATTTACTTTTATTTTATAACTAATGCTATGGCATACACTTTTTAATTTATTGATTATACAAACTATATATATAAAAATATTCATAAATAATATTTTAAATGATAAAAATCATATTTTGCTTCAACACAGTAACCTAGAGTTTACCACCAGTTTTCGTCCAAAAAAAATAAAATTTAATTTTATTGTTACTGGATGACACCTTGAAAACACGGTCTGTATTAAATTGTCGCTAAAGTCGACATTCAGTTGCTGACTCTTTTGTTTAATTATTAAGGGTGCGCCGACCAAAAAATGCCAAAAATGCAGTCACGGTTAAATTGATATAATTTAAAATACTAGCGTAATTAATAAACAAAATATATGTTTAGTATCAAAGGGAACGTATTTACAAATAGAACGATCCGTAAACTCATAACACACTATAGTTTTTTCTACAATATCATTTAAAGTTGGGCAAAAATCATGAAAACGAGTGGCGGCTCGGCGTTTAATTGATATCTTATAGTTTATCTTAATTATTGTACCTCTGATTTTGTCTAAACAATCACCAATGGCCTAAACTGCAAATCGTCCGTCTCACATTTTCGATTTATCGAGCGGTTTTTTAAATTATTATTTTTCAAATTAACTCGTTAAAATCCCCATACAAAATTAGTATGGCCGCGCGGCATCAAATAAATCATTTCAAATAAGACATTTCAAATAAAATATATGACACTTGTAACTTACGGACGGCGCACGCTTAATAGAAAATGAACTATCACTAGTTCCTAAGTACCCTAAGGATATAGGTATATGCGCTAATAACATACCAATGAGTCCTATTAACCCATCCAGAAAGGAAAACTGGGTTCACGTCAGTAGTCTTACGGAGGTGCGAGGATTGAACCATGATTTCGCGCATTCAACCCTTGCTATCTATCCATTCGGCTAGCGAAGTTCCTTATCAAACCATTAACATTAACATTTCTAATACAATCACGTAACTGTTTAACATATTTCAATGTCAATTACACTCACTTAATCGCTTACTACATTTGTATTAGAACGTTAGAACATCGCTACAGTAACTGCAAAAAGCGATTCAAATTAACTATGGCATAATACGTTTCAAACAACAGAGGGTTCACCATAAACGCCAGCGAATAGAATCACACGAGCACTCTTCTCCATAATGAAAAACACAAATTCACGATTAGCTTCAAACCTTTGTCCTAATATTCTGTTCTCTATAATCGCGACAGTTGAAGACGCTGCAACAGTGCCTTCTTCAGTCACCTCGATCTCCACATTCTGCACTGTCTTAGACACGAATAATGGTGTATCAGACACACCAGGCAACTGCGCTTTAGTCGAATCGAAAATAGAATAAATACCGGAATACTGAAGCGGTGCAATCAGGTCTTGTTTCGTTGACAGCTTAAATCGAGGTATATGACACTCGATGTCAGCACCACCCGAAATTGACGCTCTTAACTCACTCATCCAATCCAAAGAGTTTTTCGCCAAATTCTTTATCAACCTCTTGATTGGTACACCGTTGAATGGCAACATAATCACCATGGAGTACTCACCGTTATTCCCGTACGTCATCTCCAGAACTTCAGCCTCAATTTGCTGTGGATACGCTAAGCTGTGTGGCGCTTTCTGGGACATCATATTGACTGTCCCAATCATCTTCCCTTGATAATTGTAGAAGGCTTTTTCTTTTGTTTGCAAAGGGTCGAACGGATGAGTCCACGGTGCTTTGAAGTAGAGTGCGTCCACTATCACCATTCTTAAATTTTCTAAAGCGTCTGGTGTGATGGCGTCAGTTATCAACCCTTCAGTAGCGAGGCAGACGTAATAGTTTATGTCGTGTGCCAATTTCGTTGTATTACTCGGGTCTACCGCGTATATTTCAGTGTTGTAAGTTGTCGCCGCTTGACAGAATTCAGGATGAACTTCTAACGAGCAGTCGGTGAACATAGCGGAGCTTCCTTTTAATATGACGTCCTTTCTGTCACTCCTCAGGAGGTTGCTTACAGCCATGTGCAACGCTTGTGTTCGTCTCAGCTCCCTTGGCAACCTCAATCCGTTCATCAGCTCCATAAACGTGTTCCCCGACGATCCTTCTGCCAGCAGCGAGAAGATACTCCACACAGATAGTGGGGATAATGCAACATTTTTCGTACCAAAGTTCTCTTGATACGCGTAAGTGTTTTCCAGCAGTTGTAAAGCGAATTGGTTTATGAACGTAAAGTCGTTGTTCGCGGGCGCGGCGGCAGCCAGCGCGGTCGCTAAGATCGCGTATGAAATAGCCTTCCACATTTTGCACGACTAAATTGTGGAGGCTTGAGCGGAGTACTGATGGCAAATGGCGATGCTATCAATTTCAATGGTTTTCTCACGTATGCTGCTCACAATGGGTATCATTTAAATGGTTAGGCAACGTCCACCTCGCAGGTTTAGTAATAAGGGCTTATATGCGCTTCTTTACAATCGGTTGGAACCGCTCAAGCAGAATGGCGAATCGTAAATCGATTAGGTGTTTTATTATGGTGATCTTTTCAAAGGATCTTTTGTTTAGAAGTAATTAGAGGTTGTTATGTTTTAATGGATGGTCGTTAATTGAGTTGTTTACAATATTCTTGTAAATGGTTTTTATCTTTTATCGGAAGGTACTTTATGACATTGTCTAAATTTAGATTATTACTAGTACATATATGTACTGTAATTTAAAAAAAAATAGTGAATACTATACATTTTAATTAAATTAGTACTCGTTAAAAAAACTTGTCTTCTGGCGCTTAAAGAAAGGAAAAAAAATTGTCCTTGCTGAGGCGCTTGCCGGTTTTTCTCAGTAAAAGTTCTCCCGCCGTAAACACATAAATGGGGAAGGAGACGTCTCATCACAAATCAACATACAAAATCGTCTGAGGTTATACAGGGTGTTTGGTAGAAGGTTGGACATACGTAAATGGCGGATAGCAGGGATATTCTGCTACCCAGCCAGCCCCAGGAACATCGTATTGGCCTCACAGTTCAAGAGGCTTTTTGTTTTTTTATTTTTGGTTAACTTTTCAGATATTTTTTTTTGGAGGCCCATTTTTTTATTGTAATTGTTTGTGCTATATGGCATTATTCAAAGAATACGTGAACACTAACAGATAAAATACAAAAAAAAAACTAGCAGTTTTAGCCATTTTTAGTTAAACACGAGTTTATGTAATTAATTCGGATATTTTTTAACCAAAATTAAAAAAAACTAAAAGCCTCTTGAACTGTAAGGCCAATGCGATGTTACTGGGGCTGGCTGCGTAGCAGAATACCTCTGCTATCCGACATTTACGTATGCCCAACCCTCTACTAAACACCCTGTACAGGTAACGTGACCATACGTCCCGTTTTGAACGGGACCGTCCTTTTTTGCGGTTCTCCGTCCCGGTGTCTCTGAAAAAAGTTTTAGGACACAAAATTGTCCCGTTTTCCAAAGTCTTAAATTCGTTGGGTGGAAGTATTCAAACACATCACCCCAACAATCTTAAACATGAAAACTGTTGTATTTTAATTGAATATATTTTATGTCTGCCTGGCACAAATGCACCGGTAGAAAGAGTATTTTCTTTGATGAACAAATTGTTGACATCTTATAAAACACAGTTACAGGTTCCGGTCCTCAAGAGCTCGAGCGCGCGAATACCAGACACAATAGAATTTTAATTGTTATCGGCCACCTGGTGGTCGATCGACGCTCAAGGGGTTAAAGGCTATGTTGATAACAAAGGTAAACATTAAAAAAACGTGCCAAAAATTTTATTCTTATTTAAAATCATCGCCAGCTTTAAAACAAATTTGTTCATCTGAAAAATATAAATATAACTGAGCATTTGTTCTTTATCTTGTCGTACGATTGGTATAGAAATCTCTCATAGGTATAAATCTTATCCGAAAGGTATGAATTCTGGTCTATTATGACTGTCCATTTTATCATCAGCTCAAATGAGCTGACATGACATTAAATAATGTCCCAACTGCTGGGTTTTTTTTGGAGAGATTGCTGATTGCCTCAGACGGCATTTTCAGCTTCACCGGGCTTGTTTGGGGGCGGCGAGAAACTTAAAGGGTTCCTCAAGCCTTGTGAAACGAATCACCTTCGGAGGTTTTCTAGAGGGAACGGCATCGCGCCCTAGTGCGCGTCCCCGTGCCCTACTAGATTCTCCGAAGGGTTCAGATTGGATTGGGAAGCGGAACCACCCGAGGGCGCCTCTAAAGGCTCGGACCTCGGCTCGGGTAGACCGGGCCGTGGAGGAGGAGAGAAGCGCCCAGGTGCATGTCTGTACTGGTATAGAGCGCGTGTGAACCGGTTCTTCGTACCCTTGTTCTACGAGTACGGTGTCTTGGACCTAAACTAGTGTGCATGTTTAGTGTATTCTGTATTCTTATCCCGAAGCTATAAACTCTGGTCTATTATGACTGTCCATTTTATCATCAGCTCAAATGAGCTGACATGACATTGACATGACAACTGCTGGGGCACAAGCCTTCCCTTTGGATTTAAATGGAGAACGGGCCATAATCCACCACGCGGGCCCAGTGCGGATTGGTGGTTGTAAACGACTGCTAATGCAGCCGGGACCAACGGCTTTACGTGCCTTCCGCAGTACGGAGAAGCTCAAGATAATAAACGTTTGGTCACTCATCATCCGATGACAGGCCTTTGTGAAAGTTTGCTTAACCTTAGCTCTGTCCGGGCGCGTAACCCGCTGCGCCATCGAGCTCCTCCTATCTTCTTCCTCAACCATAATTCACCCATTGTTGGGTATAAAAGTGTTCTCATGTTCCCGCCACTTGGCCCGATCTTGTGCCACTCGCATCCACTATGCTCTTCCTATGTGTGTGTAAAAATGTGCAGTCTGTAATTATGGTGCTTTATCTTGTCATACGATTGGTATAGAAATCTCTCATAGGTATAAATCTTATCCCAAGCTGTGAAGTCTGGTCTAATAAGACTGTCCATTTATTACACTGTTATCTGGGTCCCACGATGTCGTATCTCAAATCGAATGGTAGTAATTTGGAGAACTTGATAATATTGTTTTTAGAGATTTTTTCTCACTTTACATATGTACGTATCCCATGCTGGTCTTATACGTAAAAAGAACGTTTTTTAAAAACCGATCACCGCTATGGACAACTTAATTATTATTATTATTACCAGTACGTAATATTTTCACTGTCTATTAAACATTATTAATTTAATATTCAACATCATCATCATCAGCTCATTTATGTCCCCACTGCTGGGACACGAGCCTTCCCTATGGATGGATAGGGAGAACGGGCCATGAACCACCACGCGGGTTCAGTGCGGATTGGTGGTTGTTAACGACTGCTAATGCAGCCGGGACCAACGGCTTAACGTGCCTTCCGAAGCACGGAGGAGCTTGAGATGATACATTTTTGGTCACCCACCCGATGACCGGCCTTTGCGAAAGTTGCCTCGCAGACCGGGCGCGTTAACCACTGCGCCATCGAGCTCCTCTAATTTAATATTAACACATATTAAATATAGGTATAATAAATTTTTGTCCCACTGATGGGATTTCTCTATGGATGGAAATTGAGAACGGGCCATACACCACCACGCGGTGGTTGTTAACGAATGCTAATGCAGCTGAGGCCAAAGGCTGTACGTGCCTTCCGAAGCTCGGAGAAGCTCGAGATGATACATTTTTGGACACCCATCCTATGACCGGCCTTTGTGCAAGTTGCTTAACCTTAGCGATCGCAACCAAAATGCAAAATGTTAACTATGCGCCATCGAGCTCATACAATTCATGTAGTTAATATTAGATTATTTTTTTTTGTATGGGAATGGAAACTATGACATCACAATTTTACCATTGAAAATGGTTATCAGATGCAAATCGCCTGAGACGTATTTTTGGCCATAGCTCCGGATTTTTGGGAATCGAGATGGAAATAGTACCAAGAGTTGAAAAATTTATCGAGACACGTGTGAGCGTTTGAGTTTTGAAAATCGCGTAAAAACTTTTTTTTAAATTTTGAAAAATGTAAAAAAATCGGGTTTTTTCGGGGGTGTTTGTATAATAAATTGTAAATATTTCAAAAAAAAAACCGACTCAAGAAAAAATTAAAAAAAGGGTCCTAGGGATGATTTTGCCATTTTGTAGCTAAACTAATAAGTTTAGCTACAAAATGGCAAAAAAAATTTGAAAATCAGTTAATAATTGTGATCTGTAGGTGGTACCTTTAGATTTGGTATTGTAGAAAAACGGGTATTTCCGTATATAAAAAGTGATGTAGATTCTTTAATTATTAACCGATCGTTATGGTAATGGTGTTATAAGATGCGTATGTAGGCGAGAAGTGCATTCAAGTTGGAATTGTGTTATTTAAAATAAAATGTTTTTTTTTCGTAAATTGTTGTATTCATTTTCAATGCTCCGATTCTTGCGAGGACTGCGAAATCTGTGAATTTTTCCGTAATGTTCATAAACGTCACTACACATTTACAGAATACACTAAACATGCACAATAGTTTAGGCCCAAGACACCGTACTCGTAGAACAAAGGTACGTCGAGCTTCTCCCCAACACCATGGCCCGGTCAACCCGAGCCGAGGTCCGAGCCTTTAGAGGCGTCCTCGGGTTGTTCCGCTCCCCGAACAGATCCGAACCCCTCGGAGAAACTAGTAGGGCACGGGGACTCACTAGTGTGTGATGCCGTTCCCTCTAGACAACCTCTGACGGTGATACGTTTCACAAGGCTTGAGGAACCCTTTAAGTTTCTCGCCGCCCCCATAAAAGCCCGGTGAAGCTGAAAATGCCCATAGGCAATCAGCAAACATCATCATCATCATCATCAGCTCATTTTATGTCCGTGGGGACTTAGAGTGGGGATAAAGATTAATATCGATACTTATTTTATTGTAATTTAAAAGACTGGCAATAACGAAAAAAAAAACAATTTAACAGATTTCCCGTTATTGCCAGTCTTCTAAATTACAAAAAAATAAGAATCGATATTAATCTTTTCCGATTTATCAATAATCTTTGCGCTATCGCGAACATTTGCTGTTTTCACGACAAGGAATTACATTTTTGACCGTGTTCTGAAATGTGACTATTACTTGACCCGACTTGTCGTGAAAACAGAAAATGCTCGCGATACCGCGATAGTGTGGCCGTAGCATGAGGCACAATAGTTTATGAATTGTTATTATTATTTATAATTATTGGTTTTCAGAGGCCTTGTGCACAATATGCAGGTATATGAACCATTTTTCTACGGCCGCTATTACACTATCATAGATCTATGATCTTATTAGTAGAAACATAATGTCATATTTGCACGTATAGCGTGTAACATCTGACAGTTCTGACATCATTATGTGCTGTTAAATCTGTGGTCCCTAGACGGTAATGCAGCACTAAATGCTTGATAAAGCAGCAAACCGTTTATTTTATCATATCAATACGAACGAACAGCATTCAATTTACGTACTGGCAGTTTATTTTCAGCATTTACATGCTGAAAAACAAAAGCTATGAATGACACATATGCATGATCGTTTGTCATGTCATGTACGTTGACGTAAATGCATGTGATGCAGCATTAACGTTTAGAGCCGTACCTACATGTATCATGTACGACCCTAAGGCCGCTTGTTTTTTTTTTTTTTTTTTGTATATTTACGGGTAAGCACAGTGCCTTGATCTCACCTGATATTAAGTGATGATAAGGCCATTTGGTGGAAGCGCACTTCACCCGGGATCCTCAACTAGTGAGGCACTGGCTATCTTATCTCTAGCTGCCGGAACACAACAATGCTACAGACATTGATGTTATGAAGCCCCAATTCTTTACTGAGATACTCGAGGGGTTGGGGGTATATCATTGGGCTCGTGGGTTAGGCCCCCGGTGCGTGATGCCCCCGTGGTGGAGGCACCCGATTGCCAATTAAGTTATAACAGCCGGTTTTGTCGTATTTAAAGTCATTTGTACCAGATACAGTCAGCGACAAAGTGTTCCTGAACTAAATATGTAATTTAATTTCACTGTGAAATTTCTATTATCATTCATCATCATCATACAGGAAGAAAATATTGTTTATTTATTTATTACTTGTAAGAAAAATTACTTTGACACTGGCTAAATGTGCTAATCGCACGAAGCCATCAACTAAAGGAAAAAAAACTGGTGTGAACACTAGGTTACTACGTTGAACACTAGTAACAATGATAGGTAACTTTTTGTTTTAGTCGAATTAATTTTAGTTTGTTTTCTATATATATATTTTTTGGTTTGATCATTTCGATTCCAGAATGTGGTAGGATTACCTCTGTGGTCTACTGGTTGTTCAACGGTCATCAGACAGTGTTCTTGTATCTCATATCACTCTGGCAATCAAACCAGGAACATCAGTCCCGCTCAGGCTCTTGTTAAAGTTGAATAAAAAAATAACGTTTTTTAAAAAAACATCGCACACGAGCTAGTATAGAAACAAATCTGCATAATAAACAGTGATCGCATAACTTTCAAACAGTTTTTAGAATTTGCATAAATATTTGACACCATACGGGCTTAGTGCAACTTTTAAAGTCAATGACCCAATGACGAAACCTATTCGCCACTGGGTCATGACATGAAATAACTCCATGCTACAATCAGTGTGCCTAGTGCAAGTTTTATTTGCCATTTGCTCACTTAACCACAGATTACTTAATAGTTACTACGACTTATCGACGATCGTGCATGGAATACTGCAGTCACCTTTGGGACGGATCTGCCAAATACCAGTTGGCCGCACTCGACTCGGTGGAACGCAGAGCTATAAGGCTCATCGGTGATGACGCGCTTGTCGAGGCCAAGCTTACCAGCCTCGCACACCGGCGTCGTGTCGCCTGCCTGTGTGTCTTTTACCGACTTTACCACGGAGAGTGTTGCGGGGAGCTTTTCGAGCTCATACCACCAACGCCCTTTTACCACCGAACCTCCAGACGTACTGCAGGATATCATCCCCACCTAGTAGAAATTCCACTATGTCGCACTAAGCGCTTCATGTCATCATTTTTACTGCGCACTGGCAGGGAGTGGAATTCTCTGCCATCGTCTGTGTTCCTAAAAACTTATAACCTGAATTCCTTAAAGGCGAGAGTTAATAAGCATCTTCTGGGGCAGCTCGCTCCATCGTGGACCTCATCTACGCTCACCATCAGGCGAGATCGAGGTCAAGAGCTGTCTTATAAGGCATAAAAAAAAGACCTAACGAAAACGTGAATTTCTATGGCAAATTTTATACCTACTCAACTCGTTTGTCACCAGGAGAGGCGCTGTTTCCATGCTATACAAATTCTCGTTTTCGTTAACGTTTTTATCTTACTTATCTAAGTGGAGCCTGCTGAGGTTTGCCGCTCCGGTAGCACTTCGACCCAACAGTATCTTTTGTGCAACTCCATCCTTTCACTCTTCTTCTTCCGTAAAGATAGATGATAGCTTTAGGTTCGTTAACGTTACCTAATTCCGATCCAATCCGAACCCCTCGGAGAAACCTCTGATATGCCCAGTGGCAATCAGCAAATTCTCTCCAAAAAAAATAAAATACTGATGAATAACTCTCGCACTAGGTTCTAAGGAGGCTCTGTTTTAACGCCTTTGTTTTCTTCAACGGTTTCGAATGATGAATATTGAATTAATGAATAAGAGTTTGCTACTGGTAAATAAATCACGCACACAGTGCAGCCTCATGTCAAATTAATGTTAGATTAATGCGAGTAGGTAGATTGTGTGTATAGTTGCAAAAAAATCGTTTTAATTTAAACAAATTTAAAACGAGTTTTAAGTCACAGATTTTTGGTTTAAAACGATTTTAATCATAAAAAAAAAAGTAAAAAAGACGTAAAAAAAAAAAAACTTTTTTTTTTTTACGTCGTCCGTGACCTACGTCGTAGTGTAATAATTACTCACTACTAGACTATGACGTGGTCGTAATTTTGAACCGTTTTATCTTTAAAACAAGTTTTAAGTCACAGATTTTGGTTTAAAACGGTTTTTTTGCAACTACAACTGTGTGACATGTTTTAGTTTTTCGAAACGTTAGTAATATTATGAATATATATATATTAATTATACTCGTATTTTCAATTAGTTCAATAAATGTCGAAGGTAAATAGGCACACAGCGCCCTCTACTAAGAGTTGAAAGGTTTACTAGACTTCAATGACCTCTGCCTGTGGTAAGCGTCACTTCACGTGGTTTACAGTGGTTGCTCGTTGAAATCATAGATGGCGCTACTAGTAAAGAAATGAAATACGGGCTATGTACAACATCAGTCACAACACAATGAAAATAAAATATTCTTTTCGTCTCATTTCACATTCAATATTTTACTTATTTACATTTTATGCATATTTTGTTTTTCAGAACATTTTTTATTTTTACGCGAAAGTTCCTTCTTCACACCTCGTTTGTTTGTTTTGTTTGTTCGTTCACCCATGTTGTAGGAAGGAGGAACTACCTATGCAGGGAATTCCATTTTTTGGTGGTGCGACAAAGATATGTATCACCAAACTTCGTTCGCGATGGAATAGTTGCCACAGTAAAGCAATAACAGCGAAGACTAGCACGCGTGGTTGTGTGAAGGTAGGAAGGAGGAGGTCCATGTGCATTGTGCATGGAAGAAAGCTGTTGGAAGTTCATAAGATGATGGTGATGATGATGATGAACTTGTTTAGAAAGTATTGGTAAGCATACTGAATTTCTGATGTAGCTAAGTGAGAGGCTGGCCTTCCAGCCCCCCAACCGCCTGACACTCTCGCTTTCGATCGCTTTGAAAGCGAGGCCCTCGCCTCGCTTTCTAATATAATATCGAAATATAATATCGAATAATATCGAAAGCTATAAGCTATAGCTTTGATATTGCTTTCATATTGCTTTCGAAATGACAAGATGACGCCTGTTCCTCGCCTCGCCTTCAAAGCGATCGAAAGCGAGAAAGTGTGTTTTAACCCACTTAGTCCGATCAGGTAAACTACTCTTGAACGCAAACTCAATCTCAATACAATTCCAATGCGATTAATATGTATCGATATTGGGATAAGTTTCGCAATTTCGGAACGCCCCATTTTGATAATAATTTGTTCACTCAATTTATGTAGCTATTATGTATTAATGTAGCGCTATTATCGCTTTTAAGAGTGCCATTTGAATTTTTTAGATTTGAGATTGGAAATTGATTATTGCAATTGTGTTTCAAGAGTAACCCACCAGGCGTTTGTGTGTTGTTGTGAATAAAACTCTAAATGTATTAAATTATAGGATATCTATATAATACTTGTAGGGGTGTTATAACACCCTGTCGTACCAAGTGGGTTAAAGTATTGATTTACATAGTATGGTTATTAAAGTATGCAGTGGCGAAGGGTGGATATCTGAAGAAGGGAAGCCGCACTAATAAAAATTTGCATTCCAAAAACCTAGCACCAAAAACCATATCAGTCAAAATAAAAGACTCATCCATCACTAAACATCATTAAGATCGTCGAATAACATGACGCTAGAGATACCAACCCATTCCACAAAATTCTACGATAAATCTTTTACTGTACTAGCTGCTCGATTGTGGAATGCATTGCCTGTAACAATCAGAAATGCTAAAACGTTAGCAACCTTTAAGAGGCTACTGAAGGATCATTACTTGTCCCAAAAACCATCGTCTCTCTAATATGCTTTTATACTGTACTACACATCCTTATATGTACTTTTAATTATAACTATTATGTTTGTATCAATAGTATACTAAGTATTTATCATTATTTATTGCTGTTAGTTATATTATAATTATTTATGATGCACCGACGCGACGACGAACCCACTTCAAATTCAAATATTCTTTGTCCATCCAAAGGTTGTCTGGAAGAGATCACTCTTAGTGATAAGACCGCCCTTGGTACGTGTATTTTTATGTAATTTTTTGTCAAATGTTTTATTTTTTGGTGTACAATAAAGTTTATTTATCTTTATCTTATCTTAAACATTGTGTGTTAAAATAATGTGTATCTGTACCTATGAGGTACCTACTGATCATGTTGACCATTTTCTAAAGGGAAGCCGATGGTAATCGGGTTATATTACAGTTCTGGTGTTCTGTGGGTTATATGGAGTCTTCGCCACTGCTAGGTAGGTAGCTATTTTACTTGGCATCATCATCTGCAGCTCATTTTTATGTCCCTACAGCTGGGGCACGAGCCTTCCTTATGGATGGTTAGGTAGAACGGGTCACAAACCACCACGCGGGCTGCCAATGCAGCTGGGATCAACGACTTACGTGCCTTTCGAAGCACGGAGGAGCTAGAGATGATACGTTTTCGGTCACCCATCCGATGACCGGCTTTTGCGACAGTTGCTTAACCTTAGCAATCTCAGACCGGGCGTATAACCACTGCGCCATCGTGCTTCTTCAAACTTTAGATGAGTGGTAGGTTTTAGAAACGTAAACAAGTTGTTTACATACTATAATTTATTGATGTAGTGCTGTTACCGCGATTATATCTCGGTTAATTAACATACTGTGTGGATATGACAGCTGGTAAACATACGGGCACATAGTACGCCCCCGCATAGACGGAGTGAATGGAAACATTTCAACTGAGTGCTCACGACTGACTGCAATCACGTTCACAGCAAAAACTAGAATTTGTATGTATATTAGTGTGTGTATGTAGAATAGAAACACTTTATTTGTACCGCTAATACATCACACACTCATCATCATAATCATCATCTCAGCCAAAAGACGACCACTGCTGGACAAAGGCCTCCCCCAAGGATCTTTACAACGACCGGTTTTGTGCTGCTCGCATCCAGCGGGTTCCCACGACCTTCACCAGATCGTCGATCCACCTCGTTGGAGGCCTGCCTGCCTTCACACATAACAAAAAATAAATATAAAATCTATTAAAAAAAAACAAATATATAAATTTTGATACCATGTACGCTGCAGAAGCACAAAGGGACTCATTAGGAGGCGCTGTTGCTTTAATGCCATCAAATTTCTCAAATGTAACTCTCAATGTTTGCCCAACGGTTTAAATGCTTCGCTTTCCTATTCATCTACAACCGCATTTTGGAGCTATGCGAAATTAAGAGATGCTCTTTGAGAATTGCGAGGCTCAAGATTCGCTCACTTCTTTTGACGTGGAGCTATAAATTTATGGAGACGTTTATGGAGGTACTAAAGTAGATATATGCGAATGTGTTACACCTTTTACAACAATTTATAACTCTATTTTTATCTTTTTTTATTTTTTTTTATTACTGCTGGCAACCGTTTAACTTTTGAAAACGTCTTACTTGACCGCCACAGGTCAGGCAGTCATAGAAAATGTCAGCCTCCTTGAAAATTATGCTTATATTTAGGTAACACTATTTTCCACTGTATTTTTAAGTTTGTAAGTAAGCATTTTCCAAATTAATTTATTTGTATTTGTAATATATTCTTAGCGAATCCCCTCACCCCAGAGCCTGGACCGAGTAACGCTGTATAAAAGGCAGCGTCAGTTGGCGCTCGGGCTCACTTTGCGTTAGACGGTTGAATGTGACGGACGTAGTCTAGTGGCGTTATAGTGCTCTCTTATATATTTTTCTTTATATAATTAGTTAGCCGTTATTATTATCATAGAGTAAATTGTAATTAAGATAATAAGAAAATCATTAAACCTAATAGGTCTTGTTAGACGGTTGTTTTTTTTAAATCAACTCACTTCTGGTTTGTAAAAATATCATAATAACCCGTTTACCCCTTTTCTCAGCTTCAGCTACCCTTTTTCTTTTCTTTCCTTTTTTGGAGAGAGTTTGATGATCTCAAGCGGCCTGCTCAGCGTCACCGGACTTCGACTTTCGCCATATCGTCGGTCCACTTTGTTGGAGGCTTGCTTACACTTCGTCTTCCATTCCGTGGTCGCCTATAGGCACTATCATCATCGTCATCATCATCATCATCATCAGCTTATTTTATGTCCCCACTGCTGGGGCAAGAGCCTTCCCTATGGATGGATATGATGAACGGGCGACGAATTTGTTAACGAACGACTTTACGTGCCTTCCGAAGTACGGAGGAGATGATACAATTAGCTGCAATATTCACTTATGTGTTTGTTGGGGACGGACGGATGGCGTAGTCTTAGTAATAGGGTCCCGTTTTACCCTTTGGCTACGGAACCCTAAAATCAACAAATCAATCAAACAACAAAAAAATTGTGATAACAATCTGACTTCTTGGCGGGAAAGTAAAGAGTCGCGTTTGCAGGTTTGTTTAATTTCCTGAGAAGTTCGAGGAAATACAACACAAATGAAATAGGGTCTAAATCATTTTTTTGGTACAGTTACAAAAAGGAAACAAAAATGAAGTGTGTTACAAAGATGAACACTGTAACAAAATAATAACAAAATGAAACTGTAAGGGCCATTTCACATAATAAATAGGTATTACGAGTATTTAGGAAATAAAAAGTCGAACATAGATCGAACATTATTTAAAATATCTCAAGATAACAGTGTTTGGAAATTAAGTTTAACAAATATTTCTTCATCATGCTGCATGTTAGCTTTTTAAAGTAAATCCTTATGTTTTCTTAAGTTTTCGCCAATTTCTCCTTCGTAAGTGTTTTTAAGATTCTGATAACTTATTTGTTGGTACATAATTTTTTTTTATCCTTTGTAAGTTTTTAATTTGTATTTCTTTTTTCTTTTCCGGATTTGTTTTCAACTTTTTTCTATATCTGCGTTGTCGCTCTGCGGCCGTCATCGGCAACTTCTGCACAAAAATTAAATGGTTAATTAAATTTTTTCCATCGATTTTCACAATAATAATAATGACTGTTTATTATAATTAATTTTCGGTCATTATTAATTATTATATCATATTTTTTAATTTATTAATAATAACCGGTTAAGATGAAGGCGGAATTTGAACCCGCGACTTTTGGAATACCGGAGCAACGTGATAACAACTGTAACACGACGCCCTTAAAAAAAATCTGAACTCGTCGAAATTTTTTATTGTATATTTTTTCCTTTAGTATTAGGAGTAACTAATAGAAGCTAATATTTTAATGATAACCGATCATTTTTAATAATAATAAAAAATAATTAACAAATCATTAGATAATTATTTTATTAATAATGACCGGTTTTTGTTAATAATGACTTTTACATTTAATATTGGTAGTTATTAATCATGTATTAATAACATTTACCGTAACATATTCCTAGATTGTTAAACTAAAATGCTACTTGAAGTAAAATATTACTTTTGCAGTATAACAGCAGCCTTATTTCATTTTTGTTACATCATTTTTGTAACGTTACAACAAGAAGTAACAAATTATAACAAAAAGGATTAAAATTCATGTGTTTAATGTAACCTTATGTATTTAAAAAATACAAATGTACCTGTTTGATACAAATTGGCTTTACAGCTAAATTAAGACAAAGTGATTCGTCGCTAGTTTGTATAAATACTTCAGATCTCACTTACCGTTAATTTCACACACAATAAACCAAAATGAACAATAAATTGTTGAAAATATCGAAGTGAAGTTGTACACACTTTGCACCAAGCAACAGATGCTTACAAAATGACCGACTTACGGCGATAGTACCATCTGATTGGTCGATTTGAAATTGACGGTGTTGAAACTTTAAAGAAAAAAAAATTACCATTTCATATCCGTTACAAACATGATAAACAAAAAGGAAAGAAAATATGGTCATTTAATAAATAAGCCTGTATTTATGGTATTTATAGTATTATATGCTTGAAAACTGAAGTTATACATTATTAAAATATCCTTTAACAGTTTATTTTATAGAAAGATGTAAATATCCTAATAGATCTGTATTTATTGCACTTTTTGTAACATGCGTGTCGTGGGGGACAGAATATTTATGTATGGTTAGAGTAAGGGGTCAGCCAGCAATATTTTATTTATTTTAATATTTTGTCAATTTAGGGTGCTATCGTCATGTAATTCATCTAGAAGATAATTTTTCCTAACAATACAAGCTGTTTAATATTTGAAATACATAGTCTAAATCAGTCTACCCCACGTGGACGTTTCTGTTGACCGAAATGTACAATTATTTTGATTTCGACCCAATAATGGTGGATTCGTTATAAACCTTTGCATGCAAAATATTAAGGATTTTACAAATAAACATAGAATAAGCTCCGAATAGTTATCCCATGTTTTGTCTCTTTTACTCTAATTCGAAATGACGTTTATGTGACAGGAACAAAACACGAAATAACTATTCGGACGGACTTCTTGGCGGGAAAGTGGAGAACATGTCTGCGGTTTTGTTTTATTTTCTAAAATTTGTGTTATGTCGAATATTAATGTGAAATATTGGTGGATTATTAACTGTTAAGTGTTCGTGAGTGTGCATGAGTGTTGGCAAATGAAACAAAACAGTGCAACGTCACTTTTCATATTCTCTCAAGGAGTCTGCCCGAGGACTTAGTAAAGCCCCACATCTTTACTGAGATACTTTAGGGGTTGGGGGGTATATCATTTCTCACTTCTCATATAAATCATATACATATATCATCAATATAAATATATTATCATTCATCATCATCATACAGAAAAGAAATATTGTTTATTTATGTATTACTTGTTAGAAAAATTACTTTGACACTGGCTAAATGTGCTAATCGCACGAAGCCATCAACAAAAGGAAAAAAAAACTATTCGGACCTTATTCTTTGTTTATTTGTAAGGCCCCTATAGTTTTAGTCTCTATCTGTTGAATTGAAGACGGTACCGAGTATTGTTGTATTTATTCGTATTTCGTTTATTCGTATTAGTATATACTTCTATTAGTACTGTATGACATTGTGAAAATTGAAATTGGTAGGTACCTGATGTAATTTTTGCAAACTTAGATATTTTTTTTATTTTGTAGTATTTTTGGGTGTTGTGATTGTCCTTTTTTTGTGTGTTTGTTTGTGATGGAAAGTGTCCTTTTATGATAGGGCATTTTCCAATATTTTTGACGCTGTAAGGGAGAAAAGAGCTTGACACTTGCTGAGTTTCTTGCCGGTTCTTCTCAGTACAAGGTCTCCCGCCCAGAGTAGACTTACGAACCGATGGCATAATGACGTTCATAGGAGCTATTTGTAGCCTAAACTGAATAAATGATTTTGAATTTTGAATTTTTTACACAATACTACACAACACTTAAAAAAAATGCCTAAGACTTGTTTATTATGGTGACATATAAAACAGCCTGCATGAATTAGTCCCCGTGTGCGTTCACCCGCTCGCATGTAACTTACAATGCATGATTGTACGTCGCTCCTGATAATTAAACCATAACACGACGAGTACGCCCGCCGCGCCGCTACAAGCTACATCGGGCTAGTAAAGGCAGAATTTGTTTATTTACTCCTCACTGCTGTCATTAAATTTATTTTTATTTTATTTTATTTTAATCGGTACATAAACAGCCCAATATAAATGTACACAACTAGCTTAGGTTGATAACAAAAAAATATATAAAAGTAATGATTCAACATGCTTAAACACTACAACTAACAATAATCACATTGTTCATAAAACGAGAGGACAAACATGAAATCTGTGAATCTCAAAACAGTCGATAAAAATACTATTAATATATATAAAAAATAAAAAATAGTTATTTCATATGTAGATCATCATCATCATCATCATCATCATCGTCAGCTCATTTCACGTCCCCACTGCAGGGGCACGAGCCTTCCCTATGGATGGATAGGGAGAACGGGCCATAAACCACCACGCGGGCCCGGTGCGGATTGGTGGTTGTTAACGACTGCTAATGCAGCCGCGACCAACGGCTTAACGTGCCTTCCGAAGCACGGAGAAGCTCGAGATGACAATTTTTTGGTCACCCATCCGATGACCGGCCTTTGCGAAAGTTGCTTAACCTCAGCACTCGCAGATCTGGCGCGTTAACCACTGCGCCATCGAGCTCCTCATATATGTGTAGATAATATTAACAAATTATAGTATAAATAATAATGTTTTATTTTTGTTTTTACCTATATGATACTTAAATAAATACTAAAATTATGCAAACAAATACATGGAGTGTGTAAAAAGTTTAAGGGGGGCTTAATTTTACCATTAACTAATTATTGTTTCACCGAAGGGTTTCAATGAATCGGGCAACGCGCGAGTAACACCTAATTATAAGTCTATTTTAGTTCACTGCTGGATATAGGCATCTCGTGCATGTTTGTAGCATTGTTGTGTTCCGGCAGCTAGAGATCAGATAGCCAGTGCCTCACTAGTTGAGGATCCCGGGTGAAGTGCGCTTCCACCTACGGCCTTATCATCATTCAACATCATGTGAGATGAGGGTCCTTACCCGTAATACAACCGCGGCTACTCTCATCCATTTTTTTTTGGAGAGAGTTTGCCTTCGACGGCATTTTCAGCTTCACCGGGCTTTTTTGGGGGCGGCGAGGAATGTAAAGGGTCCCTCAAGCCGTGTGAAACGAATCACCTTCGGAGGTTGTCTAGAGGGAACGGCATCGCGCACTAGTGCGCGTCCCCGTGCCCTACTAGATTCTCCGAAGGGTTTGGATCGGATCGGGACTCTCATCCAGCTCTTGCCAGCCACCTTGCGAAGATCGTCTCTCCACCTAGTCTGAGGGCGTCCTACACTACGTTTGCCGATACGCGGTCTCCTCTCCACCCAAGATCACGTTTAGGTACCCCAACGGTTATCAGTTCTGCGACTAATATTAGTATCAATAAAACAATTAAGTATAAGATTAAATAATAGTTTAAGAGACGTACCTCCTCTCTTTCTCTCTCACATAAACAAACGCTCGCATAAACACATACATGCACTCGCAAACACACACGCAAGGATTTCACACACACACACACACACGCACACTCACACACAAACTCACTCACTCACACAAACACACACACAAACTTTTACACACACACAACAAATTATTGCTATTCGTTTTAAGGTTAAATGTACTAAACTTTATTTACCTATTAAATCTGTCTCTTGTTATAAAGTTGTAAGATACCTAAATAATACTTATAATTTAAGTAAAAATACTGGCTATGGAAGAGTGAGGTCTTTTGTTACAGGTATTTCCATACCAAAAAGAAGACCTCCAAATCAACTTAATGTAACTGCAATAATTTTTTTTATTATTTATTATTATTATTATTATATAATGTAATTTTTTTTGCTTTGAAAGTTTATTGGGTATTGATGATGATGAAGATGATGATGGTGATTGGTCCGACCGATTTCGATCATGGCGACCACTTCGATTCCTAGTCGGCACGGGCGGCGCTGGTGCGCCAGAAGATGGCTAATATAACCGATCTTCTTAGTAAACTGGCGTGCGCACTGAACGCACGTAAGCGTTGGTATTATAAGTTTATTGTAACACTGGAGTACAAAATAAGGACACCCAGAAGGTAAGCTATATCATACCGCGTTTGTATGAAGCTTATTACCTTTTATTTATTTTATTTATTTATTTTAATTTTATTTTCTTAGGTGAATCAACAGTAACAAAAAAAGAGTAGCTATGCAGTTATACATCAGAAAACCAATGACAGATTCACACTAATATACTTAAAATAGCAGGGAAATTAAAGGAGCTAACAGAATAAACATGTTTGTATAGCTAGGATCAAAACTGCGATCGAACCGCTTACAAGCATAGTAGCTGTGACAGTAACAAGGACATTTCACACCAAAAGTATAATAGATAGCAATATATTCAATATTAATAATAAGTTTCAAAAACCACTTAGTAAGATTTTTTCTCACCGATTCACAGTTACAACAGAAAATATCAAAATCACACGCCTCGCACAGATTATTGCAACACTTGCCCGCACGCAAAAACTATGAGTTTTGCCTGTAATTTGTATTTGAAGCTGGAAGGTATATTGGTTTAAAATTTCGTAAAATTCTTGTAGGGACACTCAAGTTCAGTAGTGACAGAAGCTCGGGACAGTCAATAGAGTTCTGCTTACCTTCTTAACATTAAAAAACTGATTTAACGCAATGTTTTCATCTATTTTTTTATTAACATACAAGATTTCGTATTTCCATATTTAGTTTAGCCCCTTGTAGGTATGTCGAGCGACCGACCACCTGCACCGGTCCGATAACAATTAAAATTCTATTGTGTCTGGTATTCGCGCAGACGAGCTCTTAATCATGGCCTTATTATATATTATTACTCTATGGTATAGGTAGAGCTAGAAAGTTTTATTTAAACTTACGACTTATTTTGCAACAATGAGAAGGATGCGATACTAAAACATTATTATTATATATCAATATTATTATTATTCTTTTTGCTTCATTTATAAATATAAAATATACAGTCTAGCAAGTTTAAATAGTTTCACCTCTGCTGATCTTACAGTTTATTAGCTCTCTCCATCCGACTGATTGTCTGGAAGAAATCACTTTAAAGCGATAAGACCACCAAATTGAAACTTGGTAAATTATTTATATTTTTTTGTTGATGTTTATGTTCATAGTATTGCAATAAAAGTACTATTTATCTAAAATACCTTTTATAAACCCGTTTCTATTTACTTTTTACAAATGAACTGGACAATAAAAACCTAGGAATCGAACGTGGGAGCGAACAGATGATTTTGGCGTTACAAAACACTTCAAAGGTCTTGCTATGGTAGCGAAGGTAATCCCTTTGCCTCTAGGATGTTAATCCACAAAATACACTTCAGAACGAAAGATAACTAACTCTCTTTTGGTAGTTTACAAGTTAGGTGCCAAGACAATTTTTGTTTGACTATTTTAGTTACGCCTCACGCCTTAGTGGGCTAGTTGATAAGCGCTTGGCGCGATAACTGGAGGTCCTGGGTTCAACTTCCAGGTCGGTTACACTTGAAACACAATTGCATTAATCAATTTCCAATCACAAATCTAAAAAATTCAAATGGCACTCTTAAAAGCGATAATAGCGCTACATTAGAATTAAATTGCGTGGAAATTGAGTAAATAAATTGGGTGCCCTTCGTTTCGCCTAAAAATTTTAGTAATTTTAGTATTAACCTAAACTTAAAACGAACAATTATTGTTTCACCTAACAATTGTTTTGCCACCATTATAATTTGGTCTAAGAATTGAAAGCCCTAATTTTAGGATCTATAATGTGAAATACCTTAAAATATATTGTCATAACGTTATTTTGGCATTACGACGATTTCGCTTAATATATAAAAGCTCTAATTTTAGCATATCTAAAACTAAATGTGCCAAAAATTTATCAGCCTAAGAAACGAATGAAAGCATGGAATTTCAATTCTTCTATAGGACAGCATCAATTTTATTGAAAAAATAAATTGACAGAAGCGAATATATGCAAATCCGACTCTACGTAGTCTTGTCTGCCCTACCCTAGAGTGTAATTTAAGCCCGCGTAGTCATGGAGGGGCAAGGTGGCCCGCGAGCTGAGGAGCAGGTGGTTTTAACCGGCCAGCCGGCCAGCAAGCCGATTCTGCGGTGGTGAGCGAAAACCATCTGCGACGATAAGCTCGCGTGGGACCGCCGGAGCCGTGACAAAAACCATCTGCATGCTTGCTCTCAGCTGCATGCCTGCTTGCATGTTGCATAGCTGCTGCATGGCTGCTTGCATGCTGCATGGCTGCTGCATGGCTGCTTTCATGTTCTAAGTTTGCTTGAATGCCGCATGCCTGCTTGCATGCTGCATGCCTGCTTGCATGCTGTATGCCTACCCGCATGCTACGTTAGTATTAATAAATATTAATAATTAACATTAAGTTACTTTGCCTTGTTAAAATGAGTAGGCGTTTTATACTTTGTGATTTTTAATTTTGTGCGAATTAATATTTAGTAATTGCAAACTTTAGGGATTACGAATTGTTACGCGAAATGTCGCATTTGGTAAATAACAATATGGCGATAAAAAGTTAGGCGAAGTGAAATTAGACCAAACACGCTTATGAAGAGTGAAATTATGCGAAAAAAATTTAGGCTAACCGTTTTTTGGCCTTTCGAATGTTGGCATTGTGCCGGAGTTTAAGACGCACATGCTTTCCTAATTCAGGAACGTGCTGTACGCGGCGCCCCGCTCGTCATCCGTACTGCTACCCCACCACTGACTCCATGCATTGACGTCACCCGCCACGACTGTGTTGTGAGTGTTAAGTTTGTGCAGTTTGCGCCTTGTGGTGTGTATGCTCTGCTCTATGTCAGCATCTCCCTCATAGTAAACCGATAGTAGCCCTATTCTCAGGGTCCCCACTCTGACCAGTACTGCCGCCACGTTTTCCGTCACCAGCTGTGGGTCATGGATGACCTCCAGCTGATCCCCGAAGACAAGTATTGCGGCTTTGACCGGCTTAGTTCTGTTGAGTGAGCATTGGATTACTCTCACTCCCGTGTGCTGCTTTACCAAGCCGGTCCTACCTATGTAGGGCTCCTGAATCATAGCCACGTGGTACCTATTTTGTTTGGACACTTGGAGGAGTTCCTCGGTGGCTAGTTGCGAACGTTGTAAGTTTATTTGTATAAACCTTACTATGCCTTCTTGGTTCTGTTGTTGAGGGGGGCGTTGTGTGCTTGTAGGGACCACCTTAGCAGTACGCGACTTTGGATCTTGCTATGGCGTCCCATTTCCTCTTCTCCTCGCACTCCAGACTGAATGCTATATGGTGAGTCGCTTCTTCATCTCGCTTAGCTTTCACGCAGTTCCTACAGGCGGGCAAGTGCCCCTCCTTTCTGCTCGGACATTGTTCCCAGGAGTGGGGTTCTCCGCAGTAACTGCAGAGGTCCTCGCTTTCGCGGCAGACCGCCCTGGTGTGGCCAAGCCCCAAGCACTTAATGCATTGCACCAAAGGGGATTGGTCCACTACGTGGCACCTCTGCAGCCCGATGTACAACTTGCCCGCCTGTATGAACTGTTTATGCAGCTCTGGGGATACCTCCAGGACTGCGTGGCACTCCAAGCTGTTGCGCGCCCTCTTTCTAAATTTCACCCGGATGATCTGCTGGGATGGCTCAAGTCCCTCCATCAAGTGTCCATTCTGTCTTTTTATGGCATTTATTACCTCCTCGTCTTTATGGTAAGCGAGGAGATCTTTGATTTTTATGAGGGGGTTGCTGTTATGCGCCACTTCAACTTTCAGCTCCTTGTTGTCCCCCATATTTTTCCTTACTATATTGAGGTCCTCCTTTGTTTTGCACGTCAGGAGGACCTTGCTGTTTCGTGCCTTTCGTACTCTATCTATTTTGGCTTCGGATTGCTTTGATTGCAGCGCTGTCCGTATGACCTCTATTACTTTTTCCCCGGTTTTATTGGGGTCGAGTGGTGTGACTATGAGGGTATGTCGAGATGTAGGCAGAGGCGGTGTGAGTGTTTGTGGTTGTGTATGTGTTTGTGTCTGTGTATGTGGATGTAGTGGTTTGTTTGCTGTTACACCTGCAAACGATCTCCGAGGGGGTCTGTGTGTGCTTTCTGGATCGGCTTGCTCCAGTTCGGCCCCCAGGTTCACCACCAGTGGAGGCGTGCTCTCCCGGTTCTGCCGCATTGTTCGCAGTTCGGAGGAGACCGCCTCCAGTCTCTCGGAGATCGGTTGCAGATTTTCAGCCAGCACTTGTGTGATGTGTGTGTGTAGTGTGTCGAGTGTGGGTGGGGGTAGTTGTTCAGTCTTTTCCGCCAGAGTCTCCTCTATGCGATGGATTGACTGAACAATTCCCCCCATGATGTTTGTTGTGGCAGAGGGCAGCTCGTCAACGGATGTGTGGACTGTGGTCAGCGCCTGGTCGTGACAGGGCCTGGACTCGAGTATCTCCAGTTTTGTCGTGATGTCCTGGTGTGCCTCGTGCGTCGAGTCCGCTTGGCGTTCCAGGCATCGTCTCAGTTCGTCCAACTGTCTTGAAACGCTGCCCTGCACGCTTATCAGTACCTGCTGTTCGGCCTTAATTTCCTCCAGATCCTTCTCGCCCTTTATGTGAGCCAAGGCTTCCCCTAAGAGAGTCAGGCGGGACTCCAATTCTGATGCAGTTTTCTGTATTTTGGCTATGGCCTTATAAGGCTCCCGGGTCTCGTATTCAAGCCATCCCCGCACCGCTCGGATCTCATCCAAGCTGCCCTGAATGTTGGTTTTCGACTCTTGGAAGTCTGAGAGTAGCCTTCTATGTATCTCCCGTACCTCCTTGGAGTGCGCTCTTTCTACCTGGATCAGCTCCTGTGCGTGTCGGGCCTTCTCCTTTTCAAGATTAAATTTGTGCCTTGAGCGAGAGTCCGATAAGGCCAGGACCGTCTCATACAGGGTCTGTACCGCCTCTATCACCTCCTGTTTTAGCTCTCGCTTCATGTTATTGCACATCTCGAGCGCGTCTTTGGCACAGTGGTATTTGTCTGTAGCCAGTTTCGTTGCCATGTCCATCTCCACACCTTTTCTGTGTACCGTGGAGTGTATGATGCTCTGGCGTCGCGATGACTGTGAAGATTGCGATGTTGCGTTGCTTGAGGCCACCGAGAAGTCGTCGTCCGAGTCCGTCTATGTCGGCTGTACGTCCGCTCGCTCCCAGTCCATCACCTTTTGGATGGAGGTATCTGTGCCTTGTGGCTGCTCCTCTTGACTGGTACTTGGTCGGGTTTCGTCTAACTCCTGAGTCCGAGGTAGAGTCACTTTCTTACTTAGGACCTTTTCCCGCAAGGTCTTCGGTGGTTTGCTCGACGGCGCATGGCGCTGGTTCGACCGCGAGGATGACTGCGATGAGGCTGAAGACATGTTGGCTTGTATTTTGTCGAATTCGGTTAGAATGTGTGTGGATTTAAGGATATTTCCTCTTTTTTCGTTTTTTAAATTATTCTTGGCTAAAAAATTTTTTCCCAGTAATGGGAACAACGATCTGTGTTAAAAGCTCCTCAACACAAATGGCACAAAAAGAAAAATTACAAAAAACCCAAAAACAAACAAATAATGGGTAAAAACATAAAAAACAAAATGGCCGCCAAAACTGCTGGCCCGATTAAAAAACTTTGTATGGGGGTAGTATTCCCCTTGAGATTTCCTTTCACCCGGTACCAGTCCCGTGTCTCTACGGCCGATACTTCCGGAGCTATCCCTGAGGTAAAAAGTAGGGTTCCTAGGGTAGTTAGGGGTTTAGTCTTAATAGCTCCGGCAATATCGCTCGCAGAGAGTCGGCGCTTGGACTGTCTTGTGGGGGGCCCCTTTGCGCGTGCCCTAATGGGTTTAGTTAAAGAACCCTGATGGGGTCCCGCTTCGTCGGATTTGACCGGCGGAGGTGGTAGATGACAAGAGGGGAACCTCCTCAAAGAAAACGCCAGGTTTCTGCGCCCAATAGTTAGGGAGCTATGGTCCTGCGAAACAAAACAAAATGGCCGACAAAATGGCCGCCGAAAATTTCAATTGACCGTAGCTCCGGCCCTATTGGTCGCAGATCTCTGGTTCTTGGAGTTTTTGGGGGCAGCTCGGGGAGCTCCTTCGGTCTGGACCAAAAAATTGACAAAAAATTTTTTGAAAATTTTTTGAAAAATTTTCAAAATTTTTTTCGCCCTATACTAATGCCAGAAGGGTAGGGTAGGTTAGGGGAAGGTTTCTGAACCTTTTTTCAGCCAAATCGGACCAGTGGTTCGGGAGTTATGGGCGTCTGAATAAAAAGAAAATGGCGGACAAAATGGCCGCCGCAAACTTCAAATGGCACATTGTCAATTAGAAGTACAAAAAATTTGGCGACCCGATATATACTTACCTACTTGTAAGGTGCTTTCAGTGCTTTGATCAGGTGATCAACAGCGTCCAGAAATGATGACATGGATGACAGTATACTGGACTGCGCTCCGTTTTAAACAGTAACCAGTATAGTTAACTATAAAGAAACGGCTTCGCAGTATACTAAATTGACGTCACACACATCTTACAGTGCTCGCAGTGGATATCGGAACATACTCTAAGTATTTACAATCGTTAAAAAAAGCAAAACAACAGTGTAACAGAAATACAAGTGGCAAAAAAAGTGAGCCACAGCAATAATTATGAAACGGTTAAAAAAGAATGACGGATAATTAACTATATTAATAAATTGCGTGGCGCTTTAAAGTGTCGGTGCTTTGTTTCAGTTTCCAGTTTAATGAAGCATGAGTTATTATGCCGCGCCATAATTAATTGTGCGCCCGTACCACTTCCGGTACTTCCGTCGGACATTTTGTTGAAAGTTGGGCCCGCCATGTTGTTTTACTGCGAACTTCGCGCTAGATCATCGTCAACGGGCTTGAATTAGATATGAGGTTGGGTAAACTAATTAAGCATTTCATGAGCATGAGATTAAAAAAATCTGCTACGTGATTGTTGTTATACATAATGTTTGGTGTATAAATGTATAATACCAAAACAGCTCAAAATTAAAAAAAAAAACAAAATCTTTTATTCATGGTTTAGGCACAGAATACATAATAATCCTTATTTGTCCTATTTAGTTATTTAGTAAACAGTTTCGTAAGTAGGTAGGTAAGTAAGTACCTACCAAATAAAAATTTCAATAAGTAAATAGTTGGGTGAAGATTATTTAGCAAATAAGACAAGTACCTACTCCTAAGAATAAACGGACTACTAAATACTAACTAGGGAGGTACCTAGATCTACCTTTATGTAGACAAGCATTCTTACCTTTCGATGTCGTTTGGAAGTATGAAAAACTTGAGGTTCGGATCCTTTTTATTATTATTAAGGTAGCCCATTGCGATGCAATATGCCTTCATTTTGGTTAAATAAATATCATAAATGTGTGAACGAAAGACGCGACAATACACGAACGTGGCGCGGCGCGTGAGTTAGTCGAACTTAGTGAGAAATCGAACTAATGTTTCTAACCTGCGACCCGGGGGTCGACCGCCTAACTCTCTCGCTTTCGATCGCTTTGAAGGCGAGGCGAGGAGGAGGCGTCATCTTGTCATTTCGAAAGAAATATGAAAACAGTATCGAAAGCTATAGGCTATAGCTTTCGATATTATTCGATATTATATTTCGATATTATATTAGAAAGCGAGGCGAGGGTCTCGCTTTCAAAGCGATCGAAAGCGAGAGTGTTAGGCGGTTGGGGGGCCGGCCTGCATGTCCTCTGAAATTGGTCCGTCTGGACGGACCCGCCGGCTACTTGTAGCTTCATACCTAAAGCGCGGAGTGCGCCTGGCCTGGTTTAGGTTACATGTTCGTCATCATCATCATCATCAGGTCATTTTATGTCCCCACTGCTGGGGCACGAGCCATCCCTATGGATGGATAGGGAGAACGGGCCATAAACCACCACGCGGGCCCAGTGCGGATTGGTGGTTGTTAACGACTGCTAATGCAGCCGGGACCAACGGCTTTACGTGCCTTCCGAAGCACGGAGGAGCTCGAGATAATAAATGTTTGCTCACCCATCCGATGACCGGCTTTTTGCGAAAGTTGCTTAACCTCAGCACAAGCAGACCGGGCGCGTTAACCACTGCGCCATCGAGCTCCTCGGGCATCCTCCTCCATCGGGCTACAAGTTAGCTCTTATGAATGTCACTATGCTATCGGTTCGTAAGTCTACACAGGGCGAGATACCTTGTGCTGAGAAGAACCGGCAAGAAACTCAGCAAGGGCATTTCTTTTCTCAATATGCAACGAAGTAGAGGACAAGGCGATAATATGCAAAATCATAATTTACTTTTCAATGCGAAAACTCAAATTTATTTAAGTAATTACCTTATTTTTATCACAACACCTACATTTTTTAACATCTGTTTTTTGAAAACACAAATGTTGAAAAAATTTCCACGAGCTGGATTTGAACCTGCACCCTTCTGAATATGAAAATAGCTTGCTTACTTCTTAACTGATCTTTAATATTTGTAAAAATATTATACTCGGATGTTAGTGACGGTAGTTGTTGACATTGAATGGGCGCCTTTGGCTTTCAAAGTAAAAAGTGTTGAAAAATTTCGGCGGACTGGTTAGAGCCACGATAGCTCAATTGGAAGAGCACCTGACCCGGAATGTCAGAAGGGTGCAGGTTCAAATCCTGCTCGTGGAAATTTTTTCAACATTTGTGTTTTTATAATTTGTTCGCAACAAAATTTGCGGTAAAAATTATTTTGAACATTTATCTGTTTTTTGGACCATCTGGTTCACGACCAAACACAATGTATCAGCTGGAGAGTCACTTTTCAATTTTCCTTGGTAACAATCAACTTTAATATCTTGGTCATAATGTTCTTTTGGTATTGTAAGCTTCCTTAAGCTGTGGAGGCTGCTTTTTATTACGCGGGTCGTATGATCGTTTGACGGGTCAATAACATAAAAAAAAACAAGAAGTGTGTCGGTCGTCTCTTTGAGTTCTAAGCGAAATTCCATTACAGAATCATACGAGTAGAGCTCTTTAAACCCTTAGGGATAATACGAAATATGCTCACACAATATACTCAAGTACATGTTTGTGTTCTCGGTTTGGTTGGTGGTAGGACTAGTCCGCCTGGCGAGCTACCACCATCTTATCTAAATATATCGCCGTAACATCAATGTTGATAGCATTGTTGTATTCGCAAAACCAAAGTAATCGCAGATGCGATGCCGGCGTTGAGGCAGGAGTTGGATCTTGAGAAGGGAGTAGGAATTGGGAGGGGGGATGGTAAGAAATGGGCCTCCGGTACTTTCACTCACCGGACGAAACACAACAGCAACGAGTGTCATTGTTTCACGCCGATATTCTGTGAGAGGGTGGTATTACGCCGGGCGAGCCGGCCCATTTCGTGCTGCAACGCAGCGTGGCTCTAACACTCAGACAGTGACACTCATTTAGCACCACCTAGGGGCATGTATTTATTCTTTTATTTATTTATTTATTTCTATAAAAAAAAGTTTATTTTTCCTATCACAAAATAGGTCCATTTGGCTAAGGCTTATTAACTAATAAGATAGCATCGTATATTTGTGAAAGACCTATATTTGTGCCTGATAAAGGTTTCAGAAAAAAAGGAAACCTGGGCTATAGGTCGCCACACAGACCCTCCCTGCAAATAGTAACTATTTGTTTTAACAAAGTTCTTAACAAATTATGGTCAAAAAGAAAAACAGATCGAAACAAATGAGAAACAGATAGCCTATCCTATGTGAGCGTGCGAGTGTATTGGATGTTTGTAAATATATTATGTATATAATATATACAAGTGTGTATGTGTGTGTGTGTGTGTGTGTGTGTGTGTGTATGTGTGTAGGGGTGTGTGTGTGTGTGTGTGTGTGTGTGTGTGTGTGTGTGTGTGGGGGTGTGTGTGTGTGTGTGTGTGTTTGTTTCACTAGCTAAATATAGCAGCCCTTCAAAAGAAAAAAACAAAACATCAATTCCGATAACGAATAAAAAATTAATAAAAAAAAAAATGGGCCAAAAGACACAAAATTAAAAATAATTGTTATTACTGAAGCCTAAGTGACATAGTCTTAATTATATGTTTATAATAATAATAACAACCGGTATTGAGTTTTATAAGTAATACACTTATTAGGAGGAGCTCGATGGCGCAGTGGTTAACGCGCCCGGTCTACGAGTGCTGAGGTTAAGCAACTTTCGCAAAGGCCGGTCATCGGATGGGTGACCAAAAATTTGTCATCTCGAGCTCCTCCGTGCTTCAGAAGGCACGTTAAGCTGTTGGTCCCGGCTGCGTTAACAGTCGTTAACAACCACCAATCCGCACTGGGCCCGCGTGGTGATATATGGCCCGTTCTCCCTATCCTCGTGCCTCAGCAGTGGGGACATAAAAAATGAGCTGATGATGATGATGATGATGACACTTATTAATGAGTGAAAAAAAACGTCAATTTCATAGGTAAAGACCCAATTTAAGCTTACGGGGGACAGAAGTGTCCTCCTTACTTTTACGCAGTGTTTAGTTTGAGACTACTTATGTTTTTAGGTCATCACTACATGCGGCGGAGTGCTGAGCCTCAAAAGAGGTTTCCCTTGGCGTTAACTTACTATCATGTTACAACTTGTTGTTTAGAAGTGGTGAGCGTGTGCAGTTCTTCTCATAAATTGAATTTTAAACTTTGTAAAACTGTTGAATCATATTATATAAAGGTAAGTTATGTTTTGTTACTAAAGTTTGTTCTGACATACCTTTCTACAAACTGTCGTAAGTAGCATTTGATACTTTTTCAGCTTTGCGGTTTAGTGCTATATTCTTTTTTACTAGTTTCATTACAATAGTGTCTGTCACCCTTTTTGCAAACTGTCGTAAGTAGCATTTGACATTTTTTCGATTTGATACTAGTACATATTTTTTACTACAGTTCCCTTCTTTTGGATACAGCAAAAACGAAGAAATTGCACACGCCCGCCTGTTTCATAACATTTTATACTAACATTGTTGTTGGTAGGCAAAATATTTTGAGACGATTCAAAAGCGCTTATTCAGTAAGTTTACTTGAATAGAGTATCAATTATTTTATTTTATTGTATTTTCTATATTCATAAAAAGCTTAATTATAATAGGTATATTGGTTTAAAAAAGTTGGAACTTCGTAAGCTCAAAATGGCATTTAAAAGCTGCTTTAATTTATTAAATGATTCCAACACCATCTTAACTTCAAGATTGATCTTGAAAAATTGGATATCGTTTTTTCACCACAAGCTCAAGGAATTACTCCACAGACTTGATATTCATAGAAGGCTCTTTAAGTCTGCCTGAATATCGATGAGACAGACGGTTTCCTATTCTCAGCGAATACAGAAGACATTACATTATTCACGACAGATTTGTTATCGAAACGATCTTAAAATCTGCGCAGTAAGTGTTGAATTAGCGTGAGCATTATTCTGTTTTACATATGCTCTTCTTTTTAAGATTTAGGTCAGACTTAAGTTGCGAGTGTAATGTAAATTAGTTATCTATTCAGATGGTTGGAAGATGGGCTAATTTAATGAGCGGATTTTAATCCAATGAGGTTTTGTTTTTTGCGTTTTTGCTTGGCTTAATTCCGGTGACAGGGCGGTTATAATGGAAGTCTCTCCTCCACAATGGGTTTTCCCCTCTGGGACACCAGTAATCCAGCAACTTAAATTAATTTTACTTAAGACGCGACGTTTTTACAATGTTTACTACATAATCACATAACATCAGGTGAGATCAAAGCACTGTGCTTACCCGTAAAATACCTATATCACACTAATATTATAAATGCGAAAGTTTGTGTGTATATGTGTGGGTGTGTGTATATTTGTAGTTTCTTCACGCTGCAATGGATGGATGGATTTGGATGAAATTCGGCATACAGATAATTTATAACCAGGATTAACACATTGGATAGTTTTTATCCCGATATTCCCACGGGAATGAAACTCATACCGTTTCTCTATATTTGGTGATTTGATGTTGGGAATAGATCCTATTTGGTAGTTTTTTATACTTTTTTATTGAAATTTTGACAGACTTTTGAAACTGTCAAAGCGGTACGAAGTCCGCCGGGTCCACTAGTTAAAAAATAAAGCCTATGTTACTCAACGCTAATGTAGCATTCTAATGGTAAAATATTTTTTTAAATCGGTCCAGTAGTTTTTGAGTTTATTCGTTGCAAACATATACATACAATACATACAAAAATACAAAGGTTTCTTCTTTAACAAGTAATTTTATGTACCTATAGATTATTTTCCATATATTCTTTACAATTATAATTACAATTGGTATCATAAAAATGACTTATGCGCCTCCATTATCGTGACACGTAGAACATAGCGTAAGTCTCATCAGTAAAAACCGACAAAATAACTTAAGCAATCCCCCAAAAAGTTTGTCAGTCCATGTACCAAACACAGCGTAGTACAAGAACTAAAAAAACCTGTAAAGATTCTCTAACCATTCTTTCTTATGCACTGCAATAATAGTTCCGTAACAAAAGACGTAGGCGTCCAAGCTGTACGAACCCGAAGATTCGGCACTGCGAGTAAGCACTCCAGATATCTTATCCCATTGTCAACAGGACGAATCAGTTGGTAATTGAACAAGAATCTGTAACAATTCCCCGGCGGGAGCGCGCGGATCTTCCTCCATTATCAGGATTACGGGGAGGAATCTTTATGTGAATTGGGATTGTGCAATGTGCAAGCTTTAATGTTGGAACAGATTCTTGGCGGGAAAGTGAAGAGTCATGTCTGCGTTTTGTTTTATTTTCTAAAATTTGTGTTATGTCGAGTATTAATGTGAAATAATGGCTGATTATTAACCGTCAAGTGTTCGTGAGTGTGCATGAGTGTTGGCAAATGAAACAAAAGAGTGCAACGTCACTTTTCAAATTCTCTCAAGAAGTCCGTCCGAAGACTTAGTAAAGCCCCACATCTTTACTGAGATACTCGAAGGGTTGGGGGGTATATCATTTTTCATTTCTCATTTCTATTATCATTCATCATCATACAGGAAAGAAATATTGTTTATTTATGTATTACTTTACTTTGTTAGAAAAATTACTTTGACACTGGCTAAATGTGCTAATCGCACGAAGCCATCAACTAAAAGAAAACAAAATGTTGGAACATATATTTTTAATCGGAGATTGAAAACAGTAATGTTATTGAAACGTTTCAATTGAGTTATGGTAAGCGTGAACATAACTAGAGCATAAGGGTGCTTAGTGTGAGTTTTGTTTACTATCCGTATTCATTCGATTACGTTTACGAAAACGAAAATTAGTATGGCATTGAAGCAGCGCCTCCTGGCGTCATGCGTGGAGAGTAAAAATGTTGCTATACACATTCTCGTTTTCGTTAACGTGATCGAATGGCGAATGAAAGTCGCACGAGGTACCCAGAGTGAGAGAGAAGAGTTCTTGAGTGAGGAAGAAACTCTTGCTGAGTTTTTTGCCGGCTTTTCTCAGTACAAAGCTCTCTAGACTAACGAATCGATGGCATAGTGACGTCTGACGATCTGGTGAAGTTGCTGGATGCGAGCAGCACAAAACCGGTCGTTGTGGATATCCTTTGAGGACCTTTTGTACAGCAGTGGACGTCTTTTGGCTGAAATGATGATGTGAAGCTAAAGCTACGACCCAGGACTGAGACAGGAATGTTATATTATGGTTTTCCAAAGTTTACGCGAACACTGTACATTGAAATGAAAAATCTTTTTTCGAACGAACCCTTTGCATGATCCATGGTGACGGGATACTAAGGTGTTGGTTGTTTTAAAGCCTTTACATATTTCAGTATTCAATATTCATTGTTTTTCCACCATAATTGAGTGAGTCAAATACGGAAATATAAGTTTTTATTTTTGGAAAGAGATTGCTGATTGACTCAGATGGCATTTTCAGCTTCACCGGGCTTGTTTGGGGGCGGCGAGAAACTTAAAGGGTTCCTCAAGCCATGTAAAATGAATCAGCTTTGGAGGCCTTCTAGAGGGAACGGTATCGCGCACTAGTGCGCGTTCCCGTGCCCTACTAGATTCTCCGAAGGGTTCGGATTGGATCGGGGAGCGGAACCACCCGAGGGCGCCTCTAAAGGCTCGGACCTCAGCTCGGGTAGACCGGGCCGCGAAGGAGGAGAGAAGCGCCCAGGTACATATCTGTACCTGGTATAGAGCGCGTGTGAACCGGTTCTTCGTACCCTTGTTCTACGTTGTCTTGGACCTAAACTAGTGTGCATGTTTAGTGTATTCTGTAAATGAGTAGTGTTATTTAGAGGATCGGGCGGGGGAAATATAAGTATGTTGTGACGTTGAAGAAAGTAGTAACTTTACCATTTACCTCACCATTTTGTGAACAGGAAGAATCAGTTGGTAATTGAACAGAAATCTGTAATAATTCCCCGGCGGGCAGGAGCGCGCGGATCTTCCTCCATTATCAGGATTACGGGGAGGAATCTTTATGTGAATTGGGATTGTGCAATGTGCATGCTTTAATGATGAAACATTTTTTAAAGTTTTAAGTAGAAAATGAATATTGTTACAGCACACATATGCACTTCGCTTCTTAGCGTTTCGCTATTATTTACACTTTTAAAGTAAAATATTTTTCTAACCAATGAATTCTGATAAAAATTTGAAAACACAGAGATCTAACAAGTTAGCGAACGACATAAAAAAAATGTTTTTTAAATATATGCGATTTAAAGTCGAAAGAGAAGCTTGATGGCGCAGTGGTTAACGCACCCGTTCTGCGATTGTTAAAGCTTGGCAATTTTCTCAAAAACCGGTGCAACGCCAAATTTAAAAAAATATTTTACGCGGCAAATGACTCCATTCCACCTAATATTAAGTGGAAATGGAGTCCAGACGCGAAGAAAACTGGTGGATCGTGAAAATCAATTTATAGCTCCTCCGTACTTTGGAAGGCAATCGTGCAGTGGTGACATAAAATAAACTGGTTATGATGATGGTTTAAAGTCCACCACAGAAAGACTAAAATTACACATGATTTCATTTGAAAAAGCTATTTTTAACGTATTTTCTCTAAGAAAGTCTGCGTCGCAATCTTTACGGCACAAGCCTATACCATCGTTGGCATTATGCAGATTAGATGTCTGCTTGTCTTGTACAATCGAACGAGAATCCGCTCCGTACCGTCGCGTCGCGTCGTGAATCAACTCGATATGCTAAATCCGTATTTTGCATTCGAGTTACAATCGGTGGGGTATTTTATAATATTTTTTTGACACGAAATTGACGCTAATGGCCGCTTGGGTGCCTAGTGTGAATTTTATTTATAATCCATATTCATTCGAGAACCAAAATTAGTATGGCATTGAAGCAGCGCCTCCTGGCGACTTACGAGAGGAGTTATAATTTTGCCATACACATTATCGAATGGCGAATGAAACTCGCACTTGGTACCCTGTCATTACAGCGTAATCGGACGTTTTGTGGGCGGTGAGAAACTTAAAAAGCTCCACAGGAACCAGTGATCAACATCTTTTCTTTAATCAGTAAATATAGTAGACAGCAAATGATTTAGTCTTGGGCAACAATTGAATACAGACCAGCTGCTTCCTAGCAAACATCCCCTAAAATTTCAATGAAAATCTTTATATATTTTTCTTTAACGTTAAAAAGAGGCAAACGAGCAGGTGGGTCACCTGATGAAAAGAAAAAAAAAACCAAAGAAATTGCAGATGCGTTGCCGGCCTTGAGGAAGGAGTTGGATCTTAAGGAGATAGGAATTGGGAGGGTGGGGTGAGAGACGGACCTTCGGTACTTTCACTCACCGGACGAAACAACAGCAACGAGTGCCATTGTTTCACGCCGATATTCTGTGAGAGGGTGGTATTACGCCGGGCGAGCCGGCCCATTTCGTGCTGCAACGCAGTGTGGCTCTACCACTAATATTTTGGCGACGATAACTGCGTTGATCACTGGGCTCAAAGACTGGTGCCAATACGATATGACAAATTTAAGCCATCTGCTCGAAACATTCTCAGAGGAATTCGCCGGGCTACCTACCATCATCTTATCAAAATATGTCACCATAACATCAATGTTTGTAGCATTGTTGTGTTCCGGCAGCGAGAGATAAGTTAGCCAGTGCCTCACTAGTTGAGGATCCCGGGTGAAGTGCGTTTCCATCCTTAGCCTTATCATCACTTAACATCAGGTGAGATCAAGGCACTGCGCTTACCCGTAAAATAAATAAAAAAATGGTTTTAGGGGGCATGGCATCACACAAGGGGTCTGATATGTAGGTTCGAAAGTCGTCGTTGCGACGCACGCTGTTGCGAAAAATGTTCGTGTCGTACGAGTCGTGCGTTCGATTCCTATACAATAGATTTAAATAGGTAATTTAATCGCAACAATAGATTAAGATTGAGATCCTTGGGGGAGGCCTTTGTCCAGCAGTGGACGTCTTTTGGCTGAGATGATGATGATGATGATGATGAATAGATTCCGATACCGTGACTATCGATTTAGCGTGTTCGCGAATCCGTCATTCGATACAGCGGTTTTTGATACAACGGCTTTTCGAAAGGGCGTACCACTTGAATTTTTTTTCGCAACAGCGTGCGTCGCAACGACGACTTTCGAACCTGCATATCAGACCCTTACACAAGCGTGTTCCCTCGCCCTACTAAATTCTCCGAGGAGTTCGGTTCGGATCGATGTATTTTATAAGACGCATCGGGAACGACTGCGTCGTTAATGTAATTTGACAAGGTAGTCTTCAGAGACTTCCTGAGAGTTTCCTGACAAATTGTTGACGATCTCTACGTATTTGCTGCCTCTGTCATATACATAAGTGAGAGTGTTACAAAAATTTTGGACAGACTATCTGAAACTTATTTCGACGACGAATCATAAACTCATAAGCGTTTTTTTATTGATTTAATTAGTACCTACAATAATATTCGTGCTGCATGTGGAGGCTGGTCTGCTCTTGCATACTTTTTTATTATTATTAACTTTTTTATATTAGAAGGAGGCAAACAAGCAGGTGGGTCACCTGATGGGAAGCAATCACCGCCGCCCATGGACACCCACCCGCAAGACCAGAGGAGTCGCAGATGCGTTGCCGGCCTCATATAGTTCAGCTTTGTGAGTAGTGTATGACATTGTGAAAATTTAAACTGGTAACTGATGAAAATTTCCAAACTTAGATGTTTCATTTATTTTGATTTCTTGTTTTTTTTACATGTTGTGATTTTCCTTTACATTTTGTGTTTTTATTTGTAATGGAAAGTGCCCTTGCTGAGTTTATTGCCGGTTCTTCTCAGTACACCCTGGTCTCCCGCCCAGAGTAGACTTACGAACCGATGGCATAATGACGTTCATAGAGCTATTTGTAGCCGAAACAGAATAAATGATTAAAAATTTTGAATTTTGATAGATAGATAAATACTTTATTGCTCACACAAATAAAAACAAAAAACAAGTACACATAATCTTAAAGCTAGCAAAGGCGGTCTTATCGCTTTAAGCGATCTCTTCCAGACAACCTTTGGTTTAGGAAACCACAAAAGGAGATAGAGGAAGTGCGCAAATACAGTAGAATATAATAGAATCATATAACAGTACATAAAAAGACATACATATATATATATATTTGAATTTATTATACAGCGTAGGAAGGAGTATACCGACAAATTATAACCAAAGATTCTAATGCCTATTTGGACAAAAAAAAGTAATATAAACATGGGCCAGTAAAGCCTAATTTTCGAGCTTTAATTTTTTAAGTAATTCACAAGTTCAAAAAATCTCAAGGGTAACACGCCCTAACTATTTGACGTAATCACACACACCTTCACACAAGTACATAGTAATAATTAATAATCAATGTCTCACACTGACGTTGACTTCATTCGTCGTTTATCGTATTTTGTCGGAGTCTTTCGTGAAGTTTGACGTTTTCTATTTCACACTTTGAACGTAGGTTTTGTTTACAAGGATGTACTGTCGATAATTATTATTTTTGTTCTAAAAATAAAGTAAGTTAATTACGCAGTTTTAGACCCATATTGATATAACATAATTTACTCGTAATACCACCAGGAATCCTAGGTTTCAATTTGTCGGTATACTCCTTCCCACGCTGTATATTTGAATTTAGGTAATAAGTAATGAATGCTGTGTAAGCTATTATTAAGCCTGTACATATGTAATTTTAAAAGTCAATGATTTTTTACCTACTTTTATTGTGTTTGGCTGTAAGCTTACCTTAATAAATAAATAAATATTTGAATAAGTTAAACTTTGCATTACTTTAATCAGATGCTCCTCCTTACTGCTTACTACTCCCATGGACTAATAATATACTATACTTCTAATATTCGTAAGGAGCATGTTTCGATTAAGTTTCTGTTTAGAGATTTCTACCACCAAACCATTTTAATACGTAATCCTAAAAAATGAACATATTTTTGTTTTTGTATCGGTTATCTTTAAGCCTAAAGGCTTTTACTCTTTAAGCCGAAGATTCTATTATCGATATCTGTCAACATACGATTATGGGCGCTTTATATGTTAATACAAAAGTTGTTACAGCGCTTTGTACAACGAAGGAAACGATAATCAAATACTTGATTACAAGAGCAGGCTTGGTACAAATGTGAATATTTGAAAAGTATCTTTGTCATCGTGTTCAGTTCCCGTTCATGTCGTAAGAACCCACTAAGGGCCAAGGGTTCCAAGATGCTCGCACGCTAGCAATCTATCACTGCTGTTATTTATTCCGCCTCGGAGCCCTACTTGATTTGGATGGCATATCTACCTCTTTTTGGAAAAAGGACGTGGAAGCATGTTACATTTTATGTTAAATTTAAGTAAAAAATATGAAATACTCAAATACCGGACAAATTGAAACGCTTTTGAATTTGATTTAAAACGTTCAAAGGATAACAAACGCGAGTAGTAGGTGAAAATTGGGGTTTCCAGATCAGAGATCTGGAAACCTCCAATTTTCACCATTTTTTATATTTTTATAATGTTTCACTATTCATCTAATCAATAACCGAATATGAACTTTAAAAAGTACCTTATAATACACTCGTATGGTACCGAATTGTTGATCTTTCGATATATTCATTTTTAATAAACCACTGTTATATTCGTCGATTCGACGGATGCAAATGTTTGCAATCGAATACTATGTCATTCAGCATGTTGTTGCAGTGTCGCCGAAGGCGGAATGATACTCACTATCAAATGACGCTTAATATAGGTACTTAGAAAGATGAGATTACGTCATTGTTTTGGAATTCAATATAATTATTCCTACTAATCTTTCCATATAAAAATAACAACGTTGTTTAAGAGAATAAATAAAAATGCGACTAAATCTAGGTTCTTTTAACACGTTTTTATTAGGTTGCTTTTTATCAGTAGAAATGACCACTTAATTCGTTGTAACTTAGCCGATATTTTTTTTCACTTATCACATGTAGTGTTAAGACATTTGTGCATAAACGTTTCAGAACTAATGTTCTGTTTGTTAAATGCATTCATACAATTTCATAAATCCCTAATTAGTAGAGCCTAATATTTATTTTATTCCAATACTTAGAGGTGCCGATGTTTGTGTGAGTAAATAAAAGAATATGTACCATATTATAGTATAACATTTATTAAGAAATATTTACATTGTCTGTAACTTTAGTAATAAGTTCCTTAATCGATTTATAAATATCGTCCACGTATACATTTTTCACTATATGTTGGACACAAATTTCTGCATCACATTTGCACAGTGAATCTGTGCTATTAGAAAAATGATCAACATCATATATTTCTATTCTTATTACTTTTCCACCACCACACGTTCGTTTTTTTGCATAGGTAAAGACGGAAGAGTTATTTTTCAGCTTCTTGCTGGGAGGCTCGAGATTTAATCGTTTTTCAGTTCTCGGCTGGTGCACGGTGTTCATAGGAACAAAGTTAAACAGCTCGTTTTCGGAGTCCTGAAAAATAAATAGGTAGGTACTTAATAGTATATTAACACTGTAATAAGGAAGTTAATTTAAATAGTATCTACGAGTAGTTTTCGTAAGATATATTGATTGAAACTGAAATACTTCTATATATTTTATCAAAATTACAGTTTTATTTAATGGTAAGTAAACTATATATATATATATATATTTAAATATAAACAAGTATTTAATTTTTATATTATTATTTTTGTTATTATAAATTAAAAACACTCACCGACATTTAGAAATATTATGAACAGCGTCGCTTATAAAAAATAACTAATATTATTTTCTTTTGAAAATCCCTTTATATATTAAATTAATATTCGATCATAGAGTTCAAAATTGATGCAATTATTATGTGTTTATATCAATACCATAAAAGTAAACGCGACTCATATGACACTATTATTGAATGCGGTAGGTAGCGGCGCGGCGCCGCCGCCGCGCGCCGGCTGCCGCAATGATGTTGGATGTTGTTTTATCTTACGAAGACCGATGAATTAAACGAGTTTCAACTGTATAGCAAGGAGATAAGAGTGTCGACGATGGATTCCGTGAGATAGAACGCAACTTATACTTAGAACCGTAAAAGCCACGAATATCGGGACAAAGTTTAAGTACCAATTTAAGTAGGTCTCACTGTGTATGAAGTTTGCTTTATAGCATGGTTTAACTTTTTCTGGTATTATTATCAACTAGCAACCGCCCGCGACTTCGTCTACGTGGAAAGTTTTTTTTTGCTATCCCTTGGGAAAAAATATTTTTTTTTTTTTTTTTTTTTTTTTTTTTTCGGATGAAAGATCCTTGCCTGCGTTCACATGCAAATTTCACGATGATCGCTTCATGTCGTAACAAACAAACAAACGGACTTTCGCATTTATAATATTAGTAAGGATAGTTAGTATTGTTTGGTGTTGCATTTGAGGTGGTGTCGATTGTACATTATAATCTACTAATAAAATAATTTACATATATTTTCTGTTTGTTACAATTTCTTTGATATGTTTACTGAACAATAATTATATGTGTAAAGCCGTAGTATTTTAGTAGTATGCCGGAACGGGTGCTATTTGATCACTGCCTAAATAAATATATGATTTAGTTATGAGTATTTAAGGTTGAGATTTGAAGTTTTTGTTTACTATTGCTAGGCATTCTTTTATGGATAAGTCCTGATTCAGGATTTTAGGATCACGCGTACGTTACTTATATGGAAAAACTCACGTGGATTTCATGCTATTTAAACGCGAGAGAAAATCAGGGACCTTAATTCAGCTTCCAGGAGCACGGAATAAACATCAACAACAAAATATTAACCTCTGTTCACCACTAAGGAAACATGTAAGTAGTATATCATTCATAATTATATAAGATCGTATTCATATCTAAGGATTTTTCATTAAATGGTATTGAAGGGCCTCTTTATGACAATTGTAGGCGACAGATTATGAAATGTAATTATTAGAACATATCATTATATAACAATGAATTATCTACAATGTTCACGTTATCAATAAAAAATAATGGAGGCTTAATATTATATTAAGAATATTTTATTGTTAAAGTTACAATGCCAACTTAATTATTGTTTCTTTTTAGGTCTCAAGAAAACGCAGAGACCCTCTTTCCATCCGACGACGAGGTTCAACCACCACCACCTCTGAAAAAAGCCAAGAAAAACAAGCAGGCGCCATCTCCACGCACAGAGCCGGCGCCGGCTCGGGCATCTTGTTCGTCGTCGAGAGCGAGTCCGGCGCCGCTGCCACCGTCGCGGTCATCAGCTTCGAAGAAACCATATTTCAAGCCGATTCCTCCAAAGAAGCCCACGACGGCGTACGATCTCTTCGGAACTGACAGTGAAGACGAGGGGAAGGGAGATATCCCTATTACCGGTAAAGCACCAGCCCCGTTAACTTCTTATCTAACACGACGCCTTGCAAACGGTCAGTCACGTCAAACATTCGATCGTAAGCCCGGATCGCACTATATAGATTTGAAAATATACCGGTGCGATGAAATTGATAAAGTTCAGCCGATACATAGGTGGCGGCAAGCTATAGTGACCGTCAAAAATCAAACGTATGATAACACGGATGCATGGCAACACCTAGCTAATTTTATTATGGCAACCAGAAAAGAATTTATGAATTGCCCCCAGACATTTGTTAGTAACTATAATAGTGCTTTATGGTAAAAAATAAATAGATAGATAGGTATTACTATAATATAACTATACTATAACTACATATTATAAAAATATAACGATACACTTAATAACATACTTTATTATTCTATTTCAATATACGTTACTACTAGGATATTTAATCACTATTACAATGATATATTCAAACTTACTACTTAATTATAATTTACCTTACTTATTGAAAACTATCTTACCTATTGTATTCAATCAATACCGATACTTACAGATTAGAAGACAAAAGTAACATAGGTTAAACTTACGCTAGACATTTAAATAAATCATGTTATCATTGATATAATTTTACTTATATATTAAAGAAGTTTTATAACAATTTCATATTTCTTATTTTTCTTTTCTTACAGTTTCACCGATACCAGAAAGAACAAATTACAATGATATAATTATTTGTGAAAATTGTCACACTGAAATACCAAAAAATGAATATCTGTATCATTTGAGAACGAATTTACACAAATCTAATTGCATATTAAAAACTGATTATGAAAATATTGATATTATAGCTACGGCTTTTAAAAACAGAATAATAACTTACAAACTGAATCCATCGATGGAATACCTTACACCTGAGGATTTCCTAATGGATAATCAGCATCAAGTATTAAAGTTAATTAATGATTGTCTGATTAAACATAATTGTGTTAAGTTAAACTTTGAGCTCTTTGCTTACTTTATTCTATCACGATCTGGTGAGCAAGAGCTTAAGTCTTTCAACACAAAATACGAAATCATATATAATAGTACTGATATAAATGAATTATATTTGAAAACAATAAATATATTTGAGAGAAAACTGTCGGAATTCCAGCACCGTGAATCTGGCTGGTCTTGTTTTTCTATAAGCCACCTAGAAGTTAATATTAATAAATATTCCCCTTTGAAAGGGGGTTCTTACATTGATTTACCATATGATATAAAAAAAACGAGGAGTTGCTTAAATGTACAAAACAATGATAACTATTGCTTTTTATGGAGTATTGCAGCAGCATTATATCCAGCAAAATCTAATGTTTGCAGAACAGATTCATACCCATATTTTACAACACTGTTTAATATAGATGGTCTATCGTTTCCACCATCGAATTATGATATTAAAATGTTCGAAAAGATTAATCCTAATATAAGTGTTAACATATATGGACTAGATGATAAAAACATGATCACTGGTCCTTTATACGTGACAAGTTTAAGAAAAAAACACCATGTGAATTTACTATACTTTGAACGAAAAGGTTGTGGTCATTATTGCTTAATAAAAAATCTATTGAGATTAGTCAGACGTCAAATAAGTAAACATAAAGGTAAAATGTATCTGTGTGAGACATGCTTACAAGTATTCACGAGTGAAAAAAAATTTTGTGAGCATACTACGTGTCCTAATGTATTGACAGTGTTGCCTGAAAAAAATAGTATTCTTCAGTTTAAAAACTTTGAAAGAAAACAAAAAATTAATTTCGTTATTTATGCAGACTTCGAAAGTATTTTGCTAGATTGCAGCGTAAGTAAAACTGAAAACACTCGAACATATAAGGTTCACGAACCTTCATGTTTTGGTTACTATATTTGCTGTTCGCATGATCAGGACTTAAATAAGTATGTTACATATAGAGGACCTGATTGTGTAGAAGTATTTATAAAAAAATTGATTGATGATTTAGAAAACATTTACAGTATGTTATCAAATAAAATGCCAATGACGTCTTTAACAATAGAACAAGAAAATGATTACAAAAATGCTACAAAATGTCACATCTGTAACCATTTGCTCTTTGATGACAAAGTAATGGATCACGATCATATTACATCTCAGTACCGAGGCGCAGCTCACTCTCATTGTAATTTAATGTATCGAGTATGTCCGTTTGTCCCCGTTATTTTTCATAACTTAGCTGGTTATGACTCTCACCTATTTATTAAAGAATTAGCGAAGTATAAAGGAGCTTTTAAAATAATACCAAAAACCAAAGAAAAATATATGTTTTTCACGAAAATATTTCAAACAAGGAATACTCCAAGGCCTATTCAAGTTAAGTTTATAGATTCTTTTCAATTCCTTAATTCAAGTTTAAATGTATTAGCCGAGAATTTGACTGAAATTGACTTTGTTAACTTATCAAAAGAATTTCCATATATTAATTATAATCAGTTGAAGCTACTAAGACAAAAAGGAATTTATCCCTATGATTATATTAATGCGAACTCAAAATATAATGAGACTCGACTTCCACCTAAACATTGTTTTTACAATAGTTTGAAATGCGAACATATTAGCAATGATGAGTATACCCATGCTCAAAATATTTGGCACTCATTTAATATTAAAACGCTTGGAGAATATACAGATTTATATTTAAAGACCGACGTGTTACTTCTTTCTGATGTATTTGAAAAATTTAGACAGACTTGTTTGCATCATTATCAACTCGATCCAGCCTACTATATTACAGCACCTAGCTTAAGCTGGGATGCGATGTTACTGTATACAGACGTTAAATTAGAATTAATAAATGATTTACAAATGTATGAATTATTGGAAAAAGGAATTCGTGGGGGCTTGGCACAATGTTCTCTACGTCGCGCTAAAGCCAATAATAAATATTTACCGGACTATGATGCTTCACAAAAATCAACTTATTTAGTTTACCTTGACTGTAATAATTTATACGGTTATGCGATGACAATGAAAATGCCAATTTCAGAATTCCGCTTTCTGACAATCGATGAAATTAACACCATAAATATAGTTACGATATCTGATGATTCTGAATATGGATACATTTTAGAAGTAGATTTGGCTTATCCCGAGAATTTACATAATATGCATAGTGATTTACCATTTGCTGCGGAGAAGTTCATACCTCCTGGTGGAAAAACATCTAAATTAATTGCTAATTTATATGACAAATTCAACTATGTTATTCACTACGTCCACTTGAAAGAATGTTTACAAAATGGACTTATATTAAAAAAAATTCACCGTGTCCTAACTTTTAGACAAGAATTTTTTTTACAAAAATATATTGACTTGAATACAAGGTTACGGCAAGCTTCAACGTCTGCATTTGAAAAAGATTTTTTTAAACTTCTTAATAATGCTATATTTGGAAAAACGATTGAAAATAGACGCAAACAAGTCAATGTTAAATTAGTGACTATGTGGGACGATGTTAATAACACAACAAACAAGCACCTCGGCGCGGAAAAGTTGATTGCCAAGCCAAATCTAAAAAGTATTGCTATTTTTTCTGAAAACTTTGTTGCTCTGCAATTGAGTCCTGAAAAAATTGTCTTAGACAGACCTATCTATATAGGATTTACAGTTCTAGAATATGCAAAAACACATTTATACAAGTTTCATTACAATTTCATTAAAAATAAATATAAAAATCGGGCAAGATTATGTTATACAGACACAGATAGCCTTTTGTATTTCATAAACACTGAGGATTTTTATGAAGACATAAAAAGTGACGTTGCAAAATTCGATACCAGTAATTTCGAGGATAACAATTGCTATAACATCACGAGAGTAAATGCTAAAATTCCAGGTCTGTTTAAAGATGAACTTGGAGGTGATGTTATATGTGAATTTGTAGGTCTGAGAGCGAAGCTTTATTGTATAAACAGTTTAAAAACTCACATTACAAAAGCAAAAGGAATATCTAAAGCTGTAACTAGTCGTTTAAAGTTATCTCATTACAACAAAGCTTTAACAAGTGAAACAAATTTTAAATGTAAAATGAACATAATTAAATCCAGCAAACATGTACTATACTCTCAAGAAATTCGGAAAGTAGCATTGAATAAAAGTGATGATAAGAGACAGATACTTCCAAACCAAACAGAAACGTTACCTTGGGGTCACTGTAAAACATTGTTTTAAAAGTTTAATTTCTTAATATACACAGTTATAGTGTCTAAGTAAATTTGTATTACGATATCATTAAATAGTAATATAAGTAAGTACCATGAAATTGTGAAGATCAATAATATTACACTATGTTTATTTTTTTTGTGAAACCATAACCCTAAATATTATATGTATTATTATTATTATTTATAAGTTGTTAATAAAATATTGTACTCTAATTTTAATAAATTATATAATGATGCATAAGTTGTTAATTTTTTATATACCAATGCTGAACTACCTGCCCATGCCCACCTATATAAAGGCATGTAGCATATTTTAGTCTCATTTACAATGAAGTTCATTAAACAATCTGACACTTTAGAAGTGAACAACATAAAAATAGAAAATATTGCACACAAAGCTAAACATAGTATACTCTTGCCTGACACGATCCGATGTGTAATATGTGGTCCTTCGAATTGCGGGAAAACTAATGTAATGCTAAATTTACTGTTACATGAAAACGGTCTTAAATTTAAACACATTTATCTGTACTCAAAAACAGCTTTTCAACCGAAATATTGTTTCTTACGCCAAGTTATAAAACACGTTCCTCACGCGAAGTTATTTGTTTTTAATGAAAACAAAGATGTGATTTCGCCTAAAGATGCTTTGAAAAATTCAATAATGATTTTTGATGATGTCGCATGTGAAAATCAGATAAATATTCGTAATTATTTTGCTATGGGCAGGCATAGACAGATCGATTGTTTTTATCTGTCACAAACCTATACCAAAATACCTAAACAATTAATACGTGATAATGTCAATCTCCTGATTATATTCAAACAAGATGATATTAATTTAAAACACATCTATAATGAACATGTAACTACAGATTTTGGCTGGCTGGAATTTAAAAAGCTTTGCATGATGATATGGCAAGATCGATTTAGCTTTTTAACCATAAATAAAGATTGTGCTCTTAATAAAGGAAGATATAGACAAGGCCTTGATACCTACATTTATTTATAGAATAACTACGTATATAATAATATATATTCTTGAAAATAAGTTATTAGTGTTTGAAAATTAGCAAAAAGCGGTTGGGTATAGTTTCAAATAATGGACACGGAAATTAAAAAACAACTGATAAAATCTGTAGATAATATAAAAAATAAAATAAAGGAAATTCAAAATGATGAAGATGCTGCTAATTTGAAATTTAGAAAGGTATTTAAACCAATCACAGAAAATTTGGAGACAATGATAAAAGCTAATGACAAATATAAGCCCTCCCTAAATGTGTCTATTGATATGAGTAATCGTGATAAAGATGATGATCAAAACTCTTCTTTAGATTATGAAGACTTTAGTAAGAACGCACGGGTAGATTCAAATGAAAGCTCTGAATACTACGATTATACTGACGATGACAGAAGTCCTTATAAAAATTTAAACAATACGCTCAAGTCGCTAGAAAGGGATGAAGTAATTGGCATTCATGATAATAATATAAATGTACCGTTTGGGGTACGCAGTGAAAACAAAAAATTGATGATAGGCAACTCTAAAGTATCATTTTCTTCTACCAGTAATGCTTCGCTGACAAATAGAAATTATGTTGTGAGCGTTGGTAATAAACATTATGAATTAACACCGGGCTTAAAGGAACTTCTTATGCGCAACAAACCTAATCTCAAAATTGTTAATGAAAAAGATAAAATAACCTATAAAGATATACTTCATTACACAAATGCTCATAAAAGAAACTTTGATCCGAACGGTCAAATGAAGGGTGACAAAGGTTTAAAATATCGACAAATCATCAAACCATTGTTTTCTCAGCAAAATATGGTTGAAAACAAAAATTCGAATAAAACAAAGAGTGGTGGTAGTCACATACCAAAATATAAGAAATATAAAAGTAATACAGATTATATTTTCTGGGACGATCCCAACGAACTGATAGAAAGGCTTAAACTATTGATTGCGTCAAAAAATGCTGGTAATACTAATCATGATAACGAAATTTTATCTATAATTGAAGAACTAACAGAAGCTGGCATTATAAAAGAATAAAAAGCTTAGCACCGCTTATTAGTGATTAGTAACATAAGGAACATAGATCATGAATGTTGATAAACTCAATAGTGAGTTTAAAGCTACTCAAAAGCAAATTAAACACATAAATCTAGAGGATAAGATTGTGGCATCGTCGAGTGAATTCATATCCTGCTCTAGCTTCGACAAAGACTACATAGATCAATTTAAAGTTAATATTTTAAAAGAAATTGTGAATGTTAATAAGTTAATTGTAACTTTAACAAACAGAATACAAAAACTTGAAAAAAGTGTTGATATCAAAGATCTCGCAGGAAAATTAAATAAGCATTATGAGCAAAGCAGATGTTGTAAATGAAATCTGTAAAAATGCTAGAACTAATTATCCAAGAAGAAGTGTACTACTTAAAGATATAGACGATCTTTGGCAAGCAGATTTAATAGATATGCAATCAATGTCAAAAGTTAATAACGGTAATAAATACATATTGGCAGTTATTGATTGTTTCACAAAATTTTCGTGGGCTATTGGACTAAAGCAAAAGAATAAAGATCATGTATGTCAAGCTTTCAAAACAATACTAAAAACCGGACGTATTCCAAAAAATCTGCAAACCGATCTTGGAAAAGAATTTTATAATGACCAATTCAAAAAAATTATGAATAAGTTTAATATTAATCATTACTCTTCATACTCCACTAAAAAAGCTTCCATTGTTGAAAGATTCATCAGAACTTTAAAGAGTAAATTGTATAAAGAATTTTATATCAATGGGAATTACAAATGGAATAATGGAGTACTCAATAAAAAAATAAATGAGTACAATAACACCATGCATAGAACTGTCGGTCAGCCTCCGGCAACGATTTGTCATAATAATAAAGCAAGAGTAATGAAAAGGTACATAAAACTGGCTCATTCTAAAGAAATAAAAAAAAATAAAAAGTTTCAAGTCGGCGATTATGTGAGAATAAGCAAACACAAAGCTTGTTTTGATAAGGGTTATACACCTAATTGGTCCACAGAAATATTCAAGATTAATAAAGTACAAGAAACTAACCCTATAACCTATTTATTAGAAGATTCTAAATGTCGACCGATACTTGGAGCATTTTATCCACAGGAACTTCAAAAAACCAGACATCATGATGTTTATTTAGTTGAAAGAGTTTTAAAAAGAAAAGGAAACTTTGTATATGTTAAATGGCTAGGTCTCCCGACAAGCGAGAACAGTTGGATTAACAAATCAAATATATTATAAATCAAATATATTTTTTAGTTTCCAACACTAAATTATGTATGTATTTAAGTCATTGCTCATTATTCTTTCTTCATTCGTAATCAGTTCTTAAAACGATATAGACCATTGCAAAACAAATATTATCATTTTAAATTTTAATAAAATGAAAAAAAATCGATTTGGTAAGTTTTGTGATAAAGAAACAAAGTACAAAGATACATATACTAATAATAACAATAAACGTGATGTATCGTCTTCAGGGACAAGCTTGAAGAAAACCTTTAAGAACGTTGTTTCACGTACCAAAAAACATATAAAGAACATTAAACCTAAATGTAAAAAGGCTTTAATGGAATTAGCATATGCAACAGCGCAAGAATTAGCATCAGACTCATCTATTAACTTACCGAGAATTATACCTGTACCTAAAACTGGTGGATTTCTTCCGTTAATACCGATTTTTGCCGGCTTATCTGCTGCTGGTAGTTTGGTGGGGGGTGTTGCCGGAATCGCAAAGGCCGTAAACGCATATAAAACAGCCAAAAAACAATTGACAGAAATGGAAAGGCATAATAAGCAGATAGAAGCAGTATGCATTGGCAAAGGATTACATCTGAAGCCCTACAAAGAGGGACTAGGAATTTACGTTACCAAGAAAAAAAACTAAATTCTAGGCTGCCCAAAAGAGCTTTAACGAATATTGATATTATGGAACATTCATATAATATTCCCTTTTTTCGAGGTGTATTTATGAGAGACCAATTACCACGTAAACCTTACCCGGCAGAATGCGGTGTCATAAATCTCGACACTTCTAAAAACTCTGGAACTCATTGGGTAGCCTATGGAAAATTAAATGATAACGTAGAATATTTTGACAGTTACGGTAACTTAAAACCACCAAAAGAATTGATAAAATATTTAGGACCAAATATACATTATAACTATGATAATTTACAAAAAAATCATTTATACAACTGTGGACATTTATGTTTAAAATTTTTAAAGTCTTTTTGGAGCAGAAATATGTAAACATTTAGAATTAAGTAATGATTTAGTATTTACTTTGTTCAAGTTATAATACATATAAATACGATAACAACCAGTACTATATGCACATTCTTTAACTGTCTGTGCTAGAAGCTAGATAAGAATTGTTTATACTAAACCGATGATTGGTACATAGTATCTTAATATTTTTATTAAATAAAAAATCATGATAATTTTTAATAAAAATCTCACTACAAAAGACAAACGTGATATTTCGCATTCTATGTTGAAAGGAGTCAGACGTCTCAGTGTTGTAAAAACAAAAAAAATAACTAAAGAAAATAAAATATTTTTAAAAGATCTTGGATTTAAATTACAAAATGTTGCAAATCACAGATCTACCAAATCATGATAATTCGATTGAGAGCTATGAAATTCATAGTTACAATCCATATAGTAACAGCTTTAAAGACAATGATGAAATTAGAATACCTATTCACCAACAAGATACATATGTACTACCTTCAGGCAGTTCTATCTACATAGAAGGCTTCGCGCACGTGATTTCTAAAGACCCAGCAGTGAAAAAAGAAATAAGTTTTATCAACAACCCACTCTCATATTTGTTTCAAGATATACGGTATGAATTAAACGGTGTTGAAATAGATCGCATCAAAAATGCTGGAATTACTACGACGATTAAATCTTTTATCTCTATGAATGAAGGCGAAAATAAAGCAGCAGCAGTTTGGGGATGGAATTTAAACGGTACAAAACTGAAAGATGGTCATTTTAGTGGTGTTATCCCATTAAGTAAAATATTGGGATTTGCTGAAGATTATAACAGAATAATTATAAATTGTAGACATGAACTTATATTACATAGAAGTAGTTCTGTTTTAAACTGTGTAATTTTAGATAAAAATGATAATATAGCAATAGAAATTCAAAAACTTCAATGGCGTGTCCCTCATATAAAAGTTGCTGATCGCAATAAATTGATGTTACTCAAACATTTAGAAAAAAATCGTCCTATGCAGTTGGCATTTAGAAATTGGGACCTATACGAATATCCATTATTACCAAAAACTACTAAGCATTCATGGTCAGTCAAAACTGCTTCTCAGTTAGAAAAACCAAGATATGTAATTTTCGGCTTACAAACCAATAGAAAAAATGATAGTGCTAAAAGTTCATCGATGTTTGATCATTGTAAAGTTACCAACCTTAAGTTATTTTTAAACTCACAATATTTTCCATATGACTCACTTAATCTGAAATTTGATGAAGGTAAATACAGTATATTATATGAAATGTACGCTAACTTTCGTCAGTCGTATTACAGCGCTGCTGTCGATCCGTTACTTAACTTGGTTCAGTTTAAGGAAAAAGCTCCATTGTTCGTAATTGATTGCTCAAGGCAAAACGATTCTCTTAAAACTGGACCTGTTGATGTTCGGATAGAAATTGAATGTTCAGAACAGATACCAGATAATACAACTGCTTATTGTCTGATAATAAATGATCGGCTTTTCGAATACAAACCTCTAAGCAACATTGTAAGAAAACTATCATGAATGTGATCGTGGATGTACAAGGGTTCAAGGACGAATATAACCAATTTATTCCAAAGGAAATAGCGATCCTGTGGAATAGGCGCATAATTGTTCTGTTAATAAAACCACCATACCCATTTTATGAATTATCGAAAAAAGAACGCCTACAAGTAGCCTGGATAGAGAAAAATAGAGGAATTTATTGGAATGAAGGATACACGCCATACTTTAACTATAAGAACAATATAAGTGACTTTTTAAACAATAAATGTATATTAACTAAAGGTCATGAAAAAGTTTTATGGATTAAAGATATGTTTAATAACAATAGAGTATATAATTTAGAAGATAGAAACTGTCCTAGTTTAGTTACATTGTATGATAAATATTCATGTGCTTCAGATATTATTAGCTGTGTACATCATAACAATATATGTGCTTTAAAAAATGTATTCTGTTTGGACAAGTGGTGCAGAGAAAATGATATTTTTTAACTTCTCAGATCTCTTCTTCTCTTCCAAAATCGAAATATTGGGTGTTAAAAGATTTCGAGGGCTTTAGAAACCAATGCTTGAGTTCGGATATTTTTCTGTATTATATATTTATAAATCGATTAAGGAACTTATTACTAAAGTTACAGACAATGTAAATATTTCTTAATAAATGTTATACTATAATATGGTACATATTCTTTTATTTACTCACACAAACATCGGCACCTCTAAGTATTGGAATAAAATAAATATTAGGCTCTACTAATTAGGGATTTATGAAATTGTATGAATGCATTTAACAAACAGAACATTAGTTCTGAAACGTTTATGCACAAATGTCTTAACACTACATGTGATAAGTGAAAAAAAATATCGGCTAAGTTACAACGAATTAAGTGGTCATTTCTACTGATAAAAAGCAACCTAATAAAAACGTGTTAAAAGAACCTAGATTTAGTCGCATTTTTATTTATTCTCTTAAACAACGTTGTTATTTTTATATGGAAAGATTAGTAGGAATAATTATATTGAATTCCAAAACAATGACGTAATCTCATCTTTCTCCATTCATCATATCATCATAGAAAGATCAACAATTCGGTACCATACGAGTGTATTATAAGGTACTTTTTAAAGTTCATATTCGGTTATTGATTAGATGAATAGTGAAACATTATAAAAATATAAAAAATGGTGAAAATTGGAGGTTTCCAGATCTCTGATCTGGAAACCCCAATTTTCACCTACTAACGCGGTAACGAAATAACGTTATATCTGTTATACGTGCCTCTAATAATCAAAGGCAATGATAACTATGTTAAATAATAACTATGTTTACTCGTATATCAGTCAAATGTACTAAATATGATTGTGTTAACTTTCAAATCCAACGTAAATTATTCTAATAAAAAATCTTTATTTATTTATTTCTTTATTTATTACATGCCGGCTAACAGACTACATGCAATACACAATACACAGGCAAGTTATACAATAAAAACAAAATACAAAAGAGAGTTCACCAATAAGAATAAATCAAAAAAATTACATTTAGAAAATTAGGAAATTAAATCAATTAAATATAAACTACATAAACATATGAGATTCAACTTAAAATTAAGAAACTGCTGAGTCACTGCCACCAGCCGTCCCAGATTTCAGTCCCTTTATTGAATTCGGTTTACAAATAGATACACGTAAATTGCAACTATGTGTCGGTGCGATTTTAAGCGGTAACGGTTTTGACACCAATAGTAAGATAATTTATCAGTTATATTATTATTACTAGCGGCCGCCCGCAGTTTAACCCGCGTGGTTCCCGTTCCCAGGGGAATATCGGGATAAAAAGTATCCTAGGTGTCAATCCAGATTATAAACTATCTGTATGCCGAATTTCATCCAAATCCATCCATCCGTTGCAGCGTGAAGAAGCAACAAATATATACACACACACACACACACACACACACACACACACATACATACATACACACAACTTTCGCATTTATAATATTAGTGTGATTATTTTTTATTAGTTTTATCATTTTCATTGTTCATTTAAGTCATGAAAGTAACTACTCTTTGAAGTGTTTTTCCACATTTTCCTTTCGTTAGAAACTTATTTGCGTTAGAAGTCTATTATGCTACTCGTAGTAAGGATTTTTAAATTCAAATTCAAAATTACTTATACAGTTTAGGCTACAAATTAACTCTTTTGAATATCACTATGCCATCGATTCGTAATTCATCACGGGGCGGGAGACTTTATACTAAGAAGAACCAGAAAGAAACTTGGCAGGGTATTTCTTTTCTCCCTGTCTTTCACAGGCAGCGTCCCAAATTGGCGAATGTCCTCCCTGTCATAGAAGGACACGTTTCATTTTAATCACAAACATAAAAAAAAAAATTAAAAATCGATAATAATATTGCAAATCAGGTACCAATTAAGATTTAAACAATGCCATACAACAGGTCAAAAACTGAAGTGGGCGAAAACAAAAAAAAAGTCAAACTACAGATAATAAAAATAAGAAATTAGTATGCCAGAGCAGACCAGATTTAGGAGACCGCATGCACAACCATGCATGGCCGTTGTACGTACAGTACGTCCGAAAATCATTTCCAATTATTTGCCGTCCCAAAAGCGCGGTAACAAAATTTCCCCCAACAGATTTACGCGTTTCCAAATTAAATGTAAATGCAGCGTTGTTTATCGCAAATTAAATTTCCATAGCAACCCACAGTGGACTCGCTCGACCAGCGGAGTTGTGTCCACGGAAATTTTTCGACAAATTTGCGATAGTGCTTTGTTCAATTTAGATTAGTTCTCGGCTAGCAGGTGTTCATTGCATTTATTAAATGGACTACAACTTTGTTGACTGTTGTTTTGTTGAAAAGTTTTAGCAACAAGTTTTAATAACAAGTTTTAACAATAAATAACTGACCTGCGTAAAGTTAGTAAATAAATAGTAGTTAGTATATTATATAAAGTAAAAGCCAATAGGTACTTGATACTTTTGCTAACACGAGTAGAATAAATAAAATCATCATCATCATCATCATCATCATCATCATCATCATCTAAGAGCCCCTGCATCACATCCTGGATATAGGCATCTTCCATCCCCTCCATGAGTGATATTATGGTTTAAAAAAATACTTATGAGTAGCTGATGCCTGTAACTATTTCATTCGAAAGTGTTTCTAGTGTATACCTGAACTTTATAACACGAAAAGCTTCTCTATATAAGCGTTCGAAATAAAACATTTTAAAAGCGTTCGTCGAAACCTAGAAAACATGGCGTAATATTCCGCGTCCATTTTGTTCTTGTACAGTTTCCGTTACGCCCGGCTCGGAGGCAGCGCGCGATAACGTTCCACTGACGTTTGAAAACGAACATTCGAATTTAGTTATTGTTCTGAGATTTTAAAAATATTTTTTATTTTAATTTTTTAACAATTGATTAACTTGGTGTTTTATTTAACTTAACGTTACTTTTGATATACTTACAGTAGAAAAAGCATTGACGCATAGGTACTACATATAATTACGTGGGACTTTGGACTTTAATAGATTCAAAATAACAATTTTTTATGCGTTCTTATATTTTTGACTAAAACACAATGAATGACTAGTTTATCTAAAACAGCAAGTTTTATTATAGTATTCTACCCTCGTTGACCTCTGTCGAGTACACGAAAAGATTATAAAAAGATAAACCTTTTCTTTATATTACCTTAAAACTTGTGTATTTGCAGTTATCCTTTCTACTCTTTGAAACGTTAAGTTCATATCAACGTCATATAAAACATTTCAAGCCTAAATTGATACCAATGAGCTGTCTAAATAATTCCTTACTTTCGGTATAAGCCGAACGAATAAAAACGTCAAACCTGTCAAATTATCAATTCCATGTAGCGATGGAATACAAAAACGTCAGGTTGAATAAGGATGTAATATGCCAGAATCATTAGGGCTGTCGAAGTTTTGTTGACTGTTATTTTGTTTGCGTTTGGTATGTTTACCTGAATGTAGTTTATTTCCTGGACTTATGTGGTATGTTATGTTAATAAGCAAGCAACGAGCCTAATAAGATAAAGTATCGGGAGTAAAATATAAAAAAAACAACATTTATTTCAGGCAACAGACTATGGTACAAGATGGTATATTACAAAGAGGCTCATTTATTACATACGTTACAGACTAACAAATTATATAATCCAGGTCGCCATCCAGTCATAATTTGGGGATTCTGGACAAAATCGTGCCACTGGGCACGAAGTTTTTCGAAATATGTGTTGTTAGTAACTGTTGGAAAACTGTAAAATCTTTTTGTTAAGAATTTTATACAACGTATTTATAGTTTTTTTAACTGCTTTTGTACTATAAAAAATAATAACATACAAACTCTTTTTTTCTTAAGGATATAAGCTAATTCTAATGAAACTTTTAATGCTTATAGGACATTCAGAGCATCTTGCATTTGAAAAATACGGTTATTTAGTTATTTTTATGCAATTAGAAAATTTGCTTTCCAAAGCGGCCTACTACTTTAGCTGAACAATTTTTTTATGTGATTTATGTTGTGTTAATAACGATGATGTCAATGATGATAGCATTTAGGGTAACGGCACCAGTGTTCGGCACTTTAAGACACAATTTTAATTGCCAAAAAATAATATAGCCTTTGATTGAAATTTTACGGGATGGCCCTAGCGGTTTTAAAAAAAATATATACGGGCAAGCACAGTGCCTTGATCTCACCTGATGTTAAGTGATGATAAGGCCATTTGGTGGAAGCGCACTTCACCCGGGATCCTCAACTAGTGAGGCACTGGTAACTTATCTCTAGCTGGCGGAACACAACAATGGTACAAGCATTAATGTTATGGCGACATATTTAGATAAGATGGTGGTAGCTAGCCAGGCGGACAAACAAGTCCTACCACCAACCAAACCGAGTACACAAAGATGTACCCCCCGCTGGGAATCGAATCCGGGACCTCTGGCTTTAAACCGGTGGTCTTAACCACTAGACTACAGAGGCGGTTAATACTCTGCTCTGTTTTCGATTATCTACTGCTAAAGGCTAGAATCCTTTGGTGACCCTTATTTAAATGATTTAAGGAAAAAATATTGATCACTGGTTCCTGTCAAACACTGGTCCCCTTTAAGCTGCCCACGAAACGTCTGGTTACGCAGTAATGAAATAACCATAGGCAGCCATCAGCAAATTCTTGCCAAAAAATTATAAAATACACTACCGATGTAACTCGAATGCAAAAAATAATGATTAAAGGAAAAAATGTTGGCCACTATCCCTTGATGGAGAATGATAATACAATTACTAGGCGTGTGACAACCCTGCCGTACTACCCCCGCTGTATTGTTACTGACCTATTTCTGCGAACATTAATTGTCATCTACAGTTCGGGAACATATTGCTCTGTGGCCAGAAATAATTATGTGTGGAATTCAAGCAGACACAATGCAACCGGGAGCGATAAAGCCGCAGACGCGGGATAGGCCTAAAATGAATTAATATTCGATTTGGGTAATGTTCATTTCAATTTTGTATGTCCAAGTTATTAGTTTCGTTTGAAAAGTTTATTTTTTATCGCGGCAACCGTTCACTGGGGCTCTATTTTTGATTCTTTCGCCTCGAGTCGAGTGCTTGGTTTCTACTGATTTTCGTTCGACATTTGACTTTCCATATTTTTGAATCGCTCGACCACAGCGAGTGTCCTCACCCACTCGTTGCAGTCGAATCATCATCAATCAATCACAAATCATCAATCAATCAATCGTTATAATTATAGTAGTAGTAAGTAGCCTATCATCTGGCATATTATGGGCATTTAATAATAAATCACTGACCTACGCAACAATAGTTTCTCGATACTTTGCCTTGGATAATACGAGAATACCGTTAAAGTGTGTAAACCCCTAACACGTGTAGAAAAAAAAATCATCATCATCATCATGAGAACCCCTGGATCACATCCTGGATATAGGTTTCTTCCATCCCATTCATGAGTGATGATAACTTATGAACTATTTAATTCGAATGTGTTCCTAGTGTATACCTGAACTTTATAAAACGAAAAGCTTCTATAAGCGTTCGAAATAAAACATTTTCAAAAGCGTTCGTCGAAACCTAGAAAACCTAGAAAACATTTTGCCCTGGCCTAATGCCTCCATCATTGATCTCAGGTCATCGCTAAAACCAATAGGGGTAGAGTTAATGACCACGCTTGCCAAATGCCGGTTGGTGATGACGAACTAGGGATATGCTTTCGGAAATATTGAAACACTCTTTGCCCGACTTGAAATTCGAAGCTAGGACCTCCGGATATAAAGCCGAGCGCTGCACCGTTGCTTGATCTGAAGTTTGAAGCCAGGACCTGCTGAACTCGGACCGAGTGCTTTACCATTCGCCAACGAGGCGTTCGAAAATAAAATACCATAAAGCATTACAGTATTTTAATTTACTTGAATTCCTTTCCATTCTGCGCAATTTCATTCTAAATCTTTCAACTCTGTTCTTTGTACTCAGTGTTCCGAACTCTTCGGTGACACTGGTGTATTTTTATTTAATTCTTGTTTCAGTGACGTTCTCACAGTTAGAATTAAACGTTTTTGTTGCATTTCTTGGCGAAAAAGTGAAAAGTTGTGTCGGCGGTTTTGTTTTATTTTCTAAAATTTGTGTTATGTCGAATATTAATGTGAAATAATGGTGGATTATTACCGTTAAGTGTTTGTGAGCATGCGTGAGTGTTGGCAAATGAAACAAACCAGTACAACGTCACTTTTCAAATTCTCTCAAGAAGTCCGCTTGAGGTCTAAGTAAAGCCCCACATCTTTACTGAGATACTCGAGGGGTTGGGGGGTATATCATTTCTCACTTGTCATTTCTATTATTATTCATCATCATCATATATATTGAAAAAAGAATAATCGTAGCTGATGGATTAAAGAGCTGAGGAGGGATGGATGATGATGATATTTCGGACTTACTTGGCGAGCTGGCGTTGACAGCGTAGCCACGACACGACTGTCATGGGGATGGATGGAGCTGAGCTGGTAGAAGTCGCTTATTTCGCGCACACACACACACGCGCACACGCACTTATGAAGTAGTGTACCGGCCGGTAGGCATTTCACGAGTAGTTCTAGAAGGTTCTGGAGCGGAGAGCTGATGGTATAATTGTATTTCTCTATGGCTGAACGAATCGGCTTGGGTTGAATGACGCGACGTCACGGGCGGGCCGATCGATGAGAACTCAGAGACCGAATGCACCCGCTTGACTCGTCGGCTTGTGCCGGCGTATCTTTCATTTGAATGATACCGTCGCGTTTTTGGCGCGAACACGTATATTTATAACTTGTAAGAACATTTTTTAACACTGGCTAAATATGCAAACCGCACGAAGCCATAAACAAAAGAAATAAAAAGAAACGTTTTTGTTGTTCGTTTGTTTTTACTCTTTCTTTTCTATACTGAATTAACCTTGTTTCCTCACTCTATATCTGCGCCGATATTCTATAGATTCTTATTAGTAATTTCGGTGTGTTTATTTATACTATGGCAATGATCGACACTTTTTCCTGGTTTGTGACTTCGGAATACAGCCACAATTGAGTTCCTAACTGTCATCTATTGAAATTTCAATAAAATTCTATATTAAATTTTACTAGAAAAAATCAACCAGCCTCAGGCAGCTCATAAAGTATAGAGTACAATAAAATTACCCGAAATAACGTACAATACTTTATAATAAATTACGGATGGCAACCCTAGTACCAGAGTGCCCAGTGTGAATTCCATTTCACATTCGATCAAGTTAACGAAAATGAAAATTAGTATCGCATTAAAGCTGCGCCTCCTGGCGACATAGGATAAGAGTTAGATAGGATAAGAAAAATTTACCATGCAAATTTTTCGTTTCCGTTAACGTAATCGAATGAATACGGATAGTAAACAAAACCAGGCACACAGTTTGTGATTGGTTGTGACGTGTATGAACTATTAGTGAATGAAATAAGCTGTGGCGATCTAGACAAACATTGGGGTAAACGAGTTCTCGAGTGGAGATCGAGTATCGGCGAACGTAGTGTAAGACAAGCGACTAGGTGGAGCAACGATCTTTGCAAAGTGGCTGGCAAGAGCTGTATAAGAGTAGCCACGTATCGTGCTCAATGACCTAGGCCTATGTTCAGTGGACTAGTACTAGTCCATCAGACATAAGCCTCTCCGCGTGCACGGAGCACGAGGTCTGATGATGATTATGACAATTGATAATTACAGTTTGTTTCGAGTAAGGTTGTATAAGTAGGGACTTAGAGCGTCCGCTGTGTCATAAAATAAGGAGACTGCAGAAAGTAAGCTTCTCACGGACGCGGAAACTCCCATAAAGTTGCGTTTGGACAAGCCAAGCTGTTCCTAGATTCGTGTCCATGAGACGGTCAATGAGTGCGTTTCTCAAGCGCGTTTGGTACTTAAGCAGTCTCCTTATTTTGCACGCTCCGGCTAGTCACCGCCATTACGTTCCATTAAAAACAAGTGAGTAGCGCATCCACAGGCCGTCGCTCGGCGTCAGGTCGCGTGCGTGTGACGTCGCAATCGCAAATTGTCCTCTATTCAGTTGTGGAATTACAGGCGCCCGCCCGCGCCGCGCCTCGCTCCCAACTAATTTCCAGCGCGCAACGTCGACACGGAATTACGTACGAATTATTCATAGAACCTGTATGATGACAGCCTATGCTTCGGACAAATTGCTGTTATATTGTAAAAGGTCGCGGGCGCGGAATTTGCATGATTAAATGTTTTCGTGCGGATTTGTGTAGGCTAGGATGATGTGTACAGCGGTTCACTTGTCTGTTAAATTTTATGTGTATATTACAATTTATTTTAAAACCCGTTGGACTACTTGGCGTCGTTGGAGTTCGATGGAGCAGTGGTAAACTCCGATTGAAGAAAGAAAGAAAGAAATCATTATCATAATCAGGTCATCGGATGAGTAACCTATTACTTACCTATATTATCTCGAACTCCTTCGTGCTTCGAAGAGAACGTAAAACCTTCGGTTTGTTGGGTCTGCCTGCAATCCGCACTGGGTTCGCGTGATGGTTTGTGGCCCGTTATCTCTGCAATGTTTCTATTCATAGGGAAGACTCGTGCTGGAGCACTCACCATGAGCTGGTTCATGTCCTCACATAAATCAGTTCATAGTGATGATAATGACCCAGAAAACTACGAGAACAAAAAAGCATTAATTTTGTAAATGTTTGCAAGAACCCAGCAGTTCGTTTCCAAGGAGTTTGTTTGAATAATTATTTTCCCTCGACGCACAATAGATGGCGTTGTTGCACGTTTCGCGGTAACTTGCAAATGGCAGCGCGCTGTACGCCACAATTGAGTTATTGTTCTGTTACTCCATTATTCAGCGGTTGCAACTTGAAATCTTTGCTACTACAGGTTGTATGGAACGGAAGTGGCGCCATCTATTGACACATTTGTGGAACTACCTTGTCAATTGCTGTTTCGACTTTATGCGTAATCGAATGGTTAAGACGCTGAACACTCAGATATGCGCATATTTTCTATAATAACTATACGACATACAATAGGTACCGAAAAAAATATATGTTATAAAAGACAATTTTTGCAACAGTTGTTGTTTTCAAAATGCAGAATTATTAAATTTACGCGATAAAAATATATCCAAAGTCAACTCTAAACAGTATCTATTTACATGATTATGTAGCAAAAGCCCTTACCCTATAGTTTTATTATTAATTTATATATTAGCACAATAAAACTCACATTCTTTTAAAAGGTGTATTTTTCCAAATAACCAGTACTGCTCAAAATCAACCGTCCACCACGAACGCCCAAGCCAAAGTGACCGTTATCTAGTGACTCGATCCGCCATGTTATTTTCTCGCCATTCGTTTCCGCTAACACTCAGTGTTGCTAGTGAAATAAAAACATCGAGTTCGTTCGGATACGAGTATCAATTGGGATATAAATTACTAAATTATTAATCAACCTAACAATTATGATTTTCAATTACAAAAGTACGTCGTCGATTAAATTAACTTCTAAGTAGGTAGGAAGGTACCTAATACTAATTAGAAAAACACTATTGTTTTATTTTTTTAAATAAAGATCTATATCTATACTAATATTATAAAGAGGGAACCTTTGTATTTTTGTATGTATTATGTTTGCAACGAATAAACTCAAAAACTACTGGACCGATTTAAAACATTCTTTCACCATTAGAATGATACATTAGCGCTGAGTAACATAGGGTATATTAAAAAAAATATATATATAAAATACTAAAAACGACAAATTTTAGTTTCCAATACAAAATGATTTGTTTGTTTTGTTGTCATGGAAACCATTGATATATATTTAACTCAATGATGGAAACTGTCAAAGCGGTACGAAGTTTGCTGCTTTTTGTCTTGAATCCAGTGAATCACGCACTATTTAAATCCCTTTTGCTTGTATGCAGATCGACAGTGAGCGCCGTTTCATGGTTGTCAGCGTCTTAAAATTAAAGCTGAAATTGCGACTCTTGTTCAACAATTGTTAAATTTTATACACCATTTTGTTTTGCAATCATTAGATTCTTTATATACAAAGTAACTACAATAAACAACCAATTTGCCATCCCTGTCTTTCAAAAACAAAACACGTAAGAACGAAAGAGACAAGTACAAATCAACATGCCACTTTACCTTCACCGATTCTTTAAGGGAAAAGTATAAAGCGGATATTGAATAGACACTTCGTCAAAGGGGAGCTACAGACAGACAGTTAATTGGAGTGGATATTGCGATCACTAATGACGTCATCCATTTGCCTTTCAATTTTTTCCTACCTTTCATCAGCCCGTTGCGGATTGCCGGAACTGTATGTATGTGATCATATACGTCTGTGGATGGCATTTTGTATTGAAGGCGATGTGTTTGTGTTTTCCCTTAGTGTATCGACTAGTTGGAAGTCGTTTTGCGTAAAGAGAGGGTAGATACCTTCGGTAATATATAAAAAAAATATATATAAATCTTTCAAAGTAAAAAGTGTTGAATAATTTCGGCGGGCTGGTGAGAACCACGATAGCTCAATTGGAAGAGCACCTGATCCGGAATGTCAGAAAGGTGCAGGTTCAAATCATGTTCGTGGAAATTTTTTCTAAATTTTTTTCAACATTTGCGTTTTTGTAATTTGTTCGCAACAAAATTTGCGTTAAAAATTATTTGAACATTTATAAATAGCTTGCTTACCTCTTAACTGATCTTTAATATTATGATCGGATGTTAGTGACGGTAGTTGTTGACATTGAATGGGCGCCTTTGGCTTTCAAAGTAAAAAGTGTTGAATAATTTCGGCGGGCTGGCGAGAACCACGATAGCCAAGATAAATACACAAAACAAAACAAATAAAAGAGAAGAAGAGACAAAAACATGAGGAGTTCCCCTGCTCGGCCTCGTAATACGTCCCAGTATTCTAGTACTAACACAAACAAAGCTATATACACCGCACTACACGTGCACATTTACAGCGAAGCACTGAGTAAATGAGGAGCTCGATGGCGCAGTGGTTAACGCGCCCGGTCTGCGAGTGCTGAGATTAAGCAACTTTCGCAAAGGCCGGTCATCGGATGGGTGACCAAAAAGAAAGTAAGTAAGTAAGCACGTAAAGCCGTTGGTCCCGGCTGCATTAGCAGTCGTCAACAACCACCAATCCGCACTGGGCCCGCGTGGTGGTTTATGGCCCGTTCTCCCTATCTATCCATAGGGAAGGCTCGTGCCCCGCAGTGGGGACATAAAATGAGCTGATGATGACTCAGAAAATAGCCTTTAACTGTCCCACTGCTGGGTAAAGGCCTCCATCATTGAAATCAAGTCATCACTACAATTGATGGGTGATGACTTAATCAACACGCTTGCCAAATGCGGGTTGGTGTGGTGATCATAAACGTTATGCATCGAAAAATCCGAAACGCACTTTGCCTGAGCTGGGAATTGAACCCAGGACCTTTGGATATTGGGCCAAGCGTTTTGCCACTCGGTAAAACAGTTTACAGTGTAAAACACGCAAAATTATTATTAATTTACAGGATAAACGTACGCACTATAGTGCGATGCAGCTTACAAGAGCCATGGACTAATAATAGTTCATGCAGAGCGTGGTACTGGGGCGTTGTGTTACTTGGGGCGTACCTACTAATTGACTACGAGTTTTACCCTATATACCTAGAACGAGCTGAGAGTTGGTACTTTTCAATTGATACGTTTGCACCTCGGCCTTATGATGGAAAAATGAAAGGAAATGATTCAAGGAAGAAGAGGAGCTCGATGGCGCAGTGGTTAACGCGCCCGGTCTGCGAGTGCTGAGGTTAAGCATCTTTCGCAAAGGCCGGTCATCGGATGGGTAACCAAAAATTTATTATCTCGAGCTCCTCCCAGCAGTGGGAACATAAAATGAGCTGATGATGATTTAAGGAAGTGCTTGATCATTTACGTACGTACGTACGTAGTAAGTAAGGATATTTACTAAAAATATATAACTACTAGCTCACCCGGCGGACTTCGTGTCGCATTTTTTTTAACATAGCCTATGTTACTGTGCGCTAATGTAGCATTCTAATGGTGAAAGAATTTTTTAAATCGTTCCAGTAGTTTTTGAGTTTATTCGTTGCAAACATACCTACATACGTTTAAAAATACAAAGCTTTGCTCTTTATAATATTAGTATAGATAAATGTTGTTTTATATGTTATTATGTTTGAGCTGTTCCATGTATGCTGCACGCTTGTATATTAACTATTCCGTTAATTTCGCATAACTAAATTGGGACGGATTTCAAAAGGCTGCAACTTAATTGTGTATGTCGCAGAGTGATGAAACGTCAATGAAACGGATACGGCATGGGCAGACTATTGAAAAGCAATTAATAATATCTTTAAAATCTTTATACATAAAATTCTTTTGTATGTGTGTTTGTCACCTAACTCCTTCTAAACGGCTGGACCGATTTGGATGAAATTTTGTGTGTATATTTCAATGGGTTCTTGGATGGTTTGAAAACACAATTGGACCCAGTAGGTAGCGCTGCAATAGGGTCCATCATGGGATACCGGTGTTCTCAAGAGGACGAAGTTGCGGGCGGGCCACTAGTAAAAATATATATTTGGCGTGGTGGTAGTAAGGATTTAAAGGATTCTGCCTGGAATCCGACTTTATTCCGACTACCCTAATATCTAGTTCTGCAATTCGTCAAGCAGCATTTTTTGTATAGCTATTATCAGATTTATAGGGTACTAGATCCAGTGAAATTACATGGCATATAATATGCATAAGACCTGAAGCTTGGCAACGTACTTGCAATACTTTTGGTGTAGCAAGCGTCAATAGGCTGCGCTTTTGATGCGAAGTGGCCCTTTCAAAACGAGTTAATACAGTCGTGCGCTTCGACCACGAACAAATTTGACCCTTAACGCCGATTGTTGTGCCTGTTTCAGGCGATCGTATTAGACTGGATTTTTTAGAATTCGCTGTCTAACTCGGTATGCTTCAGGATTATCACCGTAATCGGTGCCGTCGAAACGAACGAGGCGGCAGCAGCGACGAGAGCTGGAAGCCGGGGGCGTTCCGAAGAAATAACGAAATAAATATCGACAGCAGTATAGAAATCATGCAGACGCTTCTTTACGCTCGCAGAAACGTATAGAAGCATCTTAGCCACTTCTAAAAAGTTAAGTCATTTTAAATACAATATGATTTTCCTACCTCCATTGGAACCACGCTTGCTGTAATGAAGTGCAGCGTGCGAGGTCTATTCTTCGAGCAGTTACAGCTGATGTGTACAAATTGCCGCTTGTTCGTCCGCACCCGCTTTCCACTAACTGCAATTAACTGTAGCAAAATTTTTTAGTCTTAGTAACTGGTTGTGCGATTTGTTTTCGTTTCGGTGAAGTTTTTTCTGTAAGTCTTAAAAGTCACAGTGTGGAATTCCACTTAAAACAATTGCTTTTAAAAGCAACAGTACCTCGATTCTGCTATTTTTGTAGACGAATAATAACTAGTATTTTGTTGTCTATAAGATGTGCGGTAGATATTTAGTCATTACCAGATCATTTTATATCCTCACTGCTGGGGCAGCTTTCCCTATGGATGGATAGGGAGAACAGGTCGTAAACCAGAGCCAGGCCAGAGCGTAGTTGTTAACGACTGCTGATGCAGCAAGGACCAGCGACTATATGTGCCTTCCGAAGCACGGAAGAGATCGACATAAAAAATTTGGTTACCCATCCGGAGACCGGCCTTTGCGAAAGTTGCTTAGCTTTACCAATCGCAGACCGGGCGCGTTAACCATGCGCCATTGAGCTTCTAGAATTTATGTTGTTCATTTATCGCTGGAATATATTTGAATGTATTTAATGTCTATATAATCACCTTACATACCACAAAGCTTAATCAATTGGTTCGAAAACATAATAATATAAGTTAGTGTTACGCAACGTTATCTCCCCACTAAATTATTATTCAGTTTTCAGATTTGTTTGCCAATAAATTAGGAAGTTTCAGTGAAGACGAGCAAACTTCTTGAATATCATTAATTTTAACGAACCCACAATCCTACGTATTAATCAGTGTGCGATGAACTTCTAGAGTTTGTCTTGACTCATACAACCGACCTCGCATTGAACAGAAACCGTACCAACATACTAACTATAAAAAAACACCTTATTCTTTAGAAGTAAGTACTATTTCCCATTGATATGGTTCTGCGATATAAGTTGATACTCGTACAAGAAACTTTATCGAAACCTCTTTTAAGTTTCATGGAATTCTGCTGTTGTAAGCAGATATCTTGATAAAGGATTTTAGTTTTTTTTTTTGTTTTATCTCTGTGAAGACGACGGAACTGTGTTCTTGTGCGAGTTTCATTTGTTATTTTGTGACGTTAACGAAAACGAGAATATGTACGTGGTCTAGTACCTACCGCTAACTCCTGCAGATTTATAATGGCTTCACCACTTAAACAATTACCCATATTAGATGTTTTCGATGAAACTAAAACCTTATGTAACCGCAAACAATTACTTGGTTAATAGCTACCGGAAAAAATGGCGTTAAGAACACCTACATAATTTGCAAGTGCGACAAAAATGGCTCACAGATAAAGCAAACATCGCGATCGGTACTGTGGTTTTAATTCATCAGGATGATGTCCCGCCCTTACGTTGGCCAATGGGAATCATTCAGCAGATCTATCCCTGATGGTACAATATAATAAAATATAATAAAATATATATAATAAAATACATATAGAAAGTATTGAAGGCATTCAGAAAAAGTGTTTAAGATTTCTATCTTATCGCTTTCATTTAGGCGGGTCTCTTCATTCTTACGAACTTCGAATGATTAAGTTTGGTGTTATTTTGCTTGCGGTTCGTCGAGAACAGTATGGTTTAATTTACTTGTTTAAAATATTGCATTCAATAATCGATTACCCCCCACTGCTGGTGGTACTCTAGGATTAGGTTTTTATAATGTTTAATTGTTTTTATATTAAAATATTGTAAAAATCTAGTTTTAAGAAAGAAAATAATATATAATAAAGGAGAAAATAATAACAATAAATAATAATAAAAAGTATTTATTTATTCAAAATTACAAGTTTAACAACTAACTTAAAACTAATAATATCGAACAAAATGATAATGTGGCTCAGCATCAAACAGCTGAATCGACAGCTATAACTGATATTCTGCCACAACCTAGGGTGAGTTTTTATACGTTTCTAAAAAAATGTGATAACAATTAAGTCATAATTTTAGGTAGAAATAATTAAATCACATCTTCCCTACTACATTTTATTACAATTATAATTTAAACATTATCAAAATTATGTACCAAAATTAACAAATAAATACTTTATATCGAACCCGGGCGCCTAAGACCTTTGTACTAAATCTCTATAAAAATAATATATCATATTACAATCCCTTGTCAGAATGTGCCGTCTATACAATGAACTGGTTGCACTTAATAACAACATCGACATATTTTCCATGAAAATACATGAATTTAAAAAAAAATCCGGGAAATTCTCGGTCCGGCATCTCCCACTTATTAAGAAAACGTTGTCAACATTAACCTAGAATAAGTTTTCAGTTTGTTATATTTCTATTATTCACCATTCTATGTATATAATTAGTTTTTAATTGGATATAGTTTTAGATAGGTAAACTTTAACATAGACGCTAATTATTAATCGTGATGTGTACACATGTTTTAGATAGAAATTTAGCTCTTATACTAATATAATATAACTAATATAATTTATCATGCTTTTTTGTTATTTTTTTATTTTTATCTGTTCTGTGTACGTAATATGAATGAATCGTTTATTTTCTCTCCACAATAATAAATAGGTCTTAATTATTCTACGACTTAATTGTAGTTTTAGGTTTATGATTTTAGTTTATGACCTATATCGTTGTGAGAGACTGGTGCTTGAAGAGGTTTGAAGAAAACTGTAGTGCAGGTCACCAGGGCCCTCCCGCGGATATTAATCAATAGACAGTGAGTGTTTATACTACATTTGTTAGGAAAGCAAATAGATAAGTATCAAGCCTTGCGAGAGAAGGTAAGTAATACAAACTAAAGGGCAGATACAAGTTAGAATTAATTGAATTGTTTCTTATGTGCTAGGTGTATAATATGTGTGTGAGTGTGTGTGTGAGGGTGTGTGTGTGAGGGGTGTGTGTGAGGGGTGTGTGTGAGGGGGTGTGTGTGTGTGTGTGTGTGTGAGTGGGGGTGTGTGTGAGTGTGTGCGCGTGAGTGAGTTAGTGAAGGACGTGGGTTATTTGTTAAATAATAAATATAACTAATATAAATAATAAATAAATAAATTTCTTAATACATGTGACAAATTTGCTGTCAATGTATGTAGTATACAAAAGTGTGACGAACTTACTTTATGGCAAATGTACAGACGCCCGCAAAACAATCTACTTAAATCTGTCAAATTTCTTCAATACATTTTCAACCATATTAGAGAGGCATACGGTTCAAAGTCTATTGAGGATATTTGACAGTTTGTAGTAGGTTGAAGTGCACGCGTGTGTACAATAACCCGAATTAGGTTCGCATGGCTAGTAGCTTAGTTACTATAATAGATGGCTACACTATTTTAAATGTTCAAATAATTTTTAACGCAAATTTTGTTGCGAACAAATTATAAAAACACAAATGTTGAAAAAATTTCCTCGAGCAGGATTTGAAACTGCACCCTTCTGACATTCCGGGTCAGGTGCTCCTCCAATTAAGCCATCGTGGTTCTAACCAGCCCGCCGAAATTATTCAACACTTTTTACTTTGAAAGCCAAAGCCGCCCATTCAATGTCAACAACTACCGTCACTAACATCCGATCATAATATTTTTACAAATATTAAAGATCAGTTAAGAAGTAAGCAAGAAATGTTCAAATAATTTTTAACGCAAATTTTGTTGCGAACAAATTATAAAAACACAAATGTTGAAAAAATTTCCCCGAGCAGGATTTGAAACTGCACCCTTCTGACATTTCGGGTCAGGTGCTCTTCCAAATGAGCCATCGTGGTTCTTACCAGCCCGCCGAAATTATTCAACACTTTTTACTTTGAAAGCCAAAGGCGCCCATTCATTTTATCAAACTTAGTGTTTTTACACTATTTTATTTAAGTCGTTCTTTGCCGACAGTGAGTGATAAGATAACCAGGAGAAGGGCGATATTTTAATCTTACCTTCTTAAATTTAAAAGTGACATGAAATTCACTATGAAATATATGTAAGAAAGATAATAATAATAATAACAAGTTAATTAAACTTCTTAAAATTAAACTTATAAAAAACTATATACTAAACGGGTTGGCATTAATTAGTATTACGCATCTCGAATTAGGAATTGATAAGGGTTGGTTTTTATAGGCGTTGCTTACCCCTTTCAATCGACACCCCTCCCCCCACCCCGCGGAGATGAGTGGTTTTTTTACACGTGTTTGAAGTTACGTGAAACGGAATGTTATTTTGCGTTACAGTAATTACTTTCAGGTTGTTTTAACCTTTATTTTTATTATTTTATATTTATATGTTATTATTCCAAACTTAATACATAAATTCTTACTGTTGGTTAGGTTATGTAAGTAATTTTTTTTCCCAGGCGTAGCGCAGCGTAGACCTGTCACGAAAGGGGGGAGCGGCATAAGATTGTGGTGTGTGGTGCTCAAAAACGTCAATTGTTACGACACATAACCTCAAAAAAAAACCTACAGGATTCCGCGCTTCGGGGGGAATAAATCGATTTCAAATGCAACCCCCCAATTTCTTTTAAAGCTCTCACCCTCACGCGTAAAAGCTAAATATTGTCTTTTGTGAATCTCAAATAAATGTGACGATCAGACACAAACCTTGGAGGAACCACTGAATTCGTAGAAACTACCTTTTAGAGTCGAGGAATACAGACACGGACTGGAAAGGAAACTATTTTGTTCTTTAACCTTTTTTTCTTAAGTTTACGCGAACACTAAACTAAGATTTTATACATATCTTCTTGTGTTGATTTTTAAATTTAAGTCTGTGGTCAACGTGAGGCCCTGAAAAGATTTATTTTTTATTTTATTTCATTAAGGAACAGCAAACAGTTACATTACATCTTATAACATAAAAATAAAGCTAAATATATATTAATAGTAATATAACTCACAACGCTGTTCTCAGAGCGATACAAATAATAGTTATAAAACGCTAGAGGGTGCTGAAGTGCGACTTTATTACAAAATATTTAAGTTAATTTAAATATTTACACATAAGTAAGTAATAGTAGTAAGTACTTAAAATTAAATATAAAACAAGCAAAATATAGATATATTATATATACATCATCATCATCATCATCATCATCATCGGCCTATAAACGTCCCACTGCTGGGCACAGGCCTCCCACATGATCAGTAGCACGTGGGGATATTGGGCCATAATCCACCACGCTGGCCCAATGCGGGTTGGTGGGTTTTAACGACTGCCATCTTACGACAACAACCGGAACCAACGGCTTAACGTGCCTTCCGAAGCACGGAGGAGCTCGAGATGTTTTTTTTTTAATGGTCACCCATCAGGCGACCCGGCATTGCGAAAGTTGCTTAGCGGGCAAGATCGCAAGCCGAAGGCGCTAGCCGCTGCGCCATCGAGCTCCTATATATGTCAATTAATTATATTACATTGAAGAGTTTGCGGAAGATGAATGATTTAAATTGAACCCCATCATACAAAAATATATCAATTGATTCGACCGCATTATTGTATGTGTCTACCATGCAGCGGATAGGTGCGCGCTGGCCAGTGTTCGTGCGGCAAGTGCCTACAACGCAGTCGACCCGCGCTCACCTCCCGTTTTTGAATAGTTCTTGGTACTAAATAACACAGGTTATTCTCAAAATCAATGCAATCAAAAGTAATAAAGTAATAACTTCAAGATATTGACGTCTACACTCAAGTGTCAATATTTCATATTTGTTAAGTAGTCGGGTATAATTGTAATACCTGCCCACACACCTGTAGTGCATCGCCCGCAGGAACTTCCGCTGAACGCTCTCAATCGCTTCCTTAAACTTCTTATAGAAAGGGTTCCATACGGGTACCGCGTATTTAAGCCTGGAATGGACTAGGGTTTTATATAAATAAGGGTATGTAGCGTTAAAAATCGGCGGAGGATCGCATTACGAAGCCGTACATTTTGAAAGCTTTACCAATTATATTTTCTGCATGTTGATTTAATGGTAATTTACAGTCGAGGGTCACTCCTAGGTCTTATATGGTGCTTATCTTACTTAAAGTAGTGCTGCAGAGCTTATATGGAAAGTGAATAAATTTAATATTTTTAGTAAAGCTTATGAAATTACACTTAGGGATACTCAAAAATAGTTTTTTATTAACACTAAGTAGCCAGCCTGTCTAGGTCGTGTTGAAAAGTGGTGCAATCATCAATAGATTTGATAGTTTTAAAGGCTTTTAGATCATCGGCATACAATAAAAGCTTTTTTGAAAACAATGTTTTATATCATTTATGAATAAAATTAACATACGCGGACCAAGGATGGAACCTTATGGTACCTATAAAGTTACCAAAATATTTTTATTGTTTTCTGGAATGATAACCATTGATGACTACCTTTTGAGACCTATTCTGGATGTAAGATTCGAACCAACGCAACAAGTTACCACGTATACCGTTAAACGCAATTTTGTTTAGTAACAGCTCATGATCCACTTTATCAAATGCCTTCTTAAAGTCGGTGTAGACTACATCAACTTGTACTCGATTGTCAATATTTTCAAACAGAAAATTACTAAAGTTAAGTACATTAGAAGTGGTTGATCTACGTTTGACGAATCCATTTGTAATTTATTTTATTATAGTGCTTTGTAAAATAGGGTAGATTTCATTATGTATGAGTCTTTCAAACAAGTTCGATAAGATAGATATTGGTCGGTATTGCTCATAATCATTTTTAGGACCACTTTTTTGGACTGGGGTTATATTGGCGCGTTTCCAAACCTCCGGAAAGACTCTTTCCGTTATGCACTTGTTCTAAATTATATGCAGCGGTGCACGTATGGTATTTGCAGTCCTTTTTAAGAACAGTGGTGGAAGACCATCAAGACTAGCTACCTTTGAGGAATTCAATTGCTTTAGTTCATTTAAAATGTTTTTCCCATTAAATTTTATATCCGATATAATAACAAACAGTTTTTGATACATGTATCAGGATAAATATTATGAAAAGACTCTCAAATTCAGCAACGCATAGGCAGATCCCCGGGTGCTGCCGTGGTAGTGGGTAGTGTTGGAATAATTAGCATTAGCAATCATATTTAATTGCTAATAGTCCATTAGCAGCAATTAAATTGATCGTAGTTGCTAAAATTAATTATTGCTATTTATCATCCATCGCGTGAAATCCTGCTGCTATCGAGAACATATAACGCGCCCGCACTGCACGCCTGCCGCTAATGTTAAAAATCTGCTAACTTCATCTCGGCCCGATAATTCACGACGCGCGGGCGACGGCTAACGAATAAATAGGAGTGAATGAGAAAGGAACACGCGTCCTTCTTACGTTGATGCATGCAGTTTTTTATTACGATACATGTAAAATGCTTGCGTTTCGAGTCCATATGGTTGTTTTTTTTTGTAAATTATGCCCTTGCCGACAAACGCAAAATTGCCGAAATTTAAAAAATACATAAACATTTATTTAATACAGCTATTCACAATAATTCACATTGTGAATAGCATTTACATTCATATTAAAAATCATATTAGCAAATAGCATAGCAATAGCGCGTAGCATGCAAACATATGAAAAAGAGCATGCCAATGATATTAATGATGTACTGCCGATGATGTACTTACGCAAAAGTCTTACGTTTTGTGTGAGAGCATAAAGTATTTATTTAAGTTGGTAGTTGAAACTTTTTTGTAATTGGATCTTTTTGTTATATTATACTTAACTGCACAGTGTACGTTTTAGTAAGCAATACTGTAAGTGTACTGTAAATTAAATAAAATAAATAAATAAATAAATGGCAATTAGCATTAATTTCCATTACTAGTAGTGTGGAGTGGGGTGGTGATCGACTCTTCCCTCTTGAAATATAGTATAATATTAAACATATTATTGTTTTTTTATACTTTTTTGTTAACTTCTTCTATTTTCTATTGTCTCTTGTCTGTGTAAAATAAATGTTTTTCTTCTTCTTCTTCTTATATTATAATTATATTTACGCCTCGGTGACCGAATGGCAAAGCGCTCGGCCCAATACCTAAAGGTCCTAGGTTCGATTCCCCGGTCGGGCAAAGTTATTTTCTGATTTTTCGGGTTTGCTATCACCAACCCGCATTTGGCAAGCGTGGTGATTATGCTAAGACTCGTCAATTCGAGCGACTTGATTTCAATGATGGAGGCCTTAACCCAGCAGCGGGAGAGTAGATAGATATTGGCTATTTCATCATCTCAGCCAAAAGACGTCCACTGCTGGACAAAGGCCTTCCCCACGGATCTCCATGAGGGGTATTTGCCGTAATAGCCACGCTTGGCAGGCGGGTTGGCGATCGCAGTTGGTTAAGAGTAACCTCAGAGAGATGCTGCTGCCCATCCTCTGGAATGGTCCCTTAGTCGGCTTTTAGTCGTAAAAGCCGAAGAATTGCCGTGGTGCCGGGGATTAAGAATTGCACAATTGGCTATTTACTTTACATTTCATTATATATTTTTTACAACTTTTTACTTTGCTACTTACGCTGTAATAACAAGCAAAGTGTGCAGTTTTTTTTTTAACAAAACTACTATTTGTCATAGTCCTAAACACCCTCAATCCGGCCCTGTCCGTCACAGAGCCGACGCACAAATTGGATTTATCACGGCGAGTGGCGGCGACATTGTAAATAAACTCGGCTCGGCTCCCGGAGTCCGGGATTCCATTCCCGAGTACGTGACAAGAACAGATACGACACGTCGGCTCTTGTACCAGTTCACGTGCGTGTAATTCGATTTGAATGACGGATTTGTCGATACTAGAAAATGTATGAACAATTATATGTAATGTAATAAAAGCTTACCCTGAATGTATGTTCTGAGGAGCTCGATGGCGCAGTGGTTAATGCGCCCGGTCTGCGAATGCTGAGGTTAAGCAACTTTCGCAAAGGCCGGTCATCGGATGGGTGACCAAAAATTTATCATCTCGAGCTCCTCCGTGCTTCAGAAGGCACGTTAAGCCGTTGGTCCCAGCTGCATTAGCAGTCGTTAACAATCACCAATCCGCACTGGGCCCGCGTGGTGGTTCATGGCCCGTTCTCCCTATCCATCCATAGGGAAGACTCGTGCCCCAGCAGTGGGGACATAAATGAGCTGATAATGATAATGATAATGATGAATGTATGTTTGTTGAGAATTTGCTACTTTGAATTAATTTCAGACATATTTATTTTCGGGTATCATTAGACGGTTAGTAGATTTTTTGTATTTTTGTGAGTAGTAAAATGTCAAGATAAGCTAAAACAGTTATTGACATCATTAAAATTGTTTACAGACCAAGGGCCCGGCCTGTTTTTTATTTAATGCGAACAAAATCTTTGTATCAAGTCAAATGATTAATAACAGATTATTGTTGCTAACAAAATTAAAAAATGACAAACCATTTAATTAGTTCTTTTTTTAAACATTTAATTAGTTCTCTTTTTTACTAATAAAATAGAGTTTAGGTAATGCGCATTCAGAACTTTGTTGAACAGTTGACACAAACGAAATGCAAACTTATTGTTTGCTTTGAGTAATGTTATATTTTGTTTGTTTCGACTGTTTATGAAGGATTAACTGTTATTACCACCAGTTTTATGTCCAGAGGTGTTGGCTTTGCCCAGTAGTGAAACAAATATAAACTACTAGCTGACCGGCGGCGGATTTCGTACCGCTTTGACAGTTTCCATGACAACAAAACAAACAAAACGTTGACAGTTTCCATGACAACAAAACAAACAAATCATTTGTCCGTTTAAGAACACCCGTATCCCATGATGGACCCCTATAGCAGTGCCACCTACCGGGTCCAATTGTAAATCTAAACCATTCTTGAATCCACTTGAACACATTCAGAAAATTTCATCCAAATCGGTCCAGCCGTTTAGGAGTTCATTACATACACACGCACAGAAGATTTATATATATAAGTAAATATATAGAAAAAAGGTCAAGGTCAAGGTCAAATTACAGTTTGAAACCATGTTTAAAAAAATCCAATAGCAGATTTTGAACCTGCAATTTTGTTAGAATAAATATTATTAACGGGATTATTACCGTGTTTTTTGTTTTGTTTAAGTATCCGATATTTCGGCACAGTTGCATGCGCCATGATCACGGATGTACTAATCATGTACAAAAACCGCTATTAGAAAATCAAATAGAATGATTTATTGTACAGGATTGACATAAGTCAATGATACCGTGCCCGTGCTTCGGAAAGCACGTTAAGCCGTTGGTCCCGGCTGCATTAGCAGTCGTTAACAACCACCAATCCGCACTGGGCCCGCGTGGTGGTTTATGGCCCGTTCTCCCTCCCATCCATAGGGAAGGCTCGTGTCCCAGCAGTGGGGGCATAAATGAGCTGATGATGATGATGATGATGAATGATACATAGAAATGACGTTTATGTCAATCCCATACAATAATCATTCTATTTATTTTTTATTTTATTAGCGTTTTGCCAATTTTCTAAAGGGGCTGTTATTTTATCGTGGCTGTGTCCAACCCATGTAAATCAATCAACACTATCTATTTTTTCTTTGGAAGCGTTTGTCAGAGCGTACGGGTTCAAGCCATTTTTTTAACACTTGATGGCGTGCTTTCAAGTATTCTGCACTGATGATAAGCGAAGATGAAGTCAAAGATAAAACAAACTAACCTAGTAAAAAGGCGTAAAGAGACACAAACAAACAAACACCTTCTCCATTCCTCTATAGGAGTACACGTGCTGCTCTCCAGAGTCACCGATTCACTGTCCGAAATATTCCATCGCGCACCAAGACAGGGGTATGAGTTTTGGGGTTTTTTTTGGCGATGTCGCTTCAAAAAAATTATATCATGTTAAAGATCTTATCCCAATAAGCAAAAAATATTAAACAGAATCATGGGCAGATTTTGAGCTATTTTTTATTAAAAAAAAATATTCAGTACTTTATATGTATGTTGCTCTTGTAACATAATCTGCTCCTTTGATCTTTTCTAACTATTTTGATTCCCTAAAAAACTGAATCAAAATATACTGAAATTCCAATTCACACACAGACATATACACATAAACAGGTTTACGAAAGCAAACAAGAGTCGATATCTCAAAAACTACCCAATACTAGGAAATGTTGTAATAGTATTTTTTATGTCTTGACAAGTTCTTTCAAATAAAATTGAGACGCGACAAGCAAAATTTTTTTTTCATACATTTGCGTATTTTACATGAGCAGTTTTTCACAAACTATGAGGTTTCCGACTTTGTGTTCATTTTTATGTTGAAGTATATTTTATGTCGGTAATGAATTAAATAAAAAAAAATCCACCCCTCCATACAAAATTACTCAAACACATTGGTGACTCGTTTCTATGTCGCACCTTTAAAACATGGAATAGTTTGCCAGCACACGTTTTCCCTCCTTCCTGATATGGGGTCACTGGGGTAACTGATGCTGCATTGTTTTCACGCTGCACCAGTTGCCGTCGCATCTGGATTTCATATTCACATAACATCAGCTCAATTTGCCACCATGCTACGTATAAAAAAAAACAAAAAAACAAAAGACAAGTGGCGCAAAAGCCTAGTTGAAATGATAAGCGTAATTCTGTTAAGGTTACCCTCCTGCAAAACGTAAATTGCGCTTTCATGATTTACGCGTCAAGTTGGGCATTAAAGGCCCATTTGGTGCGCTATGTCTCACGGTAAATAACAATGAAACAAGCGTTTGCTTCAAGCTTGTTGCTAGCCTTGAACGTCTGAGGTATATTTCCCAATACATTAAACATGTTTTATGATGATCTTTGACTTAACATATTATTCACCTTTAAAAAAAAGCAGGTACCTAAGTAAGTAGTAAGTAAGTAGTAACGCCTCGGTGGCCGAGTGCCAAAGAGCTCGGCCCGATACTAAAAGGTCCCGGGTTCAGTTCCCAGGTCGGGCAAAATGTGTTTCGGATTTTTCAATGCATAGCCCGGGTTTGTGATCATCATCCCGCATTTGGCAAGCGTGGTGATTAAGTCATTACCCATCAATAGTAATGATGACTTGATTTCAATGATGGAATCTTTTGCCCAGCTGTGGGACAGTTATAAGCTATTTACTTTACTATACTTTACTAAGTAAGTAATAGTCTATACACCTTGCTTTTTTACTGTCTTAGATCCGTAGGTGGGTTGATCAGACCATGGAACTGAATAACTTTCCCCAAGAAATATAGGTCAAAAAACGAGTTCTTGTTTTACTTTCCCATACAAACCATGCTTGGTCAATAAAGGCTTTGTATTGGAAAAAAAAGCCATCTGCGGGGTTTAAGACATTTAAAAAGAACGGTGTATGCTGCCTCACTGCTGTGCAATAGGAGTGGGCAGTAACAGGAAAAATAAGAAACCTGTACCGCCTGTTCCAGTTCCTTTCAAATAACAGTTCTGGAATCATGTTCCAAAATAACAGCCTGTTGTGTTGTAACATAGTATGAGTACCTTTACATGGGATACATTGTCAAAAAATGAGCGCAACTTAATTTGTGTGTATCCGAACGAACGAATGCAACACCTGTCTGTTCTGTGCTGGACCAGGCCTAACAGCTGCTATCTCTTTCCAACAAAGGTATGCTGTGTAAGCTATAATAGAGAAGAGCATGTTCCGAAGCGTTATCTCTTTCTAACAAAGGTAACCTCCATAAGCAAGAATAGAGAAAAGCATGTTTCGGCCAAGATTCGGGCTGTTGAGGAACTGGAACAATTTCGGATAGGTTTAGACAACAGTTCCGTATTGTTATTGAATGAAACCTGTTCTTTTTATCTGTTCCGATATATACCCTCACTCTTACTGTGCAATGGCCTCATTATTGAAATCAAGTCATAGCTACAATTTATGGAGATCTAGTGATTACAGCCACCGGTCTCAGATTCAAAGTCCAGGGTTCGATTCTAGTGAACATGATGACATTGTTGTGTTCCGACTGATAACCAGTTTCACCTGTGGCCTAACAGATGAGATAGAAGCCAACCGCTTATTCGTAAGAAAGAAAAACGAGCGAGCTATACAGTAGTCGCATATGATGTGTTACATGACATCTCACCTTAGTAATAAGCAATTTTATCATTATATTCAGAAAAAAATGGGTCAGGTATTACATCATTTTATAACTATAAAATAAATGCAGTAAATACTCATTAGAAGACATTTGACATATCAAAATGACCTTTGATAGTCAAATGACACAATATGTCACTTATAATAATAATTATGTCATGGTCATAATATCGATTTTAAAATTTACAAAATGGCGCACGCTTGCGCGTTTCCCCGACTTCCTGTTACACTGTTACACATACTTCCGTCCCATTTTACGAAATCTCTCCCACAAATAGCTTATATAGAAAGCGAGCGGAAAGATGTTACAAACCTCTGTTAATCCCCGACTTATGTAAAACTGTGATATACTCGTATATCACCATCTCGCTCTTCGTATAACCCGAACATAACAGAACTTCGAGCTTACATATACACTAACAAATCACACATAACATTTGCGGTATGCCCCAACTATGAGCAATACTGCAGTCCCGATCTCATAGACAATGTACAACGAATGTCGGCTCAGACACCGCAGTACGGTAGTGGCTAGCATCATAATTTCTCTAGGGACAGTCACATACTCGTTTGTAACCGAAATACGGGTATTATGTATAAACTAGTAGTAATAAAATTCCATTATTGGAACAAGACAACTGTACCTACACACAATACGAAGATGAAGTTTAATTCTTGGAGAGGATAAGCTGGGCCTCTGTTAGCGATACATATAGAAATTGGTTTAACAAGATTGATTTCGATTGTGTTCAATCCCTATAACTCTGACGTGAACCTGTACGTAACGCAAGCATATTAACTTACTGGACCCATGACGTGACTGTTATATGTGTTAATAGCACATTAATAACAAAAAGCTCGACGAGAGGAGGAGAGGTCTTCCCCACGGTTACGGGGATAACCATCCTTACCTACCGAGTGCCAATCGTTACTTTTTTTAACTGCAACAAAAATGCATTGTATTCCACACTCGCGGGCTTGCGACGAACCTCAAGTCATGTGGAGCTTGCCCCCCTGCTTTCTTTCCAACTCCGATTAGGTTGACGAGGCACATAGGGCATATAGACCTACCCACCAAAAACTCGGTACCATCCACTTGCGGAGGTGGCTCGGGACCACGAACAGTTGGCACCGAAAGACCGTAACGTACCTGCACCTAATAGTGAGACATACTTGAATAAATACCGATCCTCCGTCTCTATGGTACCTCGCACTCTAGGCACACGTACGACTACAATAAAGATTTTTTCTATTTCTACTTAAATGTAGAGGAGTTTAGAAGTCGAAAGATCGTGGGAATGTTTATGCGTATTCATACGGAGAACACCCAAATATTTAAAAAAGTTTTTATTCCGAATTTCGAAATTCCGATTTTTTTAATCCAAACTTCATAACTCCGAATAAACAAAATTTAGATTTCATTGATAAGATTCGTAATTTTCAATCATCGAAGTTTTGTTTCAACTACAGCTGTCGGTTAGATACCTACTATAATTAAAACTAACTACAATTCCCCAGTGAAAAGGCCCCGCGGTCTTCACGGTATCGGAGTTTGGTCTCCAGGGGTTACCACTCCGCCTCACCCTTCCCGTTCTTGGGCTTCTCCTTTGACAGACGACTGGAGACAATGTAAACTGCGTCTCTGGATAGTCGGTGGGTTGTAGTAAGGCGGACGGGCGACTCTCACATAATCGTAAGGCCTGCTCAGGGTCGGGTACTCTTAACGAGTTCCTCTGGATTAAAAAGAGTTTAAATAAAAGCAGAAGAGCGAGCAAAGCGAATTTTCATGTTTCGGAATTTAAAATTTCGGGCTTTTAAAGTTCGTGATAATAATATTCGGTATTAAGTTTTTCGTACTTATGTAGTATATATATATAGAATTCGTACGATTCAAATTCTTACAAAAACGCATACAAAGTGTAGCCTAATAGTTCAACCGAAAGAAGCGTTCTACATTCATCAGACAAAGTGCAATGGCAGCATGCACTTGATGTATAAATTCGTGCCATTATAAAAAAAAATTATAATGATAACTGATTGAAGGAGAAAGTTACAAGTTGAAATACAGACTTAGAATAATAACACCTATTCTAAGAATACAGATAACAAAAGTGAGGTGGATTTACTTCGTATTTATTTTAATAAGGTAAACATGAACAGTGGCCGACTTGTTTTTGTACTAGAAAACAAACAAGTACGTAACAGGTGACGTGCATAAACAGGTATTATTCCTAAGTTACCATAAAATTTACATTATGTTGTAGAATGTTTGCCTTAATCCAAAAAGTCTAATTCAAGAATTATGCTTTTTTAACCTTTTTAGATTAATCATGGTTGACTTTTAATCCTAAAACCATTATCAACTCCTTCGTGCTTCGAGAGCTTAGACCTTGGTTATATGGTCTAAGTTCGAGAGAGATGTAAGATGGTCTCGGCGATGTTTGTGTAAAGTCCCATCCGCAGTATTGGAAGAAAAGGAGTGAGGTCATTCCTAGGCAAAATAGAACAAGATACATGAACTTAATATATCGGCCTCCTAGCCTTACATATATATACGACAAAAATGTTTTTAATATGTGTATTTTAATTTTTAACAAGCTTCCTGATGATATAAATCTAATTAGTGTAAATAAATTAAAAAGTGTATTAACAAAATGGCTATTAGCTTGCTTTTATAGTGTTAGTGAATTCTTAAACCACAAAATGTATTAGTTTTGTCACAATAATTAAGATTTTTGCACACCTGCTTGCAGGTTGAATACAATTGTACTTAATTTAAAAAAGTAACTCCTAATTTACTGTGTTCTAGCAAATAAATTTATTATCTTATTTTTTCTTATCTGTATTAGCAGTCGTTAACAACCACCAACCTTTACTGCGTGGTGGTATATGATCCTTTCTCGCTGTGGTGTTACCATCCATAGGGAAGGCTCGTGCCCCAGCAATGGGGACATAAAATGTGATGGGTGATGTGATGAATAGAACCTCTATTTCTTAAACATATAATACTGTATTGTTCTAGTGAATAAACTGAAACATGCCGATTCAAACGCACACCCCTAAATAATGGACACCGAACTGACGTAGCAACGTTGCAACAATCCCGGCAGAAATCCTGGGAGAGTTGAATGAAGCTACACACGAAACTCAACTGTAACACGAGAGGGATACAGACCATATTCCTCTGTATGCTTCAAGATGGTTGCGCAACTTCTAAACGCCTAACTCGAGTTAGACTCCCGAATTTCCGTGTATGAATAAATTAATATCATTACCTTCGTCATGGAAACTGATGTGAGTAGTTAGAAGTACCTGCTACGATTTCCTGAATGATTTGAATTGAGAGTTTTTGAAACGGAGTTTACGCCTTAGTCCAATAGTTGGAGCGACTTGTGACTAGAGATATGGTATCGAAACAAAAGTATCGATACTATACTCATGAGTAGTATCGCAACAAAAGTAATCGATACCGGTATCGTACTCGCATCAAAAGTATCGCGTTACTCGGGTATCGAGTACTTTTTGTTTGGCATTCAGTGTGAATAAAAAGACGTAAAATAGTACTTAAAAGCTGTTTATTAATAAAAATTATTACCTCAATCCAAAGGCATCACCCGTGCAATCAGACAAAAATAGTAATTTATTAACCCTTGAGCCAAACATAGTCCTCAGTTTTGTTTTAGTGGAATCATTAAACTTAATAATAGTCAAGATAGAACTGTAATAGGGATATGTTGGATACGACGAAAAAGTATCGAGTGTGGTAAAAAGTATCGATTCTTACTCAGTATCGTAATAAAAAGTATCGACTACCAAATTACTTGGTATCGTGTCCAAAGTATCGAGTATACTCAGGTATCGATACTTTTTGCGGATCCCTACTTGTGACGCGACAAGTGAATTTCTACTCGAACATTGCGCTTTATACTCAAAAAAGGTTTTTGTAACTACACTGTGTCTCGAAATCTTTACCACAAGAAAGCGCAGCTGCACACCACGAACTCAGCTGTTGCGAGATACTGTGTCTGTGGGAGGTTTGTATGAAGCTTATCTACTACAGTGCCCTTATTTTGTGTCTTTACCCTCTGATGGTGTTTTAATCGTCAAGCTCAAGGAACCCTATAAGTTTCTTGCCGCCCTCTGAATGTCCAGTGACACTGTATGGCTATATTAAGGCCATAGGTGATCAACAACAGACACTCTTCAAAGAAAATTATCAGTTTAATAACTTATTTGATACATACTCGAAGGAGAAAGTTGGAAGCTAAATACATCACATTACCAGCTCATTTTATGTCCCTACAGCTGGGGCACGAGTCTTCCCCATGGATGAATAGTGAGAACGGGCCACAAACCACCACGCGGGCCCAGTGCTGGTCGATTGCTACTGCTGCCGGGACTAACGGCTTTACGTGCCTTCCGAAGCACGGAAGAGATCTAGATACTGAATTTTTTGTCACCCATCCGATGACCTGCGAAAGTTGCTTAACCTTAGAAATCGCAGACTGAGTGCGTTAACTAACAAAGTACTAACTAAGTACATAGTGTTAAGAAATAACAGAATAAGCAATGAACCATCTTAAAGCTACATAGCTTGGGCAACCTTTACACCTAGGTTAGGTTGACGTGCAAACATGAACACTAACTTTGCATATTATGCGGCCAGTTCGACGTTGACACGAATTGCCTATCCCAGATATGACCCAGATTCCTGATTTTGAAACGCTTGCGTGGCGTGAAATATTAGTAGAGTGGAACACTAGCTTACAAAAATAATCAAATGAGAATGAGAAATGTGATGGTCGCAAAGATACCGCAATACTTGGGGTTACAAGCTCGACAGATATGGGTTTTCATACCAACTTCGCCGGTCATTGCTCGCGTTTATTTTACTAGTACAGCAAGTTCGATTTATCTCGAAGAATATTGTCAGAATAATGATCCTGAAACAAAGCATGTTTGAGACTCCTATCGCTCGGTCCGCGAATGCTGAAGTTATTCAATTTTCGCAAAGGCCGGTCATCGGTTTGGTGATCAATGTATCATCTCGAGTTGCTTCGTGCTTCAAAAGGCACGTAAACCTGTTGCTCCTGGCTGCACAACCACCAATCCGCACTGGGTCTTGGTATTGGTTTATGGCTCTTTCTCACTGCCCATTCATAGGGAAGGCTCTTGCTCTAGCTGTGGGGACATAAAATGAGCTGGTGATGATTGTGATGGTAATGATATAAGTATTAAATAAGTATTACAGAGGAGCTCGATGGCGCAGTGGTTAACGCGCTCGGTCTGCGAGGTTAAGCAAGTTTTGCAAAGGCCGGTCATTGGATGGGTGACCAAAAATGTATCATCACGAGCTCCTCCGTGCTTCGGAAAGCACGTAAAGCCGTTGGTCCCGGCTGTATTAGCAGTCGTTAACAACCACCAATCCGCACTGGGCCTGCGTGGTGGTTTATGGCCCGTTCTTCCTATCCATCCATAGGGAAGGCTCGTGCCCCAGCAGTGAGGACATAAAAAGCTGATGATGAAGTATTACATAAAGTCAACATTTCATGACCCAGCAACTTTTTAATTGCACAGTACCTACGGCAGTAAGTTAAATACTTCGATGGCCGGGTGGCTAAGCGCTTGGTTCAATTTCTAGGTCAGGTAATGCGTGTTTTAATTTAAAGTTCCCATCAGGTGACCCGTCTGCTCGTTTGCCTCCGTCTAATATAGAAAAAACCCGATGCATAGCCCGGGTTTGTGATCACCAACCCGCAATTGGCAAGCGTGGTGATTAAGTCCATACCATAGCAACTGTAGCGATGACTTGATTACAATGATAGAAGGCCTTTGCTCATACATGGGACTATTACTTCGCGACAGTAAGTTTGCAGTCTCAGTATATATTTCATACTGCGGCTATAGTCACGATCCAATTTTCAATATTTCAGACGTGACTTCTAAAGCGGTATTCAATTTCGTTGAGTTTGCGCGGTACAAGATGGAATTTTTAAAGTGTTTGTCTTTTAAAAATGTTGTTATGACTAACAGTAGGATGTGTGTTGGTGATAAGTAATCTGTAGTTTTTGGTCATCATCATCAGTCTAAAAACAATCTACTGCTGGTCTCAGCACATATTGTTCGACACTGTAATATAACCGTTCGACAGAGTTTTTGTCGCTAAACCATAACATTGATGATTATTTACATTTATTTGGAACGTGAGACGTGGAAGGATTAGGGACTTACTTGGTACCTTGGGGAAACTCAAGCATACGTTGATGGCGTGACACGACACGATTGTCGTAGGGATAGAGCTGAGCTGGTAGAAGTCTTTTCTTCGACTTCTAGATAATGTATATTTACAACTGTAGCACGTATTAGTTCGCGCGCACACACACACGCGCACACGCACTTTATGAAGGGGGTTTCACCCACGCAATTGAGTATTTGAGCCGAATGCACTATCAAAGCGGTTAATACCGGCCTATCGAACGATATAGTCCAGAAGGTTTGAGCCGAGAGCTGAGCGGTTCGGACCTCACGTCTTCTATTCTTCTATCCATCCTTAGGAAAGGCTCGTGTTCCAGCAGTGGGGATATATAAATGAGCTGGTGATGACAGTGGGTTGTAGTGAGTATGCTTTACCTTCCGAGTTTCTATCGAAGTCTTCCGACCTGGAGAGGGAGGTGGAAGCCAGGGGACAGCCTCTCGGCATGTCACCAGACGCAATGGTATGCAGCAATGCGGTTTCCACAGGTATAAAAAAAAGCTCGTCATAGATTGTGAATCCCACCATACTGACAAAATGCGGGCTTATGAGTTTTTAAGAGTGCCTTCTAACAAGAACAACTTGTGTTCCAAGAGTGAGCTAACCAGGCGACCTTAAAATCAGCCCTACCTACTAATAATTGTTTATATGAGGCAGACTGAGGCAGAGGCTACCAAGTATAACAACATGTAGCCTCTGCCTCAGCAGATTCGATTCTCAAATCGAAATGAAAAACCTCTGAGTCTGAAACCGGTGACGATGGCGATGGCGATGGCAATGGCGATGGCGATGGCGATGGCGATGGCGATGGCGATGACGATGGCGATGGCGATGGCGATGGCGATGGCAATAGCGATGACGATGACGATGACGATGACGATGACGATGGCGATGACGATGACGATGGCGATGGCGATGGCGATGGCGACGACGATGACGATGGCGACGGCGATGGCGATGGCGATGGCGATGGCGATGGCGATGGCGATGGCGATGGCAATGGCGATGACGATGACGATGACGACGACGATGGCGATGGCGATGGCGATGACGATGACGATGACGATGACGATGACGATGACGATGACGATGACGATGACGATGACGATGACGATGACGATGACGATGACGATGATGATGATGATGATGATGATGATGTTGTTGTATACACATAAACAGCAGTAACATTCACAGTATTCCATTCCATCCATTTTATATTCTATTAAGGCGAAGGTAAGGGCACACTAGCGCCATCAATTGATAATTTGACAATTACTAACGGACCGGATCTTTTTTTAAACATTGCGTACCGTCCGACAACAGGAAAGCATCCATAGTATTTATTTAATAATTGTGCACTACTTTTTATTGAGTGGTTTATTCACAAAACGGGCTATCGCATTTATTCACAAACAATGGCCACTGTTGGTGTTAGCGAATGAATACAAAAACAAACCTAAAAGTCACTACTTTTAGTACTACTACTTTTAGTGCATAATTATTAAATAATAGATGTTTGCCTAGTGTCGGAAGGTCCGCAATGTTTGAAAAAAAGTCCAGTTTAGCAGTTATCAAATTAAATCCATTAGCGGCGCTAGTGTGCCTTACCCTTCGCCTTAATGTATAACAGTGCATTCATTTCTTTCCCTCTATATGGTATTCATAGGAGAGTTTGACGACCTACGTGTCTCTGTCTCGATGGCGATAGCGATGACGATGACGATGACGATAACGATGGCGATGGCGATGGCGATGGCGATGGCGATGGCAATGACAATGGCGATGGCGATAGCGTTGGCGATGGCGATGGCGATGGCGATGGCGATGGCGATGGCGGTGGCGATGGCGATGGCGATGGCGGTGGCGATGGCGATGGCGATGGCGATAACGATGACGATGACGATGAAGATGACGATGACGATGACGATGACGATGACGATGACGATGACGATAATGATGATGATGATGATGATGATGATGATGATGATGATGATGATGTTGTTGTATACACATAAACAGCAGTAACATTCACAGTATTCCATTCTTTTCTTTTATATTCTATTAAGGCGAAGGTAAGGGCACACTAGCGCCATCAATTGATAATTTGACAATTACTAACTTAATCTATTAGCGGCGCTAGTGTGCCTTACCCTTCGCCTTAATGTATAACAGTGCATTCATTTCTTTCCCTCTATATGGTATTCATAGGAGAGTTTGACGACCTACGTGTCTCTCCTTCGAATGCAGATCGAACTATTTTAATGTTCTCCAGTATGTTTCTTCTCTTTCTCTCCATCAGACACTAGTCTCCCTGTGACCACGAACCCTGCAAAGGGTTCAAAACGTCAGGATTAATATTTAATCAATAATCAAAATAATGTGTAAAATAAACGCGAGTAGATACGTAAAAGTAGTTTCAGCTCTATACTATGTTTGTCTCTTTTTTAACTATGTTAATTCTGTCTATACTATTGTCATCTCTTTCCCTTTCCCAAGTAATCATAGGAGAAAGCGTGACGTCATGCGTATCCCTTCTTCTGCTGCAACGACAACTATAAACTCTATGCTATCGTCATTTCTTTCCCTCTCCCAAGTGTTCATAGGAAAGTGCGTAATTAGAGAACTACAAGACTAGAGGTGGTTGAAAGTTAAAGTCAAGTTTTTATAATAGCAATAAAACAATTTTTTAGACAACAATTGCATTGCAGTTTTTTTACTGAAGGCACTTTAAACTGAAACGAGCCCTCTTATAAAAGTACATTCATTTGAGTAGTTATAAAAAAGGCCAGTGAATGACGAATAAAATAATTCGCGGCAGCTTTATTTTCATTCGCTGCAAAGGTTGAAGTTGACGTTGAAATTTTAACCTTAGTGCACATGCAATATGAGCGAGGGTAATATCCGGGGAGGGCATAATGTTAGTAGCAAGCATTACCACACATCTTTCATGATATACAAAGATGGTGGAGTTCATAGAGTACTATTTAATACATAGAGAATGCATTTAATTTTTTGTTGTAATTTTCAAATCCCGGGGTCAATTCCCAGGTCAGACAAAGTGTGTTTAGGATTTTTTCTGTCGATGCATAGCCCGGGTTTGTGTTCACCAACCCGCATTTGGCAAGGGTGGTGATTAAGCCATTACCCATTAAATATAGTGATGACTTGGTTTCAATAACGGAGGCCCTATGCCCAGCAGTGGGACAGTCATAGGCTATTTAATTTACTTACTTTTTACCTATTTGTTTCAGAATCAAGAGATTAAGTAGAACACGCATATTTTAACGTTTTATTAGGTTATAAGGTCACATAGACTTCAAAGGGTTTAAACGTGTTCCCAATCTTATTTAGTGTCTGCAAAACATGTTTTAGTTTCGTTTTCGTCATTTCAATATTTACTCACTTATTTCTTTGCCATACTTATAATTTTATCGAAGTTGATCTATCCAGTTTTTCTTCGGTCTTGCCTTTCTGCATTACAACTTTTATGCTTATCTCCTTTTCTCGTCGTATGCTTTTTTTGGCAATAAACCTTTCCTCGTCGCGTGCTGATCAACTCTCCTTATTACGACCAAATATGTGGGCGTTTTAGGTAAAATGGAGAAATGAGAAAAAAATGGAGTAATTTAGTAAGTTCAGTAAGTGATTTCGATTTTTATAGGCAAAACAACGTTTTTTTGACACTGAAATTTCTCAAATAGTTCATACTGTGAAATCTTAATAATCAAATTGTAAATATTGCAAACATAATATATATTTCATTGTGTACTCCATGTTACTTTTAAAATAGATTATTTTTTTATTTTAATTTAGAGATTTTAATTTAGAGATTCAAATATTACCTAAATTAAGAACCAGTGTGGTAGAAAGACTGAGAGGAACCAACTAACCTACATTTTACAAATAAATAATTCTATTCTATTCTTAGGGTTTTACAAATAAACAAAGAATAGAAGAGCTTCAAATAGTTATTCTGTGTTTTGTCTCTTTTACTCTTATTTGAAATGACGTTTACATGACAAGGAATAACTATTCGGGCCTTATTCTTTGTTTATTTGAAAGGGGCTATATGTTTAATACTTAAATTAACATTCTCTGTCATAAAATGAGTCTGTGCATTGCAACCGCACATCCAGGAAGTTTTGCTTATCTGCCGACTGACAACAAATACGTGGGGCATTTTACCTGGAGTCATATTTTAAAGCCATGAAAATGTTTCAGCATTTTCCGGCAGTCATATCGGCTGCCTTGCAAATACACAGCTTAAGCACGATTCAGGGTACATCGAGCCTTTACCGAGGCAAGTCAAAGTTTGACAACCATTAAATATAGGTATAAATATAAGTAAGTGTGTGCTTCTATTTTCTTCATGTCTTTCGGTAATCATCGCATTTCCGAATACAACCGAATATTAATTGCCATATCCATTAGTTATTAGATTTATCATGTATAATAATTTGAATTTAGAACAACGTACTTTATAATTGTTGTTTTGTTCTGATTTTTCGTTTGAACCATATCTTTATATATAAAAATCTTCTGTGCGTGTGTATGTTATTGAACTCCTTCTAAACGGCTGGATCGATTTGGATGAAATTTTCTGTGTGTGTTCAAGTGGATTCGATGATGATACGATTCGATTCGGTGACGCTGCTATAGAGGTACATCATAGGATACGGGTGTTCTTAAGCGGACGAATAAATAAATAAACTTTCCTATTGATTTGTTTGTTTTGTTGTTATGGAAACTGTCAAAGCGGTACCAAGTCCGCCGGTCAGCTAATAGATCTTTAAAATTATAATCTATAATAACTATAAAATTCATGCACTAGATGTACTTATTACAAAGCATATAGTATAAATCAATAAATAATATATACTTTCCCACCGCTGAAGCCGCCATTATTGACATCGTTAATGATTTTGCAAGGTGGTGGAGGTGTTCGTGGTAGAAGCGCGAACACGTATTCAAGTTACGTTCTCGAATAGGCTCGTTCGTTTTTTTTCTAATTACTTATCTACTTCAAAAGAGCTCTAATATACCAGGACGACTCAGACTCCCAAGCCTATTTTTTAACTAAAACAAAAACATTAAAGGTAGACTTTGCTCATACATTTGGTAGACTAACTCCGAAATCGAAAAAATTTAAGCCGGTCCATACATTATGTAATACCCAACTCAATCTAAATGCATAGAACAGCTGATTTTTTTTACGAGTCCAGAGTTTTAGAAAGTTTTTAAAAATGATAAATAGAAACTACCATTAAAGCTTTTTGAGAAATAAAAAAATATGGGGTGTATTTTTTTTGCTAAAATATACTACTTTTTGAGAAAACGGACACTGTTAAGGATTCGAATCTTCAAAATCAAATCTGGAGATTTTTTTTTATATTAAAAGGAGGCAAACGAGCAGGTGGGTCACCTGATGGAAAGTAATCAGCGCCGCCCATGGACACCCCGCAAAACCAAAGTAATCGCAGATGTGTTGCCGGCCTTGAGGAAAAAGTTGGATCTTGAGGACGGAGTAGGAATTGGGAGGGGGGAGGGATGAAAGATGGGCCTCCGGTACAAAAAAAATTAAAGATAGATAAAATTTTAATAGAAAAAATTCACCAGCCAGAAACTTGAGTGAGAATCGGACCCACTGGACCGGTTATCGAAAGGTCATTTGTTGTTTGATTGTCCAAAGGTTGTTGTAACTATATATTACTAGCTGACCCAGCAAACGTCGTTTTGCCATAAAAAATAAAAAAAAAATTTAGGGGTGGACTACCCCTAACATTTAGGGGGATGAAAAATAGATGTTGGCCGATTCTCATAGATACCGGATGACCCGGCAAACGTTGTTTTGCCATAAAAAATAAAAAAAAATTTAGGGGTGGACTACCCCTAACATTTAGGGGGATGAAAAATAGATGTTGGCCGATTCTCATAGATACCGGATGACCCGGCAAACGTTGTTTTGCCATAAAAAAATAAAAAAAAAATTTAGGGGTGGACTACCCCTAACATTTAGGGGGATGAAAAATAGATGTTGGCCGATTCTCATAGATACCGGATAAGCACAAAAAATTTCATCAAAATCGGTCAAGCCGTTTCGGAGGAGTATGGCAACGAAAACTGTGACGCGAGAATTTTATATATTAGACTATAGAATCGTGAATGCAAAATTAAAAATTATAAAAATAAAATGTAAAGCTTGCAGAAGAAGCATAATGCAAGTTGATTTCATTTCATCTCTTTTAAATTTTATAACAATGGGGCATCGATAAAAAGCTGTTAACTTAAGGGTGCGCCGACCAAAAAAAGCCAAAAGTGTAGTCACAGTTAAATTGATATATGATGAAAAGGTTATCTTATTACATAAACAAAATATATATTTAGTATCAAAGGGAACGTGTTTACAATTAGTCCGACCCATAAATTCATATCACACTATAGTTTTTTCTACAATATCATTTAAAGTTGGGCAAAAATTATGAAAACTAGTGGTGGCGTTTAGTTGATATCTCATAGATTATCTAAATTATTACACCTCTAGTTATGTCTAAACAATCACCAATTAACTTACCTACAAATCGTCCGTCTCACATTTTCGATTTATCGAGCGGTTTTATAAATTATCATTTTTGAAATTAACACGTTAAATTCCCCATACTTACAAAATTATTATAGCTACGCGGCATCAAATAAATATGGACGAAGACATTTCAAATAAAATATATTATTATGACACTTGTAATTTACGGATGGCACACCCTTAAATCACTTACTTGAAAACTTTGACACGGTAACCAATGGCTCGGTAGTCGGTAGCTACGTGTGTTGTGTATGTCATATAAAGCGCCATCTTATTTTTCCAACAATATTTTCCTGTGTACGTAATGTGCTTGTGCGCTCAGTACATTAACCCTCAACTTCTATATATCATACCACTATGCGATACATAGGGTTGGCAGATACGTCAAGCTAAAAGTATAGTAACAAAATTATGCACTTATGATTAACTTTATCTTAATAAGCGTAACTTTCACGTAAAACAACATTAAATATTTTATAAAAATACAGTGAAAAAATTAAATGCCTACCCGACCCAGCCAGGAATTGAACCTGGGTCTTCCGCAATCCAGACGGCTGCACTGACCGCTATGCTACCGGGAAGACTGACGTAAGCACTGAACTTTTCCACTGCTTTTTGATTTTTTTAAATGCTTTAGAGCGACATTAGTGCCATCTATACAAAGATTATTGTAACCGATGGACATGCAGATTCATCTTTGCAGATGAATACCACAAATTTTTGACTAAGATAGGCCGATGATGATGATGATGATGATGACCACAAATTTGATAACACTACGCTATACTAAATTTTTACTTTTTTATTTTAAGTGCTAATTGCTACACCTAAGCTGAATTAAATATTTTATACAAAAAAAAATACAGTAAAAAATTAAATGCTTACCCGGCCGAAATTTATTACAGCGTTGTGTTATCAAATTTGTGGTATTCATCTGCAAAGATGAATCTGCATGTCCATCGGTTGCAACGATCGTTTTATTAAGATACATGTAAGTATATTGTTCGAGAATTTCCGCGTCAAAAATAAATTATATTGTTTTCTAAAGATTACTTTCTAGTTTATTTTTTCAACTTTTACGGATCTACTCGCGTTTATTTTACACATTACTTTTTAATGTTTTTCCTGACGTTTCGAACCCTTTGCAGGGTCCGTGGTCACAGGGAGACTGAGGTGATAAGTTACCAGTGACCTTGAGTAAGAGAAAAGGAGCATTCGTAATTTATATCGTATCGTGAAAATTAATCATGCAGCGGTTTAATCCCTGTCAAATCCCTGTCAGTGAGCTTAATAAAATCAAAATTGTTTTCAAATTTCGTCGCCATTTTATCCACTTTTCCAAATTAAAATGGCCGCCAACCCTGGGCCTTGCCGTAAGTCTTTTATCGTGCCGCCTTCCGCGTGGCCGCGTTTATGACTACCTAACAGCTAATCTGTTTCACTTTACCGCAGCCTGCAGGTTTTATCTTAAAATGCACCGGGAACGGTGCAGATTGAAATAGATTGTGTTTATTTAAATCTCCGCTTTTGGAGTCACATTCTTTGTAAAAAAATTTATTTGAGGTTGAAAGTTTTCAAGATTTAAAGTTGAAAATGTTAGCTTCTAAACTAGACTTACAAGCATTTCGTTTTTGAAAAGACTTTGCTGTCGGCCACTTATTGCCTTTACAACGATACTGAGCTTATGATATGAGGGATGAGAAACTTACGGCTTTTTCAAGCTGAACCATCCTTGGAGATTTCCGAGAGTAGTATAGTAGTAGAGTAGTATTTTCTTTCGGAATGCTTGCACGCAAGCGTGTCCCCGTTCCCTACTCGATTGTCCGATGTCTTCGACTATTTAAATCAAAAGCGGAACAACCCGAGGGCACCTCTAAAGGCTAGGTCGGTTCCGAACCCGAACCGACCTCTTTCAACCGATTCTCCTGGACTTCTCCTTTACAGGAGAGGAGAACCGTCCAAGCATAAATGTCTGTACCTGGTATAGCGCGCTTTATTTTGCGCCCTGAGAAGGATAACCCGGGGTCCTGCTGTTTGACCAAAAGTCATTTGGCAAAATTACACTTGACAAACGATTGTCAAGTGTATTTTGGTTTCGCAAAAAAAAAATGGTTTCGCCGATTGATCATTTTACTACTAATCATTTTACAAATGACTCACTTTTCCAAATGATCAACACTTAAATTTACATTTTATAAATAATTATTTAACCCAATGAACATTTAGCAACTGAGTTATCAGACAAAACTACTATTGGTCTAAAAACGACTACAACTAGTCTAAATTTCTTTGAAGTAGTGGATATTATTCAAATGATTGAGAATACTAGCTGTCCTACTCCTGTAGATCACGTGATAGGTTAGAAACTAAAGACAATCGCGAAGCGCAGCGTAGCGATTGTCTTGAATTTATCCATATATCCATATATTGTATAAGCAATGTATTCATATATTGTATAAGTGCTGTTATATATGTCCCCACTGCTGGGGCACGAGCCTTCCCTATGGATGCGTGGCGTCATCTGAATCCGGTCCTGGCAAGAGTACGGCCCTGCCTTCAGGAGCGCTCGACGGAGCTGCACTCAGGCGCCGCTCCTCGCGTCAGTCACACAGACAACCCCGCGCTGAACGCACGCACCTCTTCCGCGATAAATTCAAATTGCCGAAAACTCTGTTATCTGGGTGTACTAGAAAATTATATCGAGTCATAAACTTAAAGTCGTATTTCTTACCTCTAAAACTACCTATTGCAAGTTAGAAATCACTTATAGAACTCGATAGATGGATAGGGAGAACGGGCCATAAACCACCACGCGGGCCCAGTGGGGATTGGTGGTTGTATGATGCCGGGACCAACGACTTTACGTTAATAATAATGATAATTGCATAATAACCGAATCTAAAACTTATTACAGCGGCTAAACATATTTTACAGTAAATAATCACCGATGTATTATTTGTCAAATCAAATATGACATAATTATCGTTCTTTATCAATTGCTTATCTTAGATTAGTAAACACATAACGAATCGTTATACAAGTATTATCTCGGCTTTAGTTTAAGTGTGCTGCAGACGCGTGGTACTTAGTGAATTACAAAAAAATGGGCAAAAAGGAAAAAGTGAAAACAGGCACAAATGTAACAAGTTGCACTACTTATGTAAGTATAACTTTTTTTAAATATTCTACCGGTAAGAACTGCCTTGATCTTACCTGTTGTTAAGTGATGATAAGGCCAACCACTTAACCCGGGATCCTCAACTAGTGAGGCACTGGCTATCTTATCTCTAGCTGCTGGAACACAACAATGCTGCAAACATTGATGTTATGGTGACATATTTAGATAACATGGTGGTAGCTAGCCAGGCGGACAAACAAGCCATACCATCAACCAAACAGAGTACACAAACATGTACCCCCCGCTGGGAATCGAACCCGGGACCTCTGGGTCTAAACCGGTGGTCCTAACCACTAGACCACGGAGGCGGAACGTAAAGCATATAAATACATACCTATTCACATCGTTTTGTTTTCTTTTACAATTTGTGGATTTATTTGTAATGGAAAGGGTCCTAATGTAGAGTTTCCTTCTGTGATAGAGATTTTCCAATACTTGGCACATTAAAGAAAGGAAGAAAAGAATGGCTTTGCTAAGTTTCTTGCTGAATCTCCTCAGTACAAGGTCTCCCGCCATGTAGACTTTTGAACCGGTACCACTAGTAATAAATAGTATATGTTTAGATGAGTATATATTATTACTATGGTAATTTGCACGCCATTAATTGTAATAATAGTCGACAGCAAAAATAAAAGTATTTTTTTTTTACATAAAAAACCACTTTTAATAATTAAAACAATAATGAAAACAACTAGAAAACATTGAATGATGCGTGATTATTTTGTCTTATAACTGGAAATAACACTTTATCTTTGGATTTTTATTATCATACCATTTGATTGATTACACCTGACGTGTCTTTAAGTTATTAATAGCAATTACATTTAAAATTTTAAATGTACCAAATTTGTAAATGAAAGTTTTATCTAGACGTTATTACCAGAGGTCAGAATTAGTTTTAGAGTTATTTATGTACTTACACTGATTTTATACAGCGAAAGAAGAAAGTGGATATGCCTCAAATCCCGAAATTCATTTTTAACCTAAATAACATCACGAGTTTAGGCTCTAGAAACAAAAGTTTTACAAAGTGTTTATAAGTGTTTAAGATCTTGTTTACCATTTTCTATGAAATAAATGAATTTGAATTTGAATTTGAATTTGAATTTGAAAAGTATTTTTGTATTTATAAAAAAGGCGAAGTATAAGTATGAAAATTTGCTTAAGACTATTAATAATTTGTATTGTGAATTAATGTAATACTAATAAAAATTGTATGTTAACTATCTTTGTTTTATTTGTCTTATCTATCTCTGAGGTTTTTATTATTATTTATTTGTAATATTGTTGGCCACACGGGATTGTCCATTAGGAATCCCCGGGAAGATCCATATTAACATCAACATTTCGATGCAAGTAAAATAACTCTTCTTAATTTCGACCTCTGGTTATTACAGATGATGAATTTGCAAATTTTATGCTACTACTTATCAATACCAATGCACACAGGCGTAATTTTGAATTAACCAAACCAATAAACAATAATAAAGGATTTAAATACATGAATATTAAAAAACCATTATTTAAGCCCTCTCGACAACCAACTACCAAGTACTGAAAGTCTTACACAAAGAAAAGGTATCAAAGTTGTAAAAATTTGAAAAAAATACAGATTTAGTTTATCGAGATGATCCAAATGAATTAATAGAATGATTGAAATTACTGCTTGCGTCAAAAGCTGCTGGTAACACGGGTTTGGATAATGAAATAATTGTAATAATTGAAGAATTGTACGAAGCTGGCATGATAAATACAGAATAAAAAACAAAAAGCGCCGGAAAAATTAAGCAGTATACTCGCGGTAAACAAAGCATCGATATTGTAATGAATAGGTCATCACATTCATAAACGTTTGAGGTTATCTGAATACATCGATACCATAAACGATACATTACAAAAGTGCGAAACGGGTGAATACGACTAAAAATCATCAAAACTAAAAGGTTTATCATCTCCAGACATCCTTGTCTGACGACGACGAAGCTGTAAATAAGGCGTATTTAGATAAAACTGTACAAGATCTAAAGAACGAAACAAATAAAGTTAGCTAGTCAGGTAAAAATTAACATGCAGAACTTAGAATCCGCTACTTCCAATCGCTTGTCTACTGTTTTACTTAAAAACAGAAATAGACCGTATGATTCAAGCAAAGTCAAACAAAAATGAGTAAAAGAGATATAGTTGAAGAAATTCACATAGCGGCGAGAAGAAATTTTCCTCGTAGACATACAATTATAAAAGGACTAGATGATTTATGGCAAGCGGACCTCACAGATTTTCAAAAGTATGCGCAATTTAATAATGGATATATGTTGTTATGTTTTAGTATTAATTGACACTTTATCGAAATGTGTTTGGGTGAATCCTTTGAAAACAAAAGATAAAATTAGTGTCACTAACGCAATGCAAATATATTATCAAATTCATCTTGGAAGCCAAAAAATTTGCAAACAGATTTAGGTAAAGAATATGGGTATCAAATGAAAGGGCTTAATAGATAGAATAATTCTCTGATCAACGGCTTTAGCGTGCCTTACGAAACACGAAGGAGCTAAAGTTGAAAAATTTTTAGTCACCCATTCGATGACCGGCCTTTGCGAATATTGCTTAACTTCAGCAATCGCACACCAGTTTGATAGCCACAGCACCATCAAGCTTCTCTTACTTGAATAAAATACCAACAGTTTTTTTTACAGTGTTGCTCCATACTGTCGTTTCTCATCCTTATATCAGTTGCATGGATTACATACAAAGTGTATGATACGGTGTCATATGTACCGCCTATGCCAAATGTCGACATGGACGCGTGGTGGGGTCCTAACGACACGAAAGCGGTTCAAGACACGACGATACGACCGTACAGGGTTGTCTTCAGTGAAGCTGTAAGTTTTTTTTTTTACCTATGCTTTGTTTAATGACATCTCCAAACGGCTGGTTGACACTTCCCATGACCCAAAGGCTGGCTTTTTCCTTGGCCAGAGACTAAGCATTGCCATTCAACGTGGCAATGCCGCAAGTCTCTTGGGTACTTTACCAGTCGACTGCGACGCGGAGGAATTTTTTGACGCCATATTTTAGTTTTGTATTAGTTTTAGTGACTTTAGGTTATTATATTCTCAGATATTAATTTTGTCATTTTCTAGAAACAATTAAAAAGTGAAGACTTTTATTATTAAAAAAAAAATACATACACACATATTCTCACGTCCTTCTTCCAAAAAGGGGTAGACAAGACAGAGCAACAAAACACAAAATTTGAGTAAACTCGCAGTTAGTAATCTCGATGCCACATTTTGCATGGTCAAAGTAGGGATCCGAGGTAAAATAGATAACATCAGTGATAGTTTACTAGCCGATCGCCTGATATGTAAACATTTTGAAACCCTTGTCCTCCCTAGTTGGCTCTTAAGACTACAAGGAAAGCTAGGTAGCTAGTGCATTATTATCATGTCGCAGGCCAGCATGGGGGAAATTAATCAAAGATTATTATTTATGCGGTAATAGCATATTCATTATAGTCTTGTTGACTCATCTAGAAAAGGCTAGTTGAGAAAGAGAGAGACAGTTGATACGGGTATCAAGTCAGTAATCTATTATTAGCGTTGAACCTTGATCTTTTGCATCCAACCTGCCCTCCTATATAAGTGGCATAACTCAAATAGAATAAGTCACCGATACGTATAATGTCGTTTATGTCAATCCCATACAATAATCATTCTGTTTCATTTCTATTCTGTTAGCGTTATGGAACTATGCTATGGGGGCTGAGCATCTATTTGTTTAGCTACCAACGCTTTCCTGTGTCTTTGTTTGCTTGTCTTTAAAACTTTAAACGTTAAATTGCATTTTTTTTAAATTCCTACCTTCTGCTTTTGCTCTGCTCCTGCTTTGTTCCTGCCATCATCTCACCTTATGTTAATAATTTATTGTATTCTAACACTTTGCGTGTGACTTCGTTCACGTGGATTTCATATTTTTCGTTGTAGATGATAGCAGATTTGAGAATAAGATTCGACAACTACCGAAGACTTAAGAAGACCAAGTCTTTCGTAGACGCGGCTTGGACGTACGGAGTCAACTCAGAAGCTTTCGGCCAGTTCTTCGCGTACTGGATATTCAAGTACAAATTCGACCGACGCGAGAGGTTCTTGAATCAGTTTGATCACTTCAAGACCAATATACAAGGGTTGGACATACATTTTATCCATGTCAAGCCAAAAGTGGATGCAAATGTTAAAGTAAGATGTTTTTCAAGAAATTTTGTAGTACTTATGTATTTTAAACCAGTTAACATCATCATCATCATCACCAGCTCTATTGATGTCCCCACTGCTAGGCAAAAACGAAACAAAGTCATTGCTACACTAGATGGGTAGTGGCTTAATCACTACGATTGTTAAATGCAGGTTGACTATTTACTACTAGTTACTTATTTTCTGTATATCGGAGACCTTCTGGGCAAAGATTGCCACACCATGGGTCCCAAGAACGTGGTGACAACGTGGAAGGCCTAGTCGGAGATGGAAGGATGAGATTAACTCCCACAGGAAGAATTAGCACGAACTAACTCAGGATATAGATATAAGTGGAAGGATGGAGAGGAGGCCTTTGCCCTACAATAGGAAAGTAATGGCAAATATTATTAATAATAATAATACTTAATTTTTAGGTTGTTCCATTACTTCTTTTGCATGGATGGCCAGGGTCTATCAGAGAGTTCTACGAAGCGATACCACTAATGACCACACCTCGTCCGGGATATGATTTCGTGTTTGAAGTCATCGCACCTAGTCTCCCAGGGTTTGGATACTCAGAGGTAAAGTTTAAGTTTTATAAGTCTCTGTGTTAAAGTGGTTAAGACCTCAGACCTAGAGGTCCGATTTTAACTGGGAGGATCCTGTTTGTACTCAGGCTTATTTTAAGTCCGCCTAGTTACTACCATCTTCCAGTGATCTAGTGGTTCAAACCACTGGTCTCAGTCTCAGAGATCCCTGTTCGATTTCCAGCAGGTACATGCTTTTATGAGTTTAGATTCTAGGGCTTGTTTTATGTCCATCAAATCATATATATATATAAATTGAAATTAAAGAAAATATATAATGAAAATAAAGTTAGAAAATTTGGATTTAAGATTTAAGATATGAGACCTTACTAATTGTATCCCAATAAGTGGTCATTTGGGGTAATTTTCATAGTCAGAATTGATAGGTAATGAAGTGCCAGTAAAAAGTAATCAAATAGTATAATTGTTTATTGGAAAGATAGAATGAATACGACCATGCGGCCGATCACCTAGCCGCTGGTCTGAGCAAGTCAAGGCTCTGAGGGGATTTCTTGTGACTACCGCCCTCAGACACGTTTAAGATCAAGTAGTATCGAAACAACTAGTTAACACCTTTATGGAAGTCTTAAATGACTGGCACGATTTTCAGTAATAAAGAATGCGATGAAAAAGGAGAAGATAATTTTTCAATGTTTTGTTATAATACTCTTTCTAAAATTTGCAGGCAGCAGTCAGACAAGGTTTATCATGTACCCCAATGGCTGTCATAATGAGGAACCTGATGCGCAGACTCGGCTTTAAACAGTATTACGTCCAAGGTGGTGACTTGGGCCGCAACGTTGGCCTAAGCATGGCCACTCTCTTCCCCAAAGAAGTCCTCGGATTCCATACAAACTTGCCCTTTAGCTTAGCTACGAAACCGATCCTTGCATGGGTGTTGGGAAGCTTTTTTCTCTCGGAAAAAGACTTTGCGGACAGATTATACCCTTTAAATGAGAAGTTGAATTTTTACATTGAGGAGTCTGGTTATTTTCATTTGCAGAGTACTAAACCTGATACTATTGGTAAGTGGTCTTCAACATTCGATCGTTGTGTGTTCTAAGAGCCCCTTCATACTTCGCGTTGTTTCAGCATAGGCGTTCGATAAGCTTAGTGAAGCGCAGACACTGACAGTGCGACGCACACGTCGCTCCATCGTGCCACCAAGCACCTTTTGCAAAGCGTACCTAACCTTTAGCTACCACTCACAGCTCTGATGGAACGCAATCCATAATGCTTGTACGTTACATATATCACTCTACGCAGCGCAGGAACAATCGTGTCTACATCCGTGTACTGAGTGACACGAGCAGCGCTAACGCGACGTATGCGTTGCGTTGTCGGCGTTTGCGCGGCCCATACGTTAGTGTGAAGGGGTTCTAAAGTGGACGCGTATTAATACTTTCTAATTTCTATTTTCGTGTTATATGACTAATTGAGAGTTGATTTCTGATGCTTCCAGGGGTTGCTCTTAAAGAATCACCGGCTGGATTAGCTGCGTATATCCTAGAAAAGTTTGTAGCCGGTACTAATCCGGAGTACAAGTTCAAGGAAGATGGTGGCTTGGAAGCGTGGGATACTGACGCTCTCCTAGACAACATAATGATATACTGGGCTTCTGGTAGTATTGCTACGTCTTTAAGGCTTTACAAGGAATTTGCTAGAAACAGAGAAATGGAATTTGCCATGGAAAGGTAAGACTTAAGTAGGATTAAGGGTAAATAGCTTAAAGTGACTAAAAAACAAATTACTGGATAAAGACTTCAAGAATGCGGGTTGGTGATCACGAAATATAACCCAGGACCACCTGATGCCTGGCTAACCTAGGCGATTCAAAACTGTTTTTTATAGTTATTTTAAACTCAAGCTGTTTTGGTTTCTGTGTAATCAGACATTTTATAACAAGCTTAGTTATAAAGTTTATCTCCAGTTGACATTTTATATTAATTTAAATATTTTATTTTAATTTTTCATAATTGGTAATCATTTTTATTTTCTTCTGAGACTTGATTGTAAAAAAGTAGACACATCAAATTAACAATATTCGCACTTAACCTTTTTCCATTTTCTTTTCAGTATACCTACAGAAGTTCCAGCTTGGGCACTGGGGCTTAAGTACGAGATATTCTTTATGCCAAAGTTTATGCTGAAAAAGAAGTATCCAAACCTCCTTGGTACCACCACCTTGGAGATTGGCGGCCATTTTGCTGCGTTCGAAAAACCTGATATATTCTCCGCTGACGTTTTCAAATCAGTGAAGAGTTTTATCGACTTCAGAAAATCAAAGTGACATTAAAAATGTTTTTTAATATTTTTTTAAAGTTTCATTAATTAAAATCTGGAATAATTTTAAGATATTTGAAAAACTTTTTTTTAACTAGTTCAATGGTTTTGTAAGTTATTTAAGATAAGGGACCATTTGCACCGAAATTTTGTCATTTATATTGTAATGTGCAGGATAAGTACTTGATTTAGATTGAAGTTCTTTAGCTAGATTTAAAAAAAAACTGAAATTGATTTTAGTGCATTTACTTTATTTTATAATTATGATAAAGTTTAAAGTACAAACTTTTTGAGCATTTGTTTATTAGTATTTAAACAAATGCTCAAAAAGACTACACACTAAAAGCTGAATAATAAATTACGCAAAATCGTCTAGAGATTCACCCGACTTTTTTTCCATTAAGCTTTTGCTATCTGAAAAAGAGGCCGAACGCGTTTTTCACAGCGCCATGTTTTAAAAAAGAAAAAAGAAACAGGCAGAGGTAAGTCGCGGACGACGGCACGGCAAATCGAGTTACTCTATTTAGCGATGCTGATTCGTTTCTAACCGATTACTGTGCATCGAGATGGAGTTGTATTCGCGTGTATTCATTCAGTATAACGATTTTGGTGGACATTAATTGATGTGGAGTATTTGATAGGGAATGTAGAGTGCAAGGCAAGATAAAAGAGTAGGTATACAACGAAAAATGGACGAACATAAAAATGTTGGCAGAGGCGAAGTCGAGACACATATTATATGAGTGCATCAATGCCCAGTTGCGGCTACTTTATATAGTACTTTTCTTAAAATAATGCGTGGAAATAGATACCTAATATGTAAGAGCAGAACATCTACGAGTAAACTACAACTATCGATGGAGTAGAAAAACGCACCCACCACTATTTTGTTCATTTGTTTCTTTTTTAGGGTTCCGTAGCCAAATGGCAAAAAACGGAACCCTTATGGATTCGTCATGTCTGTCTGTCTGACTGTCCGTTCGTATGTCACAGTCACTTTTTTCCGAAACTATAAGAACTATACTGTTGAAACTTGGTAAGTAGATGTATTCTGTGAACCGCATTAAGATTTTTACACAAAAATAGAAAAAAACAATAAATTTTGGGGGTTCCCCATACTTAGAACTGAAACTCAAATTCTTTTTTCATCAAACCCATACGTGTGGGATATCTATGGATAGGTCTACAAAAATGATATTGAGGTTTCTAATATCATTTTTTTCTAAACTGAATAGTTTACGCGAAAGACACTTCCAAAGTGGTAAAATGTCCTCCCCCCCTGTAATTTCTAAAATAATAGAATGATAAAACTAAAAAAAATATATGATGTACATTACCATGCAAAGCTCCACCGAAAATTGGTTTGAACGAGATCTAGTAAGTAGTTTTTTTTAATACGTCATAAAGTACGGAACCCTTCGTGCGCGAGTCCGACTCGCACTTGGCCGGTTTTCTATAAAAGACGCGGAAGATCCGCGACGGAAATTACGTCAAGTGTGACGAAGCCTATGTGTGCGTTGCTCGAGCGCGTATGTATGAAGCTTACCTTCTGCAGTCTTCTTATTTGTGCCGGAAGGTTGTATCTCTCGGTTTTTGCATAAAAAATATCGACTCCACTGTCTAGACGTCGGACCGCGTGGTTTCCTGCTGTAACTCGATTGTTTGAGCTCGCCGTATCTATCTTAATTGTTCTACCTAGGTGTTGCCAGGATTTACATTACCTGGTCTGTATATTGCAACGATCTTTGTAACGTGACTGGCAAGAGCTGGATGAGAGTAGTCGCGGATCGTGCTCAGTGACGTGTACACGGAGAGGCCTATCTCCAATAGACTTATAAGTATAGGATGATGATGATGATGATTATGATGATGAAGATAGTGACTCTTTAGTTAATATAGAGTTTTTTATAAAATGTAAATGCAAATTTTTACCACGTATTCTCTAAACCATCTTTGACCACTTTTCATATTAAGGGGGTGCAGCGCGGAATTTGAAAATTTACGTGTTTATAAGTCACTGGTGCTAGGCGCTGAATAGGTCTTATACATTAAAAGGACTAGTGTAGGTTAGCTTGATCCTTTCACAAGGTCATGGTTGTCTTGGAATTTGAAACAAATACCCAGAAACTGCATAAACACTACGTAAAATAATGATATCTAAAAACTTATTTCTTCAGAAACTTTGTAAATATAGCCCAAATGAAACAATGATCCGACATCAAAATGTTTGTATTGATATTCCGCAGGTCACTGTTGTCTTATTTTTCAATAAAAAACATGAATATAAAAATATTAAGACTTTTCTTATTTTTTACCCAAACGCCTATGATTTTACGAAAGTAAACATTGCTCTAATTAAATCACCAGCCTACTCTGTACAGATATTAGTGTGCGTGCGTATTCTTGTCGTGCCCCGTTGTCACACCACTGCCACGCGCCGCTCGCTCGCTATCATAAAGAAACTTGAAACTCGCAGTTTTGCGTCCGCGCTGCACCCCCTTAAGAGATTTGGAAATTCATAAAACAATTGACTTTTTATACAAAAGTTGAGCAACAAAACTGCTAGGCATTCGTTTTGTCAAAACTGTAATTATTGATTTCCAAAAGTCTTAGAACATAATTGCAACTTTGCTCCCGAAACGCCTTACATGGGAGGAATCCTTCTAAGGGACTGGCTATCTTTTAACACAGTATTTTAACATAGTATTTTAACACAGCAAGGAGTCATTCCTCATACTGTGCCTTTAATCTGTAAAGAACTGTCGCAACACAAGATGTTATAGCGACACATTTAGATAAGATGGTGGTAGCTAGCCAGGCGGACTTCATACAAGCCCTACCACAAATATATGTACAAACATATAGGTATTAGGAGCTTGATGGCGCAGTGGTTAACGCGCCCGGTCCGCGAGTGCTGAGGTTAAGCAACTTTCGCAAAGGCCGGATCGGATGGGTGACCAAACATTTATCATCTCGAGCTCCTCCGTGCTTCGGAAGGCACGTAAAGCCGTTGGTCCCGGCTGCATTAGCAGTCGTTAACAACCACCAATCCGCACTGGGCCCGCGTGGTGGTTTATGGCCCATTCTCCCTATCCATCCATAGGGAAGGCTCGTGCCCCAGCAGTGGGGACATAAAATGAGCTGATGATGATGATGATAGGTATCTCTGCTGGCAATCAAACCTGTGACCTTTGAGACCGGTGGCTTTTACCTCTAGTCCACAGAGGTGGTTATAAAATGACTTACAGCATCCAGGTGGGATTACAAGAACGGCTACTTATCTCCGAACGACAGCCAGACGGCGTTACACAGCACATTTATATAATCCTTACAGCGGCCTCCGTCAAGGAAATAATACCACTGCCTCTGGAATTATAATTTCGCCGAATTAATTCCTATACATTTTTCAGACGGGCAACACCGCACTGGTACGTAGGGTTGTGAAGTGGCGTTTTGGTTATTTTTTTCTTATTTAATGGCATGTGCGGACTGTAAAATATTCTATGATTTACAATAAATTACATAAATGCCAATATTATAGATATCTTAATTAAATGTTTAATTATATGTTTAATGATAAATTATATTCCCCCTAAATTCTTTGTAAAGATGTAGGACTTTCCGTGAGAGAATTGTGAACTGTCGTTGCACCAGTTTTGTTTCATTTGCCAAAGGCTTAATGCACGTTCACGAATATTGTTAATCCAGCATTACTTTCTTGTCCTTGTCTTTCGCTTTCGGCAGCCCTACGAGGGACAAAATTATGACAGACTCAAAACCGGATCTAAGACGGATTACGGCATTTTGTTTTGGGGTTTATTTAAATTTATATAGACGGTTGTAGCCGTTTCGGTACACGAGACGGAATGCGGGATTATCATAGTTTATTCTTCGTGCTCGCTGAGACAGATAAACTTTTTAACAGCAAAAAGTTTAATGCTTATTCCGTTTTTTATTTGGAATAGGTTTAAACCTTCTCTGAGTTACCAATGTTTTTGTTTATATCTATATAGTTTGTACCCCTTTTACACAAATTGCGCGGTCGGAGGAATATGAAACTTCGCACACTTATAGTATTAATAGAGAAGGATTGCAAAATGTTAATATTTTTTTTAAATTATGCATAAAAAATACATTAAATTAACAAAACAAACATTACACACACTACCATGTATTTCACACACACGCTTAAATACTCTTTTCAAAAATTTCAAAATAGGAAGAGGAGCGGCCGACATCTGTCAATGCCAATCCAAACTCACATTCTATCTTTTTTAATTTTTCATTGCCTAGGATACAATAACCTAACCTGACCGTTCTGGGCATAAATCCTATTTAAGAATCAAAAGTGGATGTATGTATGTATGGACTACTTCGCATAGAATTCTTAGCTCAAAAGAATTTAATTTAAAAATAAACAATTTGAATTTAATTATTTAAAGTATGGTTATGAAGTGGTCATTTTGGGTTTTTTAGAAATTAATTACAAACGCCTGCACGTTAACCTATCCAAAACTGACAATTTTTTTCAATAAATGTTCAACCATATGTAATAGTTCAAATTCTATTGAGGAAATGTAAAAAAGGTATTAGGTATTACTATAAAATATTACAATAACTTTTTAAATTATGCATAAAAAATACATTAAATTAACAAAACAAACATTACACACACTACCATGTATTTCACACACACGCTTAAATACTCTTTTCAAAAATTTCAAAATAGGAAGAGGAGCGGCCGACATCTGTCAATGCCAATCCAAACTCACATTCTATCTTTTTTAATTTTTCATTGCCTAGGATACAATCCGTGCAGCCTTAATAAAATTACAGTCGAATTTCGACCACTGGGCGACCACTAGTTTTAATAAATGTTTGTTATTTATAATCGGTGACCGATTTGTAAGTCAGTGAAAATGAAACGTATGGAGCTCTATGTTGCAACGCACGCGTCCTACAAAACCTCGCTGGGACAAAGTGAGCCTTGGTTCAATATCCAATTTGGGCAAAACGTGTATCAGAGTTTATGATCACCAACCCGCATTTGGTAAGCGTGATGTAAAGTAAAGTATATAAGCCTATAGCTGTCCCGTTGCTAGGCAAGGGCTGCCATCATTAAAATCAAGTCATCACTACAATGGATGGGTAAAAGCTTAATCATCACGCTTGCCAAATACGGGTTGGTTAATACAAACCCGGGCTACTCATAGAAAATCCGAAACACAGTTAGCCTGACCTGGAAACTGAACCCCCGGATACTCAACTCATGTCTTAGTAACTCTGCATTCAAGAACTGGATCAGATACACTTTGGACCTGTTAATTTTGACCACATCTTTTTGTTACACGTTGTATAAAGGTCACTTTTTATCAACTGCAAATATTTTGACAAAACATCTAATTATATCAGAAAAATAAGACCTCAGCATTAAAAAAAAAATTCAGGCTAGTTTTTTTTTACTTTTCCTGACACAAAAATTTTAATATTTTTAAGAGCGGCCTCTCTGTCGGCTCTTTTGAATGAAATTAGGTGGAAGCTAGGCTTACACGTGGTGGCATTGCGGCCTTTCTGTTTCGACTCCTTTGAATCGAAACTACCGAAAGTGCTTTATTTTTATTTTTAATCGAAATGTCTTTTGGCGTTTTTCTTAAAAACTAGCGTATAAAAATTTAAGGTTTTTTGATAAAAAATAGTTAATATTATATGTTGTTGAATTTATCCTCAAAATATTTGCAGTTGATAAAATGTGACCTTATATACTTAACAGTAAGTTTTCTTGATAACCTAACGTTTTAATTGACCCTAGGCTCACTGGCTTCTGTTTTTGCTGTTTTTGTTATTTGCTTTGTCTTTTAATCGTATAATTAATAATGTTTTGATTTGAAAGAAGAAGTTGGTACCACCATTTACGCTTGGTTCGTGGATCTCGGAGTATTTGGGAGTCAAATGAGGTGCTCCGTGCTCTGTTGTTTCACGGTGTAGAGTGTCCACGATATTGTACGTTTTGTATACCAAAAACAGTAGCTTAAATACTTTATTTGCCAATTTACTAAGGAGATCGGTTATGCTAGCCATCTCCGGGCGCACCGGGTCTTACCGACTAGAGACAGAAATAAGATTACTCCGACCGATTTCTAAGCCATGACCAAAATCGGTCGAAGTAATCATTATCATCATCATAATCAATGATTTTTTTTATTCCTTGCGGATACGCAGGTACTTGGCTTTCTTCTTACCTGTTGTTAAGTGATGATAAGGCTGAAAGTGAAATCGAACTTCACCAACTCAACCACTGAGGAATTGGTTTATCGTATCTGTAACTGCCGAAACACAACAATGCGATTAACATTGATGTTCTAGCGACATTATTTAGTCTTTGTAAACAAGCAGCGTTAGCAGCTTTTTTGTAATAACGACAATGTAATATGTAATTGTGTCACAATTATTTATATTATTAGATATTTATTGTTACTAGTGGTCGCCCAGAGGTCGAAATTCGACCGTAATTTTATTAAAGCTGCACGGATTGTACCCTAAGCATTGAAAAATTAAAAAATAGAATGTGAGTTTGGAATGGCATTGACAGATGTCGGGCATTAAAGACAAACAATACGTGTGTGTCAAATACATATGCGAGTGTGTCAAATTCATGGTAGTGTGTGCAGTGTTGTTTTTGTTGATTTAATGTATTTTATATGCATAATTTAAAAAAAAATTAACATTCAGATAACATTCTCTATATAAACTCTCGCGCAAGTTTCATAAAAACGGGTACAAAGTTTTTGCTTCACGTATTAATATATAGATAATCAATATTTTATAGTAATACCTAATACCTTTTTTACATTTCCTCAATAGAATTTGAACTATTACATATGGTTGAACATTTATTGAAAAAAATCGTCAGTTTTGGATAGGTTAACGTGCAGGCGTTTGTAATTAATTTCTAAAAAACCCAAAATGACCACTTCATAACTATACTTTAAATAATTAAATTCAAATTGTTTATTTTTAAATTAAATTCTTTTGAGCTAAGAATTCTATGCGAAGTAGTCCATACATACATACATACATCCACTTTTGGTTCTTAAATAGGATTTATGCCCGGAACGGTCAGGTTAGGTTACAGTTACCAGTTTAAAACCACACTTAGAACCACCCCTAAAGAGGGTTATTAATGAAAATTAGCATATTAAGTTTTTGTTGCAGTGAGATAAATAACTAAAGAAATGAGACATGTCCTTACATTCTACAATTGCATGGTATCAAGAGCCCCCCATAGAATTACAAAGTAGATGTTTTGCGGCGCTCGCGTTGTAATGACTGGCTCTTGTGATAATGAGACATTTAAAAACTTTTGCCACTACAAATATCACTGTTATAATGAGTTTTGTAAATAAATACTAGTTATAGACATAGGCATAAACATGGTCGGTCATATTATGTATTTAAGGAGCTCTTATTACCATTTCTGTGCTTCGAAAGGCACGTAATGCAGTTGGTTTTGGCTACATCAGCAATCGTTAACAACCACCACACTGGGCCCGCGTGGTGGATATGGTCCGTTTTCCCTGTGGTTAAAAATTTGCTGTTTTAGAATAATAGTCCTATCAAAAGCGCTTTGCCAGCGGATTTTGGAAGCGGAGGCCTTAAAGCCCAAGCTTGCTGCTCGGTAAAATGTATGTGAATTATAGTACTTACTACATAAGAGATTGAGTTCACCCTTTTTACCTTTCCACGACCGCACACTATCGAGTGCACTCCTTCAAACTTACTAAGTCCCGCTACATCTATATAATACATATAATGACTTATCCTGACTGATACATCATCGCCGAGCCGAAACTGGTGATGCTAATAAGATGAAATTTGGACTGTAGGTTAATTGAGCGACGTAACCAGCCAATAAAAAAGGATTTTACCGAAATCATCCATCGGAAATCATAAGGGGGTCAAATAGGTGGTGAAAGTTTGTATGAAAGTCCGTTAGTTTTGATGTAAAATACATGAAAATTTTTATTTGGCTTTTTGAAAAGAAATTAAGAGTGACGTGTCACAGGAATTTTGTTGATTTTCCTTGTGGGAAAAAGGGAAGAAAGTTCTTTTAGGTAAATCGATATTTTTAAAGTAAGAAGATCGATCTTTAGATTTTTCAATAAAAATAAAGAATGACGTGTTTTAGCATTTATGGAAAAACCTCCCCTAAAGAAATAAGGAATGAGGTGAAACAGGGGTTTAAAGTGTGTATGGAAATCTGTCATTATAAAATTTAAATCTTTCGGTATTTGGCCTGGTTAGAAATTATAAAGTATTTCAGGATTACCCTTATAGACAATTTTACCTTAAATAAGTTTTGCTTCTATTAAAAACAATTACAGGTCGTGAAGCCCATGTGAGCAAAGCCGCGAACAAAAGCTAGTTGGATTAAGTTTTCAAAGCCTACACAAATTTACACAAATTCTTTAAATGAGTGACCTACCTTAGTTGTTTTTGTTGTAGTTTTTGTTTTTTCTTCTTTTTTTGTTATAATTGTTTTAGCGTTTCTATTATAAGTAGGTACTGCATATGCCTTAATGTCATTTCAAATTTCATCATTCATTTTTTTTTAATTTTTAACTGTTTGTAAATTATTGTTATTTTAGCGGTTATAACGTTTTTTTAGGTTATTATTTGTAACTTTTAATGCATGATGTGGTTACCTATAATAGTAAGTACAGTTATACCTGTATACTTAGAAGATATTGATATCACGAGTGGCTGTAACTTATGTTGGTAATCCAAAATAAAATAAATAAATAAATTAATTAAGTGTCACCAGGGGGGTAACCACGAGCTCTTATAGCAGTATTATTGCAGTTGTGAAAACGAGACGCGTGCAGCGTCGAATATACTCGCGTCTCTTTTCCACAACTGCAATAATATTGCTATAAGAGCTCATAGTCAGGAGGCTGGACGTGCTGCTTCAATATCATACAATATTATATTGGGTCCTTACCCTTGTCCTTATCCTTATCCTTACTTGGCATTTTTTTCTCACTCATTAATAGGTGTATTACTTCTAAAACTCAATACCAGTTGTTAATATTATCATACACATTTAATTAAGACTATATTAGTTAGGCTTCAGTAATAACAATGATTTTTGATTTTGTGTCTTTATTGCCTAAATATTTTTTAAATTTACTTCTTTTTTTGTTAGCGCAATTGACCTTTTGTTTCATTGTAGCTTTGAAAGTACTTGTTTCTTTTTAGGGTCTATTTAGCTAGTGAAACAAACACACTGCCCTACAATTTTTATAGTATTAACCTAAGTAGATGCTAATAAAATTGAAAAAACGTTAGTATGAAAAATAGAATTTTATAAAAAATCTTCATACAAAACACCAATTTCATAGGTAAGGACCTAATACAAATCCTCCTTTTCGTTAACTTGATGGAATGATAAATAAAACCATTACTAGGCACCCAGTTTATGGTTCAGGCCGAAGCCAGTCAACTTTAAAACTACCCTAGCTTACTTCACCTTTAATTACCGACTTTTCAGTGAAATTTCCGGAGTATTGCCCCTCAATATTCGGCAGCGTAACGTTCGCTCAAGCTTTACCCCGCAAATCTGAGGCTTATGAATAATACGATATAATTCGCCTCGCTCAGTGACGGCCTGCCTGTAATTTACTAAGATATAATCGCTTTTGGTACTACTGGTGAGGTGAATGCATTTGATACAGATACAATAAAAAAAGAGAGCTTTAGTTAGGTACAGTCAGCTCCAAAGTAATCTGATCGTTCAAACCTACCAAAAATATCTGAACGTTTGACATAAATCACTCTTAGCCCAATACGTGAAAGATGTACTTTCATTCAATGTCATTTGTTCTCAAACAACAAATAAAAATGAATTTCTACGTCTTGAGATAAGGTTGATTTTTGTCTTTTTGATAGGGTGAAAATTAGCGTTAAAATTATATAAACAAAACAAAAACATTTTAGCTTCTATGTTGACGTGCATGAAATATAAAAAAGTTACGAAGCTATTTTTAGCTGGCCTGTTGTTAGATCTCGGCGATTCCGCATTTATTTTTCTTGGTATGTTGACACACGCTAAGATGAGACCTTAATCGTGACACCTCTGAATCTTTAGGACTTTCGACCGGCGAACTTTCCTATAATTATTTTATTTTTGTTAGATTATATATGAAATTAATACTTTTCTTCATGGAAACCAGCCACCAGAGGGGTGCACCATTAAGTCACTCTCCCTCCAATCCAAAAAGGTATCAACTTGTGTCTTACAGAGATGGAACTGCTTCGTAACGCTAAACTACGACCTGTTTTGTCGCACATGCCACATATTTATGCTAATGTTGAGTTTTTTTGTTTTGTTTATATCTGTGGTTTTTAAATAACTTATTAATGTATCTATCCTCGGACAAGTTTAATCGTTGGCGTTTTATACTTAACAAGTAAATAAACTCAATAATAAATGAATTAGGCGCAGCGTCTAATACATCTGCGTCAACGCGAAAACCTTGTATATGCTGACGTCATCTCCGATACATATTCGATTCAACGATTAACATTAACGCGAATGCTACAATATGTAAATTGATTTATAACCGGATATTAATGTGTATGGAACAAGCAACTCTTTCATTATTGAGCGAATGTTTACTATGTCTCATCATTTATTCGGTAAAGTAAGTACTTTATTGCTTATATTGTCTAGTGCTTATACTAACGGCTTAGACCTTGTGGGCCTTTTTTTTTATACGTAGCACGGCAAATGACTCCATTTCACCTGATGTTAAGTGAATATGGAATCCAGACGCTACGGCAACTTGTGCAGCGTGAAAACAACGCAGCATCAGTTACCCTCACTCTGCCGGCCCACAAGGTTCTGCCGACTCTTCACGCCTCGTTTGAAGGACCCCATATCATAGGAAGGAGGGAAAACGTGTGCTGGCAAACTATTCCATGTTTTGGAGGTGCGACAGTGAAACGAGTCACCAAATTTCTTAGTGCGCGATGGAATATTTGAGACAGTGAAGCGGTGGCTCCGGAGAGCAGCACGTGTACTCCTATGGAAGAAGGGAGAAGGTGGGATGAGGTCAAAGAGTTCTTCAGAGCCCTCGCCATGGTATAAACGATAAAACACTGGGCCCGCGTGGTGGCTTATGGCCCGTTCTCCCTATCCATCTATAGGGAAGGCTCGTACCACAGCAGTGGGGACATAAAATGGGCTGATGATGATGATGATGATGATGATGATGATGATGATGATGATGATGAGAGGTTGTCTATGTGGGCATTGCTCGAGCGCGTTTTTATGAAGCTTATCCCCTTGAGCGTCGAGCGACCAGCAGGTGGCCGATAACAAAATTCTATTGTGTCTGGGTATTCGACGCTTGAGCTCTTATCTTCTGTATTCTTCTTATTTTATAGATCAATCCTCAGGGAATAGGTAGCGTATTTGTAGGTATTACTCAGTTTGCTTTTTTTTCAGTCCGCATTTGTTTTTAATAATTTTGTTGAAAACACTCAAAAGTCAATCGAAGCAATGCAAAAAAAATTAAAAACATATTATTACTAGCTGATCCGGCAAACATTGTTTTGCCATATAAATTATTTCTAGGGAACTTGTAGGGTAGAAAAATATAACTAACTTATTGTAAGTGTGTGAGGATGTGGTATATGAGTGCTTTCTCTTATATACCACATCCTCACAGCGCACACAGCGTTCACAGCCTAAAAAGGCATAGGGCGCTGAGAACGATGACGGAATATGAAAATGACAAAACAGCAAACATATGTTTTTTTAATTTATTGTAATTTATTCTTTATTATTATATACTCGTATATCACTATCTGACCCGGCGGACTTCGTACCACTTTGACAGTTTCAATGACAACAAAACAAACAAATCGTGGAATATTTTGTATTGGAAAATTAAATAGTTAAAAAAAAAGTTTGGGGTTGACCACCCTTATCACTTAGGGGTACAAAAAATAGATTACGACCGATAGTCAGACCTACCGAATATACATATAAAATCTGATAAAAATCGATCAAGCCGTTTTGGAGGAGTATGGCAACTAACATTGCATAAAAACACGAGAATTTTATATACAGGGTTATTTGTAAAACATCAACAAACTCGCAAGACTATGTAGCTACATCATAAACAACAACATTTGTTTTACGACTTTTGATAATTTGACACATCTTACTTTCATACAAAAATAAATAACAATTTAATTTTACGTCTGAATGTTCTTATCTCTATGCGCATCGCATCTCGAGCGTCGCGCGCGTCTCCTTTTCGTATGTGAATGGAACATAGACTTACAAATGTCACGACAGTACAATACAAGCTTGGAAAATCATTTTTAATTAATGTATTGGGTTATGATAAAAGTCGTAGAACAAATGTTGTTGTTTATGATGTTAGTTAGCTACCTAGTCTTGCGAGGTTGTTGATGTTTTACATATAACCTCGTTTAAAGATGTAATTAATTTTCGTCTCGCTGTCAAAATGTTATTGAGTAACAGCCCAAAACCGGTCGTTGTGCTGATGCTAGGGAAATGCCTTTGTTTAGTAGTGAACGTCTTTTGGCTGAATGGATAATGATGATGATGATGATGATGATGATGATGAAGATGATGAATTAATTGTAACACTACTACTTTATCTTTCTGTAGGTAAGGTGGGTGGACCATGGAAGGCCACTGTAACGAATAAACAGTTTTTATTAGTTCATTTACTGGATAAATGAAAGAAACAAATTATTAATTGACACTTTGTTTTATTGTGTAACATATAAATTACTTTTTTTATTTCTAGATGTAATCACTATTTCTTAAACTTAACTTTTATAAAGCTCTTCCAAACGGCTTTGCAAGGAACAGGGCTCCATACAAGGCCAATATTATAAATTAGTCATTCAACTTAAAACTAGAATTGTAATAATCAAAATATCCGCTTTTACTAAAACTACATAAAAAGGTCTTTCATTTAAACGAAAAATTAAATGCTTAACATGTTATAATCTTCTTTAAAAAACTCAACAAACATTCCTTGAACACCATCGTATAACTAAGAATATATTAATGGAAATTATTCTAAAATTATAGTAATGAATGTTATATCAATAACAAATAAGTTGCCAATCCGTTTTACAATGAAATTATAATTATATTTTTTTAACTATAATGGCCTTCTTATGGGTCCGTTCTTTGTAAGGCCAAAATGTTCCTAAGAAGGCCAAACTAACAATTATCATCTATGACAACCTTTTTTTTTATTTAATAAAATAATAGACACTACAGACTTAAACTATCTTCATCCCATGTACTACCTCTTTTTCTTGGTTTTGATCCTGACATTCTTGAAATCTGAAATTATGCGTGTAAAATTTAATCATCTGTTCAATTAACGACTTATTCTAATAGCAATATTTACAGACATAACCTTTTCATAAAAGATATTTAAAGATATATCAGTAATATAATAATTTTGAAAGAAATGTCTATTTAGTCTAAGTTAGAAAGTTGAATAATCCTTATAAATAATAAAATTATAAACATAAAACATTGTTTCAACTTTCCCTGTACCTACGTGTTTATAACTAAAAACTAAGTGTTCATATTTTCATTATTTGTGAATGTTCCTAGTAAAGCCCATGTACCCTAGCAAGGCCAACCGTCAAATTTTTGATTGGCCTTATAAGGAACCACCGGCTTTCATAGGAACACTACCGATATTTTAACTAAAATCGAAGTAAATTTTTTTTTCTTTAGTACTTACTATAAAAAAATCCTTATATGACAATTTACAGTAAAAAAAATAGGATAATAATAGATTATTCACATAAAAACTTACCTTTTGCTGAGCGCGCGAATTACAATTTTAACGTCGACGACCGAAGTCTACAAAGCGAGGGACCCCACTGCCAAAATAGCAACGCGAGCGACTCGCCGCCGCGTCTGTGTTCTTGAGTTTGATGGAGCTTTGTGTGAGTGGAAGGAATTTGTCATCACATGACTATAACTATGACTTTTTTATAGTTGGCCTTCGAAGGAGCATGGCCTTTCATGGTCCACCCACCTTACTCCATCTCCATATCAACTTTAACTGTGTCAAATCTGACACTCCACCATGCACGCAATATGAAATTTTCTTCACGTATTAAGGCTAGGTATTCCTGCAGAGGCCGCGCTATTGAGTTTTTTCAAACAATCTGAGACATAGAAAACAAGGTTTTAAATTCTGGAAAAAAAGTATGTATTAGTTAAGGATCTAATCTAGTGGAAGTCGCATTCAGTTACAAGATCCAATGAACTTCACTCGATAAAAAAAAATCCCAAAGTTACCCCTTTTTGTAATGTTTTTTCAATATGATGACTAAACTACTGATATTTTCCATTTATTTTTTGTACTCAATTGAAGACAATAATATTTCGCAGGGGAATTCGCAGAGTTTGACTTGATAAAATGATTGTCTTATTTACTATGTTTAAATATCTACGAAATGCGCGAATACGGCTGTTTGACAGGCCCGATCAGTCGCGCGCTGGCGCTTTCGGATGACGGACCTGTGTCAGTTTTTTCCGTGACTGCCAATCAATCCGTTTTTGTCGTAAATAATTATATAATTATTGCAAGTTATTCATAATGGGCAATAAACAATAAACGCTTACAAAGATTCATGCATTCATGTCCAAAACTTATATTATGGTTATAATTCGATAGTATAAGAATATCAGTATGACTATGTACTGCAGATCGCATCGCGACAACGATTTTTGATAATTCATATTTTGTCTATATCGGTACCTCTGCCGGATTGGATTTAGAAATAAGTCGCCTGAATCTGAGAAAACTGAATGCGTAGGGGGCTCAGGGAAGCTCGTCTAAGATTCCCTAAAACAATTTCGGCTGCCGGCGTTACGTTTGAATATTTTAAATTAATTTTTAAAATTCGTATAAAATGTACTGTGAATGCGTGAAACTATTTTCGATGCTTCTTTAGTCAAAGTCAAAGTCAAATATTTTTTATTCAAATAAACTTTAGAAAAGTGCTTTTGAATGGTCCAAAATTTTTTTTACCTACTACCCATTCTAATTGGTTCTATCAAATACAAGGGCAGCTTCACGTTACTGAAAGACGACTCTGTCTGCTAGAAATCTGGGCTGGAGAAAATGAACCTTTGCTTACAAAACGCATCGAAAGGGACGATAATTTCTGGAAAACGCAAATGGAGCCAAAGTTGGCCCAATTTTACATGAAATGTTTAATGCCGGAAATGAGGATCAATCACATAATAGCAAATCTGATTTTTACTATATACATCGTATGCGCAATCAACTACTAAGCATTTTATTCTTAAAATATTAAAATCCGTCAAGAAATGAAGAAGTTATTAATGTTTTTCTGAACGGCTATTTTGAAACGCGCGCGCCTGCTTGCCACTCACGATGATGTCACAGTACATAAGTCGTGCGGACTCGTGCGACCGTATGTACGGGTCAAATCGTGCAAGGAATATTTGGATAACTTCCCAAGGACCGATCGAGATGAAACTTGGTATATCTACGCAACTTCGATAGCAATTCAATAATATGGCATCATGGAACTGGTCTGATGATGCAGTCGGAAAGTGATCATAGGAACTGAGGTTATAGAGTTTTATTTAACTCATAAGAAATTCACATTTCACTTACTGAGCTAACTAGGAACTTTGCAATGAAACAAGGTAAACCCGCCATATTTGTACTTATTTTATTTGTCTTGATAAAAACTAACCTTGTGTGGTGCCCAAGATCTGATGATGAAACTGAAAGGAGGTCAGAGGAACTCCTAGACTGTAGGTACTTACATGTTAAAAAGTTAAAAGTGAAAAAAAAATTAAAACAAGCTTTTTATTAAATAAATAAATAAATAAATAAATGTTTCCCACACTCACACCGATTATCTAGCCCCAATAAGAGCTTCCTTAAGAAACTCGATAAAATGGTTAACTAGACAACGGATAAACATACTTAATATACTTAAATACATACTTATTATGCGAAACACCCAGACCCGAAACAATTTAGAAAAACAGGTATTTCTAAATTGACCCGACCGGGGATCGAACCCGGGACCTTAGAGATGGCGACACCATGAAAACCGGTGTGCAAGCCACTCGACCAAGGAGGTCGTCATTTTTATTAAATTTTAACCGCTTCTGTGGTCTAGTGGCTAAGCCACCGGTCTTACACCCAGAGGTCCCGGGTTCGTTTCCTAGCGGGAGGTACATCTTTGTGTACCTACGCGGTTTGGCTGATAGTAGGGCTTGTTAAGTCCGCCTGGATTTTAGTTTTTTAAATAAGTTTTAAGATGCTGTACTTTTTTGCAGACACATTAATAAGTAGGTACCTACTAACCTAAAGTAAAAAAAAACGTTTTTTTTTGTTTTATATTTTGATATGTTTCATGTTTTGTGTTTGTGTTTTAAACGTTTTTTATTTATTGATTTATCATCTGTGCGTGTTAGCTGAATATTTTGTAAGTAAATAAAAATAGTCCTATCCGGGTCTATCTATGTGCAAAATTTCATCTAAATCTGTTCAGCCGGTTCCACGTGATTGAGTAAAAAACAAATAATAAACATTTAACCGCCTCTGTGGTCTAGTGGCTAAGCTTCCGAACTTAGACCCAATGTCCCAATGTTCGATTCCTATCAGCAGCGCGTTCTTGATTTGTTTGGTGGTTGGGCTTGTTAAGTTCGCCTGGCTAGCTACCACAATCTTATCTAATACCGGCGCCATAATAAAAATGTTAAAAGCATTGTTATATTCCGACTGTTTAGAAATCCTTTTGGGTCTTTTGGAACACAAAAAAACAATTTGTCCGGCGTAGCAACACTTGTATTTTCGCAAGACGACATTATCCATTTACGTGTGTTTACTACGTACGAGTCAACGCGCTGCAAGCAACTGTGGTAGAATGCGCGGGTAGATCCCCCACTATCCATTGCGTATATCCATTGATGGATATAATCTGGGATTGTTTGTCCCACTATATCCATTGCGACTTATCTCAATACAGGAACTGCATACTGGTCATGTATTTGTAATAGACTAGCTGACCCGGCGGACTTCGTACCGCTTTGACAGTTTCTATGACAACAATAAACAAATCATATTTCTATTTATTTATTATTAAATATTCTATTTTAGTAATAAATATAAATTATGTTACTCAGGGATAATGTAGCATTCTAATAGTGAAAGAATTTTTAAAATCGGTTCAGTAGTTTTTGAGTTTATTCGCAAAATACAGTGGCGGGCGGCAAGCGGCAACTGCCGAGCTAGTGCGAGCGTAGCTGATGACGTCTGCGTTTTTGAGAATGCAGCACGAAAATCGCTCTAACTTCGTCATTTTTGGTCCAATTTCAATAATTCTTTTTTGGTTAATTGGTTTTGATGTGACTGTAATTCTACATATTTAACTAAAATTCTCGTTGATCTTCATTGTAGATAGTAGACACGCACGTGGAATGCCAATAAGAACGTTGTCCTTACAAGATGACAAGGAAAATGTAAATTATGTAGACTCCCCAGCCTTACCATATCAAATTTGCAACCGGGTACAAGCACAAGAGAAATAAATTTTGAAGAATTTTGAGATTAAACACAATATTTTGAATTTAATTTGATACCCTTATTCCATTTATGCCAAACATTCTTTGAAATAACCGTGCAATCCTTTCTGGTGGATACTTAACTTAGCCCATGAAATTGAAGTAAGAAAAATAATTTTGAAAATAAATAATAATATTATAATTAAATGGATACCAAAAAACATAAATTCATTATTAATTACTTACTTTATTTATTTACGAAACTCGTAACTCCTACTTTATCACTACTAAACAAAGTTTGATCATTAAAATGCACTTCTAAAGCAAAATAAAATTACCCTACTGCTTATTTCTATACTGTATCGGTGGCGAGCGGGCGGGGGTGTCATGCGAGTTCACTACCGCTACGTCCGCGCGAAACGCGGCCGAGACATCGCTAAATGCCTACTTTGACAGGAATACCTAGCCTTAATACATAGATATATAGGATTTGAAGAATTATGAATTGTTTCTTCAGACATTGTGTGGGCAGATGTAGGAATCGTGCAAATGAGATACGCTTTACTTTAACACTGTTTTTATATTACAAGGAACCAAAGTTACAACTTAGTAATCTATATATATTAATACATGAAGTAAAAACTTTGTACCCATTTTAACGAAAATTGCGCGGACGGAGGAGTATGAAATTTCGCACACTTATAGTTTATATAGAGAAGGTCCATTGGACCGATCTCTGACCTACAAATCTCATTGTCACAAGACTAAACAAAAAGTGTTTGCTCGGAACAACTTGCTTCGCCGTCTCACCACCACACAATGGGGAGCTAGGCCGCATGTGCTTCGTACAACAGGCATGGCCTTGTGTTTCTCTGCAGGTGAATTTGCGTGCCCAGTGTGGCACCGATCCGCCCATGCTAAGCAGGTGGACATAGCTTTAAACGACACATGCCGCCTTATCACGGGATGCCTCAAACCAACCCCACTCAACAAGCTTTACCCATTGGCCGGTATTGCGCCCCCGGACATTAGAAGGGAGGTTGCTTGTGGCGTTGAAAAGAAAAAGCAGGAGTCTGATCACCGGCATCCCCTCTTCGAACACACCTTTCCTCCAAGCAGGCTTAAAAGCCGGAAAAGTTTTTTACACAACACACAGGCGTTAGCATTAAGTCCTGCTGAAGAGCGAGTAGTAAGGTGGAAGATGAGATGCCCCTCTTCAAATTTCGTGACCCCGCAAGAGAAGCTACCTCCAGGGCACAATCTGCAATGGCCTACGTGGAAGTCACTCAACCGACTCCGGACCCAAGTAGGCCGTTGTAGACAAAACATGCGCCGCTGGGGACTAGCTTCAGAGGATCATTGTGACTGCGGAGCCCCAATACAAACAATGGAGCACCTCCTCCATTGTCCTCTGTGCCCAGCCACCTGCACACTGGAAAACTTGTATGAGGCCAATAATGATGCAATAGCCGTGGCTACTTATTGGTCCGACAAAGTATTGCTGAACCCGCTGACACGAAAAGAAGAATAGAGAAGGTTATCCGAATGTTAATATTTTTTTTAAATTATGCATAAGAAATACATTTAATCAACAAAAACAAAATTACACACACTACCATGTATTTGACACACACGTATTGTTTGTCTTTGCGGCCGACATCTGTCAATGCCAATCCAAACTCACATTTTATCTTTTTTAATTTTTCATTCCTTAGGATACAATCCATGCAGCCTTAATAAAATTACGGTCGAATTTCGTTCACTGGGTGACCACTTGTTCAATATGCTCGCTCGTGGCCACCGATAAACGTCACGCACGACTCCGTTGAAGCGCGCCAAAAACGTAGTTCCTTTGAATTACCGCTTGGGGCGCGCTTACGTTTCGTTTGGTGTCAATAATCATGACCGGCTACGACAGATATTGTATGATCTCAAACACGATTTGTCATTAATATACAATGATATCGTTATAACATCATTATTAACAGCACCAATAATCACACTAGTATTATAAATGCGAAAGTTGTGTGTATGTGTGTATATTTATTTGTTGCTTCTTCACGCTGCAACAGATGGATGGATTTGGATGAAATTCGGCATACATATAGTTTATAACCTGGATTAACACATAATATACTTTTTATCCCGATACTTCTACGGGAACGAGAACCACGCGGGCGAAACTGCGGGCGGCCGCTAGTACCTAATAAAGTGTACATTAAAAACGTGATCGTCGTGAAATAACCCAATAAAAAAGAACAATGCGAACAAAATCGTAATTCACTTGTTTGGAACACTTTCAATGTCGCCGACAAATTCCCGAATCGGGATAATTCAATTCTGTAACAAAAGAAGGAACGCACGTTCGTGAGTATTTTGTTTTTTTTAGAGGCGAAAGAATGAGATTATCGCTGTCAGTGCCAGCTGTTAGTCGACATCTTTCAGGAACGGCCTTTACTTGAATAATCTGAGCGAGAATAAAAAAAAGAGGAGCGTTCTATTTCTTTATTTTATCTGTGGAAATTTTTAATGATCAGGGAAACGACCCTAATTTGGAGAGTCCCCGCTATAGTACGTTGTGGCGCTGACTTGGGCCGTTTGTAATTTGGCTTATTTTTAAGCCGGAATTAACAGTTTTTTTTTCTTTTTCGGATGCTACAGATTCGGCCTTAACTTTATTGGTAATGAGCGGGCGTGTATTCTTTCTAAAGTTATGTACTTATTTACATCAACTTGAAACTTTTCTTCTCGTTGAGTGGGTACTCATGCTGAGAGAATGGACAAGATACTAAGCTTCTTTTGTTATGAACCGATTTTCATTTTGTATTATTTTAAATCGTTTTGCTTCAAAAATAAACTCCCTTACATTTCGTCGCTCGCATAACTGACTGTCTGTTTCGGTATCGACGACTTCCAGCTGATAGTATTTAAACTATCACTATAACTTTTTTTTTTTTATATTTACGGGTAAGCACAGTGCCTTGATCTCACCTGATGTTAAGTGATGATAAAGCCAATGATGGAAGCGCACTTCACCCGGGACCCTCAACTAGTGAGGTACTGGCTATCTTATCTCTAGCTGCCGGAACACAACAATGCTACAAACATTGATGTTATGGCGACATATTTAGATAAGATGGTGGTAGCTAGCCAGGCGGACAAATGAGTCCTACCACCAACCAAACCGATTACACAAAGATGTAGCCCCCGCTGGGAATCGAACTCGGGACCTCTGGGTCTAAACCGGTGGTTTGAACCACTAGACCACAGAGGCGATTAAAACTTATTGTAGTGGACTTTCTAAACAAAGTAAGTATACATTAGATATATACGTGCTGGTCTTAGGAACCACCATCATACTGTACAGACAATCAGTACTCGTACCAAAAAATTTGGCAAGTCGTTTCTCTATAAGACCATTCGGCTTTGGAATTCTTTGCCAGCGCATGTATTTATATGTATGTATGTATGTGTATATCTATATGTAGCGCGTGCTCCTATAGTCCCGGGTCTTTTAAGCGGGGCGTGAAACGACATTTATGCAGGCCGTCATGAATGGGTGCGCTTGTTACCGTGCTTGTTCCATGGTGAGGAGCGCTATCATTATTTTGGACTACATCGGCTGCTTACCATCAGGCAGGATGTGGTCACTATGACGTGTCAATATAAAAAAATAACAACTATGTTTAGGAAGTCCGCTACTATATCTAAAGTACGTTCGTCCCAAAAACATACCATAAAGGAGATAAGACAGTTTGTTGTGCGAGGGAAGATTTATATTAATTGGGTATTAATATTCTGAAGCCTTAAAAAATATTAATATTATCATTATTATGATTTGACGATTTACTTTATCGTAGTAACGCCAGTTATTGACAATATAACCTAGTTTATGACATCAATTGTGGTCGCCAAAAAATGATATAGAAATTAATTTAAATTTTACTCAATTTTTACGGTAGCTAAGCCGTAAAATTCAATTTAAATTATTTATTGCTTTTCTGTATGTATTACAAGGATCTTAAAATAATGTCAAGACCAGTCATGAATCAGGGGAGAGGAGGACGTTTGATGTGCTTTTTTGTTTTTATCCTAATAATATTAGTATAAACGCGAAAGTTTGTAGGTATGGATGGATGTTTGTTACTCTTTCACGTAAAAACTACTGAATGGATTTGGATGAAATTCGGCATACAGATAGTTTATAACCTGGATTAACGCATAGGATAGTTTTATTTCGATATTACCACGGGAATGAATGGAAACTGTCAAAGCGGTACGAAGTCCGCCGGGTCCACTAGTTTTATTTATATTTATTATTTTGTAGTTGTAATGTATAGTAACTTTTTTCTATGAGTAAGTGTTTTAATTTTACTATAAATTATTTGTAAATCTGTTGCTTACCTCGCTTTTAAATAATTAAGGCGACACTGAAAAATTGCACCAACTTTCGTTGAATAGTTTATATTAAGACTATTAATATGATTAACGTATCTGAAATGTTGATATAGGTAAATTCATGTCTTTATCTAAAACTAGCTGACCTGGCGGACTACGTACCGCTTTAACAGTTTCCATCATTGAGTTAAATATATTTCAATGGTTTATTAGAAAATTAAATTGTCGTTTTTCGTATTTTATTTATTTTATGTTTTAAATATAACCTATGTTACTAATGGTGAAAGAATTTTTTAAATCGGTCCAGTAGTTTTTGAGTTTATTCGTTGCAAACATACATACCTACATACATACAAAAATACAAAGGTTTCCTCTTTATAATATTAGTATAGATTTGCTAGCTCAAATACACGATTGTATAATTTTGACCCGATCATAGTAATCATACTCGGATTCAACACCACTAAAATATCAGTATTGTTGAAATTACAACAAAATTAATTAATTAATAGGCTTGGGAAACCTCACTCAAATAAATTAAAAAAAACATCAATAGTCGTAATTTAGTAGCTGCATATTTTTAAAACTAAAACATTTTTTTGATTCTGTTAATTTGCGGTCTCAATTGTCGCAGGCGCTACGTATTTTCAACCTTATGACAGCGCCAGTTAAAGATCAGCCTTTTTGAATGTTCACAAGTCGAGATGTCGTCTTAAAGGGACAAGTGCCAATCACTGGTGCGTCTCGAGCACTGGTGGCCAGTGGCCTCAAAATCAGAGGTCACAGGTCGGTACCTGCGACCTCTAACTTTGACACCGATGATTGTGTTAACATCACAGAAGCAGACAAAGTTAAAATCCATTTAATTTTATGTTACAAAAAATCAACGAACAAAATAACTTACCATGTGATTTTACAGAATACCTTAAGGCGAAGGGTAAGGCACACTAGCGCTACCAATTGATAATTTGACAATTATTAACGGACCGGACCTTTTTTAAACATTGCATACCGTCCGACAACAGGAAAGCATCCATCGTATTTATTTAATGATTGTGCACTACATTTTGTTGCGTGGTTTATTCACAAAACGGGCTATCGCATTTATTCACAAACAATGACCACTGTTGGTGTTAGCGAATTAATATAAAAACAAACCTAAAAGTAGTGCACAATTATTAAATAATAGATGTTTGCCTAGTGTCGGAAGGTCCGCAATGTTTGAAAAAAAAATTCAGTTTAGCAGTTATCAAATTAAATCCATTAGCGGCGCTAGTGTGCCTCACCCTTCGCCTTAAACAAAAAAGACTACAAAAGATTCTGCATAAATTATGAAGTAAAGGAGCAGAACCCAATGCCCCAAAGGATTTGGTGTGGCCCGTGTAGCGAGTAATTAAAGTTTAATAATTTCATGAAGAAGCAAGCTTGCATAATTGAGTTGGCCTGAAACGGAGGGCAAACAGTAATTAGGGAATCGATAGATCTTACTAAGCAGGTATGTACAAGGCATCTTTGAAGCAAAGCGTATAAAGTAATTTAACCGAGGAGCTGTCTCCCGGTCTGTCTGCGAATGCTAAAGTTAAGCAACCTTCGCAAAGGCAGGTTATCGGATGGGTGACCAAATAGTAATCATCTCGAGCTCCGTGCTTCGAAAGACACGTAACGCCGAGTCCCGACTGCAATGACAGTTGTTAACTGGCACCAATCCGCACTGGGCCCGCGTGGTGGTTTATGACCCGTTCCACCTTTTGTGTTCCATCCTTAGGATAAGGCTCGTGCCCCAGCAGTGGGACATAAAATGACCTGGTGATGTATAAAATGATATGTTATAGGAACGTATAAAAATCTGTTAGTATTGGGTCCTTACCTATGAAATTGACGTTTTTTTCTCACTTATGGTGTATTACTTCTAAAAGTCAATACCGGTTGTTAATATTATTATGCACTTTTAATTAGGACTACGTTACTTAGGCTTCAGTAATAACAATGATTATTCATTTTGTGTCTTTATCGCCCAATTTTTTTTTTATATTGACTTCTTTTTTTTTCGCGGAATTGACCTTTTGTTTTATTGTAGCTTTGAAGGGACTTGTTTTTTTTTTCTTTTAAATGTCTACAATATTTAGCTTGTGAAACAAACACACTACTCTACAATTTTTAGAGTGTTAACATAAATAGATGCTAAGAAAATTAAAAAAACGTTCATATGAAAAATATAATTTTATAAAAAATCTTCATACAAAACGTCAATTTCATAGGTAAGGACCTAATATTAATAAGTATTAAACTACTTCTAAAGCTACGCTTTTATAGATAACTGTTTCATTTTGTTCAGATATCGAGTCATAGGGCAATGAATTGTTCCCGCGTTTTCGTACGAGTAATTAGTACTTAATGGTGTACGAATCTCAAAATAATCAGATATTACTTCTGTTACGGAGTAAATAAGGAGTATTTTGTGTCCAAAGGCGGTGGTGATTACTTCCCATCAGGTGACCCGTCTGTCCTTTGCCTCCTTTATCATTAAAAAAAAATCCAAAAAGTTTTCCTTCGTTTTACCTGATGGTGAGTGACTTTAACCGGTATCCTCAACTAATGACGAGCTGGCTACCTCACCTCTCTTACTCACGAGACTTGACTACATCTAAAGTGTGTTCGTCCAATCAGCTTGTCTCTACGTGAACTAATCAGACCACTTCGCTTACAAGGTGTCACCGTATTAATTAGTTACATAGATTCAGTTAAAGACTACAGTGCTGCTGCGTAATAATGGCCAGTTGTAGAATGAGTAACTTTAGCGTGTTTCCTTAGGAGCTCGATGGTGCAGTGGTTAACGTGCTCTGCGATTGATAAGGTTAAGCAAATTTCGCAAAGGCCGGTCATCGGATAGGTGACCAAAAATTTATCATCTCGAGCTCTCCGTGTTTCGGAAGGCACGTAAAGCTGTTGGTCATTAGCAGTCATTACAACCACCAAACCAGACCGGGCCAGTGTGGTGGTTTATGGCCGGTTCTCCCTATCCATCTATAGGGAAGGCTCGTGCCCCAGCGGACGTATATGAGATGGTGATGTATTTCCTTTAATAAGCTAAATAAAGCAGTTGGTAGAAGAAGGTTTTGTCTACTCATATATATATATATATAGATGTACTGATCTATATACTTACTTATATAGATGTACTGATCTATATACATATAATGACTTGTCTTGACTGAATGATTCATCATCGCCGAGCCGAAACTGCTGAAGCTAATTAGATGAAATTTAAATTGTAGGTTAATTGAGTGTCGTAACTAGCCACTGAGAAAAGATTTTACGGAAATCTTACCCTAAAGGGGTCAAATAGGGGGTAACAGTTTGTATGATAGTCCGTCAGTTTTGAAGTAAAATACATGAAAATTGGTATTTGGCTTAGTTAAAAGAAATTAAGAATGACTTGTCTTTGATAAAGGCACATGAAACTGTGCCTAAATATCGTATACTTACATCCAACAACAAACATGAAAAAAAATCAAAAAAATTCAATAATTTTTAACGCAAACTTTGTTGCGAACAAATACAAAAACACAAAGTTGAAAAAATCCTGCTCGTGGATTTTTTTTAACTTTCGTGTTTTTTTAAATAAATACTTAAATATTAGACAAATTAGACTACATCACAAACATTGTTTTGATTCCAAGGTAAGTAGCTAAATCACCCGTTTTATGGAAACCAGAAACAACGAACCGTCGTTGTTTCTGATTTTCTGAGTCTGGGTGGTAGTGGTACCGACCACAACCACCCAGACTCGACACAATATCGAGAAGTTTGTTTTTGACATTGACCCGAACGGGAATCGAACCCGGGACCTCAGAGTTAGCGCCGCCCAAAGTCCGGCGTGCCAGCCACTCGGCTATAGACACGTACATGGTAATAATTCCATAAATCATATTTATTCTTATACCTAAAACCTACTCAAAACATTAGAATTTATCAAGGAAGCTTTAAAACCATATACATGCGTTATTCACACACCTGCTCCTGAAATTCTCCCGGGTGTTGAGTAACGAGGCGTCACTCAGAGTTAAAAGTTAGTGAAGAAACTTTTTCTTAAGAGACTTGTATGCGGTGGAGACAGAATATTTACGCTGGCTTAGAGTATCATAATAAAATACGAATGTTGCTAGCTGCTACCTATTTGAAAAAAGAAAAAAGATTAAGTGTTGAAAACATTTCACGAGACCAACTATGCTATATTATACTAGCTGTTGTTTTAAAAACGCTCTTAACAAGCTAGGTGGACATAACAAGGTGAGATTGATCTGGGTCCCAGGCCATATGGGAATCTATGGCAACGAGATGGCGGATGCTCTTGCCAGGGAGGGCTCGGAGACCCATTGGTCCTGAGCCGTTCGTGGCACTTGCACTAAGTACTTGCCTTAGGACGGAGTAAGTTCATATGCGGAGGCAGTAGAGGGCAGGCCCGATTAACCATCGGTGCCTTGACTAGGCACTACGCCACAAAACAAATGCTCCACAGAATGCATCAATTAACAAATAGCTTGAGTAAGGTATTTGGGGAAAAAACGGAGTCAATGCAGCACCTACTGTGTGACTCCCACTCCCTAGCTAGGAAAAGAATGGGACTCCTGGGGTCGGCCTATCCGAAACCGGAGGACTTCAGGCTCTTCGCTCTTAAGGACGTTGCCAAGCTTATGGCATCTATCTTTACAGATGAAGAAGAGTGAAAGGATGGGGTTGCACAAAATCCCGATGGGTCGAAGTGTTGTTGCGAGAGGGAAACTTTGGCAGGCCCCACTAAGATAAGATAAGATAAGCTGTTGTTTCGTCACTACATAGTTTAAATCAAAGTCGCTTCCCGCTGACTGTCTGTCCCTATGTATGTATGTATGCTTATTGCTTAGATCTTTAAAACTACGCAACGGATTTCGATGCGGTTTTTTTAAATAGAAATAGTGACGCGAACACTACACATTTAAATAAAATCTCGACTAAGCTATCCAGATTTATTTATGCACTATACGAATAAAAAAAATGCACTGATCAAAAAACAGCAACATCTGCATATTACGCATATGCGCATGCTTGGCTCAGTTATGGAGTGATATTGTGGGGGAACAGCACTGATGACAATCACCTGTTCATACTTCAGAAAAAATGTGTCAGAATCTTGGTAAATATAACAGAATCTGAAAGTTGTAGAAAGCACTTCACATCACTAAAAATTATGACTTTAACTTCAATTTATATTCTAGGTCTATGTAAACTTGTTAGAGAGAATAAAATGAATTACTCCCAAGCAAAAGAACAATATTTAGCAGCCCGTAACTTGAGATACAAGGATAGATTAGCATTACCCAACACTAAGCTTCACCTGGTCTACCACAGGAGTCTACCACATGTCCATAATAGTCTATAATAAACTGCCTACCTATTTAAAAACCATTAAAAAAGACTCATTATTCTTAGCCAAACTAAAAGAATTTCTTATTTCAAAGTGTCTTTATAGTATCCAGGAGTTCTATAATTTAAGTAAGATACAATAAATACTAGAAAGAAAAATATCACTTGTTGTATCTTAATTTTATTAAATAATTATTTAATTTTATAATTTAACATAATATTATTAACATGTACGACTAATTATTAGTGTAAGATACTTAGTAATTAATATACAATATGATTTTCAATACCCTTGCAGGGTCATAAGTTGAGACTATTAGTTTAAGATCACCACCTATGTACACTTATGAAGCAATAAATGTTATTATTATTATTATTATTATTATTATTATTATTATTATTATTATTTAAATGAAACAACTTTTACGGATCTACTCGTGTTTATTTTACACATTACTTTTTAATGTTTATCCTGACGTTTCGAACCCTATGCAGGGTCCGTGGTCACAGGGAGACTGGGGTGTTGGTCGTCTCATAATTAATTAGTAGCTTGTATACCCTCATTTAAATTTAATCAGGTGCGTTCCGTTTTACGCAGAAAGAGCTTACAGTATCTTTTGGTCTGGTAGTATTGTGTTGGTGCTGGGATTTAATATTTTGTATGATGGGATCCCAGGCTGGTGGTAGATTCCAACCATCTTCTCTAATGTGTCCAAAAAGTAATGTGTAAAATAAACGCGAGTAGATACGTAAAAGTTGTTTCATTTAGAAAGAGTCATTCAAGAAGAGGGTTTATATGTATAAATACACGCATAATACAGTAGAGAAACACTGATAATATCAGCATTGCACCCGTGCGAAGCCGTGGCGGGTCGCTAGTAGAATTTAAAATAAAAACATCAGTTAAATTGTACCATTTCACACCGTCCTCACTACAAATAAATAAACACTCGAATTTATTACGGCTAACGAACTATTGACGGGAACTTGACAAGAGTTAGTTAACAACTTCGGGAAGAGACACGTGGAAGGACCGCTACGCGTGACATGACACAGGGGCCTCGGTTAGCAATAACATAGTTATACAAAAATAATATATAGATGATAATTTGAAAACGACAAAGTGTTGAAAGAGCTCCACGAACGGGTTTCGAAAACGCACCCCATGACAAGCCGGATCAGGTGCACTATATAACAACTATGCTGTGGCTCAATCCGCGATATATACGCGATGGCGGAGGAACTCGATGGCGCGACCGCGGTCTCCGAGTGTTGAGGTCCAACAACTTTAGAAAAGGCTGGTCATGGGATGGGTGACCAAAAATTAATCATTTCCAGCTCTTCGGAAGGCACGTTAAGCCGGTCCCGGCTGCATTAGTAGTCGTTAACAACCACCATTCCGCTGGTCCCGCATGGTAGTTTATGGCCCATTCCCCTATCCATCCATAGGGAAGGCTCGTGCCCTAGCAGTGGGAACACAAAATGAGCTGATGATGAAGATAATGATGAAATTAATAGACTGTGCGAGGCCAACGGGTAACTGTCCCGGCGATGCTTTATTTTTTTACCGTGGCCTATTTTTTAATTCTGTATCCACCTGTTTTTGGCGCAGGTATCAGTTTAGTGTAACATGTAAATTTTATTATCATTATCATCTCAGCCAAAACACGTCCACTGCTGGACAAAAGCCTCACCCAAGGATCTCCACAACGACCGGTTTTGTGCTGCTTGCATCCAGCGGCTTCCCGCGACCTTCACCAGATCGTCGGTTCACCTTGTTGGAGGCCTGCCCATACTGCGCTTTCCGGTACGCTGTCGCCACTCCAGGACTGTTCCGCCCCAGTGGCTATCAGTCCTGCGAGCAATGTGCCCTGCCCACTGCCACTTGAGCTTAGCAACTCTTTGGGCTATGTCGGTAACCTTTGTTCTTTTGCAGATCTCCTCATTTCTGATTCGATCATGCAGAGAAACCCCGAGCATAGCCTTCTCCATTGCTCGTGTACGTTTGGTATTGTGCTCTAATATCTGCTCAGTTGGTAAAAATAAAAAAAAATAAAAAATGGTTTACGACCAAACTGCAACCGCACATTTCTTCTAGATTTTTCCAAAGGAGGCTGTTGATACCGGTTACCATCAGAAGCTTGGAGGCGTAACAACAAACTTTTTGAAAGGCTTGATTGCAAGGTTATCTAGATTAATACCTCGCTAACCTTTCGGTTGATCACTTGATAAAATTATGTGAGCTTTCCAGTGGATATAGTGTAAATCATTAGTAACTATTTCATTCCCATTATGACCCACTAAAGAAAGGGCAAAGTTAAATTGTAGAGATGAACTACAACAATTATTTTAAAGTTAAATTGTAACATCAACAATTTAATCTTTAGTTATGTACGTGGCCCCTTAGAGCATTAAACCAACTGCTCTAAGACGTGGCCCAGACTAGCGCAGAATCGAGGCAAATAGCATAAGCAAAGAGAGGCCTATGCCCAGCAGTGGGTCAACAGGGGCTGATGATGATGATGATGATGATGATGATTAGTTATGTAAGTAAAATAATAATTCATATTAAAGACCGTGTCTATAGATATAATTTATCCTACTAATATTATACTCGTAAACGCGAAAGCTTGTAAGTATGGATTGATGGATTTTTGTTACTCTTTCACGTAAAAACTACTTAATGGATTTGGAAGAAATTCGACATACAGATAATGTATAACCTGGATTAACACATAGCATAGTTTTTATCCCGATATTCCCACGGGAATGAATGGAAACTGTCAAAGCGGTACGAAGTCCGCCGGGTCCACTAGTACCTAATATATTTTTATTTACACTTATTTATTCGGTGAAAATGGACTTACAAGCTATTAAAAGATTGACACAAAACAACTAATAAATCGCAATATAAAAAATTAAATTCGGTTATAAAAATGAACACTACAACAAGCAATAACAACATCATAAGAAACAGATTACTCGCCTACAAAGAAACGCTTGTCGATTCCCATTCTCTTATGAAACAATAAGCAATTGTAAGCAGCTAAATCCTTGTAAATGTAAGTAAGCACTATACAAAGTATTTGTCGTGCAATTTGTAGGATTTGAATTAGATATCCGATACCCATTTGCATTGAAACGAAACTCGCGATTCAATTCTGATAAAAGGTTTCGAATCCAGCCGGTAGAACTTGATAATGTATGGATTGAGGGAAATTTATTTGGCACATCTTATTGGGAGGTCGGTAGCGTTGCCGTTTGCGATTTTGCATGCTAAGCAACTTTGTCAGGCCAGCTAAGAGACTAACATAGCTAATTTCACAAACTTTGTATGAACAGCTGTTTTTTTTCAATGATAACGGGGTAGCACTTAATTTTCAACTCACCTGGGCCGTAGGTGAAGGCGCACTTCACCCAGATCCTCAAAAACTGAGGCACTGGCTATCTTATCTATAACTGTCAGAACACAACAATGCCACTAATATATAAGGTCACTTTATATCAACTGCAAATATTTTTTTACTTTTTATTTTTAAGTGTTAATTGCTACACTTAAGCTGAATTAAATATTTATATAAAATACAGTGAAAAAATTAAACGCCCTAATGTCACTTTAAAGAATTTCAAACAATCAAAAAGCAGTGACAAAATTTAGCGCTTACGTCAGCCTTCCCGGTAGCATAATGGTCAGTGCAGCCGCCCGGATTGCGGAAGACCCAGGTTCGATTCCTGGCTGGGTCAGGTGGGCGTTTAATTTTTTCACTGTATTTTATATAAATATTCAAATATTTTGACAAAACATCTAATTATATCAGAGAAATAGGCCATAGCATTAAAAAAAATCAGGCGTGTTTTTTTTATACTTTTCCTGACATTTATGTCAATTGTAATATTTTTAAGAACGGCCTCTCTGTCGGCTCTTTTGAATGAAACTAGGTGCACGTGTAAGCGGTGAAGGCATTGCGGCCTCTCTGTTTCGGCTCCTTTGAATTAAAACTACCGAAAGTGCTTTATTTTTCTTTTTAATCGTAATGTCTTTTGGCGTTTTTCTTGAAAACTAGCGTATAAAAATTTAGGTTTTTTTAATAAAAATAGTTTATATATGTTGTTGAATTTATCCTCAAAATATATGCAGTTGATAAAATGTGAATAGAATATAATAGAATAGAAATATTTATTTGCCATTAAAAAGGGTTACAGTAGTGATGGACAATAATTATAAGTTTCACCTTCTTAGCCATTATTGATAGCATGCAAACATTTATAATATTTATTTTTTAACATTTAAAATTCAAAATTTATTCAGACAACTTCTTTAAATATTATCACTACTTCAGTCGTACTTCACTTAAATTACTAAAAATTTTATTAACAAATTAACAATTACACATAAATTAATAAGACGACAAATTACATTAAAAAGTTATATTATATAAAGCAATGTCATATTATTATTATTTTATATAAGAATTTAGCTGTTAATTCAAGAATTTTGCTGGTAATTCAAGAACTCCTGAACCGAGTAAAAGGCATGGTCAATACCTTATAGATGTTATAGCGACATATTTAGATAAGTAGGTGGTTGCTAGCCAAGCGGACTTAAAACAAGCCCACCACCTACCAAGCAAACAAAGTACAAATATGTACCACCAACTGGAAGTCGAACCCGGGACTTCTGGGTCTGAGACCAGTGGTCTTAATCTCTAGACCACAGAGGCGGTTATCATTATCATAATCAGCTTTATCGATTCTTCGGGAAACACAAAACTATTTCTACAAGTCCCATCACTATTTCTACTTCTATGTTCTAATGCGACTTCGAACATGTCTTTACAGATTACTTCGGCTAGGTACACGCCACTAATTTATCCGGGAGCTGTGTACAACGCAATCAAAACTTATCAGATGACAACATAGGGGAACAGTTTGGATTGGTTTCCAACTTCATCAGTAATGATATTAGGTAAGTGTTTCTTTTTACATCATCAGAAGAATATTTATGTCCCACTGCTAAAAGCTCGATGGCGCAGTGGTTAACGCTCCCGGTCTGCGAGTGTTGATGTTAAGTAACTTTTGCAAAGGCTGGTCATCGGATGGGTGAGCAAAAACTTTTCATCGTGAGTTCCTCCGTGTTTCGGACGGCACGTAAAACCGTTGGTCCCGTCTGCACAGTGGTTTATGGTGGTATATGCTGCGTGGTGGTTTATGACCATCCATCCATCCATAGGGAAGGCTCGTGCCCCAGCAGTGGAGACATAAAATGAGCTGACGATGATGATGCCAGTGTGGATTGGTGGTTATTAACGACTACTAATGCAGTCGGGACCAACGGATTTACGTGCCTTCAGAAGCACGAACGAACTCGAGATAACCAATTTTTGGTCACCCATCCGATGACCGGCCTCTGCGAAAGTAGCTTAACCTCAACACTCGCAGTACGGGTGCGTTAACCACTGCGCCATCGAGCTCCTCCAACCGAATAGTTCTTAAAAGCTCTAAGCTTGTGTTTTACAAAAAAATCATATTCATGTTGAAACTAAAGCGTGTATAAAGACGGTACTGCTAGTTTTTATAAATGCAACTCAGTAAAGCGTAAACAGAAGCAAAGGGTTGTCGTAAAAAGAAAACATTAGTTGTATAATATGCTCCGATCCTGGCACAGCACTTGAATCCCTAATAAACCGACTAATTAACGAGGCGTATTCAGAGCCGGCGGTTGTACGGGCACCACGTTACGTTTTAAAATGTACGGATTATTTCTGGACTCGTTACAAGTAGTGTTTTTTTAGGGTTCCGTATCCAAAGGGTAAACGGGACTCTATTACTAAGATTCCGCCGTCTGTCCGTCTGTCTGTCTGTCTGCTGTCTAGGGAAGGGTCTAGTGCCCAGCAGTGGACATACAATTAGTGAAAAAGAAGTGTCTATTTTTATCGGCAACTTAACATTTACATGCTTTTGACATACACTTGTAAAGTCATAAATCTTTACGATTTATTCTTCATCATCATCGTAAGAGGTCCAATAAAATACGTAAAATTATACTTTTGACGACATAATTTAACTAATGCGCGATTTCTCTGCAAATGGTGTTCTTTCGATGGCATAATGACGTTCATAAGAGCTATTTGTAGTCTAAACTGAATAAAAAATTCTGAATTTGAATTTGAATTTCTTTTACCGTTGATGAATGAAAAATATGGAAATTCTCCATTTTTGAAAGCAAGTCGTCGCTGCAATTGATAGGTATTGGATTAATCACGGTGGGTGATCGCAAACTGGGGCTAAGTATCGTAAAGTCTGAGACACATTTTACCCGATCTGAGAACTGAGCCCGAAAATCAGGCCGGTCGCTTTACCACTCAGCCACTGGTGCCTTCATAAAACATACTCATTTTTTATTTAAGTCATGGTCACACTAGCGATGACTCTAGTGTGCAATTAGCGTGTACTTGTTGACAGATTACGGATGCTATTGTCTCTTTTACTCTTTAGCTCGCCTATAAGTTAGAGCGAGATAAAAACAGTTTACACGGGAAGCATCATTTCGTAGAGTTTTCTATGCAACGCCGGAAAAGGTTTGTTTTTTGAATCTAGTCTAGTAGAAAAATGTGGAAACTGTTGGAAAAATATTCGCTTTTGCATTTAGCGTGTTTCGTTTAAAGCGAGCTGGCTGAAAAGCTACAAACATTTTGTGTTTGGAAATTGAGTTTTTTTAATAATTTGTTTTCACATTGCTATATTTGTATCAAACTAATATTACTTACTATGGAAAAAAAATTTATACATGAATGATTTAAATATCCGAATCGCACAGTACGTGACTATTTTGTGGTGAAATAAAAGAAAGGGCCTACCCATATAAAAAATAATTGCTGAGATTGATTTGTATTCACAATTCGATTACTTCAGCGTAAACAATCTTGTATAGCATTGAAGTACTTATACTTCGCGTTTTTTAATTATTATTATTTTGATTCGAAAATGGCGGAATGACCTTCATAGGTTCAAGAAAGACTGGCATGACGTTGCAGGGAACCGGAAGTTGGGGAAAAAGGGTAGGGAGACTTTTGCCCAGGAATTATTAGGAATATTTTATATTGTAAATATGTTTTTATATAAAATATTGGAAAAAAAATTTCTTAACATATCTATTTAATACAGAAAATAATAATAATAATATTAAAGCTGTGGAGTTTCTTGCGCCTTTTTTTGCTCCATAGCTAAAAAATAGGCGTCCTGAATAGGTAGTACGTAAAAAATTTTTTGGAGATTTACTTGAATAAAAAAAAACTGACTTTGACTTTAAAAATAATAATATTTTTATGTTGAAGTATCGACCCGTCACAGGTAGTTATCTCATCATCAGCTCGTTTTGTGTCCCAACTACTGGAGCACGAGCCATCCCTATGGATACGGGCCATAGCCCGTTCTCTGTATCCACCACGCGGGCCTAGTCGGATTAGTGGTTGTTAACGACTGCTAATGCTGCCTGGACTAACAGCTTTACGTGCCTTTCGAAGCACGGAGGAGCTCGAGATGATACATTTTTGGTCACCCATCCAATGACCGACCTTTGCGGAAGTTGCTTAACCTGAGCATTCGCAGACCGGGCGCGTTAACTACTGCGCCATCGTCGAGCCTATAAAGAGATAATCGAGTACATCGAGTAGTTAAAGTGGCGCATCGAAGTGAACCCAGACAAATGTGTCGCAGTTCTCTTCGATGTAAAGCATAGAACCCGATTAGTCCCATATGGTACCCCTTCGTTACGCATGTTAGGGACCGCGATCCCTTGGTAGCGAACTGTCAAATATTTAGGCGTTACTTTAGATAAAAATCTCTCTTTCCACCCTCACATTGCTAGAGTAGGTAAAAACGGTCGGTTCTACCTAAATCGACTTAACCGTATGTTGGGTCGTTTCAGTAAAATGTCCCTTAGAAACAAGCGATAAGGTTTGTATTAGACCAACAATGACGTACTCGTCTCCCGTTTTCAGTCACATAGCGCCCTCAGCGCTTTATAAGTTACAAGAAAAACAAAATAAATTCACTCGCAGGGCCACTGGTGCCCCTTGGTACGTACGGAATGCTGACCTGCACAGAGATTTGGAACTTCCAACGATGCAACTGCATCTCCGTAAAGTCGCGGAGCGATTCTTCGAAGCCTCGGAGAATCACTCAAATCCTCTCATTCAAAAGGCAATGGACTATAGTCCCGAGCTTCCCTTCATCCCCTATTACCGTAGGTCGAAACACGCTTTATCGAATCCCCCAAATCAATTATCACGTGACCTGGATTGCCTACTTGCGGCACAGGACACGCCGTCGCTTAGTTAAGTCAGTCATAGGCAGCATCATTGCAGATTGAGCGCGCTCCATTAGGGGGCTTATATGTAGCCCTTTCAAGGCTTATAGGCAACACCAGGGGGTGTTTATTCAGTAGGAGCCTGACATAGTCTATTTCAACCGCTTGAGTTATTCATACGCGTAGTATTCACCTCCTCCCACCTCCGGGTTGTGCTTCTCAGGGCGCAAAACAAAAATAAGAGAGTGTTATCTAAAAACTGCGAATTATTTTACACCACAAATTCTTGTTCCCTTCTTCATATAGAAAGAGCACAACACTACGCCACATTAGGCCTTCGCATTTAAACTCCATTTCCGCTTAACATGAGGTGGAGTGAAGTCATTTGATCCCCCTAATATGTAAAAAAGTCGTGTTTGGAATGTAATAAATGTTACATAATATTCGTTTGAAGTCAATATTGAGGTTGTTATGAGGTATACGTACGTATACTATCATGACGCTTTTATAAGCGTTATGAGACTTGTGAGACTTCCAAGTGGAATAGGGTTGAGTTAAGGGCGAATAGTAAAGTGATTTTTATTTGTCATTGTGGTTTTGCAATAAAAAAAATTGTAGTAAAGTAAATGGCCTACATATTGATCTATTGCTACGGAAAGAGCTCCATCATTGGAATCAAGTTATTACTAAAACTAGTGGTTGCCCAGTGGTTGAAACTCGACCGTAATTTTATTAAGGCTGCACGAATTGTATCCTAAGCAATGTAAAATTAAAAAAGATAGAATGTGGGTTTGGATTGGCATTGACAGATTTCGGCCGCTCCTCTTCCATTTTGGAAATATTTGAAAAGAGTATTTATGCGTGTGTGTCAAATACATGGTAGTGTGTGTAATGTTTGTTTTATTGATTTTATGTATTTTTATGCATAATTTAAAAAAAAAAATTAACATTCCGCAATCCTTCTCTATATAAACTATAAGTGTGCGAAATTTCATACTCCTCCGTCCGCACAATTTTCGTAAAAAGGGGTACAAAGTTTTTGCTTCACGTATTAATATATAGATTAATGGTTATTGGCTTAATCAGCATGCTTGCCAAATGCTGGTTGGTGATCCCAAGACCATCATGCATCGGCCACCGAGGCGTTAAAAATAACATTAAACTTGCTAATTGGGATATTTATTAATTGATAACTTATTTACAAATACCGTCTGTGATTGAGTTTCCTGTAAAGTTTGTCGATATTGACTTTAAATACGAGTCACAAGTACGGTTCACTTATATAATTGACATTAAGTATAGTCTAAAATTTATTATCTCGAGCTCCTTCGTGCTTCGGAAGGCACGTAAAGCCGTTGGTCTCGGCTGTATTAGCAGTCGTTAACAACCACCGATCCGTACTGGGCCCGCGTGGTGGTTTATGGTCCTTTCTCCCTATCCATCTATAGAGAAGGCTCGTGCCCCAGCAGTGGGGACATAAAATGAGCTGATGATGAAGTATAATCTGAGAATTATTTTCAATCAAAAATGGCACACAAAACAAAATAAAAATTTCGATATAAAATTGTTAAGTTTCCAAGCGGCGCTTCTCAGTTTTTATTAATGGTATTTTTAAAGAGAGGCTCTATCAAAAACTCCTTTTAACATTAAAGAGCAATTAAGTTTAATTGCCAACCCATAGCTTCGCCATTGTTTAACTGGCGCTGTTGTTATTAGTTCATTTTGTTCTGATATCGAGTTACGGAGCAGTGAGCAGTTCCCGCGTCTGGATACGAATAACTTGGAGTGAAGAATGCAACATTATCCGTTGTATATTTTCTTTATTTTGACAATGGAAGTCTATAAACAACAAGGTGGACCGACGATCTGGTGAAGGTCGCGGGAAGCCGCTAGATGTAAGCAGCACAAAGCCGGTCGCTGTGGAGATCCTTGGGGGAGGCCATTGTCTAGCGGTTGACGTCTTTTGGCTGAGATGATGATGATGATGAAGAATGGAAGTCCGTCCGTGCTTCGAAAAGCAAGTTAAGCTTTTGGTTCTGGCTGTATTAGCAGTCGCAGCCGCCTTTGTAGTCTATTGGTTCTGCCACCGGTGTCAGACCCAGAGACCCCGGGTTCGATGCCCAGTGGGAGGTACATGTTTGTACTAGTAAGTTTACTTGTTGGTAGGGCTTGTTTTAAATCTACCTGGCTAACTACTACCATCTTCGTCGCCTAAGTTCTAACACCGCGGAAGTCCGAAATTTGTCATTTTGACTTTTGCATGTCATTCGATAGAGAATAGAAAGACGCACCTTTTGACCAATCAGAAACAGGGATTTTAACCAATGGAAGCACTTTATTTTGTAAACAAAAACAATTAATAAGATCGCGATATACATGAAAAGGCACGATTTTTTGCTTTCCTGAAAAGATATCATTTTTGACGCGGTGTTAGAACTTAAGTGACGTTATCTAATAATGTCGCCATAACATCAATGTTAATAGTATCTTGTGTTACGATTGCTAGAGATAAGATAGCCAGTGCCTTAGTAGCTGTGCATTCCAGGCAAAGTGCGCTTCCACCTTCACCCTTATCATCACTAAGATAAAGGTCACGTGCAACAATCTCACTTCTGATTAGGTAAAGGACTAGCATTTCTTTTTACTATGGATCGCCCTTAAAACACAGAGACTGTACTATACTGCGCTACAATACTTTGATGGAATATCCATTCTATTCCCACATTAAAGTTCCATGGAGGTCTTAGCAACTCAAATCTCGTAGTGGCAACAAATCGAATAAGCGGCGAGAGGCACCTCATCCGAATACAGAGTGAGGATCCAATACGAATTCAATTCAGATTTAGAGCCAGAGTTTGCGTGCACTAAGAAATCTATAAGGGGCCGAGATATTTTAGTGGAACCTGGAAATGTAACGTATCTATTATTTTTATTCCCACATCATCATCATCAGCTCATTTTTTTATGTCCCGACTGCTGGGGCACGATCCTTCCGTGTGGATGGATAGGGAGAACGGGACTTAAACCACCACGCGGGTCCAGTGTGGATTGGTGGTTGTTAACGACTGCTAATGCAGCCGGGACCAACGGCTTTACGAGATGATACATTTTTTTATATCAATTATCTGAAGAAACGGATTTAACGAATTCAATTTAGGCATAAACCTAGCTAAGCAACTTTCGCAATGCCGGGTCGCCTGATGGGTGACCAATTAAAAAACATCTCGAGATCCTCCGTGCTTCGGAAGGCACGTTAAGCCGTTGGTCCCGGTTGTTGTCGTAAGATGGCAGTCGTTAAAACCCACCAACCCGCATTGGGCCAGCGTGGTGGGTTATGGCCCAATATCCCCACGTGCTATTGTTCACGTGGGAGGCCTGTGCCCAGCAGTGGGACGTTTATAGGCTGTTGATGATGATGATGATAATAAACCTAGCTATCTTCAATAATAGCATCAAGTTTGCTTGCATCTAGAAATCTACCAGAGGATAAGATAAGTCTATATTAATTATTTGAATAAAGGAGGATTCAATACGAATTTTATTCAGATTTAGAGACACTGCCAAGTTGGGATGCACTAGGAAATCTGGGAAGGAAATCTGGAAATATCATGATATCTATAAAAAATATGTTAGGTTAAAGTTTTAAAATTTATTACTTAATTAATTATTGGCAACTGCAATAGGCGAACTTATATCCTGCAGCGTTTACTACCAGTCAATAAGTAAGAGTATCAAGAAAATAATAGAAGGACGCTTTGAATTTGACTTTATGTAATCTTAGGTAAAAATATGCCCTGTTTATACAATTCATATTAGTTATATTATAGCTACAGAAACCATTAAACTACTGTAAAAGATTCAGTGGGACTTACGTGTCTAAGCACTTTCTTTTGTCACCACTACTACTGTTGGCTGGAAGCTATCTTTTCTAAAGATAATTTCAACATGTGTTGATATGTTTTCTTTGTAGAATAATTATTAAATATTATATAAACCTACCATCATTTTGAATATACCTAAAAGTAGATACTAAAAAAGTGGTCTAAAAAACAACAATTTAAATAGACTTAATTGCTTTCCTAAGAACAACAGACGCTTCCTTCAAAACGATGACTCGTTCAAAATGTACGAATAGCATGCAAATGCGTTCAAATGCATACAAATTGCGAGAAAGCAAAGCCGCCTGCAGCGCTAGACGAGAAGACTTAGGAAAAACAATTTAAGCAATCCTAAATTGGTTTAGCGCTCGCTGCGCTGGGTTTAAAGGATTCCAATAGGTTTAGCAGTTTGCAACTCCGTTGTAGTTTATTGTGGTGCTAAACGTGTTACTGTTTCAAAAAGTGTTTCAGTATAAAGTTTAAGAACTTATTTTGCGGTATTGGTTGGTATTCAAATGTATGTACTTACTAGAATCATTTAAGAATTGTATACAGAGTTTACTGTTGTACTATCATTGGAAACAGTATCTTATCTAGTATCCAGTATCGTATCTTGATTTCAATGATGAAGGCTTTTGTTTATTGATAAACAAAAGCCTTCATCATTGAAATCAGGTCAAATTCAAAATTCAAATTCAAAAGATTTATTCGGCGTAGCAGGCTTAGGTTCTAACAATAAAACAAAAACATAAAGTTAAAATTAAAATGCTACGACGAACTGGACTCCTCTCAGCATAAGTTGCAGCTTTAAGAAACTGCAACGCTGATTTTCAGAGGAACCCGTGATGTGAGTGTGTGTGTGGGGGTGTGTGTGTGGGGGTGTGTGTGTGTGTGTTGTGTGTGTGTGTGTGTGTGTGTGTGTGAGGGTGTGTGAGGGTGTGTGTGCGTATGCGTAAAGATATAAACAAATAATAAAGCTTTTGATTATTATTATACATACACAAGTCATTGTTTTATTTAATGGATTGGCTTAATCACGTTTGCCAAATGTTTGATCACCACAAACACGGGCTGTGCATCGAAAAATAATGTAAAAAATACAAAAAAAATACCCATTGCCTGATCAGGGAATTGAAGCGAGGACCTCCGGATATCGAGCCGAGCGTTTTAACATTCGGCCGCCGAGGCGCCTGTTTACAATATCGTACAGAAAATTAAAATCGTGTCACTAAAACGTTACAATAATAATTTAAACCTTAACATACAATTAATATACAGTTTTAAATAGTTTGTATACTGCTTCCACTAGAAAAGGCAACTACACATGAGAGTCAGTTATTGAAAATAAACAATATTAGATTAATTTGTTAGTCAGAGGTTACAATATGCATGGGTCACCAATCAACATCGCAATCCAAATGCGCAAACCTGCGCGGTGCCATCGAGATTCGCTTTTGTTTGTTGTTAGAAAAGTACTCGCGTTATGCGTGCATGCGTGAGTGCACGCGTGCGTGTGTGTGCAGGTAAACGTTTTATATAAAAATATTATCATCCCTGTATGATAGGCGGATATTTCCAAAATATTAGAATGCGAAAAGAAAATCCTTTGCCAAAGTGAGTACAAGGTCTCTGTAAGCTTATACGGCTGCGTATCAACGGAAATGTATTTGTGTAGCCGATATCGAATAATTATGGGATATATTGAAATACTCGCGTTTATTTTATACATTAGTTTTAATTAATGTTTATCCTGACGTTTCGAACCCTCTGCAGGGTCCATGGTCACAGGGAGACTGAGGAATTAAAACTAATGTATAAAATAAACTCGAGTATATCCGTAAAAGTTGTTTTATTTCCAATGTGTGTTCGCATAAACTTTAGAAAACAATGGATACTTACCTATATATTATTTTACGCATGTTTTTGTGCAAACAAATTACAATTTGGGAAAACTATTGATATACTACCACGACAGCATAGTTTGTAGTGCACCTGACCCGCTATGTTTTCGGAAAGTGCGGGTTCGAATCCCGCTCTTGAAATTTTTTTTAACGCTGTTTCCTAGATATAAATTATTTAGTTGTGTTTTGGGATATCCGTATATTAATATTACGAACACACATCAGCTTAGCAAAAATACAGATATACTTGTATTATTAAATAAATACTTATCACAAAAAATAGTATAAGACAATATATTTATTTACTTATTTATTTATTTATTTATTTATTTATACTTATGCTTATTTTACATATACAATTTATGAAACCCTGGCTCCCAAGCTAGTAAAAACCGTAATATGGGTACCAGTGTCTTCCCAATAATATTACAGTTTAAGCATTATTAAGTACTAATATACTATATTATTTTACATTTATGTAAAATATGGATTGTAAAAAAAGTATCTGACTTAAATTTATTTATTATTGCTTCCTGCACAACGCTATAGTAATATTTAATTTTATTTTTAAGTTACACGTTTAAGCTACACATAAGCTGAATTATGCTTGAAGCTGTAGATGGGGTTGTGTTATCAAATTTGTAGTATTTCATCTGTAAAGATGAATCTGCATAGCTAATCGGTTGCAAACCGTTGGGTAGATGGCACTGCTGCCGCCAAAAAGCAGACAAAAATCAAATAAGTGAAAAAATTCAGTGCTTACGTCAGCCTTCCCGGTAGCATAATGGTCAGTGCAGCCGTCCGGATTGCGGAATACCCAGGTTGGATTCCTGGCTGGGTCGGGTAATATTTATTTATTTTTATTATATCTTGAAGTCAAAGGAGTTTTGTAAATGAACCAATGTAACCTGAAATTAAATATTAAATAAAAATAAAATATCATAGTAACCAAGGGCACGGTGGCCATTTTGTAAATGGTATAAAAGCAACACGTGAGATCCATACGACCGTATACTTACAAAGCATAAAGCTCACTGAATTTTATAGCGCAAGCAGTTTCTCAAAACAAATCCGAACATTTGTACCGAAAGTCACGCGTGTCCATATAGTTGACAGGAACGATCGCGACAGACTTATAGGCTTTTGAAGGTGAAAGAGGGAGATAAAAAACGTACGTTCGAACGATACGAATGGACGCATTTTTTTTGATGACAGCGCCTGAATTTTGATGTTGACGATTGATTGGGTGAAGTCGACATTTGGAATGAGGTTGTATAGAACGCCTAGAGATGGCCCGCGACTTTTAATTTCAAGATACATGAGTTCAAGTGGAATAGAAATTATAAAAAAAAATCTTAGCAGATGTCTACTCTCTATACGCTGTAGTAAGTTTACTAGTGCTGCCTGATTGGAGTGGTTGCGATCTTACAAGTTAGGACCGCCGTTAACCGCCTCTGTGGTCTAGTGGCCAAGACCACCGGTTTAGAGCCAGAGGTCCCGGGTTCGATTCCCAGCGGGGGTACATGTTTGTGTACTCGGTTTGGTTGGTGGTAGGGCTTGTTTGTCCGCCTGGCTAGCTACCACCATCTTATCTAAATATGTCGCCATAACATCAATGTTTGTAGTATTGTTGTGTTCCGTCCGGCAGCTAGAGATAAGATAGCCAGTGCCTCACTAGTTGAGGTTCCCGGGTGAAGTGCGCTTCCATCATTGGCCTTATCATCACTTATCATTAGGTGAGAGTAAAATATATTTAAAAAAAAAAACTTTCGCAATGCTCGGTATAGTTCATCATAATCATTACCAGTTCATTTTGTGTCCCCACTGCTGGTGCAAGAGCCTTCTCTACGTATGGAAACACTACTGGAAAAACGGGTCACAAACCAGCTCGCAAGCCAGTGTGAATTGGAGGTTGTTAACGACTGTTAATGCAGCCGGTACCAACGTTTTTTGTGCCTTCTGCACCACGCAGAAGCTCAGGATGATCAATTTTTGGTCATCAATCTGATGGGCCAGCCTTTGCGAAATTGAATTAACATAAACAATCGCAGACCAAGCACTTTAGTCAGTGCGCCATCGTGTTCCCCAGGTCTCGGACAACGAACTTTGCATAGAGTTCGAAACGTAATAATAAAATTAAAAATTAAAGTTACATAAACGCGAGTAGGACAGTTCAAAGTGTGTCCATAGCAATTAGCAGACGAAAAACGGAACACTTATAAAGTTTCCGCGTTGTGTCTACAGCGCTGAGACTGTCCTCGTAGTGGTCTCGCTACGTCAGCTGCAAGTTATACTCGCTGCTACGACGTAGCACCGTAGCGGTATCAGTGACCACTTTAGAACTTGGCATTGTACTTCCTATATAATTACGCTCGCTGTGCTGCGTTTCTTAGTTTCAGTTTTAGTTTAAGGAAAGAAGTGTTTGTTATGCGCGAGTTTATATATTTTTTGTCTTAGAATAAGAAAGTGAAACTGTATAGCGACCATCTTAGTACTAGTTTCTGTCGGATTTAGTGGCATAACAGGGTATATACAGGCTCAAGGACGGTCTTCAACCGTGCGTGCTACTTTTGGTTCCATTGGCTGCGTTTGCCGCATTTTATTAAACGGGCCATATTTTAGTTTTTCTGCTCAATTATGTTTAACAAACATTAAGTGCAATAATAAATCGTTCCAAATCGATTGAAATGGAGATCAGACGCGAATACAATTGGTGCAGTATGTAACTTCGCAGCATCAATTACCCTCTTCCTCACATTACAACGGAAAACGGCAAACCACCCCGTATTGAAATTCAGGACCTTTTTTAACGAACTACTTTGTTATATGAAATTACTTATACACTTAATTAATATGTTTTTTGTTAAATAAACACTAAGTGCAATAGTAAATCGTTCCAAACCAGTTAGTTACAACGAAACGCGTACCCTCTCATTTGTATTTCACATCTATACACAAGCAGGTATAATTTAACGTTACTACATTAAACTTTCACCGCAGCGAGGTAATCGCATAGTGACAAGTTTCGAAGTGACAGTGCTTAACCAACTCGCAGTGCAACAACAGGTCCTGTTAGTCCCTAGTAACGTTAAATTATACCTGCTTGTGTATGTATATTGAAATGTGAAATACAAATGGGAGGAGACCGATGATAATGGCGCAGTGGTAAACAGTAATAGTAAAAAAAACATTAATTGAAATTGTAAAAATATATTATTCAATATGAATGTTATTCAAAATTTAAGTTTAAAGTATAAGTAAAACAAGAGGAGCTCTATGGTGCAGTGGTTAACGCGCTCGGTCTGCGAGTGTTAAGGTTAAGCAACTTTAGCAAAGGCCGGTTATCGGATGGGTGACCAAAAATGTATCGTCTTGAGCTCCTCCTCCTTCCGAAGGGAAGGCACGTAAAGCCGTTGGTCACCTTAGTGGTTGCCTTAGTAGTCATCATCATCATCATCAGCTCATTTATGTCCCCACTGCTGGGGCACGAGCCTTCCCTATGGATGGATAGGGAGAACGGGCCATAAACCACCACGCGGGCCCAGTGCGGGTTGGTGGTTGTTAACGACTGCTAATGCAGCCGGGACCAATGGCTTAACGTGCCTTCCGTAGCACGGAGGAGCTCGAGATGATACATTTTTGGTCACCCATCCGATGACCGGCCTTTGCGAAAATTACTTAACCTCAGCACTCGCAGACCGGGCGCGTTAACCACTGCGCCATCGAGCTCCTCATCGAGCCTAGCCTTGTAGTGGGGACATAAAATAAGCTGATGAAGATAAGTAAAACGGCAATAGTTGCCCATCGTTGTTGCTGTGACCTTGCACCATATTATACAGTAACATCTTTTTAACTTGTGACTTGCAATAAATTAATCTAAAACCTAAAAAAACGCTATTGATATTTTTTCTTAAATATTTATCACGGCAAGTGGTTTCTCTTCACCTAATGTTAAGTGAAAATGGATTCCAGACGCGAGGACAACTGGTGCAGCGGAAAACAACGCAGCATCAGTCACCCTCACGTTGCCAGCCCACAAGGTGCCTCTTCACGCCTCGTTCGAAAGACCGTATGTTATAGGAAGGAGCGAAAACGTTTGTAGATAGACTATACTGTAATCGCGATTGCTGAAGTTAAACTGCTTTTTTAAAGGCTGATCATCGGATGACTGACCAACCCTGCTATAACGACTTTAAAGTTTATACTGACACCGTTACAAAAAGTTCTCAGACAACCATGCGGAAGTAAACCAACTCGCACAAGGGAGACCTCACATCAGGACATAACCCCAGATCAGGACACGCTGAAGCGTATTCTTCAATGAGTACGCTTTCAATCGGATGGGTAACCAAAACTCTTATTGTCACAAGCTTTCCCATATTTTGGGGGGCATGTAACGCCATTATCCCGGCTGCATTAGCAGTCGTTGAAAACCATCAATCCACATAGGCTCGCGTGGTGGTTTATAGTTCGTTCTGCCTGTGGTGGATGTTTCCATCCATAGGGAAGGCTTCTGCCCTAGCAGTAAGGACATTCATTGTGCTGGTAATGATATGATGATGGTAAGGTGACTATTTGGTGACATGCGATGCTCGCTTCTACGAGGCGAGAACTTGGTAGAAACTTGGACTGTGGTAGAAACCATTTATACCATAGTTATATTCCACACCCACACACAACTGCGACAAACTTCTACAATGGACCAGTTAGAGCGTAGTTACCGTTGCACGTCGCCGCGCGCCGGCGTTTCTTTCATTCATAACTTTTACAGAAGTTTCCATTGCGCTGCAAAATACTATATTAATACTGGAAGTTATGGACGAAAACTCTATGAATGTGGAATTAAATATGAATATTGGTCATCGTTAAGTATTTCGCAGATGGTGTGTGAATGTGTGTCGGTAGTGGTCAGCGAATAACTGTGCATACGACTAACATACAATTAATATACTTGTTTTTATACTATAATAATAAGTAAAAAAAGGAGATAATAATAATAATAAACTTTATTTGCACACAAAAAACCAGATACCGACATACATACATACAATAACAACCGATAGCCGTTGTGGCAAACGACTTTTTGAGTGGAGAACTGGAGACCACGTGTCGGCAAACTCGGGGTAGGACGCTCTCAGGTAAGGTGGAGTTCGCAAGGTGGCTGGCAAGCACAGTGCCTTGATTTCACCTGATGTTAAGTGATGATAAGGCCCATTGGTGGAAGCTCACTTCACCAGGGATCCTCAACTAGTGAGGCACTGGCTATCTTATCTCTAGGTACAAACATTGATGATAGGGCGACATATGTAGATGAGGTGGCGGTAGCTAGTCCAGAAACAAGTCCTACCACCAACCAAACAGAGTACACAAACATGTACCCCCCGCTAGGAATCGATCCCGGGACCTCTGGGTCTAAACCGGTGATCTTAACAATTAGACTTCAGAGACGGTTAGTTACTTCCTATTGGTAAGATGAGATAAGATAATTTGTCGGTATAAAAAAAAACAAAATTAATGAAATGTGTATATTATTATATGTAATTATGGAGAGAAGACGCGAATTGTGCTCAGTTGCGTGCACGCGAAGACTCCTATGTCTAGCTGAGGGCTAAATATAGTCTGATGACGATGACGCACCTTCATACAATTAAGTACTTTAGTAATTACGTAACCCCTTCAATATCCTTTACCAAAAACATCAAAAGTCATTTTGAAAAAAAAGACAAAGTGTTGATAAAATTCCACGAGCGGAATTCGGCATATCATGGGGTGCTGGTTCGAATCCCGTTCATGGAATTTTTTTGTCTGTCTTTTTTTCAAATTGTAATTTGTTCGCAACAATATTTGCGTAAAATTAAATATAAATAATCATCAAAAGTCAAGCTTGTTTTAAGTGATTTACAATAACTCCAACATCTAGGTACATAGGCTATTTACAAGTTCCCTCTTACCCCAGTCGTTTACCACAAAGCATCGGAAACCAAGAGGGATGCAAAACAATAGGCATTTGTTGACTCGCACCAAGTTTCATCCCTTTACACAATATGGCTCTTACCTCGTCCGTTCGAACCCCTTCGCGAGATCATCGTAGGTGGTACGACTGGTTGAAGTGCGAGTTTTTGGAATGAAATAATAAAATTAAATTAAAATACTTAAAAGAAAAAAGAGAAAAAAATTATGTATTTTGACTTTCACCGGTGCCTTGACTTTGAGTCATCTAACATTAAATTCTCAAGGATCAAATGCTTCAACATATACCGACTATTTTCTTTGACACATATATCTATCTTATCTTTGATTTTCCCTCTTTTCATTTGTGATCTTTCATCACATTCAAATTAAAACTTAACTAATGAATTTGTAATCGGATAAAAATTTTTACAAGGCGCTACAAAATTTTGTTGAAAAATCAACGCGAACCAACACAGTTTCTAGAATTCCGTAGAAATATGTAGCGCGCGATCAGCATGGCGGGTCATGGCATGACGCGTTTGTGATTGGTTGCGCCATGTACTACACCCATTGAAATAGGCTTGAACTAAGCTAGTATAAGCTAGTTATAGGAATACCCTATGCGTTGGTTACCCATCATTCGCCTGACTGACCGACGCTACGGTATACATTTGTTATTTCTAGCTTTAAGAAACAAAATAATATTTATATATATTTTTAGATAGATGGATAGATAGATAATACTTTTATTGCAACACTATAAAACATAAACATGGACAAAAGAAAAAATTATAATTTACAAAGTTACAATTCGGCGGTCTTATCGCTTTCAAGCTATTTCTTCTAGACAACCAGTCGGATGGAGAGAGCTAATAAACTGTAAGATCAGAGGTGAAACTATAAAAACATACTAGAATAATGTGTATTTTATAAATGAAGCAAAATAATAATAATAATGATAAATATATACGAGGATATATAAATACCATATAATGTATAAATAAACCTACTTAAACGTAATAGTAGTCTCAGGTAGGAAAGAAGTGATATGGCAGTTTTGCAGCAGGACAGGGTTAATTGAAAAGATAGAATTTGTAATCATTATATAAGTATTATTGTTGTACCATTCTCCCCGAAGGGAGAACGGGCCATAAACCACCACGCGGGCCCGATGCGGATTGATGGTTGTTAACGACTGCTAATGCAGCCGGGACCAACGGCTATACGTGCCATCCGAAGCACGGAGAGCTCGAGATGATAAATTTTTGGTCACCCATCCGATGACCGGCCTTTGCGAAAGTTGCTTAACCTCAGCACTCGCAGACCGGGCGCGTTAACCACTGCGCCATCGAGTTCCTCTTGTACTAAGTAAATTTGTACAAATGAGATTATTATTTTATTTACAAACTAAGCAAAAACAAGATTGTTATTAAAGTACTTAAAATTAAACTTACAAGAAACTATAAACTATAACTACTAACTATAAATATATTTTTTCCCCAAATTAAACAGTTTCATTTTATTTCATTTCATTTTATTTCAATTAGAATTTGTGACTTATTTGTTTAAGAAGCGTCGTTTAATAAGCCTTAGGTTGCACGTACGCTAGTCGCACGTCCAATTAAACCCACGATGCATTAAGAGATACTCGGGATTATAGACAATAGGACCATTGTTGTCGCCGATAGCGCCAGCCGAGCCTTGCGCCTCACTCAGGGCAATCGTTAATTAATTACCAGCCACCGATACAAAACAATACATCAGTATACCTGCCAAGGAATATTTGTGTGGCGTGTAAAACATAAAGACAGATAGATGATACTCGAAAACATTAATGAAAATGATAAGAATCTAATTCATATTATATAATAAATTAATAAACAATAAATAAAATGTTTTTAAAATAATTTTAACGCAAATTTTGTTGCGAAACAAATTACAAAAACACAAATGTTGAAAAAATTTTTTCAACATTTGTGTTTTTGTAATTTGTTTCGCAACAATTTTGAAAATTTTTTTTCAACATTTGTGTTTTTGTAATTTGTTTCGCAACAAAATTTGCGTTAAAATTATTTTAAAAACATTTTATAATAGCTTGCCTACTTCTTAACTGATCTTTAGTATTTGTAAAAATATTATGATCGGATGTTAATGACAGTAGTTGTTGACATTGAATGGGCGCCTTTGGCTTTCAAAGTAAAAAGTAAATAGTGTTGAATAATTTCGGCGGGCTGGTTAGAACCACGATAGCTCAATTGGAGGAGCACCTGACCCGGTATGTCAGAAGGGTGCAGGTTCAAATCCTGCTCGTGGAAATTTTTTCAACATTTGTGTTTTTGTAACAATAAATAAATAAATAATTATAAATCTAGTTAATGTTTAAATTCAGAACAGCGCTCCTACTGCACTCGGTCCATCTTGAGTGTCGTGGGGGTATTATGCTGAGACAGGGTCCTTGTTAGCCTCACACACTTCCTTTTTTTGTGTATATTTTTGTTTATTTTTGAACATGCATGAGTGAATGTCAACAAAGGTTTTTCTTTCTTTCTTTTTCTTTATTTAAAAAATAAACGATGGAAGAGGCACCTTTCAATAACAGTTAACCGTTTTGATATTGGCATTACTAACCATTTTACATAACAACAATTTCGCATGTTACTTTATCTTTGTGTAGTGTTGAAGTCAGAGTAGTCAGAGTTCACGAGACGCTGAAGACCGCAACAAATGGAGGCGCATCGCGAGGGCTGTTTTAGCCAATGAAAATGCAACGTCATCAACCACGACCACTCTGTCAAGAGTGACCGACTTAGGAGGAGGAGTGTTGAAGTTTTGTAGTTAGCATTTTTTCTTCGACTTTTATACATTCTATGTAGATTCTAAACCATTCTTTTACAAGTCAAAATAAGTTTAATCATAAATATTTAAAAAGTAAATTAAACTACTTAAAACTTAGCTCTTAAAACTATCTTATACAATTTATAAATAAAAAATTGCAACAGATCATCCCTATCAGGGCAGAGTAGTACCCAGAAAGCTAGCAGCGTTGCGTCGTTGGATAGCAAGGCTTATTCGCTGTCCCAGGTAGCTGCTAGCTCTGTGGTCCCGGGTGGTCTCTGCTAATTTAATTAATATATCTTTAAAAAGTTTGTGAGCATCCGGGCCCCATGAACCTAATGTCTCTACCCCAAACGGCTCAAATATGAGATTCCCATTCAGATTCTCGTACTTTCGCTGTTTGAGATTCTCTGCGTGAGTGCAGTCGAGCAACCATCATCTTAAATCAATTTACATTCGCGAAACGATAAATAAAACTAAGATAAAATAATAAAGAAAAGCTACAACGTCGAAAGCGCGAAAAAGTGTTGTTTTTTTTTATATTTACGAGTAAGTACAGTGCCTTGATCTCACCTGATAGGCCATTTGGTGGAAGCGCACTTCACTCGGGATCCTCAACTAGTGCGTCACTGACTATCTTATCTCTAGCTGCCGGAACACAACAATGCTGCAAACGTTGATGTTATGGCGACGTATTTATATAAGATAGTGGTAGCTAGCCAGACGGACAAACAAGTCCTACCACCAAACAAAACCCACAAAGATGTACCCCCCGCAGGGAATCGAACCCGGGACCTCTGAGTCTAAACTGGTGGTCTTAACCACTAGACCATAGAGGCGGTTCAATTATTTGAACTAGGTACGTACGACTAGGAAGGTACTAGGAAGGTACGAAGTAATATTAAACGGTCGTACCTTCTGAAACATGGAGCAATTTTTGACATTCGATCACGTTAAGAAAACAAGAATTAGTATGGAATCGAAGCATCGCGCTGGCGACATACGAGAAGAGTTAAAATTTTGCCATACAAATTTTCGTTTTCTACGCAATGAACTTGGGAAAGATAAAAAAAAGGTTATTTTTACCCTATACCATTATTATCATCATCATCATCATCAGCTCATTTTCTGTCCCCACTGCTGGGGCACGAACCTTCACTATGGATGGATAGTGAGAATGGGCCATAGACCACCACGCGGGCCCAGTGCGGATTTATGGTTGTTAACGACTGCTAATGTAGCCGGGACCAACGGCTTTACGTGTCTACCGAAGCACGGAGGAGCTCGAGATGAAAAAATGTTGGTCACCCATCCGATGACCGGCCTTAGCGAAAGTTGCTTAACCTCAGCATTCGCTGACCGGGATCGTTAACCACTGCGCCATCGAGCTTCTCATACCATTATTTATTTATTTATTTATAGAAACCAACAGCATATTACAATTTATACTTATGCTACTGACAATTACAATGAGTAAAGCCAATTAATGGTTTCTGCATTTACATTTTTTTTTTTAATTCTGTAGTAGGTAATGAGAAGGTCACCAACTTCTAACAAAATAAACTTAGTAAAAATTTTTCCTAATCTAGAACTATTAACTACGAAATTAGCCAGTCATCGAACGCTGCTATTTAGGGCTTCGATTATGTTTTTTTTAAAGTTAAATTTGGACATGAAGAAAACATCTTCCTTGCTAAAAAGAGTATTATAGGTGCGTGCAATGCGCGTTAGGACAGCATTACTGGAGTACTTGGTGGAATGACTTGGAACGTGCAACAGAGGTGTGTGTCGAGTACGACGAGAAGGGACACGATATGCTACTTTAGACACTAATTGCGGACAGTCAACGCGATTTCGAATAATGTCAAACAATAAAGACATATCCATAACTTTATGTCTCTCCTCAACAGTAAGTAAGTTATGTCGGCGACAACCGTCGAGATAAGAGTCACTGGAGCAACGGAGTCGATAATTAAGATGTTTGATAAATACTTTTTGAGTACGTTCCAATCGTTTTTTATATACTTCATATTGTGGTGTCCAGATGGGACTAGCATATTCTAAAACGCTCCCAACATATGCAAAAAATACTGTTTTGAGAGTATCAACGTCAGAGAAAGGCTTACAGGACCGCATAACGAAACCCAAATTCCGAAAAGCTTTATTAGCTACAGTATCAATATGTTGATCAAAAATCATTTTGCTTTGCATCAATATGTTGATCAAAATCATTATAGAAGACGTTATTCAAAAACGTATAGTTTTTGTTTCACTTCGATACGATAAGTATTTATAAAGTTATTGTACACAATTAATTTGCATAAAACAAGCTTGTTCGCTGGCAGTTGGCTTATATCGGAAGCCGTGAGACGTCACCGAATACGACAGCCCGCCGATTTTAAAATTTTTTGAAAAAATATTGCGAAGTAACTACCAGTACTACAGAAAATCTGTAATATTGAAACTCTGCAATTGCGAAGAGATATTGCGTCACTCAGCGCGTTTTACCGCTTATACCTACCATGGCGAGTGCTCTGAAGAACTCTTTGACCTCATCCCACTTTCTCCCTTCTTCCATAGGAGTACACGTGCTGCTCTCCGGAGTCACCGCTTCACTGTCTCTAATATTCCATCGCGCACTAAGAAATTTGGTGACTCGTTTTTTTGTCGCACCTCCAAAACATGGAATAGTTTGCCAGCACACGTTTTCCCTCCTTCCTATGATATGGGGGGTCCTTCAAACGAGGCGTGAAGAGGCACCTTGTGGGCCGGCAAAGTGAGGATAACTGACGCTACGCTGTTCTCACGCTGCACCAGTTATCGTCGCATCTGGTTTCCATATTTACTTAACATCAGGTAAATTGGAGTCATTTGCCGTGCTACGTATAAAAAATAAAAAAAAATGTCATATTTTAAGTTGTTAAAAAGAAAAGAAAAACTCCGTTCCCACCCTCATTGAACGAAAGCGGATAGTAAAAAAAACACACAATAGCCACTCAGATAACACTGCACTACAAAAATGGCTTGACTTACGAGATCGCATCTACAACATGCAGTGAAATGTAAATGTAATCTTTAGCGAAAGTACCTATACGTTGGTATAAAATAAAAGTGGAGAACATAGCAAATACAGAATTGGTACAAATGTTTGAAACCTTTTATCTAAATTGAGGCCCACTTTGCACTAAGTGTGTTGGGAGTTAAGGCATTGTGGGGATATCAGTCGCATTTACGGAGCCATAGTAAAGGCTTAGGCGGGCGAAAGAAGTTTCGCTTAGGGTTTTCGATTGGAGCGAGAACATTTACAATTTAAACGTTTTAGTAGTATTGCTGGTATCAGACAGAAGTCCAGGGGGGGTAACCACGAGCTAATATAGCAGTATTATATTACAGTTGTGAAAACGAGACGCGTGTAGCGTCGAATATAATCGCGTCTCTTTACCACAACTGCAATAATGCTGCTATATGAGCTCATAGTCAGGGGGCTGGGTTCGATTATAAACGGCGGGTGACACTGTGGACAGTTTCGTTTTTTATTGTGAAGAACCAGATTATAACTTAAGTGTTCGTCAAAAAAACAATAAAAACAATTGGCAGTGACTTGTTGTCATAATAAAACATTTCATAATCAAATTTTGTTCGGTAGTTCGTTATATCTTCAAAATTTAGTCTCGGCTTTAGACAGCTTCTATATCGTACAACCATAACGCCTATTTACGTTTAAGGTAGAGTTAGGGGCCAAAGATAAAACACTAATCAGGGGGTCGACCGCCTAACGCTCTCGCTTTCGATCGCTTTGAAGGCGAGGCGAGGAGGAGGCGTCATCTTGTCATTTCGAAAGCAATATGAAAGCAATATCAAAAGCTATAGGCTATAGCTTTCGATATTATTCGATATTATATTTCGATATTATAAAAGAAAGCGAGTCGAGGGCCTCGCTTTCAAAGCGATCGAAAGCGAGAGTGTTAGGCGGTTGGGGGGCAGCTGTCTTAAAACTAGAGACTGACTAACCACTGCGCCATCGAGCTCCTCTCAATATGCAGATTTAACTGATATTTATTCCGATCTATTATAAATTTAGTTAGGATCTCTTCAAATACAAATTGATACATTTACTATAAAAATTTGTGCAGTTTCACATTCTTATAACAGCGAAAGAACTTCTTTAATGGGTATGGGTAATCCCTGAGTAGGTAAACCGTTTATGGATGATAAAAAAGTGTTCTTTTGTAAAAGAAAATCGAATCTATGTACAAAGTACGGGTATATTAATAACAACATCAACTTAACCGCCTCCGTGGTCTAGTGGTTAAGACCATCGGTTTAGACCCAGAGATCCCGGGTTCGGTTACCAGCGGGGGGTACATCTTTGTGTACTCGGTTTGGTTGGTGGTAGGACTTGTTTGTCCGCCTGGCTAGCCACCACCATCTCATCTAAATATGTCGCCATAACATCAATGTTTGTTGCATGTTGTGTTGTGGTCCGGCAGCTAGAGATAAGATAGCCAGTGCCTCACTAGTTGAGGATCCCCGGGTGAAGTACCTTCATCCACCATCATCACTTAACATCAGGTGAGATCAAGGCACTGTGTTTACCCGTAAATATAAAAAAAAAACAAGAACTTGCCTCGCTTTTTTTGCGTGGATTTGAGAATTTAAAAAAGAAACCCTTTCAGTGAAATAATTCCTAATTCCGAATTAACTCCTCAAACAAAGAAACAAACAAGGTCACAAACTTTACCTCAAATAAAAATATAGATATAGATGAATTCAAAAACGGTCTTCCAACTTTCGATATTCACTTGAAGTTTGATAACTTTAATAGTAGAAGCGTTCATTGGGATTCCAGTTCCAAGTCCGGCAGTGGCTTACAGTTACAGAGCAAACAATATCGGCGCAACTCGCCGGGGACCAACTCGGACGTCTGCTGCCCGGTTTGATAAGCTAACGGCTGACAGTCGATATCTAGGGATGGGGGGTGCAAAACTGTCTGTAGTTGCAGATTTACATTTCAGTTGCTAGTAGTTCGCCTCGGTGGCCGATTAATTCTTAGGTCAGGCAATGTGTATTTTGGACTATTCGATGCAAAGCTCTGCCCTCCTAGACAAGTGGTAAAACGCTAATAGAATAGCAATGAAATATAATGATTACTAGTGGTCGCTCAGTGGTTGAAATTCGACCGTAATTTTATTAAGGCTGCACGCAATGAAAAATTTAAAAAAAGATAAAATGTGAGTTTGGATTGGCATTGACAGATTTCGGCCGCTTCTCTTCCATTTTTGAAATTTTTGAAACGAGTATTTATATGCGTGTGTGTCAAATACTTGGGAGTGTGTAATGTTTGTTTTATTGATTTAATGTATTTTTTATGCATAATTAAAAAAAACTAATATTAACATTCAGAAATCCTTCTCTATTTAAACTATAAGTGTTCGCAATTTCATACTCCTCCGTCTGCGCAATTTTTGAAAAAGGGGTACAAAGTTTTTGCTTCACATATTAACATATAGATTATGCGGGATTGACACAAGACAACGATACGTATAAATGACGTGTATGTCAATCCCATGGAATGTGTGACTGACTGACACACTCATTTGGATCAACTGTATAGCGTTGACTTAGGTTATGTTGCGATATACACTACGAGCACTGTAAGGTGTGACGTCAATTTAGTATACTGCGAAGCCGTCTCTTTATAGTTAGAAAGAAGAAAGAAAGAAAGAAATAAAAAAGATAAAAAACACAATAGTGTGAGGAGCTAATCAGGACCCTACCTCAGCATATGCCGCTACGGTGTGAGAAAGTCACTCACATCGCAACGGCGCTGGTATTCTGGCAGGGCCAGTGCGAGGACGTTTCGAATTAAGGAAGAAATAAATATATATATATTTTTTTTTTTAAGTATATACTAAGTATATTACTAAGTATATAACTTAGTATATAAATATATATATATATATATATATATATATATATATATATATTTGGATATAATTATGTATACTTATATTATAAATAAAGCAAGATAAGAAAAAAAAACAAAATATACAAAATAAAAGCTGGCGAGGCGGACTGCACACTGAACGCGTGATCAAAGCACTGAGAGCACCTTACCTCGAAAATGCCAGTGCTTACAGTACAAAAATGGCGACGATTTATGACGTCATATATTTCCCTAAGATACTGCGGCAGTTTATTGTCAGTCCATAATGAAACAAATTTCTCACTAGAAAGAGCACTGGACAGTGCTCGCAGTGTATATCGGAACATATCCTCTATATGCGTTTATCTCACTTGATGTTAAGCGATGATAAGGCTGAAGGTGGAAGCGTATTCACTGAGAATCCTTAACTATTAAGGCCTAAGCTGTCTTAGCTGTCGGAACACAACAATGCTATTATTAACATAAATGTTATGGCGACAAACATATAATATGGTGGTAGCTAACCAGGCGGAGCTTAACAAAGCTATCTATAGTAGCAGATTTATATTCCACTTGATAGTAGAACGATTCACCCTACTAAGAAGGAAAGCGGTAACTTATTAGAAGTTTTTTAGTAAATAGGTCGTCTAACATTTTGATATTCAGTTCAAGTTTGATAGTAGACGCGTCCTTCAATGAGATTCCATTTTTTTTGAGAGAGGTTGCTGGTTGCGGTCAGCTTCACCGGGCTTGTTTGGGGGCGGCGAAAACCTTAAAGGGTCCCTCAAGCCGTGTGTAACGAATCACCTTCGGAGGTTGTCCCCGTGCCCTACTAGATTCTCCGAAGGGTAGACCAGGTCGTGGAGGAGGAGATAAGCGCCCAGGTACACGTCTGTACCTGATATACAGCGCGTGTGAACCGGTTCTTCGTACCCTTGTTCTACGAGTACGGTGTCTTGGATCTAAACTAGTGTGCATGTTTAGTGTATTCTGTAAATGTGTAGTGTCATTTAGAGGATTGGGCATTTGCATTACAAGTCGTTAATAACCACCAATCCGCACTGAGCCCGCGTGGTGATTCATGGTCCGTTCTCCCTATCCATCCTTAGGGAAGGCTCGTGCCCCAGCAGTGGGGACATAAATGAGCTGATGATTTACCAACAAAGACAACAACAAGAGAATAATTAAACTTACTTAAAATTAAACTTATAAAAAACTATAAACTATAACTACTACTAACTATAAATAAAAAAACGCCCCAAATCATCCCCATCAGGCGATATTAGGCACTTATATTTTGTAGAAACTAGTTCAATAAATGCAAATAAGAAAATGTTATAGCGAAAAGATTAATTTTGAACAAATCTGGTCTCCAAGTGTAGGCAATTATAGAATATTCTTCTGTACTGTACTTCTGTACTTAATTGGAACAATAAAGATAGGACCATGAAGGATTTTGTATGAACCCCGTCCCCACCCTACAACAGTCATGGGATACGTGTCAATTTGTTCATTGGGACCCAAAAAAGTCTAAAGTACCAGTGTTAGTTGCAAATACTATTTATTTGTATATTTGCATGCTATGTAAAATGGCTAAATTAGGTTAAGCTCCATTTTGTTTTCACAATATGCATAATATTGTACCTAACACCTTTACTGTAACCCTATTTAGAGCAAATAAAAATATTTGTATTTGTATTGGGTTTATATTTTAAAAAAACTTTTCTCCTCTCCTTTCACCTACCTAACCACCTATTTGAAATATGTCGCCATAGTAAAAAGTTCTCTGTTCTAACAGATGTTTCAAATGACACTTGTTTCAAATCTGTTGGATGGTGGGGACGTTTCTTTGCATTATCCTTTATAATAATAATTATTATATCTAGGGATGGGGGTGTAAGGTATCTGTAGTTTTAGATGTATGTAGTACCAATTCAGAGCTTAATAGTAACAATGTACGGAAAGTGTGTCCTCCTTCTTACAACATTTATGGTCTTTAAGGGGCCTATTACATTTTGACCGTGATTTTTGAATAAAATGCCCAACTTCGCCGTTCTTGTTCAGAGAAACTGAAACCCTTAGACAATTTTGACTTATTGTATGGTGGAGAATAGTTATTAGTATTATTCGTAGCGGTTTTGCTTTCTGCAATTTTCCCTCCTCGGAATTTCTACAAAAAAAAAATCCCATTCAAAGCCACAAAACGTTCAGAATTACCTGTAAATATCTCCTATTGTTAAGTAAAATGTACACCAGAATTAACGTTAGTTTATAAGATTTCAAATGATATACTTTTTTTGTACGAAAAAACATTATTAACCTGTCATCTACCGTGAATACAGACACAATATGTTTATGGCACTGATCAGTGCTCGCGACAGATGACAGGTTAAACTTCAAATAAATGTAATTACAACTGCACAACTGTACAGTGAGTAAGACTCGCACTAGCCAGCTCTGGGCTTAACATTTATACGAGTAGACTACAAAATCCAATTTAGATATATCTGCTGTCAGTTTTGTACTATCAGCCTCCCAACGGCTCAACCCATAGCGATAGGCTACGTTAGTGTAACCGGGAGTGTGACAAGGGATTGCGTTTCAACTGATATTTTCCAAATCCGGCAATCACTACCACGACTTTTTTATTTTTGTTAAATAGTTCAATGAATTTTAAAAATATCGAATACATAACTTATACCCGAAGCCGACGTTTCGGCCGAGTTACACCAGCCATGGTCACGGTGCCGTGGCGGGCGGTTAGTTAGAAATACATCATCATCATCGTCGTCGAGTCCTCATGCCTGAGGGTCGTGACCACCAATAGCAGCATCGCGGACCAGGGCTCTCCAAGAGGTCCTATCCTGGGCTAGAAGGATAGCCGCCTGCGTGTTGCATTTCAGGGCTTCCAGAATAGCATCCGTCCACCGGGCAGGCGCTCTTCCTCTGCTTCTTCTTCCCTCAACGTGACCCACCAGTACCCACCAGTTAGAAATACATAATTATGATCTAATGGGTGATTTTCCGACCCCCCAAAAAAAAAAATAGTTCCAAATGACTTCATAGATGGCGCTTAGTAAAAGGCGAGTCCATGGAGAGCACGTGTATGGCTGCGTAATATTTATTCCATTGCCTTTATTCAACTGTTAAACTGTGAACAAAATTATGGAAAACAAGAATGGGTCCTGAAATGAAAATACTCATTTTTTATTCTTTTGGTTGACAAGCAAAAGTTCACTCTGGGTACTGCACAATTTATTAAAGCCTCTATATACGGCTCGACTTTAATAAAACGCCATCTATCGAGTTTTTTTGAACTATTTAATATAAATATTATTTTTACTTTTTAATTTGGGCTGTCAGAAAATCGCTCATTGTACAATCTATCATAGACAAACACAACATAAACTTACTTTTAATCTCTATTAAAACTGTCACTAAAACTTTTTTAATCTTATTATGCTTTTTATATGGTTTTAATTGCACTGTTTCTAGAACCCTTAATCCCTAAAATTATAAGGAAAGAATTTTCTGAGCTCATTGCAGTTGTCATTCTCTCAGTGGCGTGCACTTGGAGAGCCCTTGTCCAGCAGTGAACTAATATAGGTTGACGATGATGATGATGATAATTGCCATCCAGTCGCCATCATTCTGCCCTGGATCCGGAGTCATCCAGTCAGAATCCGACTGGATGACTTACGATCCAGTCAGAATCCATTCTTTCACGTCCTTCCCCTAAAAAGGCGATGACAGAGCATCAAAATCTCGCCTTTGTGACCTCTACTCCACATTTAACATAATCAAAGTAGAGCTCCGAGTTGAAATAGATAACGTCAGTGTTGGGTTGCTAGCCTTTCGTCTGAAGGTCGACCATCTTGGAACCCTTGTCCCTTAGACGGTTCTTACGACGTGCACGGGAAGTTAGGCAGCTGATACATTGTTTTCACGTTCCAGACCAGCAGGGGATAGGAAGCCAGACAATAGCTCGATGGTACACAAAATGGACGCGGTAAACAAAATGGCCGATGAAATTTTCAACACAATTTAATACTAATGCCAGCTGATAAATGCGCGTGATTTGCATTGAAACGTCCAATTGGGAACGGGCCGGCCTACTATTTACCGAAAATTTCAATTCGCCACGCGAACTATGGAGATTACTGTTATTTCGCTGTCACGCCGATATAAAAATGCTGGATATGTCAATTTCCTATAATATAATTAAATATTAATATAATTCTTATCAGCTATATCTATAGTAAATTAATAGGTGAAGCGAAAACTTCGTGCCATTTTTTACTTAATTTGGTAAATAAAAATTCCTTCGAGAAGCTCGATGGCGTAGTAGTTAGCGCGCTCGGTCTGCGATTGCTGAAGTTTACCCAAATATCTTACTGTAGGCATCGGTATCTTACTCAGGCATTGATTGTTATCTGTTTGTGTACCTACATATATACATAAATAAATAAATAAAACTTCCGCAAAGGCTGGTCATCGGATGGGTGACCAAAAATGTATCATCTTGAGCTCCTCCGTGCTGCACGTAAAGTAAGGCACGTAAAGCCGTTGGTCCCGTCTGCATTGGTAGTCGTTAACAACTACCGCATGGCTGGCTTATTACTAATCTTTAAGTGACAGTCGCTATCGCAACAACTTGCAATTTATCGCTACCAAAACACATAATTCGTATTATAGAACGTAGAACGCTACGATAGCGCCAGAAGCGAGCGATTGACAAACTAAAAGTGCATGATGGCCGGTGATCTAAAATAAACTGACCGATTGTAGCCACCGCAACTAGTAGCAGTCGCGTTGACATTGTGCAATTAGCAACTGGTTGCTTTTTTCGGTAATAAGGCTGCCAGACCGCACTGCAGTGTTATCTTATCCGTAAAGAAGGCTCGAAAATGATCTGGTGGTGGGTGTTGAATTTCTACATAATGAGGTTGTCGCATCTAGAAACTGTTCATCTTTGCACGTTATTAAGGTGCAAATTGGAAATTAATGGTACACCGTTTTGTATGATTTGGTGATTTCATTGTGTAGTATATTTGTATATTTTTTTGGGTAGAACATTCAATATTTTCTGAATGGCAAATGATTCTCATTACTCTAATGGACGCGGTTGGCGTCAATTTTGTTCGTTCAGTTTGTGCTTGTTAAAGTGTTTTTGCCAAAAGTTTAAGGTAAAGATTTACAATTTGACCCGGTAGGTGGCGCTGCTATAGTGGTCCATCACGGGATACGGGTGTTCTTAAGCGGACGAATGATTTGTTTGTTTTGTTGTTATGGATACTGTGAAAGCGGTACGAAGTCCGCCGGTCAGCTAGTGTATATATAATCTGAATCTTGGAAACGGCTCCAACGATTTTTATGAAATTTTGTATGCAGGGGGTTTCGGGGGCGATAGATCGATCTAGCTAGGTTTAATTTTTAGAAAACGTCAATTTATCCGTAAAAAATACGGAGCAAAGCTCGGTCATCCAGGTATTATTTATAATATGACATTGATGGAATGTAAAAAAGCTTTCATTACTTGGTTGTAACGTACTCTTTTTTTATTTTATAATTTATTTTACTTTATTACCTACTTATATTTTAAAATTAATATATTTTAGAGACAGTTATTAGATTAAAGTAGTTTAAATTAGATTTAACTAAAAGAAATAAATATTTGATTTTCATTTTGGGGATGAGCGCTAGGAAATTTTTAAATAAAAATCATGTTGACATGTCTTATAACATGTACTAGTTAAGACCTAGGAAGAGCGGCTTTGTCCTACGACAGGTTTATTTAAATATATATATTTAGATATTTGTAAAAACACATGTTTATTAACAATAAATATTTTTGTATTTGTATTATTTCTTCTGATGGTAAGTGACGATAAGAATAAAAAGCTTACTGCAAGAGTCCTGAACTGTTGAGGAAATGGCTATCTCATTACTTAACTAAAACACCTAAATAATATTAACAATCTTGTTTATGGTGACATACTTCGATAAGAAGGTGGTAGATAGCAAGGCGTACTTTCAAACAAGGCCGAACGCCAACCAAATTCAGTATAAAGATGTACCCCTCGCTTGGAATGGAACCCGGGATTTCTGGATCTGAAAGGTCTGCAGAGGCGGTTTGTGTTAAAACAAACCACCTAGAACAATAAGTCACCACCAACTAAAATTGAATACAATGAACGGCTGGGAATTAAACCCGCTGCATCCGGGTAAGAGATTTTTTTTTTATATTAATTTTTTATACACTGTGCCTTGATGTTAAGTGATGATAAGGCCAATGATGGAAGCGCACTTCACCCGGAATTCTCAACTACTGAGGCACTGGCTATCTTATCTCTAGCTGCCGGAACACAACAATGCTACAAACATTGATGTTATGGCGACATATTTAGATAAGATGGTGGTAGCTAGCCAGGCGGACAAACAAGCCCTACCACCAACCAAACCGAGTACACAAACATGTACCCCCCGCTGGGAATCGAACCCGAGACCTCTGGGTCTAAACCGGTGGTCTTAGCCACTAGACCACAGAGGCGGTTAACTGATCTAACCACTAGGCCAAAGAAGTCAACCAAACAATAGAAGCAAGAAACTGAAAATACAAATAAAAGAATTTTGCTTACAGTAATGACGAAATAATTAGTAAAGGCATCCAACTGAGTTAAAAAGTCAATCAGAGTCTTCAAAATAAATGTTTCGGAATTCTCGGCGTTATTGCTCGACGTAATCAAAGTTTGTGGGAGCTCTTGGTTGGTTTCTGCAGAATCATTTTCGTCTTTAATCGTTCCTTTGACTATCGTAGGATTTCTTCATTTATTGAAGGTCTATTTCGTTTACTTTAATATGACTAAGACAATATAAAAGTATCATAAAAAAGATAAGATATGATTTCAAAATTAAACGAACCGAGTACACTAACTTGTATATCTACCTTTCGTTATGAATCGAACCCTTGAAATCCAACTCTAAGACCGATGGTTAAACCACTAGTTCATTAATGCGGTCAAATTATATAATATAATGCGGTTTAATAATAAATATATAATATATAAACTATAATAACAAGTTAAAATAAAATATTTACAAATAAAATGTCCTCCAACTGTGAACTCATGGGGACATGAAGAATGATGGCAAAATTACCTTTTGGATTGCCAGACTAAAACAGAGATGGCAGAACTAGCCTTGTTGTCACTGGAGGTCTCAATAAGGCGAGACGTCTTTATCAAGTTACCTTGCATCTTGCCCCCATGGACCCATTGACCATCGCAAACGGATCTAATAAACATTTTTTTCCGAATGGCACCATCTCAAAAACACAGATTTGTAACAAAATTCTCTATTTAAAATTTTGAAAAATAAGACGGTATCTCTTCGTTGTAACGTTTGCTATTCAACAATAAAGACGTAACAAACAATATTACAAGCGTTGAAAAACAGATCAAAAGCAAATTGTAAAGAAAACGTCTATACAAGTTCGCATCAAAATTTAATTCGACGCAAAATTTCTGCACCGATTCCAACATTTTCTTAGAGCATTAAACCAACCATTTTACAAAATCTATAATTTGTCCCGTGTGCAAATAAATTCTCACAATCGCCTTTCACTCGAAATGTATTCCTGGAAAGTCTCGAGAGACATGTCCCCAAGGAGGTGCCCTATTTGAAGGAGGACTGTCGCTTACAGCTGATCAGATAACCTGTCATATTCGTATATGCGTAATGGAAAATTTCCTGGATTTAATTTGGCGTGCTTATTGAGAATGATTAAGTTCAATATAGCGAATACGTAGTAACATGAAAATTGTGATTATAACTGTAAATTTTATTGTTATTGTATATTTTATTAGATTTATTGTAATGTTGCATTTAATTTTAATATTAATTTTATTTTATTAAATAATAATTCTTACGATGGATTGTTTGAAATTGGGTATACATGATTTTAATTGCTGATGTTTGAATTGAATTGATCACCAAGACAAACACTACTGGCAAATATTTTTATAAATCATAAACTGTTTAGCGTCACTTTTTAAATTATTTCAAGTAGTCCGCTCGAGATTACAGTAAAGTCCCACCTTATCTTTACTGAAAGTCATATTATTTATTCAATACCTCTCTAATCAACATATAATATAATATTTTATTCAACTCTGTCATCATTTCAGCCGAAAGACGTCCACAAAATGTCTCCTTCAAAGATCTCCACAACGATCAGTTTTGTGGTGCCGCAGCGGCTACTTATTATTAAACAATAAAAAAATATTGTTATTTAGCTCTACCTAACTAAAAACAATAAAATATAAGCATGTATTGTACTCATTTCCACACAAAGTATAACAACATTAAAAAATTTAAACCTATTATCCCTTTAATGACTCTCACTCAGCATAATATACATTTACATCAGTGAACCAACCAATGAATTATTTTAATTTTAATTTATTAATGAATTGTTGTTATTAACATAGTTTTTAAGTTTCAATTGTTATTAATCAATAGATGGTCAGCATCAAATAATTTTATTATATTTCCGAGGTAGGCTTTTCACCACGACACGCGACGCTGATCTTACGTGGGCAGTAGAAAAAGTTAATAACTTTGACATTAGCAATGTGCAAACCGCAAAAAAAGCTTTTAGCCCCTTACAAATAAACAAAGACTAAGGTCCGAATAGTTATTCCGTGTTTTGTTCCTGTCATGTAAACGTCATTTCAAACTAATTTGTACTCTAAAGTAAAAGAGACAAACCATGGAATAACTATTTGCACCTTATTCTTTGTTTATTTGTAAGGCACTAAAAATATTACTTTTTATTCATATGACACGACGAAAGAAAGAAGAAGAAGAAAGAAATACATTTATTTGCACACACTAAGTACAACAAAAAATAATTACATGTAAAAAATAATGAAAAAACAAAAGTCAGCTTCAAAATAATCTAAGCGTTTAAACCTACCAAAAATATCTGAACGTTTGACAAAAATCACTCTTAGCCCAATACGTGAAAGATGTACTTTCATTCAATGTCATTAGTTCTCAAACAACAAATAAAAATGAATTTCTACGTCTTGAGATAAGGTTGATTTTTGTCAAATGTTCAGATATTTTTGGTGTGTTTGAACGCTCAGATAACTTTGAAGCTGACTGTACATTCACAATAAAAGAAAAAGAAGACAAAGTGTGTGTGAACTAGGCCCCAGCCTCAGCACATGCTACAGTGACACGAGGCCGCTGCAACGCTGGTATTCTAAAGGGGCCTAATCAGTGACGTCATAACAAAAAACAAAATCATTTCTCACTTCTCATTTCTATTATCATTCATCATCATCATCATACGAGAAGGATATATTGTTTAATTATGTATTACTTGTAAGAAAAGTTACTTTGACACTGGCTAAATGTGCTAATCGCACGAAGCCATCAAATAAAGGAAAAAAAAACAAACAAAGTGGCAAGATGGCGGCAATTGTTTAACTATATAATGTCACATTTACGTACAATATTCCATATCACAAAACGTGGCAGCACATGGATAGCACAGTACTACTACTTAAAATAGTAAACAAGTTTGTGGCAGACTATTGGAACATAGAATCGAACGACTTATTCGTCAACTGGCATGTGTGGAAGTGCGAGTTCGCGCGAGTTGGCACCTTCAGATTTTACCTATTTTTTTCGTCGTCAACTCGCTCGATCGTGAAAATCTGACGTAGTATGTACAGTCAGCTACAAAAACGTTTTAATAAATTTAATATAATTATGTAACTTCTTTTATTGTATCAGACACTATACGACTTGAGTTTAAAATAAAACAAAATAAGAATTTGAGATAGATAGGTATGTAATAGAAATCAACATGACAAAAACATCTTTTAATGGTAGCCACAAACCAAAGCAAACAAAAAAAGAATTTTTACTTTTTATTTTTAATTGTTAAAAATTGCTACACTTAAGCTGAATTAAATATTTATATAAAATACAGTGAAAAAATTAAACGCCTACCCGACCCAGTCAGGAATCGAACCTGGGTCTTCCGCAATCCGGGCTTTGAAATGCTTTAATTTTTTTAAATGCTCTAAAGCTTTAAAGCGCTTTAGAGCGACATTAGTGCCATCTATCCAAAGGTGATTGCAACCGATGGACATGCAGATTCATCTTTGCAGATGAATACCACAAATTGACAACACAAAAAAAATAATGTTCGTTTTAAGTGTTTTAAACGCAATTCCCGACATGTTATACCTATCGTGGCTACTATAATATCACGTTTAATTACTTGTTTATCTACAGCGTCTTGTTTCTAATTATTTTATGGTAAGATATCGTACTTTCCTCTATTTGTGAGCTGTAAGTCAAGTTAGATTTGTAATTCATGAGTTCTGTCGGCCAAGCCGAAGTTAAATCGAGTTTCGCACATCTGCCTGGACACTTACCTATTTTGCTTATAAATTGTAAGCTGGGGGTTTGAATTGCATGCTTTTTAATAAAATCTGAGATGTTTGTAAAGAAAAGAAAAATAGAAATGGACTGTAGATCTTTGGTGCTCAATATTGTCTCAGTAGGTAGCATGCTTTTGACAGTGTCCCCACCCCACAAAAGTAAATTATAATATCAAGGGTACGATTTGTAAACCGTAAACAGTGAACGTAATAGTTAACAATAGATTTACCATATTTTTTAATGAAAAAAAAGTGAAGATCATGGTGAGAATACCACCACTAATTACTCCAAGTTTTAAGATAATTCTCAAACGCTAAGTACCTTGTAGAATAATGTAAAAAATGTTACTTTTTATTTTAAGATCGGTAAAGTTCTTATCTCTCATCCTTGCACACACAAATAATAAACCTCCGCCTCTGTGGTCTAGTGACCACCGGTTTAGACCCAGAGGTCCCGGGTTCGATTCCCAGCGGGGGTACATGTTTGTGTACTCGATTTGGTTGGTGATAGGACTTGTTTGTCCGCCTGGCTAGCTACCACCATCTTATCTCAATATGTCGCCATAACATCAATGTTTGTAGCATTGTTGTGTTCCGGTAGCTAGAGATAAGATAGCCAGTGCCTCAATAGTTGAGGATTCCGGGTGAAATGCGCTTCCAACATTGACCTTTATCATCACTTAAAATCAGGTTAGATGAAGGCACTATACCCGTAAGAGCCACCGCGGACATGCTACTATTAACATCGGCAATCGGCGATTTTGCGACTGTATCGATGCTGGATCACGGTTTGGCGACTCTCTGCGTTCGATCCCAGTAAAGTCGTGACGTTCTAATCGATGCAGCATCGCGATTTCGCGACTTCATGCGTTCGGTTCTGACGCGGTATCGGAATCGCGCGTTTTAGCGACTGCTCCGATGCTGGATCGGCAACTCGATGCAAATCGATGCGACCGGGCATCCGAATGTGTGCGGAGCGTAACGTTCAGAAGCTATGTCGAGCTTCCGAAAAGCGACTCAATCGCCGCGTTTGGCGTTTTTAAGTGTGCGGTGTGGAATGTGTGGTCGCTGCATTCAGCTTCTAAAAAGCGGCTGAATCGCCGATCGCCGATGCCTAAAGTAGCATGTCTGCGGTGGCTCTAAGATATTGTGATGTAGGTAATCGGTTATTATTAACAATATGTATTGAGGGTATGTGAGTGAGGGTCAGAACAGTCTGGAATAAATGATTGTATATCTAAGACGTGTATTGTTTCGCTGGTTGCCTTCCCATATAGTTTAGTGGCGACGAGGATAAAAATTAATATAAAAGTTATACCTAGTAATTGTGTCGTGTAGGTTACATTAAAAGTCGAGACGATGTCAATCGGTAAATTAAACGAGTTTAACGTAAAGAGCGGTACGTGGTCATCGTACGTGGATCGTTTAAACATGTACTTCAAAGTTAACGGCGTTAAAGAAGACATGAAAGTGCCAGTTTTGATAGCCACTATCGGAGATGAAGCGTACGAGCTGATGGAGAATCTGGCCAGCCCGAGTAAGCCAGCAGATTTAGAGTTCAGTGTTGTAGATAGCTTGATGCGTCAACATTTACAGCCGGCACCCTCAGCTTTAGCAGAAAGATATCGGTTTCGGCAAAGGAGACAAATTGATGGCGAGAACGTGTCAAGTTATGTGGCGGAATTAAAACGGCTAGCAAAGAATTGCAAGTTTGCGTCGGCTTTAAACGAAAATCTACGTGACCAGTTTATTTGTGGGCTACGCAGTGACATTATCAGACAAAGATTGTTCGCGGAGAACGACACGGTTACTTTTAAGGACGCCGTAAAATTGGCAACGTCGCTAGAGGCGGCGGAAAGGGACTCAGCGATAATAGAAGATAGGCAACAAGCTACACATTCCAGTGACGCGGGAGCGGCGGCGGTGCATAAGATTACGTCATCGCAGAGCAGACTAGTTCGCGCGAGCCCGAGCGGCGGCGGCCGTAATAAATGTGTAATGACAAACAAATACGAGGCGGGGAAAAATAACAGCTGTACAGCTTGTGGAGCACGGAGCCATAATTATGAGGACTGTCGTTTTCGGGATTATGTGTGTAGCAAGTGTCAGCGTGCGGGGCACTTGCGGCGCATGTGCTCACAGTGGAGCTCGTCAACGGCGTCGCGGGGAGCGGCTCGGCGGCCGGGCCGGCCGGCGCCGCCGGCGTTAGCACGGAGCGGTATTCACTTCGGCGAGGTCGAAGACCAGTGCAGCCAAGCGGACGACGAGTACGGGGCGGACATAGAAGAGGAATTGCATCATTTATGTTTGAACAATTACAAATCAGTGAGTTTACCTATTACAGTTGATAATAAAGTAATACAAATGGAAATAGATACAGGGACAGCCATATCATGCGTGAGTAAAGACACGTATGACAGATACTTTTCGCATTTATGCCTTGAAAATGATAACACTATTCTTAAGTTTTACGACGGTTCAAAAATTAGACCTTTCGGTATTATTAAGCCTATAGTTAGATATAATGGATTTGTAAAACCGTTAGAGTTGTTTGTAATAAGTGGGGGTACTACCTCCTTAATAGGTAGACAATGGTTGGCCGAACTAAAAATAATAATACCTACTTTTATGTGTAATTGTCTGTCGGACAATAATAGAGAGAGCGTACTGGGGTCTAAAGAGGTATTAACATTGCTCAACAGGTATGATAAGCTGTTTAGCGGAGGGCTGGGGCGGTACACGGGGGGTTGTGCGACGCTGCGGGTGCGCGAGGGGGCTTCTCCGGTGTTCCACCGCGCGCGGCCGCTGCCGTACGCGCTGCGCGCGCGCGTCGACGCCGAGCTGGATGCCATGCTGCGCGCCGGGGTAATCGAGCCCGTCGACTGCTCCGACTGGGCCTCACCTTTGGTTCCGATCAATAAGCCGGATGGTACGTTAAGAATTTGCGCTGACTATAAAGCTACATTAAACCCGTCTTTGTTGGTCGATCGTTATCCGCTTCCTAGAATAGAAGAGGTTCTAGTTAACTTAAACGGTTATTCATATTTTAGTAAAATCGATTTGTCCCAGGCATACAACCAAGTGGAACTTGATGAGTCAAAAAAATATACAGTAATTAACACTCATCGTGGGTTATTTCGTTACAATAGGCTTGTCTACGGGTTAGCTTCGAGTGTGGGTATATTTCAACGCATAATGTCTAACTTATTGGGGGACATACCTAACATCCAAATATTCCTTGATGACGTCATAATTGGGGGCAAGACGATCACAGACAATTTACAAACACTAGAAATGGTTTTCCAACGGTTACTCAATAGTGGCTTAAAGATAAAAAAAAGTAAGTGTGTATTTTTAGCAGAAGAAGTAACTTATTTGGGATACATAGTTTCTAAAGAGGGTATTAAACCAGATAGATCTAAAATAGAGGCCATAATAAACATGGATAAACCACGGAATGTTTCGGAATTACGATCGTTCCTGGGCACCGTTAATTTTTTTGGAAGGTTTATTAGAAATCTCAGTTCGATATTAGCTCCCTTGTACAATCTATTACGAAAAAGAGTGGAATGGCTTTGGAATGTTGATTGTGACAGTTCTTTTTCGGAAGTAAAAAGATTACTGTCTGGTGCGAGTGTGTTAGCTCACTACGACCACAACAAGCCGTTGATTGCTACCTGCGACGCAAGCGCGCGCGGACTGGGAGTCGTGTTGACACAGCCCGGGCCGCGCGGCGAGCGCCCCGTCGCGTACGCATCGCGAACTTTAAACACTGCTGAGACAAATTACTCACAGATACATCGCGAGGCGCTTGCTATTATTTTTTGTGTAAAGAAGTTTCACCAGTATTTGTATGGAAGGCGTTTTACGTTACGCACGGATCACAAACCATTGGTATCAATTTTCGGTCCCAACACGGGAATACCTAATATGACGGCGAGTAGAATGCAACGTTGGGCGATAATTTTATCAGCTTACGATTATGAAATTGAATATGTTAGTACGAGTAATAATTGCGCAGACAGTTTATCGAGATTACCTTATAGGAACACACAGTCTATTGATAAAAATAATGAGGAAATTCCCGAGCAAACATACTTACATTTTGCTCAACAAGCTTTATTATTAGATTATCAGGAAATAAAAAAACAAACTATGAAAGATCCTAAGTTAGCTAGAGTACTAAGTTATATTAGAGACGGCTGGCCGGAAAATTGTGAGCTAGATAGCTTAAAACCATATTATAATAGGAAAAGGGAACTTTATGAGGAACTAGGCTGTCTGATGTGGGGACATAGATTAGTGATACCGGAAGTTTGCCGAGATAAAGTTTTACAATTATTGCATGAGCCGCACATGGGCATAGTAAAATCAAAGGCTTTAGCTCGGAGCTATATGTGGTGGCCGGGCATTGACGAAGCGGTGGAGGGGGTTTGCCGCGCGTGCAACGCGTGCGCCGTGACCGCTGCCGCGCCGCCGCAGCACGCGCTGCGCCCGTGGCCGTGGCCGGCGCGCCCGTGGTCGCGACTACACATTGACTTCATGGGACCTATATTTGGAAAGCTTTATTTAGTCGTAATAGATGCTATGTCCAAATGGATTGAAGTTTTTCAAGTAGCCAGTACCGCTGCCGTTTCTACGATTGAAAAGCTAGGAGAATTATGGGCTAGGTGGGGAATACCTAAACAGGTAGTTAGCGACAACGGTCCACCTTTCACTAGTAAGGAGTTTCAAAATTTCCTTTTGAAAGATGGAATTGAACATGCATTTACGGCACCGTATCATCCGTCATCCAACGGAGCGGCTGAAAATGCAGTCAAAACGTTGAAAAATGTAATAAAGAAAGCAAATGTCGAGAAAACTGATGTACAAAAATCATTGAATAAATTTTTGTTGTATTATCGTAATACGGATCATTGTACGACAGGGGAAAGTCCGGCAATGTTGTTAATGGGTAGGCGTTTACGTACACATTTAGATTTGTTAAAGCCAGATAGGGAGAATAAAATACTGAACAGTCAGCGTAAGCAAGTACAAAAAGCAGGTGGTTCTGAGAGGAACTTGCAGATAGGCGAAGACGTTTGGTATCGCCAGTTCTTAAAGGGTGAGAAATGGCAACCAGGTAGTATAAGGACCTCTTTAGGACGTACTAACTATACTATTACGGATAAAAGCGGTAACGTTGTCCATCGACATATCGACCAATTAAGACGTAGGACTAGGAATTCTATAGCATGTCCTATGAATATTCAATCTGATTCGGGCAAGAGTATCGCCCTTGAGGGAAGTCAGTCGCAGCAGTTGGAGATAACGGATGCGCCCGTAGAGGGTTCGCCGGTGCGCGGCATGGCTGAAGGGGAGGTGGAAGAAGAAGAAGAAATATTTACAACTCCGGTCAAGGAGCTGCAGCTGCCGAAGG